>CM073500.1:22772500-24028937 GCA_037074585.1 Biancaea sappan
TTTCGTAATTCATTAAATTTTTCCTTTTAGACATTTTTTGTATAAGACTATTTCTTAATTACAACTATATATTCTAAAAATAATATCTAGAGTTTTAGAAATTAATTTTCATTTTCTATTTCACAACAAGGTTCCCTATAATTTTGTCCATCTATTTCTATACTTTGTACACATTTTTGCTACACCCCACAAGATTCCAAAATCTTTCATTTTAGTCCCTGCGAGTTTCACTTTAGTCCCTGTATGGTCTAACATCACACATTGCTAGCCTACAGCCTAAAATCACATATCTAAGCATCATCACATTATACAATAATATCAAACACACATATTGCACACAAAATTTGCAATTTCAACGCTTGTAAAATCAAATTCGTTATTTAAGTATAAAATAAAATAGCGGGTATTACAATGTCCTTCTATTTCAATTGATGAATTATATTATTCTCTTTTATTTTGAGCAATAAATCATGAATTTCCTTAAGTACACATGCCTCTATCAATATAGTTGAATTTGAGTCTTTTTTATTCTTCTCCTGCATCTACTAGTTTGGCTAGCACGATTAATGATCTTGATATACTATTTCCCAACTCATATTGTCGCATATTGGATTGCGCTTTGTGTTTTCAATTTACTGAAATCTAGTATATCAAATAATTTTTACTAAATAATACTAGGAAGATAAAATTAATTATGTCAATACCATATTATGCGCAGGCAAATGGTTAGGTAGAGGCCATCAATAAAATACCTAATTAAAAAGCATATTGGTCGATAGCCTAGAAATTGGCATAACACTCTTGATCAGGTTTATAAGTATTGTGGCATTCATCTCTTCACCAACTCTCTCTCTTAAATACTTTTGAGAACACTATAGCACAAGCTCACATAGAGCACTCAAGAATAAATACAATGCAGAGCGATATCACATTTTCATCATTTAAGAACTAAGGACATGCCAACTTACCTGCAGTACTCCACCCTAACAGCATTCTATATGCTGGAAAGTCATTTATTGTCTACATCAACACTGTTTGCATTTAGAAATTTTGCTTTATTGAAACGTTAAAGGTGGATACTTCGTCTCATAATAGTTTCAACTCTTCAATGAGTGGCTGCAAGTACACATCGATGCCAACCTTTGGATTATGTGGGTCAAGTATAATGGTTGTAAGGAACATATACTGTCACATCCCAAAAATTGAATATGTGAAAAGATATTACTTTTAGGAAAACCTCAGTGGTATCCCAAAATCCTGGACAATCTCAATATCCACAATTTCTTATTTAATAAAATTCTCAAACATGAGTTATTCACATAAATTCTGTAAGGTTTTACATTCAACCTTAATTATTCATTCCACACGACAGAATTATATTCATCTGATAAGCAAATATAGGCATACATAATCTGATGTTTCTATCTCATCGCAAGCCTAGGAGACCTATAGAAAGTACAGAGCGTTCCTAGTATCCACATTAATAAGTACTGGTATCCCACTAGACAGAAATAGAGAACAATCCCAAGGGGCTTCTAATCTTCAAATGGATACTCTTCTTCCTTGTTTTCTGTATCTGAAAAGATAATCATAGGGAGTGTGAGTTTATTTAAAAACTCAGTAAGTAAATAACTGTACTATATAAAATATCAAAAGTACAAATACCACATTTATTCATATAATTAATTGTCTTATACATCGAGTAGTATGAGACTCTAACCCTTTAAAACTCGTGAATAAGATTTCATAAATATACATCGAGTAGTATGGGACTCTAACCCTTTCAAACTTGTGAATAAAATTTCATAAATATACATCGAGTAGTATGGGACTCTAACCCTTTCAAACTCGTATTTATGATTTCACCTATTTACACCGAGTAGTATGTGACTCTAACCCTTTCAAACTCGTGTATAGTTTTTCATCGTTATGCACTGAGTAGTATATGACTTTAACCCTTTCAAACTCATGTATTAGATCCCGTAGATCTTTACTCATTAATAAGATAGTGAGAATTTATCACATAGTACAATTGCCATGAAATAAAATAATTTCTACATACTCTTATTCCTTTGAATTTCTGTAAAAAAAAAATATACCGATCATCATATACTCTCATATGAAAAATTGATTGCTTAATATCAAAATAATATTGTAAATGGGACTTATATTGTACTTTGACTAGTAATATCAAATTAGCTTAGCAAGGTTATTCACTTACCTTGATGTTTGTCCAAGTTTATCTTGTTCCACACTAGAATTTGTGTAGGAAAATTTCCTAGTAAAATATATTACAAGGAAACATAAGAAAGGAAACAAAATCACGAAAATATGCAAAATTTTCTGATTGCTACAGTAACGGTTCGCTACAGTAACGGTATGCTACAGTGACGGTTGGCTACAGTACCGTTGACTGCCGACACTACAGTAACTCGAAAAATTTTCCCAAATTTTCTGGTTGCTACAGTAAATTCGAGTTTGCAGAAACTTCCCAGAAAATTTCATCTTTTCCTTTCTTGATTCAAAACCAGAATCTCAACTCTTTTAACCGACTATAACTCAATCCTAACTCAAATACAACCTCTAAAACAACTAAGATTCATGAATTATCATCAAAATCTTCAAGAACAAAACCTACTCTAATCCTCCATATAAACTTAGATTTAAGGAAAATAATGAGATTAAAGCTTACCTTTGATCCTTACAAAGCTTTTGAACCGAACAAATAATCAAAATTCTGAAGATCAAGGAAAGGATTTGAGAAGAAGATGAAGAAATGAGAGAAAAATTGTCACTGCTCCTTTTGCTTCGCTTCAGAATCGTGAATTATGAGAGGTTACTATTGAAGTTTTATTTTAAATATTTCTAATGGGTTATTGAATAACCCATGGGTATCCATAACCCAACATCCAAACCCATCCAGTCAATTTACAATTAATGGACTAATTGACCATTCTTAAACCACTTTTCCATGAATTTCACCATTCTAAGAATATATCTCACATGGTGTAAATATTCAGTCCAATCATTTAACTCAATTTTCATAAATAATATTCAAAGAGAACAATTAAATATGAAAATGAAAAATGATCAAAATAAATAACTAAAATAACGTTGTAAAATTCTAAAATACTCTCAAGCGAATTATATTCCGAAATTAACGGGTATTACATATACGGTGTAGTCAAGCACATCTCTGGCGATAGGTTGTATGAACACACGTGCATACTACGCAGAATGGGGATCACATTTTCATCATTTAAGAACTACAAATTAACCTGTATTGTAGATATTCTAATGAGGAAATGGTCCCAATATTCAATTTGTTTAAACAGTAGCGATATCAGGTATAATAATAGAGTCATAAGATACAAGATTGGGGAGTCCTATAACGTGTAAATTAATTTGATGAAATATTATTAATTATACGTAAATTGTTAACATTAATTTAAAATTAGAACAATGTAACGATTAATAATTATTCTAATAAAATGAAAGGAAGAAAGACAAAAAGAGAAATATGTGGAAGAACAAGCATAGCATAATTTAAAAAAAAAGAATTTGTTAAAAACATAATTTGAAAAAGTAAAGAGTAAATGTTAGATAAATTTAAATTGTATATTTAAAAAATAGTTTAATGGTCTAAAGTGAGATAATATTGTAGATGGAGAAGGGTGAGATGGCATGTTGTCGTAATTCCATGCTAAATGAGTTGGGGGTAAAAATTAAAAAAAGGGCACTATTAATTAAATAAAAATAAATAATAAAAGATACATAAAAAAGACATGATATTAAGCATGAAGTAAGGTTAGTTGCAGCCACTTTCGAAGTATACTAGAACAAAAGGAGAAAACAAAAATGGGAAGGGTATGATTGATTGGTTGGGCCACAAAGCAAAGGCAAATGAAAAGAACTCCTTCATGCTAAGGTCTTTTACTCGATGTTTCATCTGATTGTATTGAATATGAAATTGTCATTTTTATCTATTTTTGAAAATGGTACTTGATACAATTATTGAAATTATACCTTGAAATTTAGTATTATAATTTTTTGCAAATTGATAAGGTTCTTTATCCATATTTCTTGAAATCTAAAACTTAATTTACACTACGAAAAAACCCATAATTAGGGACGAAATTCAGAGATGAAATTTTTCCCATTTGAAAGCTTTTGGTTCATTTCTCTGGCTGTGTATGGTCCTGCATAATTTTCTAGTGTCCAAGTTGGTAGGCCTCAAATTATTCCTATTGTTTGCATCTCTTGATCTTTTTAGTTGCTTCATATAATCTACTTTTTGTTGGTTAGTACTTTTGTATGTGTTGAAGTGCTGACCATTGGGTTGTTTTCTTTCAAGTATGACATTAAAACTTTTTTGTTGTTTTGTCAACATTTGATAATTGGTCTCATTAGGTTTCTTTTATATTTGGATATGTGCTATGTTAAGTGGAAACTCTACTAAAATTTCTGCTGACTTATAATGTACTTTAAATTTAGTTTTTTTAAAGTATTTATAATCAACTTTTTGTTGGTCAGCACTTGTGTGCGTGCTGAAGTGCTGACCATTGGACTGTTTTTGTCATGATCTGTAATCTGGGTACATGACTGGCACAATAATGAATCTCCCATCACTGTAAGCATTTCCATAATTTTTACCCGCGAGTTAAATTATTAGTTATTTTATCTCCATGTTAGAAATAACCATTTCTTTACGAAAAAAACATATGAAATTTCGTTATTTGTAATACATAGAGATGACTTGCATATAATAATAGATACTTATTACGAAATACATTATTAAACTGAAATACAAGCCAAATATGTCAAACTCCTGACCTAAATGTCCTAAACAATTTTAGAGCAACATAACCTAAACAAAAGAGGGGCCTACTCGACAGTGGAAAGGTCTGAAATGATCTATCTTCTAGTGAATATTCTTCGTCGGCAACCTGATTTTAATAAAAAGATTTCACAGAGAGTGTGAGCTTTAAAACTTAGTGAGCGTATTGGCATCGCATTAATAAAATTTAAATACATCATCAGTCATGCAAGTATACCTGAAGACTCAAATTCAACCAATAAACATAGTTAAAAATTACATACTAGAAGATATAAAGTTATCCAATTCATCCAACCGAATTACTACTCATCAATGACAATATATTCTAGAGAATGCTCATAGGCTGGCTCACCAAATTTATTTATTTTTGTCATGATGCACAACCTTATCCTTTCAACTAGGGCGCCCTACAGATCTATTATCGATCCAGGCTATATCACTACCAATGGAATCATTGTCTCCACACTCGTTGGTCAAGACACTCTTTAAATTTGGTTTTCTGCCTTGCCATGAGAGGGGATACTATCTCGCTCAACCATAATCAAATAGTACAATATTTCATATCATAATCAGAAGTACAATATAATATTCATTCATATGACAAGTATCATATATAACTATATCATAGGTTTATAAACCACAAATTAAGATAACAATTAAGTTGTCTTTGGAAAGATTCAAACTTTATATCACCATAAAATACTTGTTTTGTTTTATCCATACTTTTGGATTAATTTGAATTTCCTCACTAGATTTGGATTCACCACTCCGAATCTAGTCTACCCTATAAGTCTTGAGAGTATCATACGACATACTCTTTTTTATCACTAATGATGCTAAAACCCTATTAAAACGGGATCAGTTCACTCACTTGGATTCTGTACAAGTATCACTTCTCTAATTCATTACAGACAAGAGCACACAAGTAAATTTTAATGTTCCGCTACAGAGATTTTCATAAAAGATTACAGAAAACAAGTTAGAGTTATTTTTGTACAGATACTATTCATACATATAGTTACTAATCATATATACGGTCACTATTCACACATATGAATACTATTCATAGTATGGGCACTATTCAAATCAGAAATAATGAATACAATCTATAAAATAGTACACCAAGTAAGTTCTCAGGAAAGAGTGGAGGGTCGCAATAAACACACTTAAGTACTAGGTCTTTCCTTAGCCAGAACTTTTCTATACATGTATTCTTCACATTTTACATTCTATTTTATTAATCAGAGAATCAAAATAACATATAGGCAGCTAAGGACAATTTTTCTATTGTGGAGGATCAACCAAAGCCGCAACCACATAGCATACTTAATAAAATAACTTCTAAAATTTGAAAGACATAAAAAAGGCATAATATGTTCACCTCGGATCTAAGTTTAAAAGGAAAGGCTTAAAATCTCAAAGACCTAGTGCCAGAGCAAGAGAAGTTTAAGGAGAGAGAAGAAGAAAAGTTGATGGTGTAAGTTTTGAAGTGAAATGCAAGGGCTTATTTATAAGAAAAGTCAAGGATATTATTTGATACTATGCGCTAATAAAATATTTAATTTACTATTAAAAAAATGACATTTTTAATAATTCAATTTACTGTGTGCTTTAATAATTTAGATAACTGTGCAAATCAAAGAAAAACGAAGGTGGCTGATTTATTGGTGACTATTGAAAACTTAAAGGAAAACTATCCTTTCACCTTAAACTTTTAAGTTTCTTTTCAATTCAATCCTTTCATTTTAGTCCATGAGGATATTTTCTCACATAAAACGTCATTTTCTCCTACGAACTTCTTTCTAGTTTTTTCTTATGACCAAACCATATCTAGTACTCGACATTTCAATTGTATATGTGAACAGTACCGTATACGTAAATATTATTATGCAGGTGAATAGTACTGTATACTGAAATAGTGATTGTAATTCGAGAACACACCTATATTATATTTTTCACGGGTATTACAATTTTCTTTTAAGTATAGCATCAAGAATTTTTTTTTCTATTAGTGTAATTGATCTATATGTTGTCTGTTCTTGTTTATGATTTATTGTTTCTAAATGTACCAATTAGAAATTTGGAAAAATGTTATTTCAAGGAGAAACTCTGTCAAAATTTTTATGAATGATCCAAAGCTTAGTGTCTTGCAATTTAATGTTTTCAAAGTACTTGTAATCTACATGAATAATCCAAAGCTTTCTTTTCTGGAATTATAGCATGGATTGTGCTAATCTACGTTGTTTCGTACAATTCAATTGTTAGTTTTATGTTTTCTGGTCAGCATTTATGTGTGTGTTGGAGTACTAACCACTGGGCTGATAGTGTTTGTTCTGTTTAGGGTTTAGTTTCTTTGATAATAGTATTATGGAGTTAATGTATAGATTTGGATTAGATAAAAGACATAAAACTTATACATTAAGTTGCTATTTCATTAAATTCTGCACAGTTAATCTTAGGTTGGTATTACAGATGGATGTGCCACAAAATCATCAGTGGATGTATAATAAGATAGGTCCTAATAAAATTGGGTTTATAGAAAAGTTTATGAATGAGGTAGAAACATTCATTAGCCATGCCGAGAAGTTGCGAGTATACTTAATGATAGGGACAATATGGTATCCGTGTTCAAGGTGCAAGTGTCTAAATCTTATAGAACCTGATGACATGAGATTGCACCTCTACCAGAAATGTTTCCAACCAGATTACTATTATTGGACATCACATGGGGATCGAATGCCACAAACTAGTAAATCATCATCGACGGTGTATCCTTCCTTAGTTGACCAAACTTTCAACATTAGGGGTAGTAAGGCACCAGAGGGTCGGTATGAAGAAATGGGGCGTAATGCAGCTAGACATACGATCGGTGTTGGCTTGCCCAATCATTAGACAAGTCCCTCAACCCAATGGCATGGGCTTTTTACGATTTGTTACAGTCTAACGAAGCCCCTCTATGGAAAAGGTGTAGTATTCATTATGAATTGTCAGCGGCTGTTCAATTGTTGAGTATCAAGTCAAATTACAACATGGCCGAGGGGAACTTCAATGCTTTCATGCAATTCATGGGTGAAGTCGTGCTATCTAGAAATTGCCTACATATAATATGAAACAAAGAAATTGGTTGCCGGGTTAGGACTCGGGTATACGAAAATTGACTGTTGTGCGAATGGTTGCATGCTTTACTACAAGGGTGATGTAGACGCAACAGAGTGTAAGTTCTGTGGGAGTGCTAGGTATACCACTCGAAGGACCCATTGTTATACTAGAAGAAGGGTAGCAAATAAGCATCTATGATACATTCCTTTAATACCAAGACTTCAAACGTTGTTTACATTTGAGGTTGTAGCAAATGAAATGAGGTGGCGTCATGAAAATCATCGTAAGGTTAGAGTGTTATTCCACCCATATAAAGGACTTACGTGGAAATCATTTAACCATGCACACCCAAAATTTGCATCGGATCCTCGAAATGTAAGGCTCCGATTATGCGCCGATGGGTTCATGCCATTTGGACAATCTGGGAAATTATATTCATGTTGGCCCATCATTCTTATGCCATATAACTTGCCTCTTAGAAGGTACATGTAACAAGAATATATGTTCCTGACATTGATCATTTATAGGCCTAGCAATCCGTAAGCTAAGATAGATGTCTAATTGCAGCCATTAGTGAATGAGTTGAAGCAGTTGTGGAAGGATGGTATTTTGAAATATGATGTTTTGTTGAAGTAGAATTTTAATATGAGTGAGGAACTTATATGGACCGTAAATGACTCCCTGATTATGGAATGTGTCTGGTTGGATGACAGCTAAAAAGCTATCTTGTCCCGTTTGCATGAAAAAGTCAAGCATTTATGTTGAAGCATGGCCAAAAAATATCATTCTTCGATTGTCATTGACAATTTATGCCAATGGACCATCTATATTAGAGAAACAAGAATGTCTTCTTGAGAAATTGGGAAGAGAGATTGTCACCTCCTCCTTGATTAGATGGGACAGTAGTCTATCAGTCATAATTTAGATGTCATGCACATTGAGAAGAATGTATTTAACAACATTTTCAATATCGTTATGGATGTTAAATACAGAACAAAAGACAATGCAAAGGTCAAGATAAACATCAAAGAATATTGCCACTATAAAGAATTGGAGCTGGTGGATCGAGGTAACAAGCAGTTGAAACTGAAGGCACGCTACTCATTTACTCTAGAGCAAAAACACGTTGTGTGTCAGTGGGTTAGGAATCTCACCTTTCTTGATGGATATGCCTCCAATCTAGCACAATATGTTGACTTGAAGGAAGGTAGATTACATGGCATGAAAAGCCACGACTGCCACATCTTTCTAGAGCGGTTACTCTTTATTGCGTTCATAAAACTTCGAGAAGTGGTGTGGAGACCTCTAACAGAACTTAGTCAGTTTTTCAGGGACATTTATTCAACCACATTAACGATGGAGAGGTTAACGCAATTAGAGGAAGACATTTCATTGATATTATGCAAGTTAGAGAAGATATTTCCTCTTGGCTTCTTTGATTCCATGAAGCACCTTCCGGTGTACCTTCCATATGAAGCAAAGGTTGGTGGGTCAGTAAAATATCACTGGATGTATCCTTTCGAGAGGTAAAATCTAACAAAGTCTATTATGTTTCTATTTGAAGCAGTTGTAGCATATAAAATACTTACGTTTTGTGCTTTGATTATGAACTTGACGCAGTTTCCTTCACACTTTAAATTGAAAAGTTAAGAATAAGGCTAGAGTTGAAGCATCCATATGTGATGCATACATTACTGAGGAGACAACTACCTTTTGTTCTCATTATTTTGAGCAAATGTCTCTAGAATAACTAGGGTTCCTATAAATGACAATGAGGGGGAACCCTCTGACCAGTGCTCGATCTTCAATTATCTTGGTTGTACAGGTGATGATTGCAGTTCACATTTCTTAACTGACCAAGAGGTAAAGGTAGCCCTATCTTGAGTAAGTTCAATAACCATCGTATTTTAAGCAATACATTTAACAATATTTTTGCTAGTTTCTTATATAGTCTTGTTACAATACAATTTGTTGATTGAAAACCTTCAAGCCTCTATGCCTAACATTTTTAATGATAAGGTTCACAAGTATATAGACTTATAATTTCCCATATGGTTCCGTGTATATGTAAGTGCTTTTGTTCCTTATGAACTAATAAGGTTATGATATTATGTGAAATATAACGCCCCTTTGCCTTTCTCCTAATAGGTGCTAGATCTAACCAACTCGGTTGATGATCCGGTAATGAAAAGCATTGCATGGGGCTCGATGAAAAAAGTGAACACATGGCCAATGTACTTCATCAACGACTATAAGTTTCACACCAAAAAGTGTAACCTTCATAAACGCACATGTAACTGTGGTGTGTCCATTAAGAGGTCTGACTATAAGGACGTCGAGTATGACTTCTACAATGTACTCCAAGAGGTGGTTGAGTTGGTTTTCACGGGGTCATCGCCAAAACTCTTGGTGCTGTTAAATGCTAGTGGTTTGACCCATCTATCGATCATGGCACACGAATAAATGCTCAACTAGGAATTGTTGAGGTTCACAAGTCTCAAAGGCTGGCCACATATGACCCATTCATGTTTTCCCAACAAGCAGTGCAGGTGTACAACTCCACTTATCCTACAAACTGCAGTAAGACCGACTGGTTCATAGTGATTAAGTTCAAATCTAGGAGAGTTATTGATACACAAAGTACCTATGTCGGTATTAATGCATTTCAAACAAATGAGTCTGCTAATGCCTGTCATAGCCAAAAACAACAATGAACTTCAAATGCTACACGATGACGGACAATATGAGGAGGTCGCTAGGGATGTGAATGATCAAGTGTTCATCAATGATAAGAAGAAAGATTCACAAGGCGAGGAAGATGACACAAAAAAGGATATAGGTGACACAGTGTTCGAAGTTGAGGGTGAAGAGACAGTGCATGTAGAAAAAGATGACTTCTGTAACTAATCACTTCATTTATAATATGGTATTAATTAACGAACTGGAGAATATATATGCATATTTTTGGATGTTTTGACGTTGTTCGCCTCTCTGTAGATTTTAACTGACTATTTGATATATATGCCAAGTAGACATAGTCAACTGAGATCCCCAGCACTTTCCCTATGCCTTACGAGAGAGCAAACTCTTACTAATGGCCAGTCTATAGTCTAGCCTATCAGGATTGATCCAGTTGATGGCCGATGTTGGATACAACCAGTTGAGATTCGTGAGTCTAATTTTATGCCTAGTTTGTCGATAGATTCATATGTTATCATATTTTGTTTTGTGATTACTAATGTTTTACTTATTCGAACTGCTTAGTTTCTATTCTGTTGTACAGTCGGTATGCGAGATTTCCCTCATCATAAAGGGAAAATTTGAAGCCTCGACATTCTGTCATAGTACCACTTCTAATGACTTGTGGGACTTGTGGTTCAAGGAATGGGTAGTAATCTATTTTTGTGACTCAACTTGTTCTTTTTTTTTTTCTTCACTATATGAAAGTATTAACTCAAGTATAATTGTTGTAGAAACAAAACAAGTGGTTGTCCGAATATAAAACCCTTATCTGAAAGAACTAAGACTCCAAGGTTGGCCAGGTCAAGAACTGGGACTCCAAGGCTGGCCAGGTCCTTCGCCATATAATGGGTCGTGTCTAGACGAAATGGTTTGCAAAGCAAGTGAGACCCAAATGGATCAACGAGGAAATAATGGAATAACTGGTCCAAAAATGAACATTCAAAGAGTACAGGAAAATGTGTGAGCATGCACGAAAAAATAAGGCCTTTACCACTGGAGGGACACTTCATGAAGGAGGTTGCATTCTAGCCTCAGAGCACATGCATTGCTTAGCATAATTCCAGCTGCTTCTTTATAATTTTGTTTCTTAATGCCTTTCAAATTGGAAAATTTAATACCCTTTTATATGCAAGAGAGTCAAATCGGGAGGAAGCCTCAGTTAGTAGACTTATTCATGCGAACCCACAAAAAGAGGAGCAAGGAGATTTTGTAGACGATCGGTTGTGGGAAGTCTTTGTTAGTATACTGATATATATATTTCTTTTAATGATCTTTTTTCTAGTTATGTATTATGAGGTTTAATATATGGATGTTTGATAGGAGGAGTACACTCGACTGAGATCCTCCCATGTATTCGCGACTAGTGTGGGGGATGATGAGGCTGATGACATCGCATTATGGATACAGACGGTTAGAGGGAGGAACAAGAAGGGCCGGATCTTCAGCATGGGGTCCTAGGAACGTGAGATCGATTTATCCAATCACCTCTATGTTGTTCCATTCAGTCTCTATCCTGACTTCGAGGAGGAGATACAATGTTGTATGGAACCTGTGATCGAGCAGCTTAGGACTCAGCAGGAATGCCTCAGCAATACTAAGAACGCGTTTAGCATGGTAAACCAGTGGTTAAAGGAGTAGTCTACGCTGATACAGAATTAGGCAACCATGCTGGATGAGTTTCGACGCATGATGGACAGCTACACAGAGTCCATGGATAGACATCTTGGTCCTTTGACTAGTGATGACGATGAGACCCAACCTCCAAGTCACCCCTTAGAATATACATTTATTATTATTATGTATGAATGACAGTTAATCACATTACCATGTAATGAAGCCATTGATTTATCTTCATGTGAATGACAATTCTTTCTTATTTTAATTACTACCTACTGTTACTTTATTTGTTAATAGCTACATTCATAGGGCTTCCAAGAAATGATTTTTTAAAAAAATAAAAATAAAAAATGTACTGAAAAGATTAGAGGCATAATTTGGGGCGAATAAACTTGTCTCTAATTAAGGATGGCTTAGAGATAGAATTATGTATGTCCCTATTTAGAGATTTCATCTCTAAATAGGGACGAATTAGAGATGAAATTATGTCCGTCCCTATTTAGAGACCAAAATCATCCTAGTTTTTGACACGAAAGATTTGTGTCCGATTTAGAGACGGACTTCTATCTGTCTCAGATGATCAGAGACGAATCTGATCATCTAAAACAAAAATATTCTATCCCAAAAATCTGAAACAAAAATTTGAGATGTCCGATTCAGAGACGGACCTAAATGCGCCTCTAATTCCACCCCTAATGTGTCAGGGATGAAATTTGTGAAATTAGAGATGGAAAATTTTGTCTTTGATTTCTTTTTTTTTTTTTACAGTGTTCTAGAGATGTTGAGCATTTGGTTACAAGCTTAAGAAATTCATATATGGTTGAAACAAGCCTCCCATCAATGGTATTACAAATTCCATGGAGTGATTTCTTCATTTGGTTTTGTTAAAAATGTCATGGATCAATGTATATACCAGAAGGTCAGTGGGAGTAAAATTTGTTTCCTTGTTTTATATATGGATAACATTTTACTCGCAACCAACAATAAGGGTATGTTGTATCAAGTGAAATAATTTCTCTCTAGACACTTTGATATGAAAAATATGGGTGAGACATCATATGTCATTGGCATTAAGATCCATAAAGATAGATCTCGTTGTGTTTTAGGTCTATCACAAGAAACTTTTAGAGAGATTTTGGATGAAAGATTGGTCACCGAGTGTTGCTCCCATTATGAAGGGCGATAAGTTCAATTTGAACCTATCCCGAAGAATAATTTAGAAAGGGAATCCATGAAGAATATTACATATGCTTCTATAATTGGAAGCCTTATGTATATTTAGGTTTGTATAAGACCTAAAATTGTATTTGCAATTGGAATGTTAGGGCAATATCAAAGTAACCCAGATATGGACCATTGGAGAGCTATGAATAAAATCATGAGCTATCTACAAGGAACTAAAGGTTGCATGTTAATGTATAAATAGACGAACAATTTGGATGTGGTTAACTATTCTGACACAGGCTTTGTCGCCTATATTGATTCTCGTAAATCAACATCTGGGTACATTTTCATTATGGCTAATGGAGCTATGTCATGAAGAAGTGTCAAGTAGACTTTGACTATTACTTCTATTATGGAAGTCGAGTTCATCTCCTAGTTTGAGACTAGACTTAAGATTTCATTTATTTGCTTAGAGTTATGAATTCTATTTCTAGGCCATTAAAAATTTTCTGTGACAACTCAGCTGTTGTGTTTTTGGCTAAGAATAACAAGAGTGAGAGTCGAAGTAAGCCATTAGAGAACATGTTAAGGAAAGGAAAGTTGGTTGGAGGTAAGTCAGTTTTTTAGATCATGTTTCGAATGCTTAGAAATATGTTTAGGTGATTCATTTTTCTTACAGTAATACTTGTAGGTTTTAATTATCGAATATGTAAGTGTGATGTGTGGTGTATGAGAGGTAGGGGACTAAATTGAAACGATTGAAGAAAATAAGTTTGATTCTTAATTTTTTTTTCTTGAGATGTAACTGATGATTATGAAATTTGAGGTATCCTATGAAAGTTTTATGATAAGTATGATGCATATACATGTGTATGAATACAAATGGTGGAATTTGCATTTTTGCTATCACTTATATATAAACCTCCATATCTCCACACTTATCATTTTCACACTTTCATTACTCCCTCTATACTCCTACTTCCCTCTCTTTAAATCTTCATCCTTCCAAGCTCATTTCTAATGAACCATTGAGCTCTAGCGGCATTCCTTCACACTGAAAAATAAAGATTGAAGGTAGAGTAACAACTCTTTCCTCTTTTCCCTTGAATTTTCGCACACATAAATCCCAAGTCATGGAAAATTCTTGTATAAAACCTTATGGGTTTGGTGTGATTTTCTTCCTTTATGTTGTTCAAGCTTGACTATGGTGATAATTGGTTAAAATACATGAAAATCCACATGAACCCTAACAATGAGAATTTTGGAAATTTGGGTTGTATGATGGAATTAAGATTGTTATGATTAAATGTACATCATTGTATGTACATATGAAAATTTTGAAGATCGCTCCTTTGTTAATGCATAGTTATGATCTCTTGTGTAATATTTGATCCTTTATTATTGAGATGATTTGTTATGGATAACCTTGTGTGCTGATGTAATATATGTTGCCATGAAATAAATTATCGAAAATGATGAGATGAAACCAGTTAACTTGATGTGTATTCTATGGGATATCTAGGTGTTAGGCTTATGGAGGTGAGGGAATTCTCATTTTCCATGTTGATCACGTGTTCAGTCTTGGGGCGTGACACTAGATCACTTGTCAACAACTTTAACCTTAGGCAAATGATGCACAAGGAGCCTTTTATGACGTGAACTCAATTTCAGTGTACCCAAAATCTTCTTTAATTAAATCCAAAATCTCAAAGTAACTCTAACTATCAAAATTACCGTTATTCCATAATGCAAAGTGACCACCAATATATCCATGACTCGATTTTCGCACAAGTTGCTCACCATGGTAAACTTCAACACATAATTTATCCATAGAATGTTCATTCTAGAAAAATAAAAATAAAAATAACAACAGTTCAAATCACAACATAGGCAAATTTCATAGCTAACCATTATTAGTTGAATTAGAACCATGAAACATCAAAATAAACCATTTCCAATTTTAGTTAACTAACCATTAAAGACTAAAACACCAAATCCACATAGGAAAATTTCATTTCAAAGATAACTCACCCCAATTTTAGATCAACTAATCTTAATAAGCCAAGAAGTCAAAACACCACAGTAGACAGAATAGAGCTTCTATTAGGGTTGAATGGTTGGAAGGAAAAAAAGCAACAAGCTGTTGGAAATAAGGAAGGAAGACATCGTCATTGTCGCCATTGAGTAGACATAATGGAGGTTTGAAGGTCAAATAACGCAATTTAGGGACAACCTCTCCTCTTTGGATTTTTTTCATTCAATCCAAATGTTAAGTTACTGAAGCCATCAAGGGTAATTTTGGGATAGGAAAAGTGAATCCACATAGTAAATGGTGTGTAGGTTGACAAGTGCTATGTGGACAACTTAGTTAGCATTTTTAATCCGCATAATAGACGACGTTAGAAAAAAATGACAAAATTGAAACTCATAAATGTTAGAAACGAAAAAGGTGCTTTTATCTACGTATTCTTGTGGATAGGTTGAATTTACTATGTTGAGATCAACTAGATAATCTTAGGCATCAATAAGTACAAAAATATGAGGTTGATGACATTATTTATGGTTAGAGGTAGTAGGCAGCAAGAATAAGAAGGGATGTGATGTTAAAGCAAGGCTAAAGGCACATGTCCATCAACACATCTGTGTCATAGCCATCAAGGCTCCATCTAAACCTTTAGACTAAGCTACAATGACGTGTATAGATACAAGTGGTTGAGAAGACATAGTTCTCAAGGCAGACAATTGCCACTCGACAAAGCTTGCTTGAAGAGCAGCACAACATGATACGCAAATAACAACGCTTGCTCAACCACGTTTTGCTTTGCCTACTTTTGACACGAGACTATAGTTGCAATAGATGAGCTAGAAATTTAGACGCCATTCAAGCCTGCACGCATAAGGAACAATGGGTTGTAGAGGGTAGAAAGCACGTGCACATATATAGCCTTGACGCACTTTATTGAAGACGTGATTAGCCTATTACACACAACATTAATCAACTTAATATCATTGTAGCAAAAAATAGTTAAACAAGCTTGAGAAACGTGCACACTTACCTTTCTAATTCATACGACATCAGAAACATATTTATTTTGCAAGTACATTATTCATAGATCCTTCGGGTTAGGGTGAGGCATCAAGCCTTCTCTATTTTGTGCCATGTTATCCTATATGCAAATCACAAAGAATTAATTTTATTATCAATGAAATTCTTAAATCAGTGTTAATAACTACATACCTTAAATATAAAACTAATGTAATTAACTTTTCTACATTAATATTAACTAAAATGGATAACAACTAAAATCATAAATTCACTAATTATTTTTAATTAATGAGAAAAATTGATTAATAAAAAAATTGGTGTGAAATCTAAAATTATTAATTGTCAATATTTAATCACAACTTACATATAAAATTGACTAATGATTTCTAATAACAACTAAAATTCTAAATTTACTAGTTTTCTATAATTAATCACAAATAAAATATTATGTAAGTCAATGTAAATACTTAATTAACTGTTTATCTATAAATAATTACAACTACAATTTAAGAGTAAATTTAAAAATTGACTAACTATTACATACTCAAACCAATTTAAAGTTACAAAATCACTAGGTTAATCACATCTAAATTTTTACTCAGCAATACCAATATTACTAAAGTAAACAAATTATTTAAAACTAATGACAAATAAAAGTATAAATTTTTTAGTTATCTACGATCACATACTAAAATCATCAAGGTAAATGCTAGAAAAAGTAGTAAAGAATTAAAACAAATTACATACTTTAAGAAATTGTTGAAAAAGATGATTTGGCTAGCAGTGAGAGAAAGATGTTTGATTAGAGCAGATGAAAAATTGGAGAAAACAATAAGAAGTGGACCACTTAATAGTTATACCAACAATGTGAAATGGAAGGAAAACAAGTGTTGAATGAAAAATTATTTGAAAAACAAAAATGAGGAGTGGGGGGATGATGCGTGGCTAGTGGGGTACAACGAAGAAAAGAAGATAAAGACAAGAGAGAAGAAAATGGAGGAGTGGGGGAGGCTACATGAGAGAAAGGATAAACTCGAGGTAAGGTTTGGACGTGTCCACCCCCATCTACAGTTCAAGGAGCTTGCCCACTAAACAACACCGCAACAAAACTAGTACACTTTTTGGTAAATATAAAAAAAAGGGTCATTTTGAAATAAAAAATACAAAAAGTATCATACACGTGTAAAAAAATGCACTGGTTGTATGATGTATGTAATTGATGACATTTAATTTTTGACAAAATAATCTTTGCCGTGTCCACCTCCAAAGACATGAAGAGAAAAATGGCGAATTTTTATTGATATCCACCCACATGAAAGTTGTATATACAACTAATATTTATAATACAAAAAAGCTAGAGATTAAAAAACAAATTATTAAAAAAAACCATTATCTCTTAAAGTTCTATGACAGTAGTACGGTCATTTAATCTAAGGAGACTAGAGATCTACGGAGATACATGGAGAGAAATCTCTACTTCAATTTTATAGGTGTTTTCCCCTTCCATCACTCAAGCGCTGTTATGGAGTTATCATCAAGGAGGTTAACTTTTCACAAGGTCGAAATTTTTGTTATTGGCGTTATTGTTGGATCTCAAAATTTTCCTGTCATCCCTTTGAGACTTTATTCTCTGAATTTTTCCTTAATTATAGTGTTCCTGAGTCCTGACCTTTGCATATAGCATACAAACAAAGAAAGGGTACAGTTGTTCCCCGCATTAACACGGGACAAAAAAAGAATGAAATCTCCGGCAAGATGCCAAATCTACACTTCAAGGTGATGCAAGGCCTCTTTGCTTTGATGACCACCTTCTGGATTACAAGATGTACCAGTTTTAACGACCCCTGTCTCCAGATGTTGAAGAAAATCTATTACCAAGGGATCAGTCCAGGGGCATCCTAATGGAGCTTCGTCACCAGCAACCCACCCCAGGTGGCCACCTTGGGGTGTCACTATTAACAAGCAGTTTGGATTCTCCTGATATCAATAGTCACTATTATACTTAACCCATAAGCCAAAACATAATTGAATGAATATAAAGACAAAGACTTAACAGAGTAGGGTTTACTTAATCAGCAGAAAACTACTGTCTTTACAAATGACGGTTTTGCTTGGTGCAGATGATGCTTTGGAGTTTAGATGATATGGAAACACAAGGTCCAACCTTAAGTTACAGTACTTCGTAGAGATGAAAATGAGCGTTGAAAACGGTGTGTCAATGTATGCTTAACAAGAGAGTAACAAGGATAGAATGAAAAATTAGAGTGGATACTATTCGTATTCCTTTCTTTGAAATTTTCTTTCATTCCAAACAAGGATAAAAATGAGATAAAAATACCATCAACAGTTCAAAATCCACTACTGTCTTCTGTATTCTTTACCATGTTCCAATGAATATAAGTTAAAATATTTTCATCTCTATCAGTTTTAACTCCCCCTCCCATTTTATAGCATTGAATTTTGTAAATTGCATACCTTGATATCTTCCCGAGGAATTCCCCTAGCAGGAGCGATCGGATCATTGGCTGCCTAAAATTATAAATAATAATAATAAATAAGTTAAGTTCAACAATTTATTTCTTAGACAAATTGAAGTTAATTGGCTAGCAGTATGGAAACCGGAACACGAGTTAAAAAAATTGGTTCAGATTGAAGATTTAATTTATAATTTCTAGCCCTCCTTTGGCCCATATCTTGCACAATAAAAAATTGATAGCGAAAAACATTTTTTTTTTCTCTACGTAGCTAATATCGGCCGGAGGAAAACAAAATAAGAAAAAAATATGTATTCATATACCTACTATTTTTGGTACTCAACTGAAAAGAATGATAACTTGATATAAGTTTGAATTAATCAAGATAACGACCAAAAAAACGCAGGAATTTTTATGTTAGGTTTAAGGATATTTTTGGTCCCCCTAATTATATAAAAGCTTTTAGTTGGTCCTCTAGTTTGAGTAGAAATTGTTGCCCTCCAATTTTCTTAGGCAATCCACTCCATCCAAAATTTAGTGCTAAATTTAACAATAGGCTAACTTGGACGCCAAGTTTAAGTTTGAGCTAATGATATCAAGTAAATAATATTGTCTGAATCAACAAATTGTTAAATTTGACATCAAAGTTTGGATGGATGATGTAACAGCGCATAATTGACTAGTTTTAAAAAGAGAGCTATATTGCCTACTTTTGACTAGAGTGGACCAATTGGAACTTAAATGAAACTAGAGGGATCAAAAGTGCATTTAAGCTTTTTTTTTATTATTATCATTATTTTTCCTACATTCAATTTTACGCAGCTTAACATTGCTAGGATCAGAAATATAAATAACTACTTCTCTTCTAGTTTAATCTTCACCTGGATGCAGAGCAAAGGAGTTTGAACATGTTTTATTGAATCTGAACTGCATGAATTTGAGTAGTATTCATCCACTGACTTGAAACCAAAAGAAACTGCAAAGTCTCCAAGATGAATATCAGAGCATAGAATTTATATAATTTGCAATTGTGATCCCAACTATATAGCTTCCAAGAATGCTAAAGAATAGAATGGCCTCATACCACGGGTTAGTCCATCATCAAACTCTCTAACAGTGTTGGCATTGGTCGCCAATTCAATGTTATATTCACCACCTATGTCTTCAAAAAGTAATGCATGCCTGCAAAAAGTAGTTAGTGATACAGTCATGTCTAGCGGATAGATCTATTAACTTGAAGTTAAAATAACCATCCATAACATATCAAAGTCCATTACTTCTTGAAAATTTTGCAGAGAGCGTTTGCAAGAGACTTGTTATAAACAAGGTTAAAGCCCTTACGGAGGTCTTCATCTGCCAAAACCAAATTGAAAGGATTACACAATGATACAGCGCCAGAAAGAGGACAAGCGTAGGATTCCTGAAATTAAAGTAGCAAATGATAACTAATAATGACACATTTTCCAAAGTAGAATTAAAAGGATTAAAGGAAATATGATACAACAAACGTTAGCTTGATGCAATGTAGAAACAAAAGCGGATAATGTTTTGCTTCCAGATAATAGCAGCCACAAAAAAGATGTAGTCACAGAAATAGAAACACTGATCAGATGAATAAAATGAAAGGGTAACTTGCATTCCAGTTTATTAAGTTCAGCTAAATGTAAATTTTCAGTGACATTTCCCACATTAATTCTGTTAAGAGTCCTTCTCTGAAATTTTATAATGTACATAGGAGGAAACAAATCCTCAAATTTTAGTCGACGTCCACAATTCAATATCAGGGTATTCTTAAGCCCTTTTGATCCTTCATCTCTGTCGCATGAACGTGTCTACAGAATAGGTACATACTCAAATTACTGTGTAGTGTGAACTTTCTGTTTAGTAATTAAAATTAGCTAATAATTAAAAAAACATTCATGATTTCTACCCAGGAAAAGCACTTACGAGATGAAATAAAAGACAAGTATCTGAAGGTACGGTACTAAGGAGAAACCAAAGTTAGGCAAAGTTCTTGCCCTATTGGGGGTAAATGCAGCAACAAATAACTATCTTACCTGACCCAGGTAACGAACAAGAATGTTTGCCCCAAGTGACCAACCAACGGCATATATATTAGCTTCAGGGTATCGACTGGTGACATGGGAGACTACCTCGCGCATATCTCCTAAAAATGAAGCTGAATAGAACTGCATATCCGTGTAGAAATTAATAATATTTATCGTACAAATATTTCTACTATTAGATGCAGATCTTTGCACTAGAGAATGAAAAGGATAAGGCATCAAAAGGAACATATTTCTTCTATTAATTGCGTTGCCAGCGGATTCTAGAACGAAGCAGTAACATAAAGGAAGCATTCAGCGTACACGCTAAGTCGTTAGTAAACAACGTAAAGGACTCACCAAGACTGAAAAATAGAAGCGATTTATTCAAAATACAAGTCAGAGAACTCCACCCAAAACCAAGTAATAGGACTAGAGAATGGGAAATTTCACGCACCTGTGGTGTGGTAACAGGGCTATCTCCACAACCACGGCTATTGAAGACGACGCCGCGCCATCCCTTACTTCGGGCTCTGATTAACATGTGTCTCACATATGAATCGTCGCTCCCCCCGGTCAAACCTGGCTGCAGAGTCTCACATTTCAATATTTCATAACATTTCTTCCCCAAAATAAATAAATAAATAGACAGAAAAAGTGAATATCACCAGGAATACTAAAAAGAGTGATAAGCGATCGAACCAGCAAAATAAGGACGGGAGAATCGGGGGGCAGAAGTCGATCGTCACCGGAAACCCAATCGAGAGCCACGGCGCCGTCATCTTTGGTGCGGAGACATTGGCGACGGTAGCGGACCTGAGGAACAGATCTTAAAAAGGCGGCGAAGATTGTCTCGACGTGGCAATTCCAACCAAAAAGCGGGAATGGATTGTAAGGACGGGCCAATTTTGTGAGAGTTGGGAGGAAAAGTTCGCGGGCCCCTCCTAGGATTTCAAAGGATGGATGGGGATGAGGCTGTAGCTGGGGCTGTGGCTGTGGCTGTAGCTGTGGCTGTGTACGGTGGCGATTGGCCATTGGGACGGCGGCACAACATGAAATTAGCGCCTTACTTTGTGGGCGACAAAGGAGTGGAGGTGTGAGTGGTGCACACCCCAACAAAGGCCTCCCCATCCTTCGCGCTAATCCCAACTCTCAGCTCTAATACTATCTCATATCTCCATTCTATTGGGCGACACTACCATAATCTATTGAGCACGTGTTTACTAAAGTTAACCAGTGTTTTAAATGGACTTTCCTTCTTTTTTTTTTTTTCACTGTTGTAGCCTAATTTTTCACTTAAATTTTTCGAGCATTCCATTTTCAATTTAAATTTCAAATCTATATCAATTTTATTGTAGCACCGTAAGACTAACGACTTGCTTGCATGTAAGGAAGCACATCTCTAAAGTGTATTTTTAACTAGCAACTTGTTGCACAATGCACTTCAGGAAGTGGCGCTTTATGTGCATAATTTTTTTTATCATTTAAGATAATTTTTTTATTTTACCATAATTATTTTAACTAATGTTATCAGATTTAATTCAGTCATTGATTTGGGTAGGCCTTCAGGTCTTCAGATTATTTGTTCAACTATCAAATTACCAATCAATTACTAATCTGAGAAAATAAATTAAAAAATAAAAAATTATATATATACCTATATATATATATAAATAAATTCAAAAACAAGTAAAATAATATATATATATATATATATATATATATATGCAAATTTCATACTTTAAAGTCTTAAAACTATCGTCGTTAGTTATAAATAATTAAAATATAAATATTCATAAATATTTTTTAGTCATAAAATTAGAAACAATTTTTTTAAATATTTGATTGCTATTTTTTATATTAAATGATTATATAAATTTTTTTGTTTATGCTTTTCAATTTTTCTTGATTTAATTTTTTACATCAAATAATTATATAAATATAATAATATTTTTATTTCCTAATTTATTAGTAATAATATACTTATTCTTGTTAAATTAAATTTCTTTTCCATTTTAGTTTTTTCATCTTTCTATATGCATATTTTAGCTTTTTTATCTTGCTATATGCACATTTTAGTTTTTGGGTTAGAATAATTTTAGCACCTTATATATATAATATTTCATCCACATAAATTCAGAAGAAATTAATAGCAAGTTGATAAGATGCACAATCTATAAGTGAATGATAGAGTTTGATTCTTGGTAAGCGCATATTTTTCTAAATTTTTATACATATTTGAACATTAAAGAAAATGTTCGAGCCAACTGGGTCGACATGGTAGGGTCAAAAACTCAGGTCGGCGTTGATCTGATAGAGTCATTTTCAATCTGGTCTGATATATTAAGACTCTAAAGTATGAAATTTGCATATATATTATTTATTTTACTTGTTTTTGAATTTATTTGTAAAGATATATAGGTGTGTATATATATATATATATATTTTTTTTTTTTTAAAAAAAAAAAATTATTTACTCAAGTTAGCAATTGATTCTTTAACTCAGTGATTAAACAAGTGAGCCGGTGACCTGAAGGCCTGCCCAGGTCAATGGGCGAGTCGAGTCTGATAACACTGATTAAAATAATTATAGTGGAACAAAAAAATTATCTTAAATAGTAAAAAAAATTATGCACATAAAGTGCTTTTCAAAAGTACGTCTTATGGTGCTACAATAAAATTGGTATAAATCTAGAATTTAAATTGGAAATGGGATGCACGCAGAATTTAAGTGAAAAATTGGGCTACAACAATAAAAAAAAAAGTCATTTTAATTGTTTGGTCAATATTGGAGCTTTCTCTTTCTTATATTTTTTATTATAGACAATTTTGTTTGAGACAATCTTGTTTGAGACACATTTAAGTTCCTTTATGTTTTGATCGGAATATAAGGATTATGTTCCTTAAATTTAGGTTGTTAATCTCAAATCAGACGGTACAGATCAAAGAAAATTAATAGAAAATCTTTTGATTTAGACCATCGAATCTGATATAAACGATCTAGATGAAAAATATGACCCTTGTGTTCTGTCCATAACATAAGAGGATCCAAATTCGTTCGAGATACTGATAAACATTAAATGTAAACATCTCTTTTAATAGAGTTTTGAATATGTATTCATCACCTTGTGGGAAATTTCTCCTTTAATAGCACAGGAAACAAATTTGGATTCTTTGTAGTTTCTACTAGAACTACATAGTGCAGTCACAAGATAGCCTGGAAAGGAATTGTCATACTTTGTGGATCATTAGATCATGTGGGTCTTACTTGTCAGAGTGTGGGGCATAATCAATAGTCCAGAAAAGCCAAGCATCTCTACCTTATGGCAAAGGATCTTGGTCGATAGCTTTCTATCTTTGATTGGATGACCACTATTAAAAGGTATAAAACAAAATATTTGCTAATTGTGGCCATCTAATTGAAAATGGATCGCATAAATCTAATAACTGCATTCTACAATTCTAATGGGAATTGTGGATAATCTTGATTCATGGTAGGATTAGAACCCCTCCAACTGCTAGAGTGTTGGAGGAGATTTTTACTCATTAGATTTACAAATCCAACGGGTAAAAAAAATAAAACAATGGTCAAATTTTTTTTTCAGGACCCATTTGTGTATTTGTTGGAGGGAAGCTGGAGATAGCCTTGCTGGAGTGAAGCCAGGCCCCATGATATTGGCATTTTTCTATTTGTTGACTTTTTGTTTACCACATTTGTTAGGCTGTAGATCTAGTTTGGTTGATGAGAAAAATTTGGTAAAAATGAGAATGAAAATGATTTTGATGGAATGAAATCATTTAATTCAAAATATTGTTTGGTATGTATGTAAAAAAATGAAAAATTAGTTCATTTAATTTTTAGATGGAATAATCAATCTATGATATTCTTCAAAAGGTAAACATATTTTATAATTATAAAAATTTAAACAAATATTTAGCAAAAAAAAAATCCATACATAATATGGTAAAATGGGATATTAATATAATTTTTTAATTTTTATAAGAACATAATAATAAGATCATCTTTTACTCCCAATAATGATAAGTTATTGTCAGCTAATCAAGATTCGTTTATTAAGAGAATTGAAAATTTTAAATATAATGAGATTCTAGCTAATTAAAACATGTGTTTTGATCATTCTATTTCTTATCATTTTTTCATCTCTCAATTATATCGATTAAACGAGACCTTAGGATCCATCTTCTTCCTCATGGCTTACCCAAAAAAAAAATCTCCAATATCTCCAATGTTATACCAACTCAATATAAAAAAAAAATCATTTTAAACATGTTAAATGACCCTTTGTTTCAACTCTTTTTACTCTTTCTTCCTATATTATTAGGTTAGGTTGTTAGCCAATAACAATTTTCCTGCGGCATAGGCCTCAGTGTGATTTGAAGTTTTGTATTAGTCCATGAACTTAAGTCAAAAATTTGTATTTAATTCCAAATAAATGCATGAGGATAATGTAACTTAACAATTAACATCTAATCAGCATGTCGTTTTCTGTTCTCAAAGTCACGTGGCCGGGCATGTAATAAACGTTTTATTTTTCATTTTGTTTGTAAAAGGACCAAAAGAAAGCAAAACAAAATCTATATGTTTGGTAGGTGGTACTCGTAAGAGGAAAAGAAAAGAGAAAGAAAGAGAAAAAGAAAATCATTTAATTCCAAAATCTATATGTGCTGCTTGCTTCAGATCTAGATTTGTTTCTGGAAAATTCTAGATTAATATTTCCGGGATTTTCGTTTTCCATTTTTTTTAGTGGTATTCTCCATTTGATAGCTCTATTATGACTTTAAAACAGGTGGTGAATTAGATTGGACTAGTTCATAGATTAATTTTTAAATATATTTTAAATGATAAAAATTAAGTATTATGAATATAAAATTTCAATGAATTGGATTAAATATATTAAATCTTAAAATGGGTTTTTTTTTTTAAAATATACTTAATTATTTTGATTGACAAAATTTATATATTGAGATTATGAAATTTCAAAAAATTAAAGTATTTTTTTGAAGAAGAATAAACATTAATAAATAAATAATATTTAAAAGAAAACAATAAGGCTAACCCACCCTAGTTCACTGAGGCTCAAAAGTTTTGGTGGGTAAGATAAAAAGTTCTTTTTTTAAATAGGCTATTAAAATAATAATTTACCCCATTCTATTTACAAGGTTATTAATAAAAAAATAGTCAATAATTTATTTTGTAATTAATAATTTATCAACAATTTAATTATAATTATACTTATTACGTTAGATTTAAATAGATGACAATAAATACTAATGATACATAAAAAAAATAAAAAATAAAATTTATATTTTTATTAATAATTATACATCTAAAATCACGTTTGCAAACTAATATTCAAATATCATATTATGTTTGAAATTACGTTTGTCAAACTTTTTTTAAATAGAAATCTCGTTTATTCAAACATAGGTTTACACAAACCTTGTTTAATCAAATTTAAGTTATCCAACCTGCCCAACAAATTAACGAACACACTCTTGGATTGAGAGATTTTATCACGTTTTGCGGAGGTTTTGTTCCTCTTCCAAAAAATGGACCAATAGGGAATCTAGACTTTCCAAGTTATAAATTCTCCATATTATGATATTATCCACAGTAGAACTCGGTATGATGCAAATAGAGTCCGATCTTTTACAGCGATGTCCACAACGATTCACTAGATCATCTCACCGATCACAATCATCACAGATAGCTCTTTTTGTCCATTAGTTTGTAAAGGAATAAAAATTCAACTCTAATGCCACTGTTATAACCTGAAGGACATCATCTATGAAAAGACTGACATATTATGAAAATAGAGTTTCCAAATTATAATCCCACTTTGTGTGAGATACTAAACATAAGCATCTTTTTTTAGTGAAAATTTAAGTCTTGATTCACCAACTTATAAGGACCTAGCCCTTTCTAGTGGGTGTTTGGAAAAATGGTGCACCATCTTCAAGGTGCTTCTCCAATTTGACATGAATTTGGAATTGTTTGGTAATGCGGGGGCTCAAATTGCAAAATCAATTTTGGTATCTAAATCTGGATTCAGTTCAACGTGATACCTTGTAGCTTTCGTGTTGATTCAATGCGGTTCACCAAATTTTGCCGTACTTTCTTACTTGCTTTTCCTCTGCTACCCCTCTTCTTATTTTTCTCTAATCAAAAGGCATGAAATGGAGGTTGGATGTGAGTATAGGGTTGAAAAGAGAGTTAGAAAACAAAAAAAAAAAAAGGGAGAAAATGAAGAGGAAGAAAGGAACAAAAAGAGAGCTCGAAGCTTCAACTATGGAGTTTGTTATTTTGGTAAAAATTATATTCTTGAGCCCTTTTTTCCAAAATTTCACTTTGACCCTGGTTAAAAACTTTCTTTTCATTTTAGTCCCTGCATCACTTGCAATTTTATCCTTCATGTTTCATTTTACTTTTGGTTTAATCCATTGTTTTCTTGTTTTAATTTATGTCTGGACCTTTAGATTTTACATTTCCTTGCAATTAGGTCCTAAGTTTGTATTATTTTCATTTTGGTCCTTTCAATTATCACCTTTTATTTTAGCCTTCACTTGCATGAATTTTTATGTATTATTTTTTTTATCTTATTTTGGTAAAAATCCAAGAGTAATTTATAAATAATTCTAAATAAAAACAGTTGAAACAAAAATAAAAAAAAATATTATTAAAACATTCATATAATTTATTTTCTTATATCTAAAAATGAGTGAAATTAAATAATGAAGATAAATGAAATAAGGTAATACAAAATTAATATAATTTATTTTATTAGATTTTGATATGAGAGAAATTAAATAAAGGTAAATGATATAAAATAATATAAAATTCATATATTTTTTGATAATTACACATTTAAAAATGTTTTTGCTAGCCAATGTTTAAACAAAATCTATTTTTCAAAATTATTTTTCTGATAACAGCTTCCAAACACAAATCACATTCACGCAAGCCTTGATTTGTCCAAAATCATTTCTCAAAAATAATTCTATTTAAAATCTAAGTTTATCCAACTATTTTTTAAACACTCCTAAAACCTGATTGTTATTGAATTGATATTTTTTATCACCTTTTTTGGACAATTTCCGGACTGTTATTAAAAGCACTTGCATGGTAGATGAATTGAATAGATGGTGGTCACATATTTTGTTGCAATTGATCTTATACCTTAGTCAGCATTTATCCCTTCAATATTTTTTTTTTTCAAAAACAAATCTTGATCCCTAATCAAATTTTGGAGATGACCACACTGGATGGCAATACGACGATGATTGATGACCACGAGTTGTGAATTGGACTTTATATTTGGTACCAAAAAATAGAACATATATATATTTTTTAAAAATTAATCATATAATATTAAATTATAAAATATATATTATATTTTTAAATATCATAGAGTAATTCATGTAATATTGACTATAATCTCTAATATTGTAGAATAATTCATCCCAAACTAACACTCAAACTTAGAGAAGTGGTTGCCTCCTACGTGCAGGAGGTACTGGAAATTCAACAACTCATATTAATTCAACTTTTTTTAACATTTTTTTTAAATTTATAATTATTATTTCATATTTATTATTATACCTATAATTATCCTTAGATGAATTGGTACTTATAATTTTTTTAAAAAAAAGAGGAAAAAAACACTGGATGAATGTAACATTGACTATAATCTCTAATATCATAGAGTAATCCATCCCAAACTAGCACTCAAACTTAGAGAAGGGGTTGCCTCCTACGTGCAGGAGGTAACGAGAATCCAACAACTCATATTAATTCAACTTTTTTGCAACATTTTTTTAAAATTTATAATTATCATTTCATATTTATTATTATATTTATAATTATCCTTAGATGAGTTAGTACTTGTAATTTTTTTAAAAAAAAAAGAAGAAAAAAAACTGGATGAATGAGAATTGTTAGATCAAACTCGTTACCTCCTTGTGCGCAGGAGGCAATTGCTTGGCCCAAACGTAGCTAAAACTAGAGCAACACACTGCATAAAATTAACTTTGAAACCTTCAAAGTACAAAAATATCCAACCTCACTGCGTCTTAGATCTCTCTCAGAAGATTTAGTACCTGCATCTTATAGAGATTTCTCCTCTTCTTCATATAAACCACTTTGTGAGCCTCACCATTAACTTCTCTAAGCACCCACAGGTAATCTACTTTCTCAAACACATTATTGATACTTCTCATCTTCTTGATATAACCTCTCAATCTCTAATTAACCTTCAATTCTTTGCATGCAAGCACCAATTTGTGATTGTCATATTCAAACTTGACCTCTTTATCCCTAATGATTGATTGATTGATCTTTTTTTTACTTCAATAAATTCTACCGATATTCTCATAGCCCTATTAATAGTCTCAGTTTGGTTGATATGTTCACCTTCAAAACACCATCTATTTCTATCCTTACATATCAACCAACAGACAAAGAAGAGTTTAGAGATTAGGATATTTGAATTAGAAACGGAGCTTCTAAGATATAAAAAATTTCCCTTAAAGCTGATCCTACAAATTACTATAATGCTCTTGCTCTACAACCCATTAGAACTCTAAACCAAACCAAACATGCTTAACCCACTCACATTCAAGAAAAAGGTGGGTTAAATCCTCACTAGCATCTTGTTGGGTTTAAGCAAACCAAACATGCTTTAACCTCCTTCAAAACCCTCCAAGCTTGCTAGGCTAGAAGAGTTCATGTTGTAAAAGTTCATAAATCCCGTCCTACTTCTTCCTTTAGGCTCAATAAGTTTCTTCAAATTTACCCAATGAACATCTTGATCTTTACTTAAACCACTCAACCAAATATTAGCGGCAATCAAACAAAGTAACTTGCCAAATTTTTTTGGAAATAGAATTATAGACATGGCATAACTGAGAATAGCTTGAATAACTAGCTTTATCATGACCTCTTTCCCAACAGTTGATAACAATTTTTGTTTCTACCAACTCAATTTTTGCACCACCTTATCCTTAATACTCCTTAAAGCATGCTCCTTAGATCTCCCCCAAATAGTCGATAAACCCAAATACTTCTTGCGTTCCTCCCAAACAACCATATTCATTGTTTCTTAAATCTCTTCTTTGTCTGTCGTAGTAACACTAGAGCTGCATATAATCCCTAATTTATCCATATTAATTTTTTGCCATGATGCTACTGAATAAGAACTTAGAATTCTACTAATTACTTCAGCATCTTCCTTAAAAGCCTTAGCAAACAACAATGCATCATTTGTAAACAACTTAGAAGCTGTAGCAACCACTTTAATACCATCAAATTTCTTCTCTTCCATAGCTTTAGTTAAACCCCTAGAAAGAATTTCAACCACTAAAATAAAAAGGTACGGGAGAAAGTGGATCTCCTTGCTTAAAACATTTTTTAGGGAAGAAGATAATTTTACCAACATCCCCACTAATTTTAACTTGGTAGGTCACTAAAGTAACGCATGCCATTAACGAAGGAAATCCATCTTTGATCAAAACCATTGGCCATACTCTATCTAGGCCTTATTCATATCTAGCTTAATAGCCATTCGCTTCCCTCTCCTCCCCTTGTTTCTTCTCATGAAATTAAAAACTTTTCAAACCACAATAAAGTTATCTTGAAGAAGTCTTCCCCCTCCTACAAACAAAAAAGATCTTTTTCTTTTTTTTGAGAAATCAGCTTACTCAAGATCCTTTTAAGTGCATGTTTGGGAATCTGGTATGGTGAGAATGAACCACGTTTGCACTGCCCAAATGAAGGAAAAGAAGTTAGTGTAACTAATAAGATGCAATTGTCCGACCTCCTCGGGGTATGGGATTTTAGGGACTAATGCAATTTGTGATCCATTAATATTATCTGGCAAGTGGCAACACCCATCTAAGAAAAATTCCCAATCACCTTCCATATATCCTCATAGATTGTTCCTACGATTTTTTAAAAGAAGATCCTATTCAAACCATCTAGTCTAGGGGTGTTCTAGGCCCCTGAATTGAAAACAACATTATCAACTTCTTCTGTTATCAATCTTTTCATTAACTTAGCATTAACATCCTCTGGAACGAGGCTATGAATAATATCAATCACATGAAAGTCTCTAGAATGAGAGCAATTAAATAAATCAAAGTAGAACAAATGAAATACCAGATGTATCTCTTGTTGCAAGTCCACCCACTGCCCGTTTTGATTTTTAACATCATGAATCCTATTTACTCCTTCTCCTTTGAATAGTAGTAGCATAGAAAAATTTGGATTTTGATCTCCTTCTTTCAGCCACTTAAGTCGAGCTCTTTGACCCTAAACATCTCTTCTTGCTTCCATAAGCCATTAAGCATTTTCTCAAGCTCTTTCACTCTTATCAGCACCTCTTCCATGAGAACCTCTTCCTTTAAAACAACATTTTCAGTTTTTGCTTTAATGATTTGAACATATGCTCTTTTGAACTTTTGTTTATTTTACACCTCAAGACGAGTAGATACCACATTCATCTTGGCTTTAAAGCTTTGTAATGTTCTAAACTAGATCTTTTACTAACCATTCACCATTTACAATTTGTAAAAATTTATCTTGTTCCCCCAATAATTCTCAAACTTAAAAGATCTTTTTCACTTCCAAAGCTCTGGCTGCAAAGAAACTACAAGGGGGCTATGATCAAACTCGATTGCTGGAAGGGCTATAACCTTTTGATTGGGGAACTTCCATTGCCATTGAATATTACAAATCATATGATCAATTTTTTTCTTTCACCAATCCAATACTTCTATTATAACACAATGTAAACTTACACCCTCTAATTGAAACATCCATGAGTACATTGTCATTCTAAAACTCCTAAAAGAATTAATTTGATCATTATTATAGGATCTCACCATTTCTTTTTCATTTGGATACAGGATTTGGATTAAGACCCCTATACACATCCAATGGGTCATAATTCTCCTATCAACATCTCTAAAATTATTCCAGAGAAGCTTTCTGTAAGTCAGGATTGCCATACACCTATGTAATGAACATTTTCGTTCCAGTGGATACATTTGTAACTTTTGTATGAATATAATATGCATAGCTCTGTGACACTTCAACTATAAACTCCTTTTTCCACATAATGCAAAGACCACTGGAATTATCGTGTTCATCAATGTAAATTAAAAACCTTCCTCTTTTTCGCATACAAAATTGAGCTTAGATCAAACACATAAATCCCTTAGACTGCGCAGTGTCAAGGATACTTCAATACTTTGACAGTTCCAACTAGAAGCTATCATTAGGCATGAGTGGGCATGTTGTTAGTCTGTAGGTATACTCTAGAGGGGGTGAATAGATTATATACAATTTTTCATAAAATAAAAACTTCATTCTTGAAAACTTATTAGGGTCAACTTATATTAGTAGGGTCCTATTAAGGAACTTTTTCAACAAATAACAATAATAATAACGTAGAGAGAAGGGAAGAGAGATGACATTGTGATTTATAGTGGTTTAGAAGAATCACAAAGATTCATCTACATCCACTCCTCACAACACACAATTATAAGTATTTTATTAGGGAAACAAGATCACCAAATACAAAGTAACCAAACTAAGGTTCAGCTTCTAACTTTTTTGCTACATAGTAGCAACTTTCAGTTTGGGTCAGTAAGACCTTGCTTTTATACTTTAGTCATTAGGTCTTCACACGTCCTGTAATACCGACCAAATTTGGAGTTATGCATTTTTGAGTTTTACGGTACCTTATAACATTATTTTAATACTTTTAATTTAGTCATTTTAATTTTTTTTCATACTTAATTAATTCTTTTGAATATTATTTATGGAATTTAGATGAAATGATTGAACTGGGTATTTTTATGTTGTGTGGTGTATTTTCGTGGATTATGGAGTTTATGAAAGAGAGATTTAATTTAATTAATTTAGAAATTAATTATAGATATATTTCATTAGTTGAATAAAGTGGGTTAGGTATTTGGGTATGGATACCAATAGATCACCTATTAACTCACCTAGCATAAAATAAGTCTTCATCTTTTCTCCTTCTTCCATTTTTCACAAAGAGACGTTATGGAGCAAGAGGAGGAAGTAGTTTTCTCTCAACCTCTTCCATCTTTTCTTCCAATTTCTTTTGTTAATCTTTGGTTCTCCCATTATCTTCCGACTCACTAGAATTTATGAAAAAGAGGTAAGCTCCATCATCCATCTCTTTTTCATTTTTGGATTTAAAGCATTTTGGGTTAATTTGAGGTTCTAATGGATGAATTTAAGTGTGAATATTGGTTTAAAACATTTGTACATGTTGGATAATAATTATGGAACAAGAAATTTAGAGAAAACTAGGAGAAATTCATGGTTTTGGAGCTAAAAGAGATAAAATTTGAAAAATAAGAAAGTTAGGGTTCTAAAAGAAAATTTGATGATTTGGACTTGAATTGTTGGTTTAAATTGGAGGTTTTAGTGTTAAAATAATCCTTAAACATTAAGGATGAAAATCCATAGAAGAAATGAAGAGAAATAATGAATATTTGACCCTAAATTCATGAAAAACTAAGAGGAAAATCGCGGATTACTATAGTAGCTGTAAAATTTCCAAATTCGGGGTTATTGTAGCGAACTGTTACTGTAACAAACCGTTATTGTAGGATCAGTTTTGAAATATTTATACCTCTTTCATCCAAACTTCGTTTTTAGCAAACGAGATATCATTGGAAAGCTCTTTGAGTCTAGTTTCTGATGGTACAAGTTTCATTTGAAAATTATTTATTTTTTGAGAGTTATGTTCAGAGGAGTAATCAAAGGTTAGGATTTGTAGCAGGAAATTTCTACATTTTGTGACTTTGACATGTTTTTGCATGATTATCATATAGGAATAAATTTTTTGATGCATCTTCCACATCTTTTGGGATGTTGTAACTAGATTGGAGTAGAGGGAATTACCTTCCATCTCCTCACACAGCTTCGAGGAGCGTTTAAGTAAAAATTGGGCACACATCAAGGTGAGTGGACAACCTTTCAAAAATTAATTTACTAAATCAATCAATGTACAATATAAGTTCCATTTGCAATATTGTTGGAACATCGGATATACATTTTTTTTAGTTAAAGATGATTGTTAGAATACCTTAACTCTTGAAAGAGATTCAAAAGGATATTGATGTATGTTTAAAATGAGGAATGATGTGATAATGATTATATCTTATATTACTTTGTTATTCAGTAAATATATCTATTTGTTGTTGCATGTAAGGTTGAGGATTAAATTCCTAAGAAATATGATGATAGGATATAATTAAATTTTAAGCATGGAAGATTGAGGACTTGATCTCCCAAAAAATCTAATGTTATGATATAATCGAATATGACGCATGGATGGTTGAGGGCTTGATCACCCAAGAAATCTGATATAAGTTATAGCTTATATAAAGATGAATGATGTATTAAATTAAATTATGGTTTGGTTATATTAGCAATGTAGTATTTGTGCTTATGATATTTTCATATACAGTTGTTTACTTATTGAGTTTTGATGAACTCATACTATCTATGATTATTTTTTTCAAATGCAATGGTTGAGGAGGAAGATTAGTACCCCTTCGGGGTAATACTCCACTTTTGTTTAGTGGACTCATAGTTATGAATTTGGTGAGTATTATGAAATGCTCTGTAATTTGTATAGGTCACCTAGGCTTATGAGGTTGTATCATACTAAGTATTGTATGAATACTAAACATTTCTGTACATGAATACAAAATATCTTTTTGGAAAATTTATGTTTTGCGTAGTTGTAAATATTAAGAATATACAATGAGATTAAGAGATACCGCAGATGTATACTTTAGGTGTTATTCGTATAACTCATATGCTTGGTTTACGGGATGTGACACGTCCCTAGCAAATGTTCAACACCATTAGGCCTTTACACATCCTTAGCAAATGTATACTAGGAAACCTTCTCTGCAAGAAGGCATAGCTCAGCATTTTTACTCCACATAGATAGATACCTTATCAAGTACCTATTACCAGTCCCCTCAAGAATGAACGAAAATACAAATAATTTTTCAATTCACACAAAACTCAATCCTAAGAGATATCTCACTTAGAGGATATGAATAATATAAGAACTTTCTCTCATATAATACAAAGAGAAATTTGAGAATGGAATAATCTACAGAATAAAATTCTCTTTATCCACTTCAATGTTGCAATGTTGTTGTTGCTTTTGCCTTTTATATCTTTATAAAAGATAGCCGTTGGTGGAAGACGCACCTCATTGATTAAAAGAATTAATTATGATTGAATTTGGAGATTGCTTCCTTAATTGGTAGCTTGTGCCAAAAAAGGAAATATACAGTCATGAAATTAATAGACTTTTATTTTAGATTGAATGTTAGCCGATCCTTTCCTTTTGCAATTTAAAACTCCTCATTAAACAGGTATATGCTTGTTAAATGTGCAATAGAGTTGACTTCGGATGATAGCAAATTCGTTCCTTGATCTGCTACTTGATTGAAGTTGGGTTTGTCTTTCTTAGCTGGTACCTCATGTCGAATGTAGAAATAAACAGTTATAAAAATAATGGACTTTGATTGCAATTGAATTGACAGACGATCCTTTTCTTTTGTAATTTAATTCCCTTCATTCAATACATATTTACTTGTTTAATGTGTGCTTTAGTTGACTTCAATTAACAATAGATATGTTCTTTGATTTGTAGCTGGATTAATGCTCTGTTTGTCTGAAAGTATTAAATGTGCACTAGGCAACAGGTTCCTCATAGGTTCTAGCAAGTACCACTTAAATTTCCATAATCAAAAACTTGATCTATCATTCTCCCTCTTTTTAATTATTGGCAATATATGAAACTCTCCCATACAAGATGCTGGATAGCTTTGTCTTTGCTCCCCCATACTGGATGCCAGATTTCAAAGCTCCAAGGTCCTGATAGTTGCATTAATAAAAAACTTAATGTTGGATTCTTGTATCAGCACATGTCTAGGCTCAGCCTTTAAAAGAAAATCAGCTTCTTTCCTCTCGAACTCAACATCTTCTCTCTTGTTTTTCTTCCTTTCTTTACCTTCTATTTCACTATGCCGCAAATTGCCTCATATGATCACTGCTTCTTTTGCACCAAGGAGATATTTTTCATCTACATTTTCAAAATCTCCTCTTTTATGCTTCAACATTAGCTTTTCACACAGCTTCTTAGATAATTCCCATTCAAAGCTAATTAAACCTTTTTTCATCTTCATTCTCCTTAGGAAATTCAAAATCATAATAATTGTCTCTACTCTTCACCTTAGTAGCTCATCCTACATTAATACATTCATCATTGTCCCTACTTCCAATTTCTACCACATCTACATTACTGTTGATGTAGAGTATTTTTTTTTTATTAATGATAGAATCATGACCCTAATTACATCAAGCATTCAATGTAGAATCTTTCCATATAAGCATGACAAAATCTGTGAGCTATTACAGAATGAAATCACATGCAGTAGTAGAAGATGCAAATCCATGAAATCTGGAGAAAGAAATCAAATATATGGTGATTAAATCAAATCAAATTAGAGGATCTTGCAATTAATGAAGATCGCGCCTTTTAAGGAATTAAGTCACAAACGTCTTGCAAGGGAGTAAGCAATCACTTCGTGTAGTAAAGAGGATAATAAGACTATACCTTGATTGAACATAAAATCTGCTGCAATTAAGGAATGTTTGAAGAACAATATTTCCATAAATAGCTCAAGGTTCCTGAATATCCAAAAATCATCAAAGATTGACTTATCTCATTTAAAGCACCATTAAATGAGAAGAAGCTCTACATCAATGACAAACTCATGGAAGGCTGCCACGATTCAATTCCAGGCACGTGACTGGCATAGTGACATGAATCCCGTGCCACCGTAAGCCTATCCAACATCACTTAATCTAACCCTTTTAATTAATTATGCATATTCATTAGCATACACTCTTTGTTTCATAAATTAGATATAATATGATCTTTAATATTACTTAAGAAGATTCTAGGAAAATGGCATGCCAAATTCCAAGCAAATCAAAAAAAAAAAAAACACAAGAAGTTGTTGTCAGCAGAGAAGAACACTCTTTTGCCCCGTTGGTGCTGAGCGCTCATAACTAGCGCTTAACACTGGCCTGGCTGGTGCTGAGCGCCATCCAAAGGCCAGCATTGTTGCTTCTACAGGGCTGGCACTGAGCACCCAATGTCAGCGCTCATCGCTGGCCTGGTAGAACCAGCACTGTACTGTTGCAAAATTTCTAATTTTTCTAATATAAATGTAGCCAAGTCCAAACACACACACAAAGATATTTATGAGGGAATATACTTGGATTTTGAGCAAGACAATAATCAAGTATATAACGTTTGCACATAATGAGTACTCATTTACAGCCAAGATTTACCATCAAATCTTTCATCTTTCTAACCAAAACCTAACATTTTCCCCAATTTTTGTGTTTTATATTCTTCAACCTCAAAACCATGAATTCCTCTTAGTTTTCTCCAAATTTCTTATTCCATTGTTATTATCAAACATATAGAAATGCTTTAAACCAATAACCACACTTAAATCCATCTATTTAAACCCCAAATCCCTTGAGTTCGAAAATGGGAACAAAATAGAGAAAGTTAGGAGTTCTTACCTCATTCAAGCTTCTTTAGTGAATATGGGCTGCTAGAAGGACCACTCCTATGCGAGAGGACGTTGGCCAAAGACATCGGGGTGCATCGGGTCCATGGAGCCGATAGTGGGAGAAGGAGAGGGAAAGTGATGTGATTTCCGGAGGGAAAATACTTGATCGATTTTCTGGATAGGTTGAAAGAAACAAACAAATGAAACCAAATCACTCAATTGATAAGCCAAAGGGCGCCACAACTAAGAGAAATGGGTTGATCTCGCCACACTCAAGAAAGAAGAACGTGAGTGATAAGAAATCTAGTTGCTCTCGCCACTAACACAAGTTAGATAAGAGAAAGAACTCAAGAATTCTCTTGAAAGCAAAATGCCAGTATCTCATATATGATTCAAAGATGGTTTACAACAAATGGCAAGGACTCTTTTTATAGAGGGTCTCCAAAACAAAAAGACAAAAGACTCCAACTAATGCATTAAATGCATCAACTAAAAGTCAAGTAGTGTAGGCTAAATGTCAAAGACAATAAATGCATAGGTAGCTAAATGTCAAAGACAATAAATGCATAGGTAATAGACTACAACTATATTCAACAAATGCAACTATCCCACATGCAATCTTTTTCACACTTCTTCCACTTTCAACAAAGTGGTTAAGCCTAATCCAAGCCCTTTAGCCCTTAAACGAGTTAGAGGCCCAATTGAAGTGTTCTCCCTTTCTTGGGCTGCAATTAGTCCAAGCTCTTTAACCCTTGAACGAGTTAGAGGCCCAATTGAAGTGTTCTCCTTTTCTTGGGCTGCAATGGGGTTATCCTTGATTACATCATCCTCCCCTGGTTGAAATGGATTTGTCTTCAAATCCAAGTCCTCTTTATCTTCTAAGTACGGGGAAAGATCCCTCACATTGAAAGTAGTAGAAACAACATAGTCTTCATGCAAATCAATTTTGTATGCATTATCATTTACCTTGTCTATGATACGGAAAGGACCATCTGCCCTTGGCATTAATTTGGACTTCCTTTGGTTTGGAAATCTTTCTTTTCGAAGATGAACCCACACTAAATCTCCAGGACTAAATTGAACAAATTTTCTTCTCTTGTTGGCAGTCTTCTCATAGATGGAGTTCTTCTTCTCAATTTGCTGTTTAATGTTTTCATGTAACTTCTTTATCATGTCAGCCTTCATTTTTCCATCTATGCATTCTCGAGCTTCAAGTGGTAATGGTACTAAATCAAGTGGGCTCAATGGATTAAATCCATAAACTACTTCAAAAGGAGAGTGTTTAGTAGTACCATGTACACTTCTATTGTAAGCAAATTCAGCATAGGCCAAGCATTCATCCCAACTTTTCAAATTTTTGCCAATGATAGTTCTTAGCAAAGTAGAAAGCGTTCGGTTCAGCACTTCAGTTTGCCCATCAGTTTGTGGGTGACAGGCAGTACTAAAGAGCAACTTTGTTCTGAGCTTTCTCCATAAAGTCTTCCAAAAGTAGCTAAGAAATTTGGCATCACAATCTGACACGATACTCTTTGGAATGCCATGAAGTCTCACAATTTCTTTGAAAAATAAATTGGCGATGTGCACAGCATCGTCGGTCTTATGGCATGGAATAAAATGAGACATTTTTGAAAAACGATCAACAACAACCATGACCGAATCTTTACCTCTTTGTGTCCTTGGTAAGCCTAGCACGAAATCCATACTAACATCAGTCCAAGGTTGATCTGGAACAGGTAGAAGTGTATAAAGTCCATGGGCTGCTTCCTTGCTCTTAGCTTTTTTGCAAACAATACACCTTTCAATCACATGATGCACATCTCTAATCATGTTAGGCCAATAAAAATGCTCTTTCAGCATCTCCAATGTCTTGGTTTCACCGAAATGCCCAGCCAATCCTCCTCCGTGAGCTTCTCGTGTAAGTAATTCCCTTATAGAACAGTTTGGAATTACAAGTCTCCCCAAGCGAAATAAATAACCTTCAGATCTATAAAATCCCTTATATGTCATTTTCTCACAAGCGAGATAAATAGAAGCAAGTGTCGAATCTTCCATATAATGGTCTTTAAGAGATTCAAATCCCAACAATTTAGCATTCATCATGGAAATTAAAGCATATCTCCTTGATAAGGCATCTGCAACAATGTTGGTTTCTCCCTTCTTATACTTCAACACATAAGGAAAAGCTTCAAGAAATTCCACCCACTTTGCATGTCTTCTATTCAGCTTGCTCTGACCTTTCAAGTGTTTGAGTGATTCATGGTCTGTGTGAATTACAAATTCTTTTGGTAACAAGTAGTGCTGCCATGTCTTAAGAGCTCTAATTAAAGAGTAGAACTCCTTATCATAGGTAGAGTAGTTAAGACTGGCTCCATTCAACTTCTCACTAAAATAAGCTATAGGACGCTTTTCTTGAAGAAGTACAGCTCCAATTCCCACTCCACTAGCATCACATTCAATCTCAAAAGTCTTAGAAAAATTAGGCAAAACCAATATGGGTGCATTGCACAATTTTTCTTTGACAAGCTCAAAACTTCGTTGGGCTGCATCACTCCATTTGAACTCCTTTCCTCCCTTAATACATTCAGTTATGGGTGCTAAGATGGTGCTGAAATCCCTTACAAATCTTCTATAGAAAGATGCAAGCCCATGAAAACTTCTTACTTCAGATATGGTTCTTGGAACGGGCCATTCTTTGATAGCTTTCACCTTTTCTTCATCAACTCCCACTCCTTGCTGAGATACTACAAAGCCAAGAAAAATCACATGGTCTTGACAAAAGTAGCATTTTTTTAGATTAGCATAGAGTTTCTCCTTTCGCAACACTTCCAAGACTTCCTTCAAATGTTGCACATGCTCCTCATAACTTTGACTGTAGATCAAAATATCATCGAAATATACCACAACGAATTTTTCAATGAAAGATCTAAGCACATGATTCATCAATCGCATAAATGTGCTAGGGGCATTAGATAGCCCAAATGGCATTACCATCCATTCGTAAAGTCCATGCTTTATCTTGAAGGCTGTCTTCCACTCGTCTCCCTCTTTCATTCGGATTTGGTGATAGCCACTCTTCAAGTCAATTTTTGAAAACACCTTGGAACCATTCAGCTCATCCAACATGTCATCCAATCTTGGAATTGGATAGCGGTATTTGATGGTGATCTTATTTATAGCACGGCTGTCCACACACATTCTCATAGAGCCATCCTTTTTAGGGACTAATAATGTAGGCACAGAACAAGGGCTCATGGATTCCCTTACATAACCTTTTTCAATCAACTCATCAACTTGCCTTTTTAGCTCCTTAGCCTCCTCTGGATTCATTCTATATGTTGGCTTATTTGGTAAGGCAGCACCGGGCACCAAATCAATTTGATGCTCAATTCCTCTTAAGGGTGGCAATCCCTTAGGTAGCTCATTCGGAAAGACATGCGCAAATTCTTCTATCAACTCCTTCACAAGCTTAGGAAGCTTTTCTGCAAGTTCTGGATTTAGCTCCTTGAGAATTAGCAATAATACAAAGTTTTCCCTTTTTATTGCCTTCTTTAACTCATTCTTAGAAGCAAAACAACTAGGCTTCTTCTCCTCGATTACATCCTCCTTCGGCTGTACTTGTATTGGCTTTAAGGGTGCCAACACAATCTTCTTTCCATCCTTCTCGAAAGCGTAGGTGTTTTTGAAGCCATCATGTAGTGCTCTTCTATCAAATTGCCAGGGCCTCCCAAGTAGAAGATGACTAGCATCCATAGGGACTATGTCACACAATACCTCATCTTTGTAATTCTTCCCTATAGAGAAAGGTACCTTTACTTGTTTGGTGACCTTCATCTTGCCATGATTATTTAGCCATTGCAGCTTATATGGACGGGGATGATTGATGATAGGTAGCTTCAATTTTCTAACCAAGGTGGTTGAAGCAACGTTAGTGCAGCTCCCACTATCAATTATCACGTTACAAACTTTGCCCCGATAGTGCACCTTGTTTGAAAAATATTCTCCCTCTGTTCTTCTTCTACCTTGGCTTGGATATTCAAGGCACGTCTAATAACCAAGGCAGCACCTTCATCAGCATACTCAACAACTTCGTCTTCGTCAAAATATTCTTCCTCTTCACATTCCTGCACAATATCTTCATCTTCACTCTCTATTTCCCCTTGTTTCTCCTTCAAGATCATCACTATTCTATTAGGACATTCGGATGCTATATGGCCATGACCTAAGCACTTGAAGCAATTAATGTCTCGGCTTCTTTTAGAGGGTTGATTGTCTTCTCTCTTATCCTTCCCCTTAGAACTTTCAGATTTGTTCGGCTCTTTCTTCCATATCTCCTTATTACTCCCTTTGGTAGTGTTTGAGGTTTGGGAAAGTGTTTGGAAAGGTTTACTCCCCAATGGTTTAGACACTCCATTGTTTCTTCCATAAACTCTCTTTTTCTGTCTCTCCACCTTAATTGCCAATTTAATTACATCTTCTAAGAAGACATAATTCTGCAACTCTACTAAGTCAGCAACTTCTTTGTTCAAACCACCAAGAAATCGAGCTATGGTTTGCTCTTGGGGTTCATTCAGCTCGCACCGAATCATCAAAGTTTCAAATTCTTTGACATAATCTTCAACACACATGCCTCCTTGCCTCAAGCTTTGAAGCTTAAAATAAAGCTCTTGCTTGTAGTAATCAGGTACAAAACGCCTCTGCATGAGCCTTTTCATCAATTTCCAATTTCGAACTTCCTCCTCTCCATCTCTTCTTCGTTGATTCTTCAAATTTTCCCACCATAGATTTGCATAATCAGTGAATTCAAGAGCTGCAAGTCGGCATTTGGTAGCTTCTGAATATTCTTGATATTCAAAAATCTTCTCTACTCGTTGCACCCACTCCAAGTATTCTTCAGGAGAACTTGTTCCCTTAAATGGAGGAATCTTCATTTTGATGTTGGCATCACGCTCCCTCTGCTGCCTTCTTTGTCTAGGTTGTTCACCTTCTTCAGCTTCAGATTCTTCTCCATGGTGTTCAACATAAGCTCCTCTTCTTGGTTGTTGTTGTAGCTCCATAAATCTAGCCATTTGAGTGGTTAGTTGAGCTATTTGTTCCATCATTTCTTCTTGACCTCTTTGTAGGCCAACAATTTAAGCTTGTTGTAGGCTAAGCCCAAAAGGAACTTCACAACTATTTTCTCCTGTCATAGTGATTTGTAATTTATTGGTTTGAGTTTGGTGAAGGGTAGGTTCACTCTCTAAGTGTTTACACTCGGATTAACAATGAACAGTAGCGTTGAACAATGAACAGTAACGATGAATAATGAACAATAACGATGAATTTTTTTTTAATAAAAAAGCTGTAATAAAATAGAACAACACAAGAATAGAAATAAAGATAAAGAAGAACAGACCAGAAAATTAGCCTTCCATGTAGGTGGCAGATTACAAAATAAGGAAAACTAAGCCTTCCATATAGGTGGCAGAATACAAAATAAGGAAAACTAAGGGTCTGTTTGGTTTGTGAAAACATTTCCTGTTTTCATTTTCAATCTTCATTTCCTGAAATGCATTTCTTGAAACACTAAAAACATCTTTTTTGTGTTTTCAAATTTAGGCTTATTTTAAGAAATGTTTTCAAGAAAACGTTTTCAGTTAACTCAACCAAACGCATTTTCAAGTTCATTTTCTGTTTTCAGTGAAAATGAAAACAGGAAATACCCAAACCAAACAGGCCCTAAGCCTTCCATGTAGGTGGCAAAACACAGAATAAAATGCAATAAAATTAAGCTTTCCACGAAGGGGCAAAACACAAAACAAATAATAGAACCTGAATTGAAGTGGCTTTGATACCAATATGATGTGATTTCCGGAGGGAAAATACTTGATCGATTTTCTGGATAGGTTGAAAGAAACAAACAAATGAAACCAAATCACTCAATTGATAAGCCAAAGGGCGCCACAACTAAGAGAAATGGGTTGATCTCGCCACACTTAAGAAAGAAGAACGTGAGTGATAAGAAATCTAGTTGCTCTCGCCACTAACACAAGTTAGATAAGAGAAAGAACTCAAGAATTCTCTTGAAAGCAAAATGCCAATATCTCATATATGATTCAAAGATGGTTTACAACAAATGGCAATGACCCTTTTTATAGAGGGTCTCCAAAACAAAAAGACAAAAGACTCCAACTAATGCATTAAATGCATCAACTAAAAGTCAAGTAGTGTAGGCTAAATGTCAAAGACAATAAATGCATAGGTAGCTAAATGTCAAAGACAATAAATGCATAGGTAATAGACTACAACTATATTCAACAAATGCAACTATCCCACATGCAATCTTTTTCACACTTCTTCCACTTTCAACAAAGTGGTTAAGCCCAATCCAAGCCCTTTAGCCCTTAAACGAGTTAGAGGCCCAATTGAAGTGTTCTCCCTTTCTTGGGCTGCAATTAGTCCAAGCTCTTTAACCCTTGAACGAGTTAGAGGCCTAATTGAAGTGTTCTCCTTTTCTTGGGCTGCAATGGGGTTATCGTTGATTACATCAGAAAGTTCTTAAGGTGGAAGGAAAAATGGGAAGTTGAGTCAAATAGAGGCATATATATATAAGCATAGAGGTGGAAAATTACAAAAAAGCCCTCGGTCCACCCACACAGTCAAAATTACAAGAGTAAAATTGTAATTTTTCAAGTTCAAGTATTTTCTTACATTTTCAAAAATGCCACACGACCCCACCGTTCACTTCTCATTCTTTATATAAAAATTTTCAAATTACTAATATCTCCCTCATCCTTCTTGTGCCTTAATTATTTTCTCATCTCTTCCCCTCATCGGATCTTCCCAAGGCACCAAACTCTTTTGCACCATTTTCCTTTCATCTAAATGAAAAATTTTCCTTCATATTTTCACATCTACACTGATATACCATCAACGATAACACCCAAGAACTCACGGTGCTACAACTATTTCATAAACAATAAATTTTTTAGTGTTAGGACTACAACAATGTATATTTTATTCCAAACAAAATTTTCTTTGCATTGGGACCACTGCAATTTCATTAAGACAACATTTGTTTTTTGGTGAAAATTAAGACAACATTATTTACATATAAACCGACCTTTTTACATTAAATAAATATTTTGGTCAACTCGAAATATATATTCTCATTCTCACCCCGAAGCATCCATTGTTGGTTGGGAAAAAGTGCAACAATGAACGCTTCAGTTCCACCTAGCTTGAACAAGAAGGTCCACCAGCAGCAAATCAAATACTAGCGACAATAACTATGACTAGCAGCGAATCGAAGATAACACCAATAGCGAATCCAAGGTGTAATAGCGGAGACCGGCAACGAATTGAAGGTGCACCAGCAAAGCGGAGAAGACTAGCGATGAAGAAGGTGGGGTATTCACGGAGAAGATAGCAGCAAATTGAAGGACCCTAAAATTCTCTCCAAACTTCTCATGGATAACACCAGCATCAACAACGAAAAATTAAAAAAAAAAGTGATATGAAATAGGATGACTTGACGTGATAAGAAATAAGATGACTTGAAGTGATATGAAATAAGGTGTGAAATAAGATGCCGATGAAAGAATCATAACAAATAAAACGTGTGACAAAATAATTGTTAATTTAACTGTTCAATAATCGACTAAACTGCAGGGATCGAGTGAAACTACACGTCACTAAGATATATTTTAACCAAAAATAAAAGAAAAGAGGAAGGAAAAAGAAAATAAATCCTGCCATTTGACGAATTTTGTGTTGAATGTGAGAGCGCTTAAAACTGAAAGCAGTTCCTTGCCTTTCCGCTTCCGCAGAGGCACTGCACTGCTCCTCCTCGATCCTCTACAATCCCAATCCATTCCTTTGAGCTTCTCTCCGAAACTCCCCCGTTGATTTCTCCCTAGAAAATCCTAACCTCCCAAAATGTCTTCGGAACCTGAATTGCAAAACGGACCCCAACAAGAACCTCAGCATCAACCTGAACCAAATCCACCACCGGAAATGGAATCAGTACCTACATCTCCATCCCACATGCAATCACTGGCCGAAGTGGAATCAGGATCCGAACCGAAAGCAGAAGCTGAGCCAGTGGCGACCGATGCAGATCTCAAGTCCCCTGGACCCGTAGAAACCTCGATCCGCTCCAATGACGCCGATAACTCTCCCTCCGCTGAACCAACTTCCCGTCCTGAGCTCCGGAAAGACGAAGGAAATCGAACTTTCACTATGAGAGAATTGCTTAATGGATTGAAAACTGATTCTGAAGACAAAGAAGATGCCAGCTCTCCATACAGGTTCGAGTTCTGTTTCCCTAACGTATTGATGCCTTATCTTTGTTAATTTTCCCTCGTGATTATCTGTTAGCCCTGGTTCCATGTTGTTCCTCTGGCGACCCGGCTTTGCTGTATAAGATAGAACTACTGGATCGTAAATAATGGAATTAGGACCAAAAAAAAAAAACTTGCTGCAATAACACAACCCTTGAATATATTGTGATCAGTTACATGTGCTAAGACAACACGCCAACTAGGTATGTTGTATTACTGATGTGCCCATAGTTTCTTTTAGTAATATCATCTTCTTTAACATTCGTTGCATCTGCAAGGATTTTTTACTCTTCTTAATCAACATATGAATACATGACCCGTAGAACGTGATGGGGGACTTTATCTTGTTTGTTTATCTCGCCTTCTCTTTAATACAATTAGCCATTTACTATTCTGAAGTTTGACAATGGAATCCCCTCGAAATTTGCCATAAATTTATTACTGCAATAAAAAGCTTGACATGTAAGCACGGTAAGGAGAGGTTGAATGTTTTTATTCTTGGATAATCTTGATATCTATGAGTATATTAATAAAAAAAAAATTTACACAGATTTTTAGATAATTTAAGGGTAAAAACACTCAACCTTTTGAGAGGTTGAGCTTTCTATAAATTTACCCTAATTTTTTACTGCTGATTAATTGAATTTCCCCCATGCATGTTTTGTGTCAATGAATTTGCATAGACCTCTATGCGGTTAATTCATATTTGTTTCTTCAAGATCAAGGTTGTTTCTCTTACTATTCGATCTGAGTTTTTTCCTTGATTAATTAAATATTTTACTGAGAAATGATTCTGATTTCATTTTTAATGCTTCTATATACCTAGATAAATGCCTTATGAGGTTTCATCCTTTTCTGTAGAACTATGATCAATCAAGAGTATACAAACTTAAGGGTTTTTGGAGTGTTTTACTCTCTTATGCATGGAATTTAACTCTATATTCTACCTTCTGAACACTTTCAGCCCAGAAAGTCAACAACAACAGCTTTCAGAGCAGAACAATGCTGCAATGGCTTTAATAAATAGTGTTATAGGTGCTGATGAGGAAGGCCGGTCCCGACAACGTATTCTTACATTTGCTGCTAGGAGGTACTGTAATCATTTCTCATGTATAAATATATATTAACCTCACAAAAAAGTTCTGACAAATCTTGTAATAGGGACCACCTTTTTTATTGTTCATGGTTTATTTCTAATTATAATTTTTACTTGACTTTTCTAGGTATGCTAGTGCAATTGAGAGAAATCCAGAAGATTATGATGCACTGTACAATTGGGCATTGGTGCTTCAGGTCTGGAATACTGTCTCCTTTTGTTCCTCTAATATTCAAGTCTAATGGATTTTCCTATTTTCTTTTTTACAGTACTTACTACTTGCTTGACTTTAACAACTGATTATTCTGTATTAGTAATATTATCAATCATGATATTTCATTAGTTTGCGCCCTGGATGAAGAGTGACTTTGTATATTGTGTTTATTTGAGGTATCTCTGGCCCTTTTTTTTTTATTTGTTTTTGGAGAGGAATATATGTTGGTATTTATGTTTAGCATTAATGTAACTCAACCCTGTCTATTATCATAAAAATAAAATTGCAACTTGAGTTACATTACGTAATAAAATCCCCTGTATATGATTGCAATCATGGAAATGCTACTGGATTGTGCTAAGAATATGTTACATTTACTCCAAAGCCTTATTGTATAAATTTCTCAGTCAATCCTCCCTGGTGTGCAGGAAAGTGCTGATAATGTTAGTCCAGATTCCACTTCACCTTCCAAAGATGCCTTGCTTGAGGAAGCTTGTAAAAAATATGATGAGGCCACTTATCTTTGTCCCACACTTCATGATGTATGTAAGGGTGTATCCTTCTCTGTCAAATCTTATAGAGTGACTAATAGCAAGCAACTACTGTTGCCAACCTATTTGCAGGATTAGTGCCCACTGACCTGTAACAGTGTTTGAGAAGTGCTTTAGTCATGAGTGTCTATATAAATATGATAGAAAAAATTGTTCTGTTTGCAAATACCCTGTGTTACTATTTCTGTGTAAATGGATTTGCTTTTTATTTTTTATTTATTTTATCCCCACCTGGTGTTATCCAGGCTTTCTACAATTGGGCTATAGCAATCTCTGATAGAGCAAAAATGCGTGGCCGCACAAAGGAAGCCGAAGAGTTATGGAAACAGGTGAAGAAAGGATTGTTGCCTTCAGTTATGATTTCGTGCATATTAAGGCATTAGAGAAATAGATATTGCTTTTGGCTGCTCCGGTTCTCAATCTGATTATGGATAGTGCTTGATGCAGATTCATACTTGACATGAAATGATGCAATATGTCATGTTTTTAGTTTATGGTCATTTTATTGGTTGCTAAGAATTCAGTAGTTATGAAGCTTGATGCAACTGAGAAACAGGCTCAGCTTCAAATAATCCTAACTTTTGTTGAATTTTTATTTTGGATTGCCAGGCGACAAGAAACTATGAAAAAGCAGTCCAACTCAGCTGGAATAGTCCTCAGGTTCATCATAATCAAACACACCTTAAATTTCTTTACAAACATGCTCATTTGCATGCTGAACCCTTGTTACTAACTCACATAGAATTTATTTCAGGCACTGAACAACTGGGGACTTGCTCTTCAGGTATTATTAATTACCAAATGGTTTATCTTAAAAGCCTTCCACCAATTCATACATTACAAAATATTATTTATATTTTGCAATTACAGGATTCTTAGGCCTCAGTTATTTGTGCTTCATGAAAGTTTGAATCTATATTATTAGATTTTAGGCCATTAGGTTCGTTTGTTTTTTATTTTTTTGAGTGCTTAAGTCTGAATATATCTTAATGAATCAGATCTTGTGACAAATCTTAATACCATTCAGATGTATTATATGTTTTAGGCAAAAGTGCACTTTGTCCCCATTTTTTCATAAGATATGTTTAATTACTAATTCATTTGAATATTATTTTTTTTACTAATCAACAATTTCTATTAGCATGTTTGGTAGATAGTTTTGATGTGATGTAATGGAGAAAGTAATAGGAAAGATAGTGAAAAATTGTCCAAATTACCCTCTTCAAAAACATTAAACTTTTCTCTTTTCTTTTTTTAAAGTTAGGGTATTTTAGTAAAATACCTCATTTTTATTCCCATTCCTTTTTCCTTTTCCTTTTCTCTTTTTGCGTACCAAACATACCCTATGTGTTTAGATGCTAAAAAAAAAACAGTTTGAATTATTCAGTATTCAAATTTAAAGATAATATTTTAATATTCAAATGTGTATTTAGATTCAAACATTATAATCTTTAAAAAAAAATAAATGCCCCCTTAGTATCTGAAATATGTTGCTGAATATATTATTGTTTCTAAACACAAACCTTTTAACAATTTTCACTGCTAAGCTAACTATGGATAATACTTGGTTATTTACTCATAAATCATTTTTTATTTGAATGATTTAGATGTTTCTTGTATATATCATACTTAGCTTTGCTTGGTCAAAAAAAAAAATCACATTTATATAAAATACTACTTAAATAACAAAGTATTGAGTAAAACTAATTTACAGTGTATGATTTTTACTAAGAATATCAGGATAACCGACCATCGTGAGGTACTTTTTTGCCGGTTAACCAATAAAAATGGCTGAAGGTCAAGTAATTATTAATGTCTTTCCAATCAAGTTATAATGCATATACACTTGCAGTACCGCCTTAGGGATCAAGATCCTGTATTCCCCCCACCAAAAATATTGTTACATTGCAGTCAACGGCATTATATGCAATTGATTACATAAATGACGAAAATATAATGTTGATGGATTTTGTTACAGTATTTTAAAATTAAAAACTTAAAAATTTCATAAATTCAAAATTAAAGGTTGATGAATTATAACCTTCAAATAAAATTCCCAGTTACTTAATGGACCTGAATCAAGTGGAAGTTTCTGACAGACTGACTCATTTTTCCTTGTTCAGAGTATATTCCCCTGCACCCAAGAATTATTTGGTAGACCCTGTGCTTAAAATTGTCCTAGAAATGTAAAATTTTATTCTTTGTTGATCTTAACTCTCTCTCTACACAATGGTTTCCAACTTAGGAACTGAGTGCCATTGTTCCAGCACGAGAAAAGCAGAAAATTGTGAGGACAGCTATAAGCAAGGTACAAAGTTTTTTTTTTTTTTTTGGGGGGGGGGGTGGGAGAGATCTAATGAAGATCACCAGCAAGTGGTTTTATGCTAACTGTACCATATTAATAAAATTTACTCTTTCTGATGCCTTTTGTACCTTTTCCATATTCTTCAATGCAGTTCCGTGCAGCCATACAGTTGCAATTTGATTTTCATCGGGCAATTTACAATCTTGGAACTGTTCTGGTGATACTGCTTTCTTCTTCTGACATATATTTGATACCACCATATACTTTATTGTCATGAATTGACCAGTAACATAATTGACTGTAAGTAGTGTACTCACTGTTTTTTTCTTTGCAGTATGGATTAGCAGAGGACACTCTTAGAACTGGAGCATCAATCAGTACAAAAGAAGTCTCACCAAATGAATTGTACAGCCAATCTGCAATATATATTGCGGCTGCCCATGCATTGAAACCGAATTATTCAGTAAGAAATTAATGTCTACTTTTCTTACTTGGTGGCAATCGGATGCACCTTTGGATTTGTAAATGTAGATAAATTGAGCTTCATTCTTAGATTTACCCTTCCAATTTTCATTCTTAGATTTTTCCTTTTGAACTATGTAGCCTTGTTTGATTTTTTGCATGTAACAGGTTTACAGCAGTGCCTTGCGGTTGGTTCGTTCTATGGTGAGTACTACTTTTTTCTTAAATTTTGTTTTTGGAATACCTTTCAATCTGGACTGACAGAGTAACATGCAACAGAACTTATTGTCTTGTATGACTTAAGATTGGCCCCTTTGTAGGTTTCTGAATTCTTTCTCATTAAAGAGCCATACTAATATATTGGATCTTATGCCCTTTGGTCGTACTTGTGGAGCTGCTTAATCTATTGTCTGCAGACAAATATTGTATACAATAGCACATTGTTTCACACCTCTGAAATTATGCATGTTGGTTGATCGAATCATTCATTTATTATTTGTATAATAAATTTGACAGAACTCAATTTTTGTAGCTACCACTACCGCACCTTAAAGTTGGATACTTAACAGCACCTCCTGCGGGAAAACCTTTTGCACCTCATAATGACTGGAAGCGGTCAGAATTTCTTTTGAATCATGAAAGGCTTCAACAGGTAAGATATGATTGGCTTACAAATTGAAATCCTTGTGTTTGTCACTCAATATCAATTTTAATATGGCTGGAAACTGCTAGCACATGCTCCTTTCAAATTAATTGAGTTACGTTCCACCATTCAGATTTACAAAGGAGAACAGAAACAAATGTCTCAAAGTCCCTCAGGCAGGTCAATGGATATGGTGAATGGAGACAAGAAGTCCGTCAAAGTTGATATTGCAGATATTGTTTCTGTATCAGCATGTGCTGATTTGACTTTACCGCCTGGTGCAGGCCTCTGCATAGATACAATTCATGGACCGGTTTATTTGGTAAGAATAATTTATAGTCAATTTCGAGTTGTTTGATACAGTATAGATTTCCTGAGTCCTGCCCCTCAAACTTATCTGAACTACTCAAGAACACAATAATATTGTAGAGAATTTTGATTTAGGACAACAAAGATCAACGTTGGATCCATAAGGACATAATTTTTATGATTAATGTTCAACGTTTTATAGTCGAATAATCACTTGATGGAAAGACCATTTCTGCACCCATGACAATTTTATGTGGTATTCTGATTTTGGATGCTCACAAATTATATTTCAGTCAATTCTGTTGCTGCCTTTTGGAAACAAGACTGTTTCTTGTAATAGCTTGTGTGTCGGTGGTATATTTGTCAGGTCATAACCTGAGATTACTGACTTTAAATGAAACCTGTCCTTGCTACGCAGCCTGAGTCCTTATTATGAAAATATGCAGCTTCTGTGTGTCTAGTTCAAATTATATTAAGCCTTCAGGGGAACACGGCCACTAAAGAGCATAGCATCCTTCATGCTTGGGCTCACTAGGCATTTGTATAAATGGAAAATTTTAAGCTGAAGTATCTGAACGTTGCTCCAGCTCAGCCAAGAAGCATAGAATCCCTCTCTGGTTTTAAGATATGCAACTCTGAATTGCTTCTTTTATTTATTTATTTTTTTTTATTTACTAGGTTGCTGACTCATGGGACTCATTGGATGGATGGCTGGATGCAATTCTTCTAGTTTATACAATATATGTGCGAGGCAAGAGTGACGTACTGGCAGGTATAATAACAGGGTGAATATTTCAGTTTGTTTATTGTATCGGAAATTTGATTTGGCATTTAATATTAATTACATTGTCCACCTCCACTGTCTCCTATAAATAAGGTTAGATGTTAGAAGATGAGGACAATTTGTGGAAATCTAGCTTGTGTATAATATTGAATTTTGGGTGAAATCCTTTCAATACAATTGAAAATCGAGTTTATTCATTAACCAGCCCTTTGCTCTTCCCGTTATTTTCTATAACTAGCTTTTTTCCTTCTCGAAAAATATACGACTCCGACTAGTGACAAGGCATCTCAATTCTTTATTTAATTTTGTTAAATATAAAAAATAAACCTATAGTAATTTTTATTATAACCTTAAAAGAATATAGTGGAAAGTTATTTAATCCTTTATGTGTCTCATATCCATTTTAACTTATATTTTATCTACCCATTAACGTAGTTTTGAAACTAGAAAGCTACAAAGTCGTGTGTAATAGTGTAGACTACGAAAGGCAGCGAGGTGTGGATTTCCGTGGATGCACTTGCATCTGTTTTTGTGCAAGCAGATTAGAAACTGGTAGCCAATCAGATTCGCTGTTAAACTAAAAAATCAGAGTTACCCAACAGAAAAAATAAAGGGGGGAGGGGTGAGGGGGCCCTTGTTAGAATGTCAGAATCAAGATACCACACTATGTTCCACTTCAGTGCCGACTGCATGCAGTGATGAATGCAGGACGTGCTGGGTCTGGATGACTGCTTCAGGGTGCATCAGTTTATTCCTGTATCAGGAATGGCTTGAATCAGCCTTCTCTGTATGAAATTTATGGATCAACTACTGGATCAATGTTGGCGAAAATATTTGATCCGGCTAGGAGGATTAATTGAAGCAGGACGAGTCCATTGTGATAAGCTTTTGCCACACAGAGTCCCAGTGCACATGTCAATTGCAAATTAGAAATTGTGCTGCTATTGTCACCGCCGTTTACGAATCTTCTGGGGCGACAGATCTCTCACCATGTCTAATCCAACTGCAAAACCAAGAGTCAATGCTAAGAAACTCTTATAGCCTGTTTAGTTTATAATACTGAATGAAAAAAAAAAGAGAAATAAAAAAGAGAAAAGGAAAAGAAAAAAAATTATTTGGTTTGCAATAAAAAAATGAATAAGAAAGAGAAAAATAATTTTTTAGAACGTATATTTTAATGATGAATATATGAGATATTTTATCACATTACCCTTAGTTGAACTTTTTTTTTAAAGAAAAAAAACAAACTTTCTTCTTTTCTTGCACTCCTCTCGCATAGCTTGACTGGCCTACCACCATGCGACATGGAATGCTGCTCGATGACTTCGTAGATGAACATTTTGGAAAGATCATAGAGGTAAATTCTGACCAACGAATTTTTGGCAAAATTATTACCCTCGTGGAGCAATGAAGAATTGCCTAGAAGGATCCCAGTGGAAGGGGGCAGACACTGAATTGGATGACGGTGAACTTCTCTGCTGAATTCTTGACCTTGAGGTAGCGAATATTGGAACGATCAAACTCGACGGACTCCCACCACTACGCACTGGTGACTCCAGTCATTTCAAGGTCAATGGCCACGAAGTCCGAGGCTCGAACATGGTTGCAAAGCTCAGCGAGTGAGGCTCTGAAGTTCGCTCTGGTCACAGTCTTCAAAGGGAAGCACGATGGAGGTTTTTGCTTCAGAGCCACTTTGGCAGGGCTCTTCAGAGACCATCATTCAAAGGCAACAAGCCTTATCCCATTAGACGGGGTTGGCTACATGGATCACACGATGCCATTGAGCTCTATCAATAACTAACTTTTTATGTATCTCATTTATCAAAAGATTTTGTTGAATGACTTTTTTAATTATCCTTCTTGGTCTTCCTCAACCTTTTTTCACAAGACCCAATATTATCTGCTCAACCATCGTTACTGATACTACAATTGTCTTCTTTGAACATGTCCAAACCACCTTAAATGATTTTCTACCATTATCTCCTCAATAAGTGCCACGTCAATTCAACTTCGTATATAATCATTACAGATCATATCTTTTCTTGTATGACTACACATCTATCTCAACATCCCTATCTCTGCTACTCTAATTTTTTGTTCTTATTCCCATATAATATTGCCAGTCTTATAGTAATTCGATAAAACTTTCCTTTAAAGTTATTAGGTACTTTCTGATCACAAACAATTCTTGATGTCTTTCTCTATTTCAACCACCCAGTTTATATCTCATGTGTAACATCTCCATTAACTTCACCATCATCTTGTATTATTGATCCCAAATACCTGAACTTTGATACTTGTGGTATAACCTGATCTCCAAGTTTAACCTCCAACTCATTTCTAACTTGCCGCTTGTGAAACTTGCAATGCATATATTATGTCTTATTCCTACTCAAAAGGAAACTCTTCGATTCCAAAGTACATCTTTATAACTCGAGTTTAGAGTTAATCTCTTCTCTTGACTCTGCTATGAGAACTATATCATCCATAAAAAGTATGCATTTTGGGATTTCTTCTTGGATGTGCTCCGTTAGAGCGTCTAAAACCAGGTCAAACAAATAAAGGCTCAAAGATAATCCCTGATGTAGACCAATCTTTATAAGAGAGTCTTTTGTCTCCCCTCCATACGTTTTCACACTAGTTGTTGCCCCCCTCATATATATCTTTTATAGCTCTGATATATGGAACACAGACACTTTTTTTTCTCAAGGCTTTCCACAGCACTTCTCTTGGTACCGATCATAAGCTTTTTTTTCAGATAAATAAAAACTATATGCAAGTCTCTTTGTTTACTCCGATACTTTTCCATCAACCCTCTTAGTAGATAGATGTCACGACCCATTTTCTAGGCACATGACCGGCACAATGATGAATCTCTCATCATTGTAAGTCTTTCGATAAATTCTACCAACGAGTTTAAATTATTTAGTTATTATCTCTATGTTATCAAAATAACAATTCCATAATAAATGTAAAGAGAATATATCAAATTTTCTTATCTGAAAATCATAGAGATAATTTGCATGTAATAATAGATTATCAAATATAAAATACATTATTATACTGACATATAAGCCAAATGCCAAACCCCTGACCTAGATGTCCTAGACGATTACAGAGCGACATAATCTACAACAAAAGAGGGGCCTACCCGACAGCGGGAAGGTGCAAAGTGATCTACTCTTCTAGCGGATATTCTTCACCGGTAACATGATCTGTAAAAAAAAAAGGTTTCACAGAGAGTGTGAGCTTTAAAACGCCGTGAGCGAATCGGCCTCGTATTAATAAAATTCAAATACATTACCAGTCATGTAAGTATATCCGAAGGCTCAAACTCAACCAATAGACATAGTTAGAAAACACATACTGAGAGATAAAAATTCATCCAATTCAACAAACGTTACTAGTACTCATCAATGGCAATATATCCCGGAGAGCGCACACAGGCCGGCTCACCAATTTTGTATATTTCCGGCATGACGCACAACCTCATCCTCTTAGCTAGGGCGCCTCACGGATTTATCACCAATCCGGGCTATATCCCTACTGAGGGAATCGTTGTCTCCACACTCATTGGTCAAGACACCCTTTCAACTAGGTTTTTCGCCTTGCCGTGAGAGGGGGTACTGTCCCGCTCAATCACAATCAATAGTACAGCATTTCATATCATAATCAGAAGTACAGCATTTTATAAACCACAAATCAAGATAACAATTAATCTGTTTTTGAAAAGATTCAAACTCCACATCATCATGAGATACTTGCTTCGTCTTATCCATACTTCTGGATTAATCATCTCATTAGATTCGTCATTCTGAATCCAATTTCCCCCTATGAATCTTGGGAGTGTCCTACGACATACTTTTTATCACCAGTAATGTTAAAATTCTATTAAAACGGGGTCGTTTCACTCACCTGGATTCCGTACGAGTATCGCTTCTCTAAGTCGTTACAGACAAGAGTACTCAGGTGGATTTCAATGTTCCGCTACGAAGATTTTCATGAAAGATTAGAGAAAACAAATTAGGATTATTTTCATACAGACACTGTTCATACGTACGGTTACTATTCATATGTATGGTCACTATTCATACGTACGGTTACTATTCATACGTATGGATACTATTTATACCAGAAATAAAGAAAACAATTTGTAAAAGAGTACACCAGCTAAGTTCCCAGGAAAAAGTAGAGGGTCGCAATGGACACACTTAAAAACCAGGTCTTTCCTTAGCCAAAACTTTCCTAGACATGTATTATTCACAGTTTATATTCTATTTTGGTAATCAGGGATTCAAAATAATATATAGGTAGCTAAGGACAGTTTTTCTGATGTGAAAGATCAGCCAAAGCTGCAACCACAGAGCATACTTAAGAAAATAATTTCTAAAATTTGTAAGACATAGAAAGGGTATAGTATCCTTACCTAAGCTAAAAAGGAAAGGTCCAAAATCTCAGAGGTTTAGCGTTGGACCAAGAAATCTTAAAGAGAGAAGAAGAGAAGTTGAAGGTGTGATTTTGAAAGTGAAATGGAAGGGCCTATTTATAAGAAAATGTAAGGGTACTATTCCATCTACCCCGTCTCACTTACCAGTTTCACCTACCCCGTCTCACCTACTAATTTTACTTACTAGTCTCATCTACCAATTTCACTTACAAATCTCACCTACTAGTATAATCAATTTACTAATTTAGTTTCCTTTCAATTTAGTCCCTTAGGGAATTCTCTCATATAAAATGTCATTTTTCTCCCAGTTTCTTTCTAGTTTTCTCTTATGATCAAACCACATTTGGTATTTGACATTTCGATAGTATATGTGGACAGTACCGTATACATAAATAGTATTATACAGGTAAATAGTACCGTATATTGTAATAGTAACCGGCCTTACTAATTTTCTTGGATAAATTTACTCATTGCCACTCTAACTTATTTGTTCGCTTAGATCATTGATAATTTGTAAAAATTTCCTAAATTTAAAATTTAAAATTTCTATTCCCAAATTTTCTTGACTAATTCAAAAGAATATTTTCCACGTAATTAAATTTTTCAATAAACTTCAAAATAGATTTTGAATATTTGTAAAAATTATTGGGGTATTACAATAGATAGCTTCCATAGTAGACTGTGTTGGCATAAATCCAAATTGGTTCTCTAAAATACACGTCTCAATTCTTAAATCATTCTTTTCCATAATTTCATTGCATGATTCATAAGTTTTATCCCTCGATAGTTTGCACAATTTGGATATCCCTTTTATTCTTGTATATAGGCATTAAAGTGATTCTTCACCATTCCTCAGGCATTTTCTTGGGCCTTAAAATCTCATTAAATAGTTTAGTTAGCCAAATAGTATCCTGCTCCACTAAATACTTCCAAACTTTGATAGGAATACTATCAAGACTAATGACTTTACCATTTTCCATTCTCTTAATAGCTTTCTTGCACTCGCCAACCATAATTCTGCTATAATAAGTCAAATTTTGTTTGCCCTCTTGGATTATTAAATCTTTCATATCACTAGTTGACCTTGCTCCGTCATTGAAAAGCTTGTAAAAGTAACCATCCCATCTGTTTTTAATATCTTTATCTTAAACCAAAACTGTTCCTTTTTCATCCTTAACACATCTTAGTTGATCTAAATCTCTTGATTTCTTTTCTCTATTTTTTGCAATTTTGTAAATATTTTGTTTCCCATTTTTCGTCCTTAAATCCTTGTATAACTCTTCAAACTCTTTAGATCGTGCTTCACTTACTACTTTTTTAGTTTCTTTATTAGCCTTACGATACTTTTCCTAAAATTTCATGTTATTTCACAATTGTATAGCTTTAAAGCATTTTCTTTTATATTTAACCTTATCTTGAATGCTCTCATTCCATTACCAAGATTCGTTATCTCTTAGTTCAAAACCTTTTGATTCTCCTAAAAGTGTTTTAGTAACATTCCTAACCTTCTTGGCCATTTCATCTCACATGGTGTTAACACTTTCTTGTGACTCATAAACTCCTTCCTCCAACAGTTTCCTCTTGCAAGCCTGTTGTTTCTCCCCTTTAGCTGTCACGACTTAATCTTAGGGTTCATCACTTGTTGACACATTTGTTTCCAACCCTTAATAAGCACATCAATGACCAAAAGCTATGTTGAGTTGCCACGTGTTCCCTAAGGATCACTTTACAATTTTTATAGATTTTTCTATCTGGATTCTTTACCAAAAAGAAGTCAATCTGTGACCTTGAGGCTCTACTCTTATATGTGATTAAATGCTCCTCTCGCTTCTTAAACCAAGTGTTGACAATCTTGAAATTATAAGCTATTGAAAGATTGTCCTTCCTCATTAAGCTCTCTAAAACCAAAATCACCATGAGCCCTCACATACTGTCCTGCTTCTTTCCCTACGTGGCCATTAAGGTCCCCCTGATGAAAATCTTCTCATCTAGTGGTATGCCTCTAACTAACCCCTCTAAATCTTCTCAAAACTTTTCCTTAAGATGTGCTTCCGTCCCTACTTGAGATACATAAGCACTTATGATATTGATAGTATCCCTTACAACAATCATTCTTAAGGATAGGATCTTGTCCCCAATCCTTTTTACCTCCACCACATTCAGCTTCCATTCCTTGTCAACTATAATACCAACCCTATTCGTTGTCCTTACTTTTTCCATGTACCAAAACTTAAATTCTAAGTAGTCAAACTTCTTAGCCTTTTTCTCTAACCTATTTAGTCTCTTGAAGGTACAAGATGTTAATTTTTCTCTGCTTCATGGTGTCCACTACCTTTATGGATTTCCTTGACATAATCCCAATATTTCATGTACCAAGCTTAATCTTGCTCTCTTGGACTAGCTTCTTTACCTACATTCTTCCAAATACATGCAGGAACCCTTACTCATTTAACACTACATCTTGGTGCTGATGCAGCGACTCTAGTTCATTTGACATTGTACTTGAGTCATACAGCTCGTTGCTTCTGGGCAATGATCTAATATTAGCACAATATCATCGTTGATTCATATCCATGAGAGTTTCAATATAGTTTTGCATTGACTGTTGAAGGCCTAACACAACCATTCTTTTTTAATGATTTTTCTTTGGCAGAGACCAATATTTAGCACTGTCAATAATGGCTTTTAGGTCATGGGCCTGGATTCTCTAAAATAGGCCCTTTTAAAAACAGGCTGCCTGTGGCCGGCCTACATGTTTTTTTTTTTGAATTTTTTTCCTCTTGGGTTTGTCGGATTAGACTTCATCACCATTCACCCCTGACCACCAACCTTCATTTTGGCCCAGGCCCAATTTCATGAGTCATGCCCTAAGTCTCACAAGTCATAACTCACAAGCTCACAACGACAACATCCTTCTTCTTCTTCTATGGCTCTGTGAGTTTGCGTTCGCCATCGACCATCGTCTTCGTCCTTCTTCTTCTTCTTCATGTGGTTGGCTTCCTTTTGTCATTCCATCGTTGCCTTCCTTTCGCCATTTGAACCGTGAACCCCCAAATCGTGTGGTTTCCATCCTTTGGATCTGCCTCTGCAGTGGAGTTTACCAGTGCAATCGCTAATGACGCTGGATCTGCCACCAATGCAATTGCCATTCGCCAGTGGAGTTCAACAGTCTCGTCTCTCGATGGCAACAGAGACAACAAATCTTGGCCTCCACCCTCCATGCTTGCCTTTCCCACAGTCCCACTGTTGTGTTGTAAACTCTGAATCTCTGATCACTTTTTACAAGCCACGACAAAAATTTGGTTCCAGAAGAGAAGGAAGAAGCTGAAGAAGGATTAAAGGAAGCTGGAAACACCAAAGATTAAAAAAAAATAATAAAAGAAAATATCCTGGCCTGTGGGCTGGCCCATGAGCCCGCGGTCCATTCATGGGCAAGCCTGGACTTCGAAATCCAGACACGTTTAAAAAGAGGTTGGCCTACACCTGTCCCGTTTTCGATCGGACTGGCCCGTATTGACAATACTACCAATATTCCATCGCATATGGAGAGGAAAAGGCCGTTCTTAAAAAAAAGAAAACAATAGCTGAAATGAAAGAATCCATTATGCTCTTATATCCCAACCAAACACTAAAAAAATTACCGTATACTAGAATTCCTTTCTCCATTTCACTGGAAAGGTGAACCAAACATGCACTTATAATTCCCATGCTTGTGTAAATTAGGGCATAATTATAGGATCTGGGCCTTTGATCTTAAATATTCTATCATATTGCATCTTAACAGATTACCTTGACATCAATAAATATGGCTTGACCCATGACAAAAAATTATCCCAAACAATTTGTATATTAAGTGAGAGTGCTATAATTTAATTATTATTTTATATTGTTTCAGTTGGTTAACGTGAGATTCTATGACTATCACCATAAGTTCCTTGGAATTTTCCATGCGGGTTTCCCATTACGAATACGAATGCCTCGTAGAATATGAAGTTGTGGAACCTCCAATGGCAATGCTATGATAGTTGTCCGATGGTGTTTTCTTGGGGGTCACGGGGAAGGGCTTAGTACAAAGCTGGCCTTTTGGATAACTTCACTCCAAAAGCGACAATATCAGCACACAGTCAGATTAGAAACCATTCCACTTGTAAGTTTCTACTTTATGGCTCTTATCTAAGGGTGGCAAATGGGTGGATTTGACAGCTTTTTAATTAAATTAAGTTTGATATTTGACTCGTTTAACATTTAGTGGAAAGTTCATTTGATAATTATTAACTTACATATTTTTTTTTTATATTTTTTAATTTCAAATTGATTATGTGTAAAATATTTTTAAAAAATTAATGACATAATAATGAGTTGTAAGAAAGTATAAAATTAATTTTTGAAGACCATTCACATATTATTTTTAATTAAAAAATCTTACATTAATCATGTTTTGATTAAAAAATTTAATAACAAAAATATAAATAACTGAATTTAATTTTTTTTAATTCAAATATATCAATGACAAAGTATTTAGCCATTTATTAACTCATATATGTGAATGAATATCTAATTCATTCAATCCGCTTATTATTTAAATAGTATATGTACTCTACTGGCTTATTTATAAATGGACTTAGGATATAATACTTAAGCCTGATCATATTTAACTCACGAGCTAACGAACTAGCTCATTGACCTTTTTTTCATATTTTTTAAATATTTTAAAATATATTTTAATTTTTATTCAACTTCTCCTCCAATCACTTCTCATGATTTTATTATAATTGCTCCTTTAGTGCTCACTGGACATACTAAATTTGTATTTCATTGAACATAAAAAAAAATGTTATTTGTCTTCATATGATATGATTTATTTATGTCTTCAATGGTTGATACATAAAATTTTTTGGATTTGTTTCCTTCAATTATTCTGGGTTGGGGATAAATTATCTTATCTGTTGGGAGTTCAATATCTGGATTATAATTTATATAGCTATATATATATATATATATATATTAAATATAACGTTATAAAATATAAAAGTATGATAAAAAAGAATTGTGTATATATAATAATTAAATTTTATATATTAAGAAAAAAAAAGGCAGGCTGTCATGCGAGCCTCACAGGCCTTGCCCATTTAGTTAAGGGTTAAATGAATTGGCTCATTTAAACTCTTTTTTTTTGGACGAATTGAGATAATTTTCATTACATGCATTCAGTTTTGGATACATGAGATATTATAGAACTTAAAGATAAAACAATTACAATTCAGACATTAACTCATGGGATAACATATACATAAATTTAGAGCAACACATTTTAAAAAGTATCTAGATCTTAATAGAGGCAACACACCCCAAGACCAAGTGGATTAAAACTAATAATGTCTAACCTAAAATAAAATAAGCTGATATATGGAAGCTGGCCCAAGTGGGCTATAGGGCCCAGTAGCCAACAAAAACAAACCAAGAAAAAAAGATCTCCAGCAAGGTTTGCGCAAAGGTTCCGTTCTTCCATCTTGATCTACTATCGAAGGTGGTTGGGGTTGTCCTTGCGGAGCTGCTGCTTTCCACCGAATTAGCATCATCGAAGATGACTAAAGCATCCTCAAAAAAATAAGCTGCTGTCTCTCGTTGAAAGCTTCGTAGGAAGGGAGGCCAGATCGAAGCAGAATAAGAACCTTCATAGGCATTGACTTTGTCGATCCAGCCGACAGCGTGAGACATTATTCACTCTCGCAACATGGAAGCTAGCAGCGTGTGGGGAAGGTTTGGGAAGGAGGCTAGATCGAAGCAGAGAAAGAAACCTCCTTCGGCAATGATCTTCAACAGCTGGCAACATGCCAAATCGAAGTAGAAAGAAACCTCCTTTGACAGTCACATCTTTGATCCAATAGGTAATGATCCCAGAGAGTACCCGGGGGGACAAAACTTCAACTTGGCAATGGGGGGAGCTCTCATAGAGGAGAGGGGCAAAGAACGAGAAAGGAGGATAGCAGTCCTCGGTCGACAAACGTGCCTCTGAAGAAGGGCGAATGTAATACACATGAAAAATAAAATATAAATGCGTATTTGCAAACTATAGTTACTATGCTAGTATACGGTACTGTTCACCTATATAATACTATTTACGTATACGATACTGTTCACTTATACAATCGAAATGTCAAGTACTAGATGTGATTTGGTCATAAGAGACAACTAGAAAGAAGTTCGTAGGAGAAAATGATGTTTTATGTGTGAAAATACCCTCAGGGACTAAAATGAAAGGACTGATTTGAAAAGAAACTTAAAGGTTTAAGGTGAAATGATAGTTTTCCCCTTAAGTTTTCAATAGTAAACCGCCTGCGACTTTTCCAAAATTGCACAGTAACCGTAAATGATTAACGTGAATTATTTTATTAGAAATGTCATTTTCATAAATAGTAAATTAAATATTTTATTAGCATATAGTGATAAATAGTACCGTTGACTTTTCTTATAAATAGGCTCTTTTATTTCACTTCTAAACTCACACCTTCAACTTCTCTTATTCTCTCCTTAAGTTTCTCTTACTCCAATGCCAGGCCTCTGAAATTTTGGGCCTTTCATTTTCAGCTTAGGTAAGGATACTATGCCCTTTCTATGTCTTTTAAATTTTAGAAGTTATTTTCTTAAGTATACTCTGTGGTTGCGGCTTTGGCTGATCTTCCACATCAGAAAAACTGTCCTTAGCTGCTTACATATTATTTTGATTTTTTGATTACCGAAATAGGATGTAAACTGTGAAGAATACATGTTTAGGAAAGTTCTGGCTAAGGAAAGACCTAGTTTTTAAGTGTGTCTATTGTGACCCTCCACTCTTTCTTGGGAGCTTACCTGGTATACTCTTTTACAGATTGTATTCTCTATTTCTGGTATAAACAGTCTCCGTATATATGAATAGTACCATATGTATGAACAATATCTATACGTATAAATAGTATCCGTATGTATGAATAGTATCTATACGTATGAATAGTAACCATATATATGAATAGTAACCGTACATATGAATAGTAACCGTATGTATGAACAGTGTCTGTATGAAAACAATCCTAACTTGTTTTCTCTAATCTTCATGAAAATCTCTGTACCGGAATACTGAAATTCACCTGAGTACTCTTGTCTATAACGACTTAGAGAAGCGATACTTGTACAGAATCCAGGTGAGTGAAACGACCCCGTTTTAATAGAGTTTTAGCGTTACTGGTGATAAAAAGTATGTCGTAGGACACTCCCAAGATTTATAGGGAGAAATTGAATTCAGAATGACGAATTTAAGGAGATAATTAATCCAGAAGTATGGATAAGACAAAACAAGTATTTCATGATGATGTAAAGTTTGAATCTTTTCAAAAACAGATTAATTGCTATCTTGATTTGTGGTTTATAAATTTATAATATAGTTATATACTATACCTGCTTTATGGATGAATATTATATTGTACTTCTGATTATGATATGAAAATGTTGTACTATTGATTGTGATTGAGCGGGATACTACCCCCTCTCACGGCAAGGCGGAAAACCCGGTTGAAAGGGTGTCTTGACCAATGAGTGTGGAGACAATGATTCCCTCAGTAGGGATATAGCCCGGATTGGTGATAAATCCGTGAGGCGCCCTAGCTAAGAGGATGAGGTTGTGCGTCATGGCGGAAATATACAGAATTAGTGAGCTGACCTGTGTGCGCTCTCCGGGATATATTGCCATTGATGAGTACTAGTAACGTTTGTTGAATTGGATGAATTTTAGAATTGGTGAGCTGACCTGTGTGCGCTCTCCGGGATATATTGCCATTGATGAGTACTAGTAACGTTTGTTGAATTGGATGAATTTTAGAATTGGTGCTGGCCTGTGTGCGCTCTCCAGGATATATTGTCATTGATGAGTACTAGTAACGTTTGTTGAATTGGATGAATTTTTATCTTCTTGTATGTAATTTCTAACTATGTCTATTGGTTGAGTATGAGCCTTCGGATATACTTGTATGACTGGTAATGTATTTGAATTTTATTAACGCGAGTCCGATTTGCTCACGGAGCTTAAAAGCTCACACTCTCTGTGAAACCTTTTTGTTCAGATCAGGTTGTCGATGAAGAATATCCGCTAGAAGAGTAGATCACTTTGGACATTTCCGCTGTCAGGTAGGCCCCTCTATTGTTGTAGATTATGTTGCTTTGTAATCGTCTAAGACATCTAGGTCAGAGGTTTGGTATTTGCCTTGTATTTCAGTATGATAATGTATTTTGTATTGAGAATCTATTAATTAAGAAAATTTGATATATTTTCTTCGTATTTATTAAGGAATGATTATTTTGAGAATATAGAGATAATGATTAATAATCTAACTCATGGGTAGAATTTGTCGAAAGGCTTACAGTGATGGAATATTCATTATTGTGCCGGTCATGTGCCCAAAAAACGGGTCGTGACAGCGAAGCTCTAGAGTCTAGGGCTTTTTTAGGGGGTGCTGGAACTTCTATTGAGTCTAAAATGCTAAGCCTAAACCTGTAAAAAAATAAACAGACCACGAGCCCAATTGACAATACTAATTAAAATATAAAATTTGATAATGATATAACAATAATAATCAATAATCAATCATTTATGGTTGATCATTTTTATTTTCAAAATATGATTCTTGTACTTATAGTTATGCACTTTTGATATTCTTTCCAATTATTTTTATTAAAAACCTTAGAATAGCACACGTAAGCTTGTGTGCTTATATATGCATGTGTGTAAATGAATTTATATACATGTCTGTATATGTTTGTGTATGCATGCGTATACAATATATATTCAGAAGTATGTACGTACGCGCATATATATATATATATATATATATATATTAAAATTATCATAAAAATTTATTTAAAAAGGAAACTTTAGAAAAAAACTTGTTTGAAAAAATTGATATTTGAACCAAATCAAGTGCAAGTGTTCATATGTGCGAAGTATGTGATAATATTTGGTCAGATAATTGTGTAATTTCTTATGTGTTTAAATTACGCATTTATCAATAATATGCAAAAAGAGATAGAAATTAAACAAAAAGGTAATTTTTTTTTACCTAAGTTATATCCCAAATACTTTTTTAGAGAGATGTCCACTATTAAAAGCATATATATATTGGGCGTTCAGGTGCATATATACTCAGATGTAATTATTTTAAATATTTAAATTTTAACATGGTATAGTGTGGAATAAATGCGATGATGGATGTATTCACAGGCATAGCAAATATAAGTACACAAGTTAGGTATTACGTGAAAAAATAGGAAAAATTCTCACAAATTAAAATATAAAGTTTCATTAATAGTGCATATATTTGATACTTATAAATAGAAGTGGTATTATTTTTTTTTCAAATTTTATTGCATTTTTCATTATTACAGTGATTAAAATGCTCGAACTTTAATTTTTTTGTTGAGCGAACTTTGATAGTTTGCTGATACTTTTGTTTGCAATTGCATCTACTTGTTCCATCTCCTGAAGTCCAAAACCAAGAGCTTCAGTTCTTTTAATTATTAGTAGAGCTGAGCACGAATCAGTTGGGTTGGGTTGAGGAAAAATCTCAATTCGAACTAATTAACTATCGTTGGGTCAGGTTTTCGGGTTTTTTTTTTTAAATTAATTCCTTCTCCCTTCTCTACTTCTCATCTCTTCTTTCTTTCTTCTTCTTTTTTCTACTCCAAAGTTCTGAATTTTCTCTTGCGACATCCTACCTCTGTATATCCTCCACCTCAAGCTCTCCCACATCACCATCCACTCCCAAACATAGCACCAGAGAGGATGAGCCCCAATAGGTATTTCGCACTTCGATAGAAATGGAGAAGACAAAACCTCAGCCTCCGAACTTAAGTCCTATTTCAAATCAATAAGGGAGTACTTGTCGCACTAAGAGGCTGAGGGAGTGATCCTCAATTTAGATGGGGACAATCTGTTGAGCTTCAAAGATTTTGTGAGGTTAATAGAGAAGTAAGGCCACAAGGAGAAGGATCTGAAGAAGGCATTTGAGATGTTCTTGCTGGAAAAGGGGTTGGGGTGTATCATGTCGAAATGGTTGTAAACTCACGAAGTTGAAAGAGATCAAGCTTGAGTGATGACTAATGATGGAGAAGCTGAGAAGGAGAACTGTTGAACATGAGATGAAGGGTAGAAGGCGAAGGAAGAGATCAGATTCAAGAATCAAAGACAGAGACGAGTGACTGTTTCTTGAGAGCTGAGACTGAGTGTGAGAGACGAGTGAGATTTGAACAACCCTAGAATAAAAATAAAAAAATCTTTAAAAAAAAGTATATATATATATATATATATGTACATTGAGTTGGCAGATTGGGTTAGGTTAAAAATTTATCAACTTATTATATGACTCGCTAGTTATTGAGTTGAAAAATTTTGACTCAACCCAACCTAATCTCATGATGCGGTTTGGGTTGGATTGGGCAAATTGGTTGGTTAACCCAAACTCATGCTCAACCCTAATTCTTACCCGTACAATTTAGCAATATTGGCATTAGAAATGAAAAAAAAGGTAAATTACTTATTTAATCCAAAAAAAATTACAATTTTTTCATTCTAGTTTTTAAAAAAATTAAATAATTCAATATAATATCTCAATTTAGTCTTTTAATTATTATATTAGTTTTTCAGTTTAAACTATCAAAAATTATTTAAATTCCAACTAATTTAGTTTAGGTGACAATAAAAGTCTAAAGCTTAAATTAGAATTCAAAATTTTATTTAAAGAAAATAAATATTAAACTACTTAAATTTATGGAACGTTGATAGATTATGTCAGTTTAATTTAATCATATTCATTTTGAAATTGTAAAATATATTATTTTAATTCAATAATTTCCTGAAAAAAGAAAGAAAGAAAGAAAGCGTGAAGGGTCCTAGTCGGCCCTCGTGACGAGGGTTGCACGTGTCAAAATCTGGATGAGCGAGGAAGGCTGAGACACGTGAGGAGTTGGAGCCTGTTGGCATAGGAAGCTGGGGAGTGGTTGTTGCGGTGGAGAGTGTGAATGATTACTGATGGCGGTCAACGAGTGGATGCTTCAGCTCAATTGAGAGAGGAGAAGAAGAAGAACAAGAAGAAGAAGAAGAATAACAAGAACAAGAAGTTGCAAGTAGTAAGAATTACAGTCTAGGGCATATGGGAAGAATGGGAGGAAATCGCAGCAATTATTCTGCTAATCCCGCAGACTACAAGCTTCTGGAAGAGGTTGGTTATGGTGCCAGCGCCACCGTTTACCGTGCGATCTATCTTCCTCTCAATGAAGTCGTCGCTGTCAAGTGCTTGGATCTTGATCGCTTCAATTGTAATCTGGTCAGTCCGCTTCTAATTTTGCTTGCTTGCTTGGTCTAGGATCATTTCCACCTCTTTTTCTTCATTTCTTAATCTTACATGAGTGTTTCCTTGTTACTTGTTACAGATTGCTATATGCTTCAACGATTTCATGCTTTATGTGTTTAATTACACCACAAATTAGATTTTAGACTCTAAAGAAACAATCGATGCACCATCCATCCGTTTTTCAATAATTCAATTAGGGACCGTAGGGGAAGAAGTCATCCCAGTATCCGATATAATTCGCATCTCAGATTAATATGACTAAAATTTTGTGGGATACATAGTGTTTTCCTGTTAATATATGTATGACAAGCCAAAACTTGAACGGATGTTTATGAGCTCAACTTCACTTCAGCATGAACCATACGTTTTTGGGTTTAGTTGCATGGATCCTTATCTAGGACAGGAACCAATTACTGTGCTTTCATTGATTCTCTGCAGTCTGTACGACTCTTCCCGTGAGTTTCTGTAAACACATATAATGCTTCTACAGTGTTTACTTACATTCTTTATTGCCATCTCACTTCACTTCTCTTCATCCTTTTTGGTGCTCTAACTTAAATAGATCTATGTGTTGAAAAAATAAGATCCATCGATCATTCTTCAATAGTTGGCAAGAAGAAGCCCACAAAAGTGGACTTTTGTGTGCTTTTGTGCTTGCTTTTGAGTTAAGGAACCAAAAACCATGTTCACTGTTTCACCGCCTGCAAAGTTCGTGCTTTGCATTTGAAGAACATAAAAAGTTACTCCTGTGTGCGGTTTAGGCATCTTTGGGAATTAATAGGTTTATTTATCATTATCTGTTTAACATCTTCTTGGGACATATGAAGAGAGGAAAACTGAGTGGTAGAGAGAGATAGGATTTGGACTTCATAATTGTTTTCAGACATTTTTTTTTCTTTATTATGCCCAAAATACAAACATCCCTCCTCATCTTAAGGGGATTGTGCAATTTACCTCGTCAACTTAAAAAATTGCTCCCCCCCCCCCCCCAAAAAAAAAAACTTTCAATTTTTAGCAGCATAACCCCTCCTCTAACTTTTTGTCCCAAACCTTAACACCACTTATCTATGTAGGTTGGAAGATGTCAAATTAGCCAAAAGTACATTTGACCTATCTTCTCAAGTGGGAAAAATGGCCTTTTTGTCATTTTCTTTTTCATTTTTGCAACAAAGAAGCCTCTTAAGATGATAGGTTGAATGCATTGTTTTGCTAATTTGGCCTTTTTCAGCTTATATAGACAAGTAATGTAAGGATTTTGAACAAGAAAATCAGTGGAGGAGTTATACTGCATAAAATTAAAAGTTTAGGGAGATCTATTGCCAATTTCTTATGTTGAGGGAGTAAATTGTACAATTCCTTAAGTTGAGGAGTTAATTTGCATTTTGGCCTTTTTATTTTATTTATCATTTTGCCATATGATGCTTAGTGAAGAGTCCATCAAGAATCTGTCTTTTGATATGGCTATTTCTTTTGTTGCTGAGGTTATAGGTTATAGGTTATTAACCTATTACTTACCTGGTCATTTTCATCTTTGGGCTGTTCTGTCCAGTTCTTTTTATTTTATTTTAATTTTTTTTTTCTTTTCTCAATTTGATAAATTGTGGACCTTAACAGGATGACATACGTAGGGAGGCGCAAACTATGAGTTTGATAGATCACCCTAATGTTGTGAGGGCATATTGTTCATTTGTTGTTGAGCAAAATCTTTGGGTTGTTATGCCATTCATGGCCGAGGGATCTTGTTTGCACCTCATGAAGATAGCGTATCCTAACGGATTTGAAGAGGTAGCTATTGGATCTATTCTAAAAGAAACTCTTAAGGCACTGGAGTACCTTCATCAACAAGGGCATATTCATCGTGATGTTAAGGTAAATATGGGTGTAGACATGTAATCTAGGATTTCCGTAGTTCTCCTCTTTATCTCTTTTAGGTGGTGGCTCCTCTCCCTGGTTTTGTCAACCTGTGAAGCATTTTTTTTTTTTGTTTGTAATTTGTGTTTTCCTTTTGATTTTGTTACAGGCCGGAAACATTTTGCTTGATAGTAACGGGGTTGTGAAGCTTGCTGACTTTGGTGTTTCAGCTTGCATGTTTGATACAGGTGATAGACAACGTTCCAGAAATACTTTTGTCGGAACTCCTTGCTGGTAATTTATGCTATCAAATTTCTACTCCCTCGCACTCTTTTTCAAATGATAAATGATTCAATATGATGCCTTTTATGATAATCCTTTTCTTTTTAAGTTCATGTGTTATCAATGACTCTGCCTTTTTTTTGCAGGATGGCACCAGAGGTACTGCAACCAGGAACTGGTTACAATTCCAAGTGAGTCAATCACCTGATTCTTGATATCATAACTGGAAAGGAAACCAAACCAAGATTTGGACCCCTAATATGTGTCAAGCATGCATGCTATTGTTATCTTCCTAGATGATTTGGTTGTCACATGTACTTATTATCTTGTATGCTTTAACAAACCACTACTATTTATGGCACTACCAACTCAAAATATTTGGTTACAGCAATTGTATTTTGGGCACACTAGTCTTAATTAAAAGGAAGTTACACATTGATCGATTTGATATTGGCATTAGTGGGAATTCTTATTGATGTAGGTTTTAGAATAGGGATGTTAATCTGTTAGTCTTGCATGCTGAAATGTTTATAATTTCATAAGTATTTAATAGGTGTTTATAATTACTTAAATTTAGTAGGCATAAAGAGTTTCCTATCAGGTGTTACTCTTTCTTATTCACTTATTTTATCAAACTGTGTAAGATCTTGTCTTGTTACGTTGATTAGATAAAGGACCAAATTTATTTCTATTAATGAGATTCTCTAATGCACAATGTTGGCTAGGGCTGATATATGGTCTTTTGGAATTACGGCACTGGAGTTGGCTCATGGTCATGCACCTTTTTCAAAATATCCTCCAATGAAGGTATTTACTTCTAGTGGGCATTCAACTGATGTGTGTGGACACATGATAAAAAAGCTTCAATACAAGTTCTTGTATCAAAGTTCTTAACATGTGAATGGCTTATTTTTTGGTTTTGCAAATAGGTTCTTCTAATGACCATACAGAATGCCCCTCCTGGACTTGATTATGATCGTGATAAAAAGTTCTCTAAGGTATTGGTGTTCTTTCTGGCTACATTGTTACACAAGACATCCATTATGATGTTAATGGTTTGATTCAGTAAAATGCGCTTAGGGGATTCTGATACCTTTGCTGTATTCTACTTTGTTTCCTATATATTTGTACTCTAATTAAAGTATTTCCAGTTGTGACCAGTCTTTTAAGGAAATGGTTGCTATGTGCTTGGTTAAAGATCAAACAAAGAGGCCGTCAGCGGAGAAGTTATTGAAGCACTCCTTCTTTAAACATGCTAAGCCTCCTGAGCTTTCTGTGAAGAAATTGTTTGCTGACCTACCACCTCTTTGGAATCGTGTAAAAGCTCTCCAGGTTTGCTATAATGTATTATTGCAGGTTCCATGATTTCTCTTGTCTGTACATTAGCTTGACTTTGACAATATCCGGCAGCTTAAAGATGCAGCTCAATTAGCTCTGAAGAAAATGCCTTCTGCAGAACAAGAAGCAATATCACAGGTAGAAATTCAAATTCATAATATGCCTTATAATCTGTTATGGGCGTTGATTCATATTTTATAGGAGCATTTATAATAGCTCTATGAACTTGCTCAAAAAAAATTTGGTTTCTAGCCATGCATGAAAAGTAACCTTAGAGCTTATTCAAGTCTAATTGAGCTAGACCTGAATCTTCAGTGCATTTGATAAATGGATGCAGTTTGTCAATGGCATGTAGCGGCTGATGGTGGTGAGCCCCAAAAATGCTACTGGATGGCATGGCTGCCACTATAGTTATGCGAGGAGACAAACAAGTTTTGAAATAATATAAAATTTATCCCAAAAAAAATTAAAAGGTGAATAGAAATTTACCTTATATCATGAAAATCAAAAAACTAAAATATAATTACTCTGAAATAATCAACTAAAGAATCTCCACCCTAAAAAAGGTAACAGTCTTTCGGCAGTTTTAGAAGAAAATGCGTAAGAGGCCTAAAGAATTAGGTCCGATGTTGGACAATAAATGTCATGAGATTATCTGGAGTGCACCTCCTGCTCATTAGATATAGCCCGGTGAGAGTTTCTGGAGTTGTTCTGCATTATTAAGACCTAAGGATCTTAGTCGTGTTATTTTTACTCAGATAAAGCCAAATGCCCCTCATATCCCTCAAAATTACAAGTCCATCGGCTGATGTGATTAAAAAAAAAAAAAGAGTTGAAATATTCAAAACCTTACTTTGGCGGATGCCATGCTGCCACTAATCATAGCCATGGGAGATGCCAAGGTGCTGCTAGACTGAGGCTGCCATGCCATGGAGATTTAAAGGTGGGGACCCACTTTGCTGCCATGCCATTCCACCACAGCAGTCATGGAAGCCGCCATTGACAACTTGGATGGCAGACTTTCAGTTGGTTGATTCAATATCATATTGATGGTGGTCATTTTGACCTCAAAAGAGAGCTGAATTTCTGTAGAATAGGTTGAACTGAATTTCTGTAGAATAGATTAAGCTGAATTTCTGTAGAATAGGTTAAGTATAAAGATTTTGAATAAGAGGCTTTTTGTGTTTGGTTGCCCTTCCCCCTCTCCCAAAGTGTGGCAAAAAACTCTTTCTTTTTCAAAAGAAGCTTGACATTTTGAAGCTTCAGTTAATATCTATCATAGCATGTATATTCCTTCTTGGAAAGAGAGAGAACCTATAACCAGAGAAATTTAATCCATCTATGTTGTCTCTTCTTTCTTAGAGTGAATACCAGCGAGGAGTCAGCGCATGGAACTTTGATATTGATGATTTGAAAGCTCAAGCATCATTGGTATGGATTATTGTATGCCCCCTTTTTTTTTTTTAAATGATAAAAGAACTTGACTAGGTACCTCTATTTTTTAAATCTAAAATCTTCCAATTTTGCTAGGAACGGGATGATGATGATAATGCAGAGATGAGGGAGGAGGATGAAAACAAATACTTTACCAATTATAAGGTTATAAGGGAGGCCTCATCGCTGAATATTGTTTCAGCTGTTCTATGTTTTCTTTACCTCATTGTACATCTTTTTTTTTTTTTTCCCTGACAGGATGCAACTGATTCTCAGTCTAATATGGGGAAAAAGAATTCAGACAAATTACCAATGGGTGAATTCACATCACTAGTAGAGAGTGATGACATGAAACAGAATGAGTGCTTGAACAAAAAGGGGAAGATTCTTGAAAGTGATCTCCAGGAAGTTGGATCTTCTAAAAATATTATATGGAAAAGAAATGGATCAATTACTGAGGCAACTGCATCCACCTCAGATAAGGATATGGGGACAAGCAAGACTAAAACTCAATCAGTGAAAAGTCGTCAAACCCAGAGTGGACCACTGGTGCCAGGAACTGTGGTTGGTCATTCTTTATCAGAAAGAGGGCGTGCATCAGAAAGGTACATCGTCATTATCTTTGTTTTCAAGTTTGTTTAAGTGCCTAGCCATAGAAATCAAGAAATCCCATTTCTTATTGTCATGAGCAATATAACAATATATTGTTCATGATAATAAATATTATGTTCATTGTTACTTGTGTGGTTGTGATGTAGATGACATTGAGTGGCAGACTGGCAGTATTACTATTGTGTTTTTTCTCACACTTTATTTGAAGAATCTATTGGTTAATGGTTTGTAAGCATTTTGCTCCTAATGTTTCTTTGTGAAGAAAGCTAGTAGAGAAAAGTAACATCAGGTGATTCTGATTTTTAATAAGTTTTGTTTGGTTAATTGGAAGAAGTGAAGACAATATGAGGATAAAAATGGCAGTTTAATAAAAAAATGATTTGGTTTTTTTTTTTTTCCTTGCTGGCGTGCAGCTGATAATATAGAAAATGTTTTATCTGACCTATTTATTGTTTATGGATACAAGTGGCAACTACAAAAGTAATTTGTGAAAATTAATAAACACTTTGTGACATATAGGCAGTTGAGTTCATTTACTCTGATAATATGAATTGAAGTAAGCTCAGGGTGTAACCTTCAAAGGACATAGTTGTGTGAGAATCTTCGTTTTCTCCTTTTCCTTTCTTGAATTGTCTATGAATATACAATGTAATAAGTTTGTAATTTGAAATTCAAATAAATGGACCAAATGTTGAGTGCTACTTTTCTGTCTCTTATTGTATGCTATTAGGTGATTGAGGTTTTGTGTTATCACTATCATGTCTTTTGCTTGCTAAAACATTTACTACCTATATTACTTTTAGGTTTGAGAATGAAAACCAGCCATCAGGTGAGAAAAATAATCAAGTACGAAGAGCTCCAAGCTTTAGTGGTCCATTGATGCTTCCAAACCGAGCTTCGGCAAATAGTTTATCAGCACCAATAAAATGTTCAGGAGGTATTGCTGAAGCACTTAAGGATATATGTTTGAGTGCTAGTGTTTCACTCAGCCAATTATCTTACAATTCCATTGGATTATTATACTCTTTGTAGGATTTAGAGAATCCTTGGATGAAAAGTCGAAGGCTAATCTTGTGCAAATTAAAGGGCGATTCTCAGTAACATCAGAAAATTTAGATCTTGTGAAGGTATGCTTTATTCTTATAATCTGTTTGTTCTATATTACATCTTGACTAACTAAATATTTTTCGTCATAGGATATTCCTTTAAGTTCAGTTCAACGCCGATCACAGGTTGGTTCATGGCCTTGTTTTTATTATTATATAGTTATGTTATATTTTCCCCAATCTGATGTGCAGTTCCTGTCAAATATAGGGATCGCCACTGAGGAAATCTGCCAGTGTCAGTGATTGGATGTTGGAGTCTAAACAAATGGTTAGTACATTAATTTTTTCTTTTTTTCTCTCTCTACCTAGCTGTCCAGTTTATCTGCATTCTCATTGATGTCTGTTCAATCACATTTTTGCTTTAAAGTTCAAGCACTTTAAACAATATATAAATAAGTTGAATAAATAGTTAATTTCTGGATTATCTGGTTGCCAAACGGGAGAACTATATATTATAGTTGCTGAGTATCTAGGATATCGTTTATTAATAAGTCATGTCTGTCTTCAATTTAAGATCATCATATACTTTTCAGCCAGTTGGTCTATCTTCCAAAGACTCTGCCAATACCAATATTCCTGCATCAATTCTAATGGCACACGTTCAGAATCTTTTCCAGCAGACTTCTATTCAACAGGTGAGGGAAACTAATTCAGGAACTGGTTTATAGTTTGATTCTACCAGCTTGAAGTCTGTTCACCTCAAAATTAACATCGCTGATTGATGATCTCATGAGAAAGTTCTATTTCATGCCAGGATCTTATAATGAGTTTGTTGAATAGCTTGCAACCTGCTGAGGCAGTTGATGGTGAGTGAAAAACATTCCGTTGCAATTCACTATACTATGTATGAATTATAAAGAGTCATTCTTTTTTTTTTTTTTCAGCTTCTCTGAATGGCAAGTTGCCACCACCACTACCTCGCAGTTCAGAAAATAATGGAAGTGTGAGTAGTTTTTAATATGATTTATCCCTTTCACTTATGCTATGCCACTTTTAATGACCATGAGTCAATTTTCTATCCCTACACGTAATTTATAATGATTTTCCTTGAGCATGAAGTTGTCCCTGATCTTTGAGTGGTTTATAGTTTGATTCAGCAACTTCAGAGAGGGAACGTCTGCTGCTTGTTAAAGTTGCAGAACTTCAGACCCGGTTAGTTATATCTGTCTGAATAGATTTTTGAGTAGCCCCTTTTTATTTGACAAATAAATACTTATCTCATTCTCATTCTTTACGTGTTCGCTATGTCCATGAGCTACAGGATGATCAATTTGTCCGAGGAACTAACTGCTGAGAAGTTAAAACAAATGCAGGTAGGCTTATCTGGTGGATTTATATCTAGTCATCCATACATTGTTTGTGTTGTATTTTTGAAACCTTTTTTGCATTATATGTCTTTGTATCCCTTGTGGATTGATAGTTAGGTTTCATCCTAAAACCTGTGTTAGAAGGTTTTTGTAACTAATAACGATTTGATTATGACTTTGAACAGTTACAACAACAGCTAGTAGCTCTCTCCAGTCAGGAACAAGGGGAGATAAGGGAGGAAGTCGCATGAAAGCTGATAAACTCTGATCTGCTTTGATGATGCTCGTGTACATCCAGGCATGAGTGAGAAGTTATACCCAGAAAATGCATTCTTTTTCTCTGCTGAAGGTGATCTCTGTTTTCTGGAGATTGGTTATGGTTATGGTTGACGAAGTTATGTCTTCAGAGATCCGACCTTCCTTGTGTTCAATAAGCTTCTGTGAAGATATTCTGCCCGGCAAGTGCAAATAAGCAAAATGATGGTCTATCAAGGTTAATCTTAATTTTTGTTCAATTTTAAATTTAGATGTAAATGAGCCTCCTCGTCTGCTACATTCTGCAACCATCCATGTTGGCAGATAAAATTTCGTTACGAGTTGTTGAGGTAAAAAAGCTGTGGGAACAAAATCCCAGGGAAATAAGAATATCCCTACATATTGAAACTGTTATAAACATTATTATTGTTATCTATTGAATCTGAGCTTGTATAAGATTCATGTATTGTTATACTACCAGCCAACTGATAGGTTGCTTCCCGGGAGACAAGTTGAAATTGAGTAAACTTGTTTTTTCTTTTCATGAACAAATAATCAGAAGTGTTGAAATGTTAAAAAAAGTAATTGATATTTAGTTAACTTTGCAGTCAACTTAATGAAGTTTGAGCAGTTCATTTATTGAGTTAATTTAGATATGTAACTGCGAGTTTTTAAAAATTAGTCAGTAGCGTACAGCGATATAGAACTACAATGTAATTAAATGGTGGTAAAAATGCTAAAAATTCTAGTTTGTCCTACTCAGAGTTTAAACTTGAGGAGATGAAACAGTAGAGGCATTTGGGCCAAGCTGAGGGACAGCAAAAGAATGGGATCCGACAGTACTTGGGCAAGACCGGTGCGCCTGGGCCATAGCAAAGCAAGGGAGGGTTTGCAATGAGCAATTTAGCGTGGAGTAAGGGTTTGCAATGAATGTCTTCTGCTTATTGTTGTCTTTGATAGCCTCACTATCTGGCCATTCTCGTAAGGGTTTGCAATGAATGTCTTCTGCTTATTGTTGTCTTTGCTAGCCTCACTATCTGGCCATTCTCGTGAGCAATGATCTATTTGGGCTATTAGCCCAGTTTTCGACCAAAAAATAAAAAGGTTTTCTTAGGAAATTGAGTACATCTCGAGATCTATATATATCAAACGGAGACAAAAATCAGAGCCTGCGTCACAGCTGACATTCTGTAGTAGTGGCAGTTTCTATCTTGATGGAATCTCATGCTTGTCCTCTGTACTTATCTTTTTAACAATAATTAAAATTGTTGTTAAATAGTAACACTTTTGTCTGTTACTAAAAGAACAATCTTGCACATAGGGATCCCAACCCCACCTTACTACGCAATCTGCGGATATATCTTAGCTGTGTGTTGGCTAGGAGTGGTAGCAAAAGGACAGATAGAGTGGAGGGTATGAGGAAGCGATGGAATCTCTCTGAATCTCACCATCCACTCTATTAGCCAATCTGTAATCATAGTCAAAGAGAATGGCGGCGGCAGCGGCAACAGGCAAGAGTGCCAAATCCCTGAAAGCTCGCCTCCGCAGTGGCGAAGAAACCCTGTACGGACTGTTCCTATCGAGCTTCTCCCCGACGTTGACGGAAATTGCTGGTCATGCTGGGTACGACTTCGTCGTGATCGACATGGTGCACGGCCACGGCGACATCCCCGACGCCCTCTCCTGTCTCCGAGCTCTGGCTTCCACCGGAACCCCAGCCATCATCCGCCTTCCAGAGAATTCGGCGATTTGGGCTAAGAAAGCCCTGGACCTGGGCCCATCGGGCCTCATGTTCCCCATGGTCAATCACCCTGACTCGGCCCGTGACGCCGTCTCCTACTCTCGCTACCCTCCCGAGGGAGTGCGTGGAGCCGCTCACCCTGCTGTCCGAGCCTCGAGCTACGGCCTCGACCCTCACTACTTAGACAAATGCGAGTACGACTTACTGATCATTTGCCAGGTCGAGTCCGTGGAAGCTGTTCGCTCCCTCAAGGACATCGCGTCCGTCGAAGGGGTTGATTGTATCATGATTGGCCCTCTGGATTGGAGCGCCAGCATGGGCCTTTTGGGTCAACCCCCTAATAGTGACGATGACGCCCTCAGGCGCACGATCCTCATGGCTGAGAAATCTGTGTTGGATTTGAAGTCTGAGAATGAGAAAGGCCCCTTTTTGGCCGGCTTCGCTCTGCCCCATGGCTCTCCTCTTGATCTTAAGAGGCGTGGGTATGATATGGTGTGCTCAGGCGTCGATGTCACTTTGTTGAGAGATGCTGCTCTTCGCAACATCAGCATGTTTAAGAACTAGCTTGTAGCTATACCCTTTCATTGTTCCTAATATCCATTCCATTCCCTTGGGTCCAAGGCTTCTGGGTGGCACTTGGGATGGGGAAGATACTCTGTTCATGTTCAATAAAATCAGTCTTGTGGAGCCCCTGATCTCTTCAACCTCTAAGGCCTCCAATCCCTGCTTCTTGTTTATTGCTAATTTGATAACTGTTAATAATTAAGGAATCAGGTGCCTTCCATATTCCCCTTAGGGTTGAGATTTTACTGCACGTATGTCAATTGGCTTTATGTTTGCTCTCTGCCTACTATATCACTTGCAGGCAAATAAAGTGGTATTATTGGAAGCTATAATTATGTCTTTTCACCATTGCTCTCTGGCAGAGGACGCCCATTCAGAGCCCAACCCCATTGGCCAATTGATATCTATCTAACACATTTGACTTCTCATAAAAAGCTGTCTTTATATTGATCTCAGCCACTTTAAATTGTGGAAAAGAATTTGATTGCTTGAATTGGCGTAGATCGTCTGCATATTTTACTTTTGAGTTGTTAGTACTTCCTTAGTTTGACCCATTTGGTTCTGGGTGGTTAGCTGAGCACTGGTCGCAGACTTGCAGTGTTCCTCTGTGGTCACTATTGATTTTGGAAAAGGGAGGTTGTACAGCATTTTAGTGCTGGCTTTGGACCCTGTACGTTATTTGAAACTATTTCTGGAGCGTATAAACAGTAAGACGGAGGCAAATGCTTGCTGCTACTTTTCATTTTCTAGCTCGATCAGCTCCATCTTCAAAAAAAAAAACAAAAAGGCTCTTCTTGTTGCGTTACAGCTACTTATCGTGATGAGTCACCAAACATTCACCTCAATACAAAGTTTTAATGTTGGGACGCACTGCCGCCTTGTTACTCTTTTCAGGTTTGAGTCTTGGATTATTGCGGAACACAGAATAAGCTATGTGTCGTTACTCGTTACTACATCAAGAATTGAAGTTACATTTTCCACTGTTCCCATTATCTTATATTTATGACCTGGTAAATATTTGAAGGTAATGGATTTTATGCTTTATGCAATCTTTTCATTCTCCTATTTTATTGGCGTTAATTCAGATAGCTTTGAGAAATTCAGATGTCCTTTTAGTATTACGTAAAGGGAAGTAAGCGGATTTTTGCTTCACTGTTGTCCTTTTTTTAGCATATAATAAACTATTGGATTGTTAATTTGTCCATCAAGTAACATTGTGTTTGGCAAGGGCGTAATTGACGATGATTGTTTGGAAATGTAGTTGAAGATAATTAAAGTTGGAAGAAGTGACACTTGTTATTTTTGAAGTAAGGTTTTGAATTTAAATATTTGTCAATGAAAAAAATTAATATTAAAAAAAATTATAACTTTATGGTCTAATTTAGTCGGAAATAGGTTATAGATGCTAGTAATATATATATATATATATATATATATATATATATATAGCCGAAGGCACATTGTATATGGCCATATTGCGGCACTTGATGCAATCTAGCAACTAGCATATAGCAATGAGTAAGTATTATTCATGTTGTTATATGTCTTTAAGACCAAAAACTTTAATCAACACTTTGTAAGTATACTGAATAGTACAAATAATATAGAAATTGAGTTGAATTGTGAAATAATATAGAAATTGAGTTTAAATATCATCCCACAAAAATGATGGATGTCTAGTATCATTTTTTGTTAATTTCAATTTTCAAGTTATCTAGACAATCAGGATGAATGTTTTAAAAGAAAATAAACTAAACTAAAATTTTCAAAACTAGAAAATAATCAAAGTTCAGATAAAGACAAAAATAACACAAATAAAGTAATGCAAACTTTAGGAGACTATCAATTATAAAAGTGTTAGGAATTTGACTTTACTAATTTATCCAAATATAATTTGATTTCACTTTTAATTTAAGTTTTGCAATCTTTATTTGATGTTAGATTCTAAAATTAACTAAGATCTAATTATTTAATAAATTAACTCTCTTGTACCTAATTAAATTTTGTAATTCCTTAGATAAATTAAATTTGGAAAAGGCATTAAACACAAATGAGTTCTCAAATAACCACACAAACAAATTGTTTATTTTTAGATTAAATTTAATCATGACAATTATTTTTATAGGCAATCATTTACATATGAATTTTTTAATTCTACACATAAATTCTAATTCAATTATTAATTGGTCAATTTATAAAAGTAAAAAGTACCGAAATAATTACTCAAAAAAAAGTTTTGAATTAAATTAAGAATTCAATGCATATATCTTCCGTTTCATCCGAGAATACGGTTAAAACATTCTATTCCCTTGTTGCGGCCTATTTGACAGAAGCTTTTTTTTTTTTGTTTGGAACATAGCATTTTTGTTGTGGACTTGTGGCAGTTGAAGACTTGAAGCTGGCTGATTGGACCTGGGCCTTAGTTAGTTTGTGACCACCTACGGGAATCCAAATTTTAGGGGAGGTCCAGGCCCAAATTTGTTGGGTTCCCAGATCACATATAAGATCATGAAAAAAATTAGAAAAATTACACTTTACATACATAAAAAATTTTTTATGTGCAAAAGAAAAATTACTATGGAGTGAACGAAGGACCACCGAACTTCTATCTCGAGAAGTATATATATCTAACGGAGAAAAAACTCAGAGCATGCGTCACAGCTGACGCCTTGTAGTTGTCGTAGTTTCCAGTCCACCTCACTGCACGCGCTGCAGTTATATCTTTAAGCTGTGTTGGATAAGAAGGAGTGGTAGTGGAGAGACCGTGAAGGATTCGGGAGGATGAGGAAGTGATGGAGCCTCTTTGAATCTCACCATCCACTCTATTAGCCAATATGTAATCATAGTCAAAGAGAATGGCGGCGGCAGCGGCAGCAGGCAAGAGTGCCAAATCCCTGAAAGCTCGCCTCCGCAGTGGCGAAGAAACCCTGTACGGACTGTTCCTATTGAGCTTCTCCCCGACGTTGACGGAAATCGCTGGTCATGCTGGGTACGACTTCGTCGTGATCGACATGGTGCACGGCCACGGCGACATCCCCGACGCCCTCTCCTGTCTCCGAGCTCTGGCTTCCACCGGAACCGCTGCCATCATCCGCCTTCCAGAGAATTCGGCGATTTGGGCTAAGAAAGCCCTGGACCTGGGCCCATCGGGCCTCATGTTCCCCATGGTCAACAACCCTGACTCGGCCCGTGACGCCGTCTCCTACTCTCGTTACCCTCCCGAGGGAGTGCCTGGAGCCGCTCACCATGCTGTCCGAGCCTCGAACTACGGCCTCGACCCTTTCTACTTAGGCAAATGCGAGCATGACTTACTGATCATTTGTCAGGTCGAGTCCGTAGAAGCTGTTCACTCCCTCAAGGACATAGCGTCCGTCAAAGGGGTTGATTGCATCATGATTGGCCCTCTGGATTTGAGCGCCAGCATGGGCCTTTTGGGTCAACCTAGTGACGATGACGCTTTCAAGCGCATGATCCTCATGGCTGAAAAATCTGTGTTGGATTTGTAAGTCTGAGAATGAGAAAGGCCTCTTTTTGGCCGGCTTCGCTCTGCCCCGTGACCCTGCTCTTGATCTTAAGAGGCGTGGGTATGATATGGTGTGCTCAGGCGTCGATGTCACTATGTTGAGAGATGCTGCTCTTCGCAACATCAGCATGTTTAAGAACTAGCTAGCAGCTATATTTACCCTGTCATTGTTCCTATTATCCATTCCATTCCCTTGGGTATAACTTCCAAGGTTTCTGGGCGGCACTTGGGATGGGGAATATACACTGTTCATGTTCAATAAATTCACTCTTGTGGAGCCCCTTATCTCTTCAACCTCTAAGGCCTCCAATCCCCGCTTGTTGTTCGTTGCTAATCTGATAACTGTTAGTAATTAAGGAATCAGGTGCCTTCTATTTTCCCCTTAGGGTTGAGATTTTATTTTAAGTATGTCAATTGGCTTTATATTTGCTCTCTGCCTATTGTACCACTTGAAGGCATATGAAGTGGTATTATTGGAAGCTATAATTATGTCTTTTTACCATTGCTCTCTGGCAGAGGACGCCCATTCAGAGCCCAACCCCATTGGCCAGTTGTTTTGACCTCTCTTAAAAATACTGATCTCAGTCACTTCAAATTGTGGAAAAGAATTTGATTACTTGAATTGGTGTAGATCGTCTGCATATCCTACTTTTGAGTTGTTAGTGCTTCCTTAATCTGACCCATTTGATTCTGGGTGGTTAGCTGAGTACTGGTCGCAGACTTGCAGTGTACCTCTATGGTCACTATTGATTTTGGAAAAGGGAGGTTGGACAGCATTTTAGTGCTGGCTTTGTGTAGAAACAGAACAAATATGTTCTGTACTGAGTTACGAGACAAGGAATTGGAATGAACTTTATTCATTCAGTAAAATGAAATGTACAGTACCTACTTCTATATATACACAAGTAATACTGAGTTATAGTCTACGTGTCATCTACAACTGCCACAACCGAAAATCTAACTAGAAAACTGTACATGTAACTTACACAACTACTGATGAGCTGTACATACACGTGGCACATACTATACTATATTCTGTACACACTGTAAGTAAATACATATATATTCAACACTTTGGACCCTCTATGTTGTTTGAAACTATTTCTGGTTTGCATCTCTAGCGTATAAACAGTAAGACGGGGCTACTTATCATTTTTTTAGCTCGATCAGTTCCATCTTCAAATTGAGGGGCAGAAAAAAAAGCTCCTCGTGTTGCATTGCAGCTACTTATCGTAATGAGTCACCAAACATTCACCTCAGTACAAAGTTTTAATGTTCGGACGCACTGCCACTTCTTTACTCTTTTCAGGTTTGAGTCTTGGATTGTTGCAGAACACAGAATAAGCTATGTGTTATCACTACATCAAGAATTTAAGTTACATTTTCCACTGTTCCCATTATCTTATATTTATGACCTGGTAAATATTTGAAGGTTCTTTTTCCTCCTTTTTTTTTTTCTTTGGAGATGGGTGAGGGAGGGGCCATACTGTGTAAAGAATGGATGTCATTTACAATCTCTGATTATTATAATTGATTTTCTTGTAATGGGTTTTATGCTTTCTGCAATCTTTTCCTTTTCCTATTTTAGGAGTCTGGATTTGCTGCTGCTCAAATTTGTTGTTGTAGCTGCTTTTTATTTTTAGCAACGATTTTTGTCGTTGTTAAAAGTTTTGGCAATAAAAAAGCAGCGAATTTGCACAGCAGCAAATCCGAAATTCTATTTTAGTGGCGTTAATTCAGATAGCTTTGAGAAATTGAGAAATTGAGAGGTCCTTTTAGTAATACGTAAAGGGGAGTACGCTGATTTTTGCTTTACCGTTGTCCTTTTTTAGCATATAATAAATTATCGGACTATTAATTTGTCCATCAAGTAACGTTGTGTTTGGCTTGGGCGTGATTGACGATGATTGTTTGGCAACGTAGTTGAAGATAATTATAGTTGGAAGAAGTGACACTTGTTTTTTTTTTGAAGTAAGGTTTTGCATTTAAATATTTGTGAATGAAGGAAATTAATATTAAGATTTTTTATAACTGTATGGCCTAATTTAGTCCGAAATAGGTTATAGATGCTAATAATATATATATATAGCAGAAGGCACATTGTATATGGGCATATTGCGGCTCTTGATGCAGTCTAGCAACTAGCATATAGCAATGTGTAAGAATATTAGTCTTAGATTTGAAAAGAATTAATTTTTAGAATTGATTTTGAGTAGAATTGATTTTGTACAAATATAATTTATGTTTAAAAATTGTTATTAGAAAAGTGATTTTAAAAAATAGATTTTATTTTGATATTGGTCAGTAAAAGTATTTTTAAATGTGTAATTATCAAAAAGATTATGCATTTTATATTGTTTTATTTTATTTATCTTTATTTAGTTTTTTGATATGAAAATGTAATAAAATAAATTATTTTAATATTTTAATGATAATTTTTTAACTATTAGTACTAATATTTGATTACTAATATTTGATTTAAAATATACATTTATGAATTTTGTAATAAAATAAATTTATTTTTATGTTTCAATTATTTTTCTTTATCAATCTCAAATTTTCAATTCCCAAATTAAAAAGTCAATCATATCAAACCAAACTAAATTTCAAATTTTTAAATTTTATTTCATAAAAAAATTATAATTAATTAATTTATAATCATCATTTGAGTTAATAAATAAATTAGATGAAATTTAAAAAATTATAATTAAATGAAATTAAATTTTCATTTCTTCAATTACTTACGTTCACACACAATTTTTTACTTTATCCTCTCAAAACCACATGTTCACCAAGAACTACGTGTCCCCACTTACCACTAATCAACTCATATTTACTTTTCAGCTTCATCACAGATGACGATGATAGGCAACAGGTGACGACAACGATGATGACAATAAGTCTCTCTCTCTCTCTCTCTCTCTCTCTCTCTCTCTCTCTCTCTCTCTCTCTCTCTCTCTCTCTCTCTCTCTCTCTCTCTCTCTTTGTGTGTGTGTGTGTGTGTGTGTTTCAAAAACAGAGAGATGCCGAGCCAATGTGTAGAGGAGGGTAATTTTGGAAGTATTGAGAAATGCTGTTGATTTAGCAAAATCAATTTTCATTAAAACTACATATTTTCACTTTTGCCCATAATCCATTTTGAGGCAACATGGATTCCAAAAATTGGTATAAAAGCTAAACCAAACAGCACAATTTTGAGGAAGAATCAATTTTGACACTGTAAATGTTCGTTAACAATTCCTCACCGCCGAACCAAACAAGCACTTATTCATGTTGTTATTATAAGCTGAATTTTATTTTGTTTCAATTATAATTCATATAATTTTAATTAATTTCAATATTTTTAAGACTAAAACTCTAGTTAAAACATTTGACAAGTATATTGAATCGTACAAATAATATAGAAATCGAATTTGAATTTTGTCTCACGAAAATTATCTGTCACATCCCAAAAATTGAGCATGTGAAAAGATACTACTCATTTGATATAATTCTCAAACATACGTTATATACATATATTCTGTAAGGTTTTACATTCAACCTTAATTATTCATTCCACACTACAGAATTATATTCATCTGATAAGCAAATATAGACATACATAGTCTGATATTTCTATCTCATCGCAAGCCTAGGAGACCTATACAAAGTACAGAGCGTTTCTAGGGTTCACATTAATAAGTACTGGTATCCCACCAGACAGAAATAGAGAATAATCCCAAGTGGCTTCTAATCTTCAAACGGATACTCTTGTTCTTTATTTTCTGTATCTGAAAAAAAATAATCATAGGGAGTGTGAGTTTATTTAAAAACTCAGTAAGTAAATAACTGTACTATATAAAATATCAAAAGTACAAATACCACATTTACTCATATAATTAATTGTCTTATACATCGAGTAGTATGGGACTCTAACCCTTTCAAACTCATGAATAAGATCTCATAGGTATACACCGAGTAGTATGGGACTTTAACCCTTTCAACTCGTGTATAGATTTCATAGATATGCACTAAGTAGTATGAGACTCTAACCCTTTCAAACTCGTGTATAAGATTTCTTAGATATACATCGAGTAGTATGGGACTTTAACCCTTTCACACTCGTGTATTAGATCTCGTAGATCTTTACTCATTAATAAGATAGTGAGAATTCATCACATAGTACAATTGTCATGAAATAAATAATTTCTACATATTCTTATTTCTATTGATCATCATATACTCCCATATGAAAAATTAATTGCTTATTATCCAAATAATATTGTAAATGGGACTTATATTGTACTTTGACTAGTAATATCAAATTAGCTGAGCAAGGTTATTCACTCACCTTGATGTTTGTCCAAGTTTACCTTGTTCCACACTAGAATTTGTGTAGGAAAATTTCCTAGTAAAATATATTACAAGGAATCATAAGAAAGGAAACAAAATCACGAAAATACGTAAAATTTTCTGACTGCTACAGTAACGGGTTGCTACAGTACGGGTTGCTACAGTAACGGTTTGCTACAGTGTCGGTACACTACAGTAACGGTTCGCTACAGTACGTTGACTGCTACAGTACCGTTGACTGCCGACACTACAGTAACTGCTACAGTACCCGAAGAAAATTTTCCAGATTTTTTTCCCGAAATTTCTGGTCGCTACAGTAACTCGAAGAAAAATTTCAGATTTTCAGTTGCTACAGTACTTCGAATTTTGCAGAAAATCTTTCAAAAAAATTCATCCTTTCCTTTCTTTTGATTCAAAACCAGAATCTCAACTCTTTTAACCGATTATAACTCAAATATAACTTCTAAAACAAGTGAGATTCATGAATTATCATCAAAATCTTCAAGAACAAAACCTGCTCTGATCTTCTATATAAACTGAAATTTAAGGAAAATAATCGGATTAAAGCTTACCTTTGATCCTTACAAAGCTTTTGAACCGAACAAATAATCAAAATTCTGAAGATCAAGGAAAGGATTTGAGAAGAAAATGAAGAACTGAGAGAGAAATGCTTTTCTGCTTCCTTCGGCTGAGTGAAAAAATGAGGGGTACTATTGAAACTTTATATTAAATATTTCTAATGGGTTATTCAATAACCCATGGGTATCCATAACCCAACATCCAAACCCATCCAGTCAATTTACAATAAATGGACTAATTGACCATTCTGAAACCAGTTTTCCATGAATTTCACCATTCTTAGAATATATCCCTCATTGTGCAAATATTTAGTCCAGTCATTTAACTCAATTTTCATAAATAATATTCAAAGAGAACAATTAAATATGAAAATTAAAAATGACAAAAATAAATAACTAAAGTAACGTTGTAGAATTTTAAAATACTCTTAGCGAATTATATTTTGAAATTAACGGGTATTACATTCTACCCCCCTTAAAAGAATTCGGTCCTCCGAATTAAAATCTTACCTCAAGTTTCAAATAAATGTGGATAGTTTTTCCACATCTCATCTTCTGCCTCCCACGTAGCTTTCTCGCGAGAATGATTTCTCCAAATAACCTTGACAGTAGGAATTTCTTTGGTACGCAATTTCTTGACTTTTCTATCAAGGATAGCTACTGGTAACTGTTCGTAGGTGAGAGTTTCATCAAAATGAACTTCTTGGGGTTGAATGACATGAGAAGGATCAGGAAGATACTTTCGTAGCATGGACACATGAAATATTGGATGAACTCCCTTTAGGTTGGAAGGTAGGTTTAGGCGATATGCCACATTACCCACTATGTCTACAACCTCATATGGGCCAACATACCTCGGACTAAGCTTGCCTTTCTTCCCGAATCTCATTACTCCCTTCATAGGTGAGATTCGTAAGAAAACCATATCACCTATTGCAAATTCAAGGTCACGTCGTCGGTTGTCCGCATAAGACTTCTGTCTACTCTGAGCAGTTAACAACTTCTCTCTGATCAGTTTAACTTTATTTATATCTTCCTGTAACATCTCAGGTCCAAATATTTTGGTTTCACCAAGTTCAAACCAACCTATAGGAGATCGACACCGTCTCCCATACAAAGCCTCAAAAGGTGCCATCTGAATACTGGCTTGGTAACTGTTGTTATAAGCAAATTCAATAAGAGACAAATGATCTTCTCAACTTCCACTGAAATCCATCACACAAGCTCTTAGCATATCGTCTAAAGTCTGAATTGTCCTTTCGGACTGTCCATCAATCTGAGGATGGAATGCTGTGCTAAGATTTACTTTGGTACCCAAAGCCTCTTGAAAGACTTTCCAGAATCGAGAAGTAAACTAAGGTCCTCGGTCTGATATAATGAATATTGGTACACCATGAAGTTTCACTATTTCTTTAACATAAATTCGAGCAAGTTTTGCTACACTAAAAGTGGTATGAACAGGAAGAAAATGTGCTGACTTAGTAAGTCGATCCACTATGACCCATATTGAGTCATTTCCTTTTGTTGACCGAGGTAAACCTACTACAAAATCCATAGTGATCCTTTCCCACTTCCATTCGGGAATATCTAGTTTTTGCATCAATCCAAATGGTCGTCGATGTTCAGCTTTAACTTGCTGACAAGTCAAACATCGAACTACAAAGTCAGTCACGTCTCGCTTCATGCCCTCCCACCAGTAAACTTGTTTCAAGTCCTGATACATTTTCACAGCACCAGGATGTACAACGTAGGGCGAACCATGAGCTTCCATTAAGATTTCATGTTTCAAAGATTCAATGTTGGGGACACAGAGTCTCCCATTAAACCATAAGACTCCTTCTTCCTCTACCAAGAAACTTGGTGCTAGACCTTGCCTTGCCTTATCTCTGATTTTGACCATATCAATGTCATCTTCTAAAGTTGCTTTTACTTTTTCAACAAGGGATGATCTAACTGTTAAATGAGCCAGAAATGTACCTGACTCAGTGATCTCGAAGAATACTCCATCAGCTTCCAATTCTTGTAGTTCATGTATTAGAGACCTCCTTATAGTGGCAATGTGAGCTAAACTTCCCATAGACTTTCGACTTAGAGCATCAGCCACTACATTTGCTTTACCTGGATGGTACAATCATAATCTTTCAGAAGTTCCATCCACCTTCGTTGCCTTAGATTGAGATCTCTCTGCTCAAAAATGTACTTAAGGCTTTTGTGATCTGTAAAAATTTGACAAGTCTCCCCATATAAGTAATGTCTCCAAATCTTTAGGGCAAACACTACAGCTGCCATTTCCAAATCATGAGTGGGGTAATTCAATTCATGCTTTTTAAGCTGACGTGAGCCATAAGCTATGACTTTACCATGTTGCATCAACACACATCCTAAGCCTATCTTTGAGGCATCACAGAATACAGAGTAACCCCCTGGTCCTGATGGTAGAATTAAGACTGGTGCAGAAGTTAAACACTCTTTCAATTGGGTGAAACTTTGTTCACATGAATCATCCCAAATGTATTTAACATTCTTTCGGGTTAACTTATTTAATGGGAGAGCCGTCTTAGAGAAATCTTTGACAAAGCGACGGTAATACCCTGCTAAGCCAAGAAAACTACGTACTTTAGAAACAGTTGTTGGTCTAGGCCATTGTTTTACTGCTTTAATTTTACTTGGATCTACATGAATACCTTCTTGGGAAATAACATGTCCCAAAAATGTTACATGACTCATCCAGAATTCACATTTTGAGAGCTTTGCGTACAACTGATGCTCTCTCAAAGTCTGAAGCACTATTCTCAAATGTTCAGTATGTTGTTCATGACTCTTTGAATACACCAAAATATCATCAATAAATACAATTACAAACTTATCAAGGAATGATTTGAACACTCTGTTCATTAAATCCATAAATGCTGCTGGTGCATTTGTTAACCCAAAAGACATCACAAGAAACTCATAATGTCCATACCGTGTACGAAAAGCAGTCTTAGGTATATCATCACTCTTAATTCGTAACTGATGATATCCAGACCTTAGATCAATCTTTGAGAAGTATTTTGCTCCTTGAAGCTGATCAAACAAATCATCTATCCTTGGTAAAGGATACTTATTTTTTACTGTGACTTTATTCAGCTGACGATAATCTATACATAATCTCATAGAACCATCTTTCTTTTTCACAAAAAGAACAGGAGCACCCCAAGGTGAAAAACTTGGGCGAATGAACCCTTTGTTCAACAAATCTTCCAATTGTTCTTTGAGTTCTTTTAGCTCAACAGGAGCCATACGGTAAGGTGGAATAGAAATTGGTCTTGTGTCTGGGACCAAATCAATACTGAACTCAATATCTCTTTCTGGCGGTAATCCAGGTAAATCTTCTGGGAACACATCTGGGAATTCATTAACCACATGAATGTCTTCTAACTTCTGTTCTTTCTTTTCTAAATCTTTGATAAAAGCTAGAAATCCCTGACATCACTTTCGCAACATACGCTGGGCACTTAACATAGATATCATGTTGCAAGGTACATCACTTCGATCTCCTTGTAACACAAAATTACTCCTCCCCGGTATATTAAAGGAAATAACTTTGTCACGACAATTTATACTAGCATGACAAGAAGATAGCCAGTCCATCCCTAGAATCACATCAAAATCTAACATATTGAGAATCATAAGATCTATCTCAGTTTCCATGCCCCCAACAATTATTTTACAAGAACGATAACATGTTTTAACCATCAAAGTCTCTCTCATCGGTGTGGAAACCAAGAATGATTCTTTAAGAGTAATCGAATCAAATGCAAATCTCTTGGCAAATAGGGGTGACACATATGAGTGATTAGAACCGGGGTCAAACAAAATACGTGCAGCAAAAGTATTAACAGATAATATACCTGTAACTACAGCATTGGATGTTTGAGCATCCTGTCGGGTTAGAGCATATACTCTTGCATTTCCTCTGCCAGCAGCTTGTTTTCCACGGTCACTTTGGCCTCTTCCAGAACCTCTTCCCATACTACCCCCTATTGAAGGGGTTGGTGTTTGAGTAATAGATTGTGGTCGAGGTGGCAAAGTAGACCCTTGACCTGGTCTTGTCATGAGCTGAGGGCACTCCCTTATAAAATGTCCTTTTTGTCCACAGTTAAAACAACCTGTACCAACAGTGTTTAACCTGCATTCTCCGAAGTGAAACTTTCCACATTCAGGACATTGAGGTTTTTCCCTTCTACCTTGAGTACCTCCTCTACTAGAAGAGCTAAAACCACCCCTGCTCTCTGAACGAGGCTTAGCCACACTGGCTGTAGAATAAGTTGACTTAGTAGGAGTGGCTGGAGCATTTTGTGACGCAGTAAAGGGTTTCAAAGTCCCTGAGTCTTCCCCTTGATCAAAAGATCTTCTATATCTAGCTTTCTTCTTTTGACGATATTCTTCTTTATTCTTTGACCTCTTTTCCATTCTTCGGGCCACATCAACAGCCTCTGAGTACGAAGAGTAATCGTTCATATTAGAACCCACTTGATCATATAAGGCATCACGAAGCCCTTCCACAAACTTTTCTATTTTCTTCCTTTTAGAAGGAATGATTTCAGGGGCATATTCAGATAATTTAACAAACTGAGCTGAATACTCGTCAACAGTCATGGTTCCCTGCCGTAGATACAGAAAATCTCTGGCACTGGATGATCGTTCACTTGCCGGAAGAAATTCATCCATAACCAATCTGTAAAATTCTGTCCACATAACTGGCGGTGCGCCTTGAATTCTAGCTTTCTTCCAGTTCCTCCACCATTTACCAGCCCTACCTTTTAACTGAAAGGAAGTGAATTCTACCTTTTGAGTAGGAGAACACCCTATATCATCACAGATTGCTTCACAATCTTCAAGGAAACATTTTGGGTCCTCTTTGGGATCTTCCCCTGAAAAAGTAAGAGGCCTCATTTTCTGGAATTCAGACATTCTTACCTCTCTTACATTAACTCCTCCCGCTAACGGAGCTGGTGGTACATTTTCAGCTTCAACAATAGGAGGATCTACTGGCAGGTTAGCTTGTGCAGCTCGACCTCTCATTTCAGCCTCAAATCGGTCAAATCGTTCATTGATCAAATGAATCACATGTGCAATAGTTGCATTACCGACGTGAGCATCAGGTTCGACTCTTCTTGCTTGCTCACTAGTTGCACCCTCAGTACTTTGAGCATGTAAACTATCACCACGGTTAGGATCATCTTGCACATGTACTGGTGGATTTATGGCCCTCCTTGGACCCATATGCTCATTATTATTAGAACATCCTTCTGACATTGATCTGTTACAGATCTACACACATAACAAACAATTTTCAGACATAAACAAAATATCACTTACTAGCCCCACTGAAAATTATCTATAAAATGACGTTATACTTTACAAGGTCTTTTATGGAACCTAATCCTATGGTCATGCCGCGGCTCATGACAATAGGGAAGGGCCCACAAAGATCACTTTGCTCTGTACTCTATAGGGGACCTATAAAACCTTTCCTCTGATACCAAATTTGTCACATCCCAAAAATTGAGCATGTGAAAAGATACTACTCATTTGATATAATTCTCAAACATACGTTATATACATATATTCTGTAAGGTTTTACATTCAACCTTAATCATTCATTCCACACTACAGAATTATATTCATCTGATAAGCAAATATAGACATACATAGTCTGATATTTCTATCTCATCGCAAGCCTAGGAGACCTATACAAAGTACAGAGCGTTTCTAGGGTACACATTAATAAGTACTGGTATCCCACCAGACAGAAATAGAAAATAATCCCAACGGGCTTCTAATCTTCAAACGGATACTCTTGTTCTTTATTTTCTGTATCTGAAAAAAAATAATCATAGGGAGTGTGAGTTTATTTAAAAACTCAGTAAGTAAATAATTGTACTATATAAAATATCAAAAGTACAAATACCACATTTACTCATATAATTAATTGTCTTATACATCGAGTAGTATGGGACTCTAACCCTTTCAAACTCATGAATAAGATCTCATAGGTATACACCGAGTAGTATGGGACTTTAACCCTTTCAACTCGTGTATAGATTTCATAGATATGCACTAAGTAGTATGGGACTCTAACCCTTTCAAACTCGTGTATAAGATTTCTTAGATATACATCGAGTAGTATGGGACTTTAACCCTTTTCACACTCGTGTATTAGATCCCGTAGATCTTTACTCATTAATAAGATAGTGAGAATTCATCACATAGTACAATTGTCATGAAATAAATAATTTCTACATAATCTTATTTCTATTGATCATCATATATGTAATACCCGTTAATTTCAGAATATAATTCGCTTAAGAGTATTTTAGAATTCTACAACGTTACTTTAGTTATTTATTTTGGTCATTTTTAATTTTCATATTTAATTGTTCTCTTTGAATATTATTTATGAAAATTGAGTTAAATGACTGGACTAAATATTTGCACAATGAGGGATATATTCTAAGAATGGTGAAATTCATGGAAAAGTGGTTTCAGAATGGTCAATTAGTCCATTTATTGTAAATTGACTGGATGGGTTTGGATGTTGGGTTATGGATACCCATGGGTTATTGAATAACCCATTAGAAATATTTAATATAAAGTTTCAATAGTACCCCCTCATTTTTTTCTTCACGCAACCGAAACTGATATTCGTTTTCTCTCTCCTTTCTTCATCCTCTTCTCAAATCCTTTCCTTGATCTTCAGAAGTTCGATTATTTGTTCGGTTCAAAAGCTTTGTAAGGATCAAAGGTAAGCTTTAATCCGATTATTTTCCTTAAATTTCAGTTTATGTAGAAGATCAGAGGAGGTTTTGTTCTTGAAGATTTTAATGATAATTCATGAATCTCAGTTGTTTTAGAAGTTATATTTGAGTTATAATCGGTTAAAAGAGTTGAAATTCTGGTTTTGAAACAAGAAAGGAAAGGATGAAATTGTTAGAAATTCTGCAAAACCGAGTTACTGTAGTGACCAGAAATTTCGAAACAAAATCTGAAAAATTTTCTTCGGGTTACTGTAGCAGTACTGTAGTGTCGGCAGTCAACGGTAATGTAGCAGTCAACGTTACTGTAGCGAACCGGCACTGTAGCGAACCGACACTGTAGCAACCCGTTACTGTAGCAGTCAGAAAATTTTACGTATTTTCGTGATTTTGTTTCCTTTCTTATGATTCCTTGTAATATATTTTACTAGGAAATTTTCCTACACAAATTCTAGTGTGGAACAAGGTAAACTTGGACAAACATCAAGGTGAGTGAATAACCTTGCTCAGCTAAATTGATATTACTAGTCAAAGTACAATATAAGTCCCATTTATAATATTATTTGGATAATAAGCAATTAATTTTTCATATGGGAGTATATGATGATCAGTAGAAATAAGAGTATGAAGAAATTATTTATTTCATGACAATTGTACTATGTGATGAATTCTCACTATTTTATTAATGAGTAAAGATCTACGGGATCTAATACACGAGTTTGAAAGGGTTAAAGTCCCATACTACTCAGTGCATATCTATGAAACTTATACACGAGTTGAAAGGGTTAAAGTCCCATACTACTCGGTGTATACCTATGAGATCTTATTCACGAGTTTGAAAGGGTTAGAGTCCCATACTACTCGGTGTATATCTATGAAATCTTATTCATGAGTTTGAAAGGGTTAGAGTCCCATACTACTCGATGTATAAGACAATTAATTATATGAGTAAATGTGGTATTTGTACTTTTGATATTTTATATAGTACAGTTATTTACTTACTGAGTTTTTAAATAAACTCACACTCCCTATGATTTTTTTTTTCAGATACAGAAAATAAAGAACAAGAGTATCCGTTTGAAGATTAGAAGCCCCTTGGGACTATTCTCTATTTCTGTCTGGTGGGACACCAGTACTTATTAATGTGGATATTAGAAACGCTCTGTACTTTCTATAGGTCTCCTAGGCTTGCGATGAGATAGAAATATCAGACTATGTATGTCTATATTTGCTTATCAGATGAATATAATTCTGTAGTGTGGAATGAATGATTAAGGTTGAATGTAAAACCTTACAGAATATATGTATATAACGTATGTTTGAGAATTATATCAAATGAGTAGTATCTTTTCACATGCTCAATTTTTGGGATGTGACAATATACTCCCATATGAAAAATTAATTGCTTATTATCCAAATAATATTGTAAATGGGACTTATATTGTACTTTGACTAGTAATATCAAATTAGCTGAGCAAGGTTATTCACTCACCTTGATGTTTGTCCAAGTTTACCTTGTTCCACACTAGAATTTGTGTAGGAAAATTTCCTAGTAAAATATATTACAAGGAATCATAAGAAAGGAAACAAAATCACGAAAATACGTAAAATTTTCTGACTGCTACAGTAACGGGTTGCTACAGTACGGTTTGCTACAGTAACGGTTTGCTACAGTGTCGGTTCGCTACAGTAACGGTTCGCTACAGTACGTTGACTGCTACAGTACCGTTGACTGCCGACACTACAGTAACTGCTACAGTACCCGAAGAAAATTTTCCAGATTTTTTTTCCGAAATTTCTGGTCGCTACAGTAACTCGAAGAAAAATTTCAGATTTTCAGTTGCTACAGTACTTCGAATTTTGCAGAAAATCTTTCAAAAAAATTCATCCTTTCCTTTCTTTTGATTCAAAACCAGAATCTCAACTCTTTTAACCGATTATAACTCAAATATAACTTCTAAAACAAGTGAGATTCATGAATTATCATCAAAATCTTCAAGAACAAAACCTGCTCTGATCTTCTATATAAACTGAAATTTAAGGAAAATAATCGGATTAAAGCTTACCTTTGATCCTTACAAAGCTTTTGAACCGAACAAATAATCGAAATTCTGAAGATCAAGGAAAGGATTTGAGAAGAAAATGAAGAACTGAGAGAGAAATGCTTTTCTGCTTCCTTCGGCTGAGTGAAAAAATGAGGGGTACTATTGAAACTTTATATTAAATATTTCTAATGGGTTATTCAATAACCCATGGGTATCCATAACCCAACATCCAAATCCATCCAGTCAATTTACAATAAATGGACTAATTGACCATTCTGAAACTAGTTTTCCATGAATTTCACCATTTTTAGAATATATCCCTCATTGTGCAAATATTTAGTCCAGTCATTTAACTCAATTTTCATAAATAATATTCAAAGAGAACAATTAAATATGAAAATTAAAAATGACAAAAATAAATAACTAAAGTAACGTTGTAGAATTCTAAAATACTCTTAGCGAATTATATTATGAAATTAACGGGTATTACATTATCGATGTCTAGTATCATTTTTTGCTAATTTTAAGCTATCTAGACAATTAGATTTGAATGTTTTAAAAAAAAAGTAAACTAAGCTGAAATTTCTAAAACTAGAAAATAATCGAAGCTTAAATAAAGGAAAAAAAATCACAAACAGAGTAATGCAAACTTTAAGAGACTTTCAATTTTAAAAGTGTTAAGAATTTGGCTTCACTAATTTATCTTACTATGGCTTGATTTCACTTTTAATCCAAGTTTTGCAACCTTTATCTTATAGTTAAACTCTAAAATTAGCTAAGATCCAATTTCTTGACAAATTAACTCTATTGTACCTAATTAAATTTTATAATTTCTTAGATAAATTATATTAGGAAAATGTATTAAATACAAAGGAGTTCTCACATAACCACACAAGCAATTTGTCTATTTTTAGATCAAATTTACTTATGGTAATAATTTTCACAGGCAATTATTCACATATGAATTTTTCAATTCTACACATGAACCCTAATTTAATTCTTAATTGACCAATTTTGAAAAAATAAAATAATTACTCAAAAAAAAAAACTTAAATTGAATTAAGAATCCAACACATAGTTTTCAAGAAAAGCTACATTTTTCTCCTAACTACAAAAATTTAGCAACTCATGGTAGAGATTACAACTAGAGAAGCATAAACCAAAAAAATATCATCAAAGTGCAAAAATTAAGCAAAGAGAAGAAGAAAAATGGTGAAGAATCAAGCTGTAGCTCTCCCCTCATGTCCAGGTCTGTCTTACGGCGTGTTCTAGTTGTTTTCGACGATCACCCAGCTTTTATGAACCTGAATGCATCACTTGATTTATTCAAATGGCTAAAAATACGAATTTGCCCTTATGTGTGAATTCTGATCGAAATGCTTAAGCACTATTTCTCTGGTTTCTGCAGCATTATTCTCATATGGACTAGTGCTTCAGCTCCTGGTTCTGGTGTTTAAGCATCAAATCTCTAGTTCTTTGTATGCTGTATTCTCTTTTAGAGCTGAGGCACTCAAAATACGGTGCTTAATCTTCATCTTCTTTTGTTCTAATTTTTGCGCAATTTCTTCCATTTTAGTCCCTATAAAACAAGTCACTAAGTTAATATAAATTGGAACTCTCAAAATTAACAAAAGAAGAAGTAAAATTAAATCAAAACAACTAAAAACAGTGATCAACTAAAACCTAAAACTAATCCAATTAAAGAGATTAAACGCCACAGTTACTCCAATTTCATTAATGTCACTCGACTTTTAAGCTCTTAAATAACTTTATGAATTAGAGTTCTCATTGATGTTGTTTAAATATTTAACAATAGATGCTAACGTGATATTTCACCTTGCATCCGTGTACCTTTTAATAAATCTTAACTTTCTCATTTCGTAATGGAACTGATAATAGCTAAAATTATCATTATTTTACACAATATATGATTATTTTACTTCATATTATATTTGATTATTTTGGTCATTATCAATTTCAATCCCACGTAGCAAAGGTAGAGTGAATTAATAGGTGCTGATATATGTAATATGAAATACTACGTCAACATCTGCTATTAAGTATTTAAATGATGTTAGACTTAGTAAAACAAATAGGTTATAATTAATACAACAACAACAACAACAACATAGCCTTATCCCACTAAGTGGGGTCGGCTACATGGATCGTACGACGCCATTGAGCTCTATCAATGACCAACTCTTTAGATATCTGAGAGATTCGACACAGTTTTACGTTGGCTATAGGTTATAATTAATACAAAATAGAATTTTAAGTTATAATTAAAATATGGGTCAGGTTTAGGAATATAAATATTACTAGTAATTGGTTGGCAAGTTTAGTGTATTATGTGATGTTGGAGACCATCCTTGAACATAAGAGGTGAGGCTTCCCTCCTATGATTTACAAGTATTTTTTTCTTAAAATAGAAGTTTTACAACTGATCTAATAATAATTGTAAACACAATAATAAATATAACATAATAATTATAAATTTTTTAATTTATTTTTTAAAAAATATTAAAAAAACACTAAATAAATTGGAATCCTTGGATCAAAATACAACAACTCCCTTTTCTTTCTACGCATAGAAGCCTCCTATGTAAAGGAAGGAAGCTTCACCCAAAAATAAAGGCTTGCTCGCTCATGGCCAAGTTTGGATTGGCTCTTGGGCATTAGATTTTGATTCAACAACTTTTATTTATTTATTTTTTTTAAAAAAATTTATAAATACCAACTGATTTAATGATGATTATAAGTACAATAACAAATGTGAAATAATGATTATAAATTTTTTTTAAATAAATAAAAATCGTTGGATTAAAACTGATCGAACAATTTTTCTACGCAAGACACAATGTGATTTGCTCATGGCTAGATACCCTGTTGTTATAAGTGAAGGAGAAAATGCATGTGGGTTCATGAGATTTAAATTGTATGTTGGCGTTGCAGATTAGTTTGTGTTGCTATTCGTTATTGAAATGTCTCAAAATTCCATTGAGCCAACCATGTGATGTGGCTGGAGACAGCTTGTCCTCTTCACTCGTCTTCTATCCCTGCGGAAACGCACATGATAATCTGCTGCTTCCTAATTCCTATTATTCCAACTTCCCCATGTGCTCCCATACAATACAAGTTGATCTTGCGACGAAAGAATACAAACGTATTAATTAAACTAGGTCATGTGTTAAGTTACAATAAAACACATGACAGTTAAGAATATATATATATAGGTCAAATTTAAGCTGGCAAGAGGTTATAAAAAGTTTATAAAAAGTTAAGTTATCAATAAATCACAAAATTTAAAGCATCACGGTGGTATTAAAAAGGAAAAAATTATTTGAGTTATTTATATAAACTAAAAAGATTAAATTGATACAAAACAAAATTAAAAGATCAAAATGAAATTTTGTGAAGACTAAATTAAAATAAAATAAAATTAAGCGATCAAAATCAAATATAAGATAAAATTATAAGAAAATTACTTTAAATAAGAAAATTGAAATTTAAGATAAAATTAAATAAGTAAAAAAATATTTTAAAACTCATAATTTATTTTCGGCATTTTCTTAAACCATCCTGTTGCTAAATCTCGGACACGAATCCTCCGGTGTGAGAAATCATAACGTGAGATATAAATTATCTATTTTACACAAACGAACGATATATATTTATGAAAAAATAGTTACAAATATAAATAATCCGATGGGTAAAATAAACAGTTTAAATCTGACGTTAAGAAGTCCGCGTGTCCATGTCACAATGATTTATTTTTTAATATTTGAAAGTCATGAAAGGGAAGAGGGTAGTGATGTAAATTCAAGTCCGAGGTGGTCCCTCTCCGGCACCGATAAGATCTGCAGAATCGGCTCGTCGTTGAGCTCCCAAATGTAATACGAGAGAGGAGACTACAGATTGAGAAGCCGAAGAAAGATGGCTATCAATGATAGAAATCCTATGTTGTTGGTCATACACTTCCTTACGCTGCTCCTCCAGGCCAACATCTTATGCTTCGCCTTCCAGTACAAGGTCGGAGACTTAAACGCTTGGGGAATACCCTCCTCTTCAAGCCCTGACGTCTACGCCAACTGGTCCAAATATCACAACCTCACCATCGGAGATTCTCTCCGTAAGATTCCTTCTTCCAACAATCCAACGCTTTAGAATGTTCATTTGATTTATCGCCTCAGATTCAGTTCAGGAATTGATTTGAGTTTGACTCAGAAATTGTAATGTACTGCGTTTGTGTTGTGTTGTGTGCAGTGTTCTTATACCCACCGAGTCAGGACTCAGTGATTCAGGTGACGGAGGAATCCTTCAAGAAGTGCAACCTCAAAGATCCGATACTGTACATGAACAATGGCAACTCTCTGTTCAACATAACTTCGAATGGCGATTTCTACTTCACGAGCAGCGTGGCAGGGCACTGCGAGAAGAAGCAGAAGCTTTATATAAGAGTGGGAGACGGAAGCGGCGGCGGAAGTTATGCGCCGTCGTATGCTCCGACGGCGTCGTTGCCGGAAAACGCACCGTCATATCCCACCGTCTTCGGAAGCATTCCTATGTCTGCTTCTTCCTCTCCTGCATTTCTTCCCCTTCTCATTCCTTCCCTCCTTCCATTCGCCGTTTTTCGCTTCCTCTTTCTTTGATTAATACTCGCAATTCACTGTTCTTCACATGTTATTAGATTGATTGAATCCAATTTGTTGCTTTGGCATAGAGGATTGATTTTGAGTTGTAATTCTTTTCACCGATGTATTGTAATGTAATATGGCTTTTACATTCACGTCATTCTAAACCCAAAAGACCCAAGAGGGCCAGCGTGTGTTTTTTGAAATTTAGATTTTCTCTTTGGTTAGTTTTTCTTGGCCTTCTTTATTTATTAGATAGCTGTGAGTCTTATATAAATTATAAGAACTGTTTGGTATTTAGGAAAGAATAAGAATGAAAAGTAAATAAAAAAATGAAAAGGAAAAGAGAATGAAAGAAGGAAGAAGGAATAGAAAAAAAACATGTTTGGTATAAAGATAAAAAATAGAGTAATAATGAAATATTTTGTATGTTTGGTATATATTTTTTAAGAGAAAAGAAAGGAAAAATTAGAACAAAATGACTAAATTACCCCTTTGTATTCTCCCCCTTCTCCCTACCAACCGGTTGACCAGTTTCCTGCAACCGGTCGACCAGCCTACTGCAAGCTTGTCCACCGACCTGCTGTAGACCGGCCCATTGTCTATTGCCAACCGGCCGATCGCCTGATGCTAACATGTTGATTCATGGGTCTTACTCGTTCAACGCCATTGAGACTCGTCCGATACCATCGTTTGTGACGGTGAACAATTTAAAACCTGAGGAAGAAAGACAGTAAGGACAAAAAGAAGCTAAAGCGTATTTGCGACGCCGAAGGGTAACTATTAATTTATTATATGAATGTGTGTGCGAGATGGCCGAAAATGAAAATGTGAAATGGAAGGTGCGAGAAAACTAGAACGCAAGAGCAATGTGTGAACAAATTCGACATTTCTCTTACATTTTCTCTTTCTATGATCGATTTTTCATTGATAAACCGATAGAAATAAATATCATGATTTTTAAGAAAGAGAAAATACCAGCTTTAGTTTTCAGCTACTACGAGCAATACTAAACAATGAAAAAAAATGTAGTAATAAAAAAGTATTTTTCTTTTTCACTTTCGCAATCATATGAAACAGTTCAAAAAATTTGCCGTCAGTTTAAATAAAGTCAAAGACAAAGAAACAACTTTAATCCAAGCTTTTAAAATTAAAATATGGGTCCCACATTTATAGAATGAAACATTTTTGGAGAAAAAGCGGATGACCCCGATTTGTTTAGTTGTCAGCTTGCCACTTGCCAGCTGGAAGAAGCACTTCTCTCGAGGCAGTGTTGTGTCGGTCGCAGACACCAAATGTGCCTTCATTCATTCATGTATTCATCATTCATGACTCATGAATTGTGGTGTTGGCCAAATAATTGTTATTTTTTGAGAGACAGATAGAGGGAGAGAGATACAAAAAAAGCACCACAGGTGAGTACAGCTTAAACTATTAGTCTTGATTTAAATGGATCAACACTTTTTTTAAAAGATATTGAGTTTGGGTCTTTTTAATAAAAAAAATTAGTATTGAAATTTTTTATATATATATTTATAATTTAATTCAATTCAAACTAAATTAATCAAAATCTAATAAATTTTTAAATACTGAGACTTTCAAATAAAATAAGTAAGCTTTAAACTTTAGCAGTTAACCAATAGATGTTGAATCTATTAAAAAAAGTTAATCTCGTATAAAAAGTGCAAACAACAATTTAAATTTTTGCCAGAAGGAGTATTCACGTTTAACATTTGATTCCTTCCAATGAAGGATATACAGGGAAAAAAATTCTTGTTAGTTGGCACCAGCCTCTGCTCAACATTTGTAATCCACAGGGCTCCTCTCAATGAAATGGTTGTAAATTCACAGGCTTCACAATATCAAAATTGTCATTCTTCGTGATCATGATCATGATTCATGAAAATTCCCATCATTACTTTTGAGAGATAAGAGTCAGCCATGGCATAATGCAGAGTTGGATTAAGGAGCATTGACATTATAAAGGTAAATACGCGAGTATTAACAATTTCCATTATCTCCCGTTTCATCCCAGAATTCGGCTACAACATTCTATTCCCTTGTTGCGGCCTATTTGACAAACTCTTTCTTTTTTGGAACATACCATTTTTGTTTCTGGACTTATGGCAGTTGAAGCTGTGATAATTGGGCCTAGGCCTTATTTAGTTTGTGACCACCAACTGGAATCAAAATTTGAGCGAAGGTCCAAGCCCAAACTTGGGTTATGGATCACATATACGATCATGAAAAAGAATTCCAAGGCCCGAACTTTGGTGCACAATTAGACTTGAACATAGGTCAACCTGTCCCAATAATCTGGTGCTTATAAAAAAAAAAATTGGCCTGATTGCCTTGTGCTTTCTGTTGTCTTAGCTAGCTGTACTATCTGGCCTTTTACATTTCTCTGCAAGGATATTTTGGGCTTCTAGCCCAGCTGTCCACCCAAAAAAAAAGGGTCGAGCTCGAGTTTTTTTAACTCCAGGTCTAACATATATATATATGTATATATGTATAAGAATTGCCAATTCTGTCATGTAATATTATGCGTTATTTATAAGTTTATGAATTGTGATATGTGTTGAGCCGTTTATTAAATTTGAAGTAGAGGCTATTCAAGTTTTAATTGTTATATATTTATTTTAATTTTAATTAAATCAAAGAATTTAATTTTAATCATCTATTCAGTTTTAATTTGGAAGCCATAATTTTTTGGAGTGTATTGTAAGAAATAAGGTGAATTGGTATGCAAAGGACAAATAGTTTAATGGTTTGTATAGAAATTCTATTATTTATATTTTCTTAGTTTTCTTAAAGTTGACATTAGATAAATACTGAATTGGAATCTCTCTAAGATTCGGTTTCTTGAATGGAGAAAGAAGACGATGATCTAGGCCCCCAGGAAGAGATACATAAGGTAATAAAACAACCCACCAAGAGGATGAATAATGTAAAGAATAAAGCTACAGTGGAGATGGATGGGGTGGAGATTCAGAGGGAGTTGACGGCCATCTTGAACGTGAATCAGGAAAGGATGGGTTCTGAACATGTCAATATATCAACAGTACTCGCAACTTATAAAAACATGCGATTAGGTGTAAATGGTGTGGAGAATAACGACAGTAGTAGCGAAAAGGAGGAAGGCAATTATTATCAAGTTGTTAGGCAGAAAGATAGGATACAGATTCCTATATAGAAGATTGGGCAAACTCTAGAATTTATCCGAAAATTTCGAACTTATTGATCTGCAAAATGAATTCTTTGTGGTTCAATTTTTTGAAATGGTTGACTATGACTGAGTTATGTATGATGGGCCATGGATGATTCTTGGGCATTATCATATGATTCAGAGATGGAAACTAGAATTTAGACCTTTGGAGGAATCAATTAAGAGATTAGCCGTTTGAATTAGGATCCTGAACCTACCAATTGAATACTATGATAAACACTTCCTTTGGAAAGCAGGAAATAAAGTGGGTAAAACGTTAAAAGTGGATGTTCACACCATCAGGGAAAACAGAAAGGGAGGAGAGTTGAATTCAACCGAAAGAGGAAGGTTTGCCAAGATAAGCATGGAAATTAATCTAAACAAAAAGCTGATTCCTAAGATAAAAATTAGGAACAGGACATACTTGATTGAATACAAGGGTCTAACTCTTATTTGTTTCACATGCAGAAATATGGATACCATAGAGAAATGTGTCCGGGGACTAATATGCCACTTCCCAATCAGTACATGGAAGATGGAAAAAGTAGCACACCCCAAATAAAACTAATTACTGTCTCAGACAACTCAGTAAGTCCAAATCAAGTGGTAGACCCTACATTTGACAGTTGGATGATTGTGAAAAGAAATAATAGAAACAAATCAGACAATACGCAACAATTTAGAGGGGAAAAAGGGAAGAAGATATCAAAGGAGTCACTCAATCTCAGGGGTCAAAATTTCAGAAAATTACCTTCAGAAATGGCTCTCGTTTCACTATATTTTGAAATAGAGTAAGGTGGGGTTGATGAGGTTAATACTGATATGGAAACAAGAGATCCCAAGGTGGGAATTACTGCTACTTACTCAGGCAACGTGATTCAAGAAGATGTCAATAGGGAAAAGATGAATGAGGAATGTCAGCAAGTTATTAGCAACACAACATAAATTCAGCAAAAGAACATCAGTAATGTGAGGCGTGAAACTAGCGTTAAAATGATGAAAAATAAGAGCATCATTGAGAGATTTTTAAAGCCTAAGGGAGGAATGGAAAACAAGTCAGCTGGATTACTGAAAACTAATACATTAAGGACCTTTAAACCTCAAAAAATAAAAGAAGAGTTACAATCAATGGGAAAAGGCTAAAGCTCTTATAAATACAGAGAATATCTTTGGGAGTAGCTCCCTAATCTCCTAGAGACATACTCGGGGATTTTGAGGATTATATGCTAAAGAATAGACCTCCAGACTAGGATAATTCTATGATAAGAGGGGGAGTCAGGGATGTAGAAGGAGAAAAGATGGAAGAAAGCTTGAGGAAAGGCAAGACTCCTAATATGGAGACTTGACTTTTTCAGTTTGATAGTGCTTGAGGGAGTTCTTCGCTTCTTGTTTGGTTTTGCATTTCTTTTTGCTTTGGGTCTGGTGTCTTATTTTTATTCTGTGTTTATCCATGATTAACATTATCTCTTATAATTGTAGGGGAGCTGGGCTAGGTATTTCCCACGCCTAGTGCAAGATTTGAAAACTAATCATAACACCCATATTTTGATCATTGTGGAGCCTAAAGTCAATGGACAAAGAGCAAAAAAAGTTATCTCTAAGTTGGGTTTTAGCAACAACTATAGAGTTGACGCGGAAGGCTTCTCGGGCGGAATTTAGTTACTATGGGAGGGAGATCATGCAACGATTAATATTATTAGCTATTCGAGTTAGTGTATTCACACTAGCATTTCCTACAATGAAGGAAAAGAAAGTTTTTTCCTAACTTGTGTTTATGGTAGTCCCACTCCTTCGATTGGATAGGGACTATGGACCCAACTTGCATCTATTAGCAATTTGGTGGGAAACTCAAAATGGTTGTGTGTAGGGATTTCAATGCCTACAAAACAGTGGAGGACAACTAGAGGGGGTGCCAAACCGAATGTTAAAGCTATGTTTAACTTTTCTTTTTTTTTTCTGATAGAAAAAGAAATATTATTAAGGAGAAGAGAAAAGTACAGAGGGAAGGAGTACAATAGGTGGAGGACAAGGGATCCTCCTAAGAAAATTCACGGACAAAATGTAAATTAAAAAGTACAAAAACCCCCCACAAAGTCCCAAACAAAGTATTAGTACAATAACGCCCTCCAATCCCTATAAACATCATATATAGGCACCCCTTAAACAACCCATTGGCCGAAACCCACAATGAGGCTGCATAACAAATTCGATCCCACAACAACTGAGTAGGCATACACCGATGGTTAAAAACTCTGGCGTTTCTTTCTAGCCAAATGCACCACACAGTTGCGAACATAGCTGTATTCCAAAGAGTTTTGTTGTCCTTCCTATGTTTAACTTTTCTTCTTGTTGTACTAATTGCAATCTCATTGACTTGAGTTTTTACGACCCAGATTTACTTGGAAGAATGGCAGTGTCACGACCTATTTTCTAGGCACATGACCGGCACAATGATGAATATCCCATCATTGTAAGCCTTTCGATAAATTCTTCCCATAAGTAAAATTATTAGTCATTATCTCTATATTCTCAAAATACCATTCCTTAATAAATACAAAGAAAATACATCATATTTTCTTAATTAAAAATAATAGATCCTCAGTACAAAATACATTATCATACTGAAATACAAGCCAAATACCAAACCCCTGACCTAGATGTCCTAGACGGTTACATAGCAACATACTGTATAACAAAAGAAGGGCCTACCCGACAGCGGGAAGGTCCAACGTGATCTACTCCTCTAGCGGATGTTCTTCGGCGGCAACCTGATCTGAACAAAAAGTTTGTACAGAGAGTGTGAGCTTTTAAACTCAGTGAGCAAATCGGCCTTGCGTTAATAAAATTCAAATACATCACTAGTCATGCAAGCATATTCGAAGGCTCAAGCTTAACCAATAGACATAGTTAGAAATTACATATAAGAAGACAAAAATTCATCCAATTCAACAAACGTTACTAGTACTCGTCAATGGCAATATATCCCGGAGAGCGCACACAGGCCGGCTCACTAATTTTGTATATTTCCGCCATGACGCACAATCTCATCCTCTTAGCTAGGGCGCCTTATGAATTTATCACCAATCCGGGCTATATTCCTACTGAGGGAATCGTTGTCTCCACACTCATTGGTCAAGACACCATTTAAACCGAGTTTTCTGTCTTGCCGTGAGAGGGGTACTGTACCGCTCAATCACAATCAATAGTACAGTATTTCATATCATAATCAGAAGCACAATATAATATTCATCCTTATAACAGGTATAGTATATAATCATATGATTCAAATTTCACATCATCATGAGATACTTGCTTCGTCTTATCCATACTTCTGGATTATCTCATTATATTCGTCATTCTGAATCCAATTTGCCCCTATGAATCTTGGGAGTGTCCTACGACATACTTTTTATCACCAGTAATGCTAAAATTCTATTAAAACGGGGTCGTTTCACTCACCTGGATTCAGTACGAGTATCACTTCTTTAAGTCGTTACGGACAAGAGTGTACAGGTGAATTTCAGTGTTCTGCTACGGAGATTTTCATGAAAGATTAGAGAAAATACGTTAAGATTGTTTTCGTATAGATAATGTTCATACGTACAGTTACTATTCATATGATTACTATTCATACGTACGAGTACTATTCATACTAGAAATAGAGAATACAATCTGTAAAAGAGTACACCAGGTAAGTTCTCAGGAAAGAGTAGAGGGTCACACTGGACACACTTAAAAACCATGTCTTTCCTTAGCCACAACTTTCCTAGACATGTATTTTTCACAGTTTACATTTTATTTCGATAATCAGAGAATCAAAATAACATATAAACAGCTAACGACAGTTTTTCTGATGTGGAAGATCGGCCAAAGCCGCAACCACAGAGCATAATTAAGAAAATAACTTCTAAAATTTGAAAGACATAGAAAGGGTATAGTATCATTACCTAAACAGAAAAGGAAAGGCCCAAAATCTCATAGGCCTAGCGTCGGAGCAAGAGAAACTTAAGGAGAGAAGAAGAGAAGTTGAAGGTGTGAGTTTAGAAGTGAAATGGAATGACCTATTTATAGCAAAAGTCAAGGGTACTATTTAATACTATGCACTAATAAAATATTCAATTTACTATTCATGAAAATGACATTTCTAATAATGCAGTTACTGTGCACCTATTGGAAACTTAAAGGGAAAACTATCCTTTCACCTTAAACCTTTAAGTTTCTTTTCAATTCAGTCCTTTTAATTTAGCCCCTGAGGGTATTTTTACACATAAAACGTCATTTTCTCCTACAAACTTCTTTCTAGTTTTCTCTTATGACCAAACCACATCTAGTATTTGACATTTTGATTGTATAAATGAACAGTACCATATATGTAAATAGTATTATACAGGTAAATAGTACCGTATACTGAAATAGTAACAGTAGTTTGAAAACACTCATTTATATTTTATTTTTCATGGGTATTACAGGCAGAATTCAGGAAAGACTAGATTGGGCATTAGCAAATTTTAGTTGGTTCACGCACTACAATGAAGCTTACAGTGAACATCTGAATTGATTCAAATCGGACCATAGACTCGTTCTTATTAGGATGGGGATGGGTGAACCTACGACCATAACCCTTCAGAAATTCAAATTTGTCGCAGCCTGGGCTACAGAGTTCAAGAACTTAATGTCAAATGCTATTTCACACATGACTGATAAGATTATAGAATGGAATAAGACAATTTTTGGCGAAATTAATAAGAGGAAGAGGGTACTTATAAAAAGATTAAGTGGCATCGACATGGCCAATCTGGATGGGTCAAATCCGTACCTAAATCACCTTCAAGAAATCCTTTGAAAGGATTATGAAAGAACTCTTCTCTAGGAAGAATTGCTTTGGAGGCAAAGAGCAAGACACAAGTGGCTGCAGTTTGGCGACTACAATACCATATTTTTTCAAGCCTCAACATTGGTAAAAAAGAAAAGAAATAGAATCAAGGCCCTTAAAGATGAAAGTGATCATAGGGTCACAAACAAGGCAAAGCTTAAAGAGATGGCAGCGAGTTTTTTTAAGTCATTGTACTCAAATGAGGGTCAAGTTACTGTAAACAACTTTCCATTAAAAGGGACTTTCCCTAGACTGGAGCCCTCTTGCTTGAAAAGCATTGATGCAAAGGTTACTTCGAAGGAAATTAAAGATGTTTTCTTCAGTATGGGAGCTTTGAAAGCTCCAAGGCCAGATGGTTATCATGTTATGTTCTACTAGAGTCAGTGGGATATCACTCGGGACTCGATTTGTAATTTCGTCAAAAGTTGTTTTATAGAGCCATACAAGATTGATGCTATTAATGATACAAATGTGATTTTGATTTCTAAAATAGAAAACCCAGACACCTTTAAACAGTTTAGGCTTATAGCATTGTGTAATGTGATTTATAAAGCAATTACCAAAATTATTACTAGCAGGTTTAAGCCTCTTCTAGATGATCTCATCTCCCCCACTCAATGCAGTTTTGTCCCGGGACAGCATAGTTTAGATAATGTGATTATAGCCTAGGAGATTATTCATTCTATGGCAAACAAGAAAGGGAAGAAAAGATTTATGGCAATCAAGGTGGACTTAAAGAAAGCTTATGATCGCCTTAATTGGGATTTCTTAGAGGATACATTGCAAGATATCGGCATTTGTGACTACATGACTAATATTATTATGAGATGTGTCTCGAGGTGTCGGATGAGGAAAATGTGGAATGAGGAGCCTACGGAGTACTTCTCTACATCGATGGAGATCCGTAAGGGGGACCCCCTCTCTCCCTATCTTTTTGTCTTATGTATCGGAAGGCTCACTCAATTAATTGACTATGCAACTAATATTAATTTGTGGCACCCTATTAAGCTAAGCAGAAATGGCCCTAACCTATCTCATGTATTTTTTACTATTGACCTTATTCTTTTTGCAGAGGCTAATATGGAGCAAATAAGGGTTATTCAATCTTGTCTTGATGCTTTTTGTAAAGCTTCCGAAGATAAGGTTAATAAAGAAAAAACCTATATGTATTGTTCATGTAACGTTTACACAAATGTGGTGGTGGGTTTAAGCCGTGATTCAAGTTTTGCTCTTACATCGGATCTCGGGAAATATTTGGGTATTCCTATGCATCATAGTAGAGTTAGCATGAGGTCTTACCAGTTTTTGGAGGAAAAGCTATTTAACTGTCTTAGTAAAAGGAGAGTAAACTTTCTATCCCTGGCTGGGAGAATCACTCTCACCAAGTCCGTGCTGAACACGGTCCCATTGTATTATATGTAAATAAATCTATTACCGAATAGCAAGTGTGAAAAAATTAATAAGATATCACGAGAATTCATTTGAAGGAACTCCGAGGAGAATAAAGGCACCCATTTTATTGATTGGGATAAACTGCGTAGGCCCAAGAATGAGTGTAGGCTTAAGGAAGGCCAAACTCATGAATCAATCCCTATTGATGAAAGTCAGATGGGGATTGATTAGCATAAGGGACTCCCTTTCGTCACGCATTTTAAGTTGCAAATATGGTTGCGCGGCGGATGTGATTGCTAAAGTTGGCAGTAGAAATAGTAATTCAAATCTCTGGTCTGGTATTTGTAAAGTTTGGGATAAGGTTCTAAAAAGCACGAAATGGAAGTTAGGCAATGGCAAAAAGGTGTTCTTTCGGAAAGTTTGTTTGCTCAAGCTAGGCGAATGCCTTAGGAACATGACAGATAAGGCCCTTTCTGATACTGAGCTTGAGGAGACCGTTAGTGACTTTAAGCTACCTAACGGGGACTGGAATAAAGATAAACTTTGGAGATTTATACTTGAGGATATCTACAGGGAGATTTTAAACTACCATGTAAGAGGCAATATCAACCAAGAGGACTCTATCGCCTGGAACTATCCTAAAGAAGTGAAGTTCTCAATTAAGTCAGCCTATAGAGACTTAGCTAAGTGTAATACCCATGAAAAATAAAATATAAATATTTGTTTACAAACTACTGTTACTATTTCAGTATATGGTACTATTCACCCGTATAATACTATTTACTTATACAATACTGTTCATTTATACAATCGAAATGTCAAGTACTAGATGTGGTTTGGTCATAAGAGAAAACTAGAAAGAAGTTTGTATGAGAAAATGACGTTTTATGTGTAAAAATACCCTCAGGGACTAAATTGAAAGGACTGATTTGAAAAGAAACTTAAAGGTTTAAAGTGAAAGGATAGTTTTCCCTTTAAGTTTCCAATAGTAATAACAGAAAAATTTTCCATCGTACGCGTGAGGTGTACAGTAACTGTATTATTAGAAATGTCATTTTCATCAATAGTAAATTGAATATTTTATTATTACATAGTATCAAATAGTACCCTTGACTTTTCCTATAAATAGGCGCTTACATTTCACTTCTAAACTCACACCTTCAACTTCTCTTCTTCTCTCCTTAAGTTTCTCTTGTTTCGACGCTAGCCTTCTGAGATTTTAGACCTTTCCTTTTTGCTTAGGTAATGATACTATACCTTTCTATGTCTTTCAAATTCTAGAAGTTATTTTCTTAAGTATGCTCTGTGGTTGCGGCTTTGGCCGATCTTCCACATCAGAAAAACTATCCTTAGCTGTTTATATATTATTTTGATTCTCTGATTACCGAAATAGAATGTAAACTGTGAAGAATACATGTCTAGGAAAGTTCTGGCTAAGGAAAGACCTAGTTTTTAAGTGTGTCCAATGTGACCCTCCATCTTTCCTGAGAACTTACCTGGTGTACTCTTTTACAGATTATATTCTCTATTTCTGGTATGAATAGTAACATTACGTATGAATAGTGACTATATGTATAAATAGTACTATACATATGAATAGTGACTGTACATATAAATAGTAACCATATAAATAGTAACCGTATATATGAACAGTAACCATACGTATGAACAGTATCTTTACGAAAACAATCCTAACGAATTTTCTCTAATCTTTCATGAAAATCTCCATAGCATAACACCGAAATTCACCTGAACACTCTTGTCTGTAACGACTTAGAGAAGTGATACTCGTACGGAATCCAGGTGAGTGAAACGACCGTTTTAATAGAATTTTAGCATTACTGGTGATAAAAAGTATGTCGTAGGACACTCCCAAGATTCATAGGGGGAAATTGGATTCAGAATGACGAATCTAAATGAGATAATTAATCCATAAGTATGGATAAAATGAAATAAGTATCTTATGATGATGTGAAGTTTGAATGTTTTCAAAACGGATTAATTGTTATCTTGATATGTGGTTTATAAATCTATAATATAGTTATATATTATACCTGTTATATGGATTAATATTATATTGAGCTTCTGATTATGATATGAAATGTTATTGATTGTGATTGAGCGGGACAGTACCCCCTCTCACGGCAAGGCGAAAAACCCGGTTGACAGGGTGTCTTGACCAATGAGTGTGGAGACAACGATTCCCTCAGTAGGGATATAGCCCGGATTGGTGATAAATCCGTGAGGCGCCCTAGCTAAGAGGATGAGTGTAATACCCGTTAATTTCATAATATAATTCGCTTAAGAGTATTTTAGAATTTTACAACGTTACTTTAGTTATTTATTTTGGTCATATTTAATTTTCATATTTAATTGTTCTCTTTGAATATTATTTATGAAAATTGAGTTAAATGACTGGACTAAATATTTGCACAATGTGGGATATATTCTAAGAATGGTGAAATTCATGGAAAAGTGGTTTCAGAATGGTCAATTAGTCCATTTACTGTAAATTGACTGGATGGGTTTGGATGTTAGGTTATGGATACCCATGAGTTATTGAATAACCCATTAGAAATATTTAATATAAAGTTTCAATAGTACCCCCCTTATTTTTTTCTCACGATCGAAGCAGCTGAAGTGAATAGTAAATTCACTTTCTCTCGTTTCTTCACCCTCTTCTCAAATCCTTTCCTTGATCTTCAGAATTTCGATTATCTGTTCGGTTCAAAAGCTTTGTAAGGATTAAAGGTAAGCTTTAATCTCATTATTTTCCTTAAATTTCAGTTTATGTAGAAGATCAGAGGAGGTTTTGTTCTTGAAGATTTTGATGATAATTCATGAATCTTAGTAGTTTTAGAAGTTATATTTGAGTTATAATCGGTTAAAAGAGTTGAAATTCTGGTTTTCAAACAAGAAAGGAAAGGATGAAATTTTGAAAGATTTTTCTGCAAAAATTCGAGTTACTGTAGCGACCAGAGATTTCGGAAAAATTCTGAAAAATTTTCTTCGAGGTACTGTAGTGTCGGCAGTCAGCGGTACTGTAGCGAACCGTTACTATAGCGAACTGTTACTGTAGCAAACCGTTACTGTAGCAATCAGAAAATTTTGCGTATTTTCGTGATTTTGTTTCCTTTCTTATGTTTCCTTGTAATATATTTTACTAGGAAATTTTCCTACACAAATTCTAGTGTGGAACAAGGTAAACTTGGACAAATATCAAGGTGAGTGAATAACCTTACTAAGCTAATTTGATATTACTAGTCAAAGTACAATATAAGTCCCATTTACAATATTATTGGGATAATAAGCAATCAATTTTTCATATGGGAGTATAAGATGATCGGTAGAAATAAGAGTATGTAGAAATTATTTTATTTCATGGCAATTGTACTATGTGATAAATTCTCTCTATCTTATTAATGAGTAAAGATCTACGGGATCTAATACATGAGTTTGAAAGGGTTAAAGTCCCATACTACTCAGTGCATATCTATGAAACCTATACCCGAGTTGAAGGGGTTAGAGTCCCATACTACTCGGCGTATATCTAAGAAATTTTATTCACGAGTTTGAAAGGGTTAGAGTCCCATACTACTCGGTGTATATCTATGAAATCTTATTCATGAGTTTGAAAGGGTTAAAGTCCCATACTACTCGATGTATAAGACAATTAATTATATGAGTAAATGTGGTATTTGTACTTTTGATATTTTATATAGTACAGTTATTTACTTACTGAGTTTTTAAATAAACTCACACTCCCTATGATTATTTTTTCAGATACAGAAAACAAAGAAGAAGAGAATCTGTTTGAAGATTAGAAGCCCCTTGGGATTATTCTCTATTTCTGTCTGGTGGGATACCAGTACTTATTAATGTGGATACTAGAAACGCTCTGTACTTTCTATAGGTCTCCTAGGCTTGCGATGAGATAGAAATATCAGACTATGTATGTCTATATTTGGTTATCAGATGAATATAATTCTGTAGTGTGGAATGAATGATTAAGGTTGAATGTAAAACCTTACAGAATATATGAAAATGACGTATGTGTGAGAATTTTATTTAATGAGTAGTATCTTTTCACATGTTCAATTTTTGGGATGTGACAAATTTGGTATCAGAGGATAGGTTTTATAGGTCCCCTATAGAGTACAGAGCAAAGTGATCTTTGTGGGCCCTTCCCTATTGTCATGAGCCGCGGCATGACCATAGGATTAGGTTCCATAAAAGACCTTGTAGAGTATAACGTCATTTTATAGATAACTTCTCAGTGGGGCTAGTAAGTGATATTTTGTTTATGTATGAAAATTGTTTGTTATGTGTGTAGATCTGTGACAGATCAATGTCAGAAGGATCTTCTAATAATAATGAGCATATGGGTCCAAGGAGGGCCATAAATCCACCAGTACATGTGCAAGATGATCCTAACCGTGGTGATAGTTTAAATGCTCAAAGTACTGAGGGCGCAACTAGTGAGCAAGCAAGAAGAGTCGAACCTAATGCTCACGTTGGTAATGCAACTATTGCACATGTGATTCATTTGATAAATGAACGATTTGACCGATTTGAGGCTGAAATGAGAGGTCGAGCTACACAAGCTAACCTGCCAGTGGATCCTCCTATTGTTGAAGCTGAAAATGTACCACCAGCTCCGTTAGCGGGAGGAGTTAATGTAAGAGAGGTAAGAATGTCTGAATTCCAGAAAATGAGGCCTCCTACTTTTTCAGGGGAAGATCCCAAAGAGGACCCACAATGTTTCCTTGAAGATTGTGAAACAATATGTGATGCTATAGGGTGTTCTCCTACTCAAAAGGTAGAATTCACTTCCTTTCAGTTAAAGGGTAGGGCTGGTAAATGGTGGAGGAACTGGAAGAAAGCTAGAATTCAAGGCGCACCGCCAGTTATGTGGACAGAATTTTACAGATTGGTTATGGATGAATTTCTTCCGGCAAGTGAACGATCATCTAGGGCCAGGGATTTTCTGTATCTACGACAGGGAACCATGACTATTGATGAATATTCAGCTCAGTTTGTTAAATTATCTGAATATGCCCCTGAAATCATTGCTTCTGAAAAGAAGAAAATAGAAAAGTTTGTGGAAGGGCTTCGTGATGCCTTATATGATCAAGTGGGTTCTAATATGAATGATTACTCTTCGTACTCAGAAGCTGTTGATGTGGCCCGAAGAATGGAAAGGAGGTCAAAGAATAAAGAAGAATATCGTCAAAAGAAGAAGGCCAGATATAGGAGATCTTTTGATCAAGGGGAAGACTCAGGGACTTTTACTGCATCACAACATGCTCCAGCCACTCCTACTAAGTCATCTTATTCTACAGCCAGTGTGGCTAAGCCTCGTTCAGAAAACAGGGGTGGTTTTAGCTCTTCTAGTAGAGGAGGTACTCAAGGTAGAAGGGAAAAACCTCAATGTCCTGAATGTGGAAAGTTTCACTTCGGAGAATGCAGGTTAAACACTGTTGGTACAGGCTGTTTTCACTGTGGACAAAAAGGACATTTTATAAGGGAGTGCCCTCAGCTCATGACAAGACCAGGTTAAGGGTCTACTTTGCCACCTCGACCACAGTCTATTTCTGCTTCTATTACTCGAACACCAACCCCTTCAATAAGGGGTAGTATGGGAAGAGGTTCTGGAAGAGGCCAAGGTGACCGTGGAAAACAAGCTGCTGGCAGAGGAAATGCAAGAGTATATGCTCTAACCCGACATGATGCTCAAACATCCAATGCTGTAGTTACAGGTATATTATCTGTTAATACTTTTGCTGCACGTATTTTGTTTGACCCCGGTTCTACTCACTCATATGTGTCACCCCTATTTGCCAAGAGATTTGCAATTGATTCGATTATTCTTAAAGAACCATTCTTGGTTTCCACACCGATGAGAGAGACTTTGATGGTTAAAACATGTTATCGTTCTTGTAAAATAATCGTTGGAGGCATGGAAACTGAGATAGATCTTATGATTCTCAATATGTTAGATTTTGATGTGATTTTAGGAATGGACTGGCTATCTTCTTGTCATGCTACTATAAATTGTCATGATAAAGTTATTTCCTTTAATATGCCGGGGAGGAGTAATTTTGTGTTTCAAGGAGATCGAAGTGATGTACCTTGCAACATGATATCTATGTTAAGTGCCCGGCATATGTTGCGAAAGGGATGTCAGGGATTTCTAGCTTTTATCAAAGATTTAGAAAAGAGAGAACAGAAGTTAGAAGACATACATGTGGTTAATGAATTTTCAAATGTGTTCCCAGAAGATTTACCTGGATTACCGCCAGAAAGAGATATTGAGTTCAGTATTGATTTGGTCCCAGACACACGACCAATTTCTATTCCACCTTATCGTATGGCTCCTGTTGAGCTAAAAGAACTCAAAGAACAATTGGAAGATTTGTTAAACAAAGGGTTCATTCGCTCAAGTTTTTCACCTTAGGGTGCTCCTGTTCTTTTTGTGAAAAAGAAAGATGGTTCTATGAGATTATGTATAGATTATCGTCAGCTGAATAAAGTCACAGTGAAGAATAAGTATCCTTTACCAAGGATAGATGATTTGTTTGATCAGCTTCAAGGAGCAAAATACTTCTCAAAGATTGATCTAAGGTCTGGATATCATCAGTTACGAATTAAGAGTGATGATATACCTAAGACTGCTTTTCGTACACGGTATGGACATTATGAGTTTCTTGTGATGTCTTTTGGGTTGACAAATGCACCAGCAGCATTTATGGATTTAATGAACAGAGTGTTCAAATCATTCCTTGATAAGTTTGTAATTGTATTTATTGATGATATTTTGGTGTATTCAAAGAGTCATGAACAACATACTGAACATTTGAGAATAGTGCTTCAGACTTTAAGAGAGCATCAGTTGTACGCAAAGCTCTCAAAATGTGAATTCTGGATGAGTCATGTAACATTTTTGGGACATGTTATTTCCCAAGAAGGTATTCAGGTAGATCCAAGTAAAATTGAAGCAGTAAAACAATGGCCTAGACCAACAACTGTGTCTGAAGTACGTAGTTTTCTTGGCTTAGCAGGGTATTACCGTCGCTTTGTCAAAGATTTCTCTAAGACAGCTCTCCCATTAAATAAGTTAACCCGAAAGAATGTTAAATACATTTGGGATGATTCATGTGAGCAAAGTTTCACCCAATTGAAAGAGTGTTTAACTTCTGCACCAGTCTTAATCCTACCATCAGGACCAGGGGGTTACTCTGTATTCTGTGATGCCTCAAAGATAGGCTTAGGATGTGTGTTGATGCAACATGGTAAAGTCATAGCTTATGGCTCACGTCAGCTTAAAAAGCATGAATTGAATTACCCCACTCATGATTTGGAAATGGCAGCTGTAGTGTTTGCCCTAAAGATTTGGAGACATTACTTGTATGGGGAGACTTGTCAAATTTTTACAGATCACAAAAGCCTTAAGTACATTTTTGAGCAAAGAGATCTCAATCTAAGGCAACGAAGGTGGATGGAACTTCTGAAAGATTATGATTGTACCATCCTTTACCATCCAGGTAAAGCAAATGTAGTGGCTGATGCTCTAAGTCGAAAGTCTATGGGAAGTTTAGCTCACATTGCCATTATAAGGAGGTCTCTAATACATGAACTACAAGAATTGGAAGCTGATAGAGTATTTTTCGAGATCACTGAGTCAGGTACATTTCTGGCTCATTTAACAGTAAGATCATCCCTTGTTGAAAAAGTAAAAGCAACTTTAGAAAATGACATTGATATGGTCAAAATCAGAGATAAGGCAAGGCAAGGTCTAGCACCAAGTTTCTTGGTAGATGAAGAAGGAGTCTTATGGTTTAATGGGAGACTTTGTGTCCCCAACATTGAATCTTTGAAACATGAAATCTTAATAGAAGCTCATGGTTCGCCCTATGTTGTACATCCTGGTGCTGTGAAAATGTATCAGGACTTGAAACAAGTTTACTGGTGGGAGGGCATGAAGCGAGATGTGACTGACTTTGTAGCTCGATGTTTGACTTGTCAGCAAGTTAAAGCTGAACATCGACGACCACCTGGTTTGATGCAAAAATTAGATATTCCTGAGTGGAAGTGGGAAAGGATCACTATGGATTTTGTAGTAGGTTTACCTCGTTCAACAAAAGGAAATGACTCAATATGGGTCATAGTGGATCGACTTACTAAGTCAGCACATTTTCTTCCTGTTCATACCACTTTCAGTGTAGCAAAACTTGCTCGACTTTATGTTAAAGAAATAGTGAAACTTCATGGTGTACCAATATCTATTATATCAGACCGAGGACCTCAGTTTACTTCTCGGTTCTGGAAAGTCTTTCAAGAGGCTTTGGGTACCAAAGTGAATCTTAGCACAACATTCCATCCTCAGACTGATGGACAGTCCGAAAGGACAATTCAGACTTAGAGGATATGCTAAGAGCTTGTGTGATGGATTTCAGTGGAAGTTGGGAAGATCATTTGTCTCTTATTGAATTTGCTTATAACAACAGTTACCAAGCCAGTATTCAAATGGCACCTTTTGAGGCTTTATATGAGAGACGGTGTCGATCTCCTATAGGTTGGTTTGAACTTGGTGAAACCAAAATATTTGGACCTGAGATGATACAGGAAGATATAAATAAAGTTAAACTGATCAGAGAGAAGTTGTTAACTGCTCAGAGTAGACAGAAGTCTTATGCGGACAACCGACGACGTGACCTTGAATTTGCAATAGGTGATATGATTTTCTTACGAATCTCACCTATGAAGGGAGTAATGAGATTCGGGAAGAAAGGCAAGCTTAGTCCGAGGTATGTTGGGCCATATGAGGTTGTAGACAGAGTGGGTAATGTGGCATATCGCCTAGACCTACCTTCCAACCTAGAGGGAGTTCATCCAATATTTCATGTGTCCATGCTACGGAAGTATCTTCCTGATCCTTCTCATGTCATTCAACCCCAAGAAGTTCATTTTGATGAAACTCTCACCTATGAAGAGGTACCAGTAGCTATCCTTGATAGAAAAGTCAAGAAATTGCGTACTAAAGAAATTCCTACTGTCAAGGTTCTTTGGAGAAATCATTCTCGCGAGAAAGCTACGTGGGAGGCAGAAGATGAAATGTGGAAAAACTATCCACATTTATTTGAAACTTGAGGTAAGATTTTAATTCGAAAGACCGAATTCTTTTAAGGGGGTAGAATGTAATACCCGTTAATTTCAGAATATAATTCGCTTAAGAGTATTTTAGAATTTTACAACGTTACTTTAGTTATTTATTTTGGTCATATTTAATTTTCATATTTAATTGTTCTCTTTGAATATTATTTATGAAAATTGAGTTAAATGACTGGACTAAATATTTGCACAATGTGGGATATATTCTAAAAATGGTGAAATTCATGGAAAAGTGGTTTCAGAATGGTCAATTAGTCCATTTATTGTAAATTGACTGGATGGGTTTGGATGTTGGGTTATGGATACCCATGAGTTATTGAATAACCTATTAGAAATATTTAATATAAAGTTTCAATAGTACCCCCCTTATTTTTTTCTCACGATCGAAGCAGCTGAAGTGAATAGTAAATTCACTTTCTCTCGTTTATTCACCCTCTTCTCAAATCCTTTCCTTGATCTTCAGAATTTCGATTATCTGTTCAGTTCAAAAGCTTTGTAAGGATTAAAGGAAAGCTTTAATCTCATTATTTTCCTTAAATTTCAATTTATGTAGAAGATCAGAGAAGGTTTTGTTCTTGAAGATTTTGATGATAATTCATGAATCTTAGTAGTTTTAGAAGTTATATTTGAGTTATAATCGGTTAAAAGAGTTGAAATTCTGGTTTTGAAACAAGAAAGGAAAGGATGAAATTTTGAAAGATTTTTCTGCAAAAAATTCGAGTTACTGTAGTGACCAGAGATTTCGGAAAAATTCTGGAAAATTTTCTTCGAGTACTGTAGCAGTACTGTAGTGTCGGCAGTCAACGGTACTGTAGCAGTCAACGTTACTGTAGCGAACTGACACTGTAGCGAACCGTTACTGTAGCGAACTGTTACTGTAGCAATCAGAAAATTTTGCGTATTTTCGTGATTTTGTTTCCTTTCTTATGTTTCCTTGTAATATATTTTACTAGGAAATTTTTCTACACAAATTCTAGTGTGGAACAAGGTAAACTTAGACAAATATCAAGGTGAGTGAATAACCTTACTAAGCTAATTTGATATTACTAGTCAAAGTACAATATAAGTCCCATTTACAATATTATTGGGATAATAAGCAATCAATTTTTCATATGGGAGTATAAGATGATCGGTAGAAATAAGAGTATGTAGAAATTATTTTATTTCATGGAAATTGTACTATGTGATAAATTCTCTCTATCTTATTAATGAGTAAATATCTACGGGATCTAATACATGAGTTTGAAAGGGTTAAAGTCCCATACTACTCAGTGCATATCTATGAAACCTATAACTGAGTTGAAGGGGTTAGAGTCCCATACTACTCAGCGTATATCTAAGAAATTTTATTCACGAGTTTGAAAGGGTTAGAGTCCCATACTACTCGGTGTATATCTATGAAATCTTATTCATGAGTTTGAAAGGGTTAAAGTCTCATACTACTCGATGTATAAGACAATTAATTATATGAGTAAATGTGGTATTTGTACTTTTGATATTTTATATAGTACAGTTATTGTCACATCCCAAAACTTATATGTGATATAAACATAAAATACCTAGGGTGTACCTCCGTGGTACCCCATAATCTCTGTGAACATTCTTAATATCCATAATTATGTGAATCATAAATATTCCAAGAAAGATATTTTGTATACATATTCAGAAAATGTTCAACTTTCAAACACTATACAGTACTATACAACCTCCCAAGTCTAGGTGACTTACTAGATTACAGAGCGTTTCCTAATCCTTACCAATTGTTTACCAGACAAAAGTGGAGTATATCCTTAAAAGCTATAAATTCTTCTCCTCAACCACTGTATCTGAAAAGATAATCATGGAGAGTGTGAGTTTATCATAACTCAGTGAGTAAACAACTGTACATGAAAATATCATAAGCACAAACACCACATTTACTAATACAATCAATCTATCATTTATTTTAAATAATTATAGTATTATATGCCATAAATACTTGCACTGAGTGACTTGGGAATTTAACCCTCAAACTCTTTGTGCATAGGTTTTCACATTTATACACCGAGTAGTATGGGACTCTAACCCTTTCAAACTCGTGCATAGATTTTCACATTTATACACTGAGTGATATGGGACTCTAACCCCTTTCAAACTCGTGTATTGATTTTCACAGTTATACACCGAGTAGTATGGGACTCTAACCCTTTCAAACTCGTGCATAGGTTTTCACATTTATACACCGAGTAGTATGGGACTCTAACCCTTTCAAACTCGTGCATAGATTTTCACATTTATACACCGAGTAGTATGGGACTCTAACCCTTTCAAACTCGTGTATTAGATCTCGTAGATCTTTTGCTCATCAATAAAATAGTGAGAATTTATCACAATATAATTACTATGAAATAAATGAATTTACACATATTTTTATTCCCTTGAATGTCTATCATCAACCATAACAATCATCATATATTATCAACAGCGAGATTGATTATTTCTCACTTCAATAATGTTATAAACAAGACTTGTATTGTACCTTATCTAATAAGATCACATTAGTTTAGTAAGGTTATTCACTTACAAAATGTTCCAATTTATTCAAGGAACAATCACATCTAGTTCTTTAGTCAACTAGAGAAATCAATTCTCAAAGGTAATAAAATACCTTCCAATGATATTATACTTTTTCTCAACCTGAACACACACTGATAATCTTCTTAATTTCACAAATAACGCAAATGGGATTTATATTGTGCTTTGACTAATTTATTAAATTAATTTTGCAAGGTTGCCTACTCACCTGGATTCCACGCTCTCGGCGCTCCCACGTTGCGCCCCAATCATCCCTATTGTAACCAGGTAAAAACCATTAGGGTTACAAAATAGAGAAATTTCCTATCACTACTCTCGACCTTTACTCACATCTTAAGTCATAACTCCTAACCGGTAATGAATTTCTAAATGACACTTATACCATTGGAAACTAGACTCAAAGAGCTTTTCAACGATATTAAAAAAAACTGATGCTACAGTAATAGTCAACGGTCAGCGCAGCTACAGTAACGTTGACCGAGTCAATGCTACAGTAACATTGACCGAGTCAATGCTACAGTAACGTTGACCGAGTCAACGCTACAGTAACGAGAAAATATGGAAAATTTTTCTCTGTGAACAGTAATTTCTGGGGAAAATTTTCGATGTTCTTCGTGTTCTTCATCCAAAAATCCTAAAATCATATCTAAAACAACATTTCTTTTGATTTCTTCCATGGGTTTTCATCCTTAATGTCTAAGGAGTGTTTTAACACCAAAACCCCCAATTTCTACCAACAATCCAAGCTCAAATCTCAAATTTTCATCAAGAACACTAACTTTTTCAAATATCCAAATTCTACGAAATTTCTTGTTCTAATAACATCATAAACCACCTAAGAATGTTTTACATTAACATCCACACTTAAATTCATCCATTAAAACTCAAAATCTTAATTTTCTTCCATAGGTCCGAAAATGGAGAAAAAGAGAAATAGAGTAGATAAAACTTACCTCTTTACCTCTAGAACTCCTGAGAATCGGAAGTATGGTTAGAAAATACAAGATCGCCGGATGAAAATTTGAGAAATGATTGAAGAAGGGAAGATGGAAATGAACGAAGAACATGAAGCCTCGGGAGGAAGAAGGAGAAGAAAAACTAATAATTGTATGTGTGGGCTCCACTAATTTCTTTTTCGATAAAATCGCTCATAGCCACCTTAGCTTATAAGATTTGTTCACTTTAATCCCTCTCGATGTCTCAAATACCACTTTAACCTCGAATCCATCATCTTTTTGGTACCGGACTCATAATTCATTCTCATAAGCTTTATTCTTCCTCTCAGGTTTCTATTTGGTCATTTCTCAAAAGTCCTCTATACTTTCTTTTCTTTTCACTTTAGTCCTTGAGAATTTGTAAAAATTTCCTAAATTAAAAATTAAAATTTCTATTCCCAGATTTTCTTCACTAATTCAAAAAGCACATTTTCACGTAATTAAATTTTTCACTAAATTTCAAATTAGACTTTAAATATTCATATAAATTCTTGAGATATTACATTCTTCCCCCCTTAATAGAATTCGATCCTCCGAATTCAAAACTTAACTCAAGATTGAAACAAATGCAGATATTTTGTCCAAATCTCGTTCTCTCTTTTAGAATTTTCACAATCAAGTACAAAATATAACAAGTTCAACATATTTTTATTTCTCAAGTTTCTTCAGTACAAGAATTGCCTTATTTCTAGTACATAAGTTACAGGCAACAAACTGAACTTGATTTACAAAACAGATAATCTTAATACGTGAAGCTCAGATCAAATATTAGCTTAAGGTATAAATAAAAGAAAGAATAAATTAAGGACGAGGAGGTTTTTGAAATGCAGAAAGTGCTCCAGGTCTAGAAGAGGAAGGTGCTTCAGATCTTAAGGAGGAAGCTAATCGTTGCAGCCTAGAAAGAGTTTCTGGAGGAAACGTTTGGGAAATTTGGCGAAGTGCAGAGGTCACTCCATTCATACAGTCAATACACCTCGCTTGTTGGTCACGAAAATTTTGAGTTGCAAACATCGAATGTCTATCAACTCTATTCGCCAATTCCCTAAAATGACGATTCAAGAGCTTCTCTTGTTCTACAAAGATGATTTATCAATCTTCCCTGGTCCTCAAAGTGGCGGTTTATCAACCTTTCCAAGTCCTCCATTTTTTTTCTCATAAGCGCAAGCTCATCATTTGAAGATGTTGTTGTGCTAACATCCTCTAGCTCTACTACATCCCTTTTTCTTTTCTTAGCTTCTGATGACTCTTCCATGGATCTCTTATTCTTATAGTTCTCCAGACTAAGATTTAGATCCAGCTCTACCTTGCCAGCCTCAAAGTTTAAATTGAAAGATTTATTGCCGGCCATATTTTTCTGAGCTATAAAGGTTGTATGGAATGAGAGGTTTGATGCTAGAAAGCTTATAAGTAATGAACTCTTAGTGTAATGAGCGGCGTAATGGGGCATCCATTATTTATAGACGAAATTTAGGGCTACCAAAACTCTTACATCACACTCTAAAGATGGCCTCCAGACCTTATCCGTCGCAATGCCAACGGTCTATAATAAGCATGCCAGAAAATAACAAAATATAATCAAATACAAAAGATTTCCTCAAAAATTTCGGCTAACTTTTGACTCTTGCTCAGATTATTAAACTAATCGCCGCTTCAATTTATGACTTCCTAACTCTGTATTTGTCTTATCCAATAATTCTAAATCGAGATATTACTCCATGAACGGGTAGTTTCATATTAACCTTATCTAGGTTTCTAATCCGTGGCTTTGCCCTAAGCTTACACATTTTCAAACATACATATTAAAATAAAAACTTCTCACATTTACACATATCAAGTGTTACCATAAAGTGAAAAAAAATTTTTTTACCTTTCTCTTGCCTCTATGAGCATATATGTATGTATGTATCAACATAGAGATACATCATTATCTATATATTTTCATCTATTCAAGTCATTTTTAAATTTCAGACTTCTCATTCTCTGAATGTATGTAGAATCATTACATATTATTCCTGGCCATAACAAATAGCCTTCACTCTCAATGCATGGATAACATACATACATGGCATATGTATTTAAATACATATAATCACAATATAATTCAATCAATCATGTATATTATACTCAATTGAAGGCTTTCAAGAACAATACAAGAAAGCAGAGAAATACATTTTAGTTCATCATAAAAGCATCCAAGGCAATCTTTAATGGCTACGCTGTCGGCTTCTTAGAATTTCAGAAAATGCCAACAAGAGATATGAAAAATAAACAAGTATAAATCGGCCGCAAATCTACCAAATATTGACTTACGTGGTTTTGCCATTAATGTGACACACTGTTGACACGTATGCCTACCCTAGGCTTCTGGCTTCCAGCTTGCAGAAATTCATAGGTTGAGCGTGTAGGAGTGCGGCGAAGAGATATCTTCTTTGGCTCTAAGTCTAAATTTTTCTCTATAAAAACTGCCCCGGAGTTCTCAGTTACTACACCACAAAGAGTAATCATCTCTGAGCCTACAATTTCCCAGCATTCCTCTCTCGTCATACTCCTGCAAAAACTTCTAAATTTTCTAAACCATGGCCACCAGGAAGTACATTGATCTCACAGTGGAGGCCAAGGAAGAAGAGCTCGACTTAAACTTAAGTCTGGGCAAAGACAAGGGCAAGAGACCTTTTGAGGGGTCTCAAGAGGATCAAAAGGAGAAGAAGATAAAAATTGAGGAAGCTGAGGAGATTAGCACTGGCCACACGTCAGAAAACAAAATCGCTTGTCTAGAGAAGGAGGTGAAAAATCTGAAGAAGATGATAGAAGACCTGGAGAAGTTAACTAAACGCAATAATGCGGCAATGACTTCAAGAATAGACAGGTTCTTCTATTGGTCTACCCAATGCTTCTGCAATCAACAACAAAGAAGTGTTGATTGTATGAATGGGATTTACACTACCCTCCGTGACATTGCTCAGTCTCTTGTTCCAAGAAATGGTCGAGGGGTGATGATACAATACAACCCTCCTAATCCGAGACCACCTCGCTTTTAGATTACTTATGCATGAGTAATTTCCCCTTTTTTTTTTTGCAATGTAATCCTTCCGCTTTTAATACCAATAGTTTCTTTTACTAGATGGTACTCTAAATAATAATAATAATAATAAAATGAAGAAAGATAAAAGAAATTAGCCACACAAAATCAATAACAAATTCAGCTTATAAGCCAATCACATAAAAAAAATTTAATGACCCTATAAGCTGACACAGAGACAAACAGAAGCTCTATACAAGTCTCGTTGTCTTTCCCCTTATCATACGGGAGTAGATGAAGGCTTACCGTATAGATCAATTGAACTCGATATTATGCTCTCGAATTGTCATGAATTCTTGCTTAAGAGCCTCGATTCGCAAGCTTTCCTAACACTAACACTCTGAGGCACAAACTACCATAAGAATATCTTTCTAGACCATTCCAATCATACATCACGTTTAACAATTATGAATGTTCATACGCCAACAGCCTACCTTTAACATGCTCTAATTGTTCCAATGTTACAAAACTTCTACATTGTTTCATATTAACCAGTACTTATTAATGTGGATACTAGAAACGCTCTGTACTTTCTATAGGTCTCCTAGGCTTGCGATGAGATAGAAATATCAGACTATGTATGTCTATATTTGCTTATCAGATGAATATAATTCTGTAGTGTGGAATGAATGATTAAGGTTGAATGTAAAACCTTACAGAATATATGTAAATGACGTATGTGTGAGAATTTTATTTAATGAGTAGTATCTTTTCACATGTTCAATTTTTGGGATGTGACAATGAGGTTGTACGTCATGGCAGAAATATACATAATTGGTGAGCCGGCTTGTGTGCGCTCTCCGGGATATATTGCCATTGACGAGTACTAGTAACGTTTGTTGAATTGGATGAATTTTTATCTTCTTGTATGTAAGAGGATGATATTGTGCGTCATGGCGAAAATATACATAATTAGTGAGCCGGCTTGTGTGCGCTCTCCGGGATATATTGCCATTGACGAGTACTAGTAACGTTTGTTGAATTGGATGAATTTTTATCTTCTGTCTATTGGTTGAGTATGAACCTTTGGATATGCTTGCATGACTGGTGATGTATTTGAATTTTATTAATGCGAGGCCGATTCGCTCATTGAGTTTAAAATCTCACATTGTTTGTACAACCTTTTTGTTCAGATCAGGTTGCCAATGAAGAATATCCGCTAGAAGAGTAGATCACTTTGGACCCTCCCGCTATCGGGTAGGCCCCTCTATTGTTGTAGATTATGTTGCTCTGTAATCGTCTAGGACATCTAGGTCAGGGGTTCGACATTTGGCTTGTATGTCAGTATAATAATGTATTTTAAATTGATAATCTATTATTACATGCAAATCATCTCTATGATTTTCAGATAAGAAAATTTGATATATTTATCGGAAGGCTTACAGTAATGAGAGATTCATCATTGTGCCGGTCATGTGCCCAGAAAATGGGTCGTGACACTAAGGAAGGTCAGATGAGAGTTGAGAAACACTGGAATCTTATTTAGAGATGGCCAAGCAATCAACGCAATAGAACTTTCTTGTGGTTGTGTGCTAAGGATAAAATTCTTACAAATAGTCAGAGAAAAAAGAGAAATCTTACCTCTGACTCCCTTTGCCCAATCTGTAGAATGGAGGAAGAGTCCATGGTGCATGCCCTAAGAGATTGTCCTACAAGCAAAGATGTTTGGAAAATGCTTATGAAGCCTTCACATTTGCCAAATTTTTTTAGATGAGATATAATTGACTTGATCATTTTTAATAGTAAGAGAGAGATTGGTAAAATTGAAAGCATTAATTGGAAATTAATTTTTGGAGATGCTATGTGTAACACCTAATTTTGTCCATCATGTTTATAATTTCTCCTTTCCTTTTAATAAATAAATAATCAAAAAATATAAAAATAATAATAACAAAATAACAAAAGGTATGTCAAATACCTTTTAATATTTATTTTTGATATGCTCACCACATCATCACATGAGAAACTCCACTTTAGCACATGATGAACAATCCACTATCCCACTATCCCACTATCCCACTATCTCACTATCTCATGCATGGAGCCACTCAGCCGAAAAGGAGGGAGCGTGGTGGATAATAAAGAGAGCTTACCAGAGGTGTTAAAAAGGGAGGAAAAAAAGGTAGAGCGAGAGACTCCAGAGAGGAAGAAATAGAAAGAAAGCGAAGCAAAGAGAAAAAGGGAGATATATTACAAGCACAGAGAAGGGGAGAACGTGCAGACAGCGCAGAGGTAAGTTTACAGACCTTGTCTCTAGTTTATGTTTCCTTTCATCCTGTCGAGTTAGGCAAGAGTGAGAGAGATCGGAGAGAAAGAAGATCGAGATAGTGAAAGTCGAAATGGAGGATGGATGAAAATGATACTGAACTGACGTTAAACTATATATGCGTGCGTGTTTTGAGTCTTGGCATACGTGTTTTTTTTTCTCTCTTTAACGTGTGCTACATATACATGCGTTATGTGAAAAAATATATATAAATATAAATATATATATATATATATATATATATATATTTGCCCATATATTTTGGGTTAATATGGGTATGCATGTGATATATATACATATATAGACACACATTTTAGTGTGTATTTTTTATTTAATGGTGCGTGCCTATTTCTTTTTTTCATGGGGATATCAGATAATGTCATCATATAGAAAGTCTCATTTCTGATTGCGATTCATTTTCTGAGGCTTTTATTTATTTGTCTTTCTTCTTTCCATTTTTTTTCTTTTTTCTTGGTGTATTTGCAAATATTTTTCTTGTTATAATCGGCATCTTATGCCGATGATGAGTTGGGAAACAACTGATTCTTTTGGAATAGTTCAATAATCCCTATCTCTAGGCAAAATTTTATTATCCTATTGTGATTGTTAATCAATGCCGTAGGACAATAAAACAAAAAATTATCAAATAATCTCCAAATGTAATAAGAGATTGACTTCATCGGAGTGGATCTCCTTTTTTTAAGAAATAATAAAACTAAAAAAAATAAAATATTCACAATGCGATTGTATAACGATGCAAGTGAGAAAAATTTCTCTTAAAATAAATTTGTTAAATTTAAATCATTCGAAAATTAGATGAAGTACTCATAACGTGATTGTGTAACAATACTTATGAGGAAAAGTCTCTCAAAAGATTACTTTTTTTTAAATCCAAAAAAAATTCAAATATATTCCTTTACAAGAAAATATCTTCAAAATTACGAACTACGTGGACTTTGATCCCAACGGTTGGGTACGTAGGCCCTAGGCATCACCTAGCCAAGTCCGTTTTTGTATATTTTTATTTGTTCTTTTTTCATCTTTTTCTTTGGTGGTTTATAAGGGTAATTTTGAGGTGACTGTTAAATAATTGTATGCTTTCTAAATCAAACGTATAGGGTGCCTAACACCTTCCCTATGCGATTCAACTCCCGAACTCAATTTCTGTTTAATCGCAGACCGTCAAATTATAAGGTTTTTTTCAAAATTTTTTTCCTAATAAATAAAATTTTGGTGGCGGCTCCAAATAAAATTAGTTTTCAATTTCGAAAACTGATTTTATAATCATTTTTCTTTTTCTAAGAAAACGCCGACCGGTCACATTTCGGGTGTGATACTATGCGTAAACTCTGGCTGAGGCGCAATGCTTACATTTTCACAAATAAAGATTGCAATGCTAAAGACATCTACTGGACTGTCATTTTTGCAGGCTCCATGGGTGCTTTAGCTTTCTCTAACTCCGTCTACAGAGAGGTAGGCGTCAAATGGGAGCCGCCGCCAATCGGGTGGATCAAAGGTAACGTGGATGGAGCTTGCAGCGAGGATGGTCGCACTACAGGTTGTGGAAGGGTTTTTCACGACTTAGCTGGTAGATAGGTCACTAGATTTGCAAGGGTCTCGGTTTTATGAACAGACTCTAGTCGAAGTTGTGGGGGATCGTCTCAGGGATCGAGCTCACCCAGTCGAAGGGTTTCCGGCAAGTGTGCCTTAAATCTGACTCGAAACAAGCAATCAACTTGATCAGAAAAGGTTGCTTGTCAGAACACCCTTTATCGTCATTGATACGGCGAGTCCACGATCTTCATTCCAGGGATTGCAGAGAGTGTAGTGAAGTCGCGGGTGGGATTGCCAAGGATGCCTTTGACCAAGAGTCGAATATGAAGGTGTGGGTTGACCCACCCAATATGCTAAAGCCTGTTTTAGAGAAGGATCTGGCTTCGTATCGCCCACGTCGCTAAATGGTGTTTGAGTACTAGGCTCCTTTGGCCTTCTAGTGTATCCCAAAAAAAAAAAAATATCAAACTTATTATAAAATTAGATCAAAAAAGTATTTTCAAATTTTTCATTAAACATAAGTTTTAGTTGACGTGGAAGGAAAAAATGACAAAAGAAATTTTCAATACTAATGCATACACATATCCTTTTAAAAAACAACTTAAATAACATAACAGGACTCATTTTCTATTCAGGCCCATATTTAGATTTATCCAGGGCCAACCCAACTTGAAAAAATGCCCCAAGTGTAATTCTCTAAAAAAAAAAACGTGGACCATTTATAGCAGACTCGACTTGTAATCAAGTCTAAAAACAATCGTTTAAAGTCAAACAATAATCCATACTCTTTACATAAGTTACCTAAAAAAGTAAATTACACTTTTAAGTTTTCAAAATTACGCTTTATTTTTTTCAACTCTTAAAAAGAATACAATTTAGTTTAATTTTATATTTTATAGTATATATTTTTTTTATATATTTGATGACTTAATATCATATAGCTTTTAATTAAAATACTTTCTATTAATTTAAAAAATCAATTTTTATATATTGTCATAATTTTTTTATTGTAAATCCCTAATTAAATGTCATATATATATTCTAATTTCCTACATAAAAAGTATCAAAGATATACTTAAGTTGGTGGATTGTATTTTAATTCAAAAACTATATATAGTATTAAATTACCAGACATAAAAAAGAAAAAAAAAAGATTTAATCAACCTCTTGAACCGTAAAAAGATTAAAATATATTTTCATAATTATAAAGAAGGAATAAAAATAGATAAAAGGGGAGTATAATTTTGAAATTTTACCAGACAAGAAAGTGTAAATTAGAATTAGTCTCACCTAAAACATGTGTGACCTATCAAGCATTTTGTAGGATTCATGTACATCTTTTTCCTTTGGTTTGTGAAAATCTAAAATAGTGATTTGATTTGATCTAATCGCAAATTCCAAGTGCGGTTAAACTTCTGATCTTGTCAAGACGAACAGAAAGAAAATACAGGCCATAATCTTCAGTTCCCACACAACTCACTCTGCGGACAACCTTGAACTTTCTCACTCGCTCGCCTAGGTACTCTGCATCTTCTGTTCCTTTTCAATTTAATACTTGTCAATCTTTATCAAATGAAATTACTTTTGTTCTGCGATCTGAGAACCTGATTGATTTTTGTGCCCTATTCAAAATCTTCAAGCATAAAAAAACTCATAATTTTATAGTGAATTGGGGTTTAAATCTATTCGCGTGCGTAATTTTGTTAATTGCTCTAATTACCCACCATTCTGATTTTGGGTTTTACATTACCTGCTCGATATGTATACTTGATCTTAAAAGTTCCTGCCTCTCAATCTGTTACAATTTCTTATTTATGGATTATCACCGTCAATTTGATACCAACCTTCGTCTTGCCCTGTACTCTGATCCTTTGTGTGTTTCTTTTTGAAGAATAGAATACTCTCTCTGTGATTACCTGAAAATCTAGAAAGTCGCATAGTATATTAATAGATGTCGTAAGTCTTTTTCCTCTCTTTTTCAGGGCAATAAGTAAACTGACGTTGTTCTATCACCTGTGATGGTTCTAAATGACATTTGATATAAGATTTAAAGGAATACGGCGAAAGTTGGTATAACATTGGATGGCTGAGTTCATTGGACCGAGGATATACAGCTGCTGCAATTGTCGAAACCATGTTGCCCTTCATGACGATGCTATTTCAAAAGCTTTTCAGGTAAACTCCCGTGATTCCAAATTTGGTCAGATTAAGCTTGTGTGTTTTTATGAGATAAATCTATAGGATTAAGCTACCAGTAGGCTGTAGCTCGTCTTCCCAATCATGATACATCATACAACTAAGTACAGAATGAAAGAATTTGAGTTGCTGAACTACATCAGTGTTATCTGTGGATGTAGCATAGGCTGCAATTAATATATTTCTTTTGTTAGAACCTTTAGTGAGTTCTAACAAGTTTAGTTTGAGCCCAATCAGACTATGAAGTGCAAAGCTTTTTCAGCATTAATTTTCTTTATTCATAAGACTCCACCACTTGGTTGCATCTATATTCATCAAAAGCTTTTCAAACATGTTTTTGTAACAAACAATAGCTGAAGACATTGATAATTTAAAAGGACTCAATTTCAGGGAAGAAATGGACGAGCGTTCTTGTTCTCCCATGCGATGAACATCGTGGTGGGGCCAAAAGAAGACAGGCAGCTGATGACAGGACTGCACACAGTTGCGGATGTCTACTGTTATGACTGCCATGAAGTGCTTGGGTGGAAGTACGAACGTGCCTATGAGGAAACACAGAAGTACAAGGAAGGGAAATACATACTCGAGAAGTCCAAAATTGTCAGGGAAGACTGGTAATGAGTTACTTCTACCAACCAATGCCAGTGGGCAGTGGCTGTGGTGTGTCTGCACGTTCTATCTATTTCAGCGTTTCAAGATTTATCTATATGTAGTCAATTCTTGTTCTTTGTTTCCTCATTCTTTTGTACTCTTGGATTGCTACTAAATGATAAAAACATGTAGCTTAGACTAGGTCAAATGCATAAAATGCAGATGTTCTTCTGCTATTCCCTTGTCTGCCTTCGAGCTTTCCTAATTATTCATCAACCTATGATTTTTCTATCCGTGTAACTGCTCTCTAACCACTAATTGATCGACAATGTCAGTATACCGGCCATTCGGATTTAAATATGTTTGGGAACCGAGCATTAAAGTCATGCTCAAACTGTGCTTGCGCACTTCACAACTCATATATATTGGCTGTGGTTTCACATCAATTTTTTTTTTTTTAAGAGACAAAACGTAGTTCTTATATTTTGAACACATCAAGTGTATGGTATTTTAAAATAACTACTGTTTATTTTAATATAACTTAGCATTACATAATTGTTTTTTTGAAAGATTTTTAACATATGTTCTATTTTTTATTAGAAAACTTAATAACAAAGATATACAAAATTACATATAAATTTAATCTGATAAAAAAATAATGCAAGTTCTCGAATTTGTGCATCTTTTCTTTCTACCCCTATTTCATTTGTTTTCGTTTTGTATTTGTAATTCTTCAAGTAATCCCGAACTACCATCTTATCTATAATTTTACCTTGTAGAACTGACTTCATCTAAAATGTCGTATCCATTGTTGTAACTTAAAATTTGTTCGTTAAACAAATTATAGATACTTAAATGAAACATCAATCATATTCATCATTCCTCTTCTTAGGCTTCAATATCATATGCTCCCCACTTTGGTCTAACGTACATGTGAATAATTGTTTGACCTGTCATTCCAATGTTTGTCAGCAATTCCTATCCAAAAGGCCAATCAATTCATTAATAACCACGGCCAGTACAAATTCTCCCCATAAAGAAAAATATATCCATTACAATGAGTCAATGACCTCTGCCAAGAGAGGTTTTAGCCGCCCCCTCAAAAGGATTAAAAAAAAAAAATTGCAAGTAATACTACAAAGAACCAGCAATCAATTGATGCGGAAAAAAATTTAAAAAAAAAAAAACAACTCACAAAAGAATCATATGCAACTATAGAAATCCAACCTAATCAATCATATTACAGTACTGACATTTTCTTCCTTGATATCCATCTCCTTTTAGCGTTTTCTATGGCATCCTCCTTCATCTTCATAAGCTCAAGAAAGCGCTGGTGATAATGTATATCTATTGCTTCCAGCTCCAGCTGCAGCTCGTCAGGCTGATTTTTGTCTGAGAGAGAAAGAGAACAGATGCTTGACATGTCAAAGTTTTTGGATACATCACCACATGTGTCAATAATCGAGACAGCTGAGTTCTCTGACTCGTTGTTAACTGAATTCCTGTCTGACACATTGATGTTTACAGATCCACCACCATTAGCTTCACTCTTGCCACCATCTTGATCATATAACCTGATATCTGAAATATAACTGTTGCCATCAGAGCCCTCACAGCATTCATCAAAGATAAAATAATCAGGTTCTGTGCTTTTAGCATCCGACGCCATAGTAATCCCATCCTCTGCTGTAATATCTGACATCACAGATACTTGTTTCTCTTGATCTTCTACATCAACAAGCAGTGGGTATACAAGATCCTCATCACTATGGCACCTTGAAGATGTTCCACTATCCAGAACTAAAGGCGATTTCCCATATAAACGATCTGCTCCAGATGATAAACATTGGCTTGACACTCTCCAGTTGGGCACAAGCCTGACGATCATATTGTGTACTAGTTCAGCAATAACACTCACGTCCTCCTTAGTGAGATCCAGATGTTCTACCATCTCCTTAGCAATTGAAATTGCTGTATCAGAATCAAGGTAGAATGGAAAATGGATATTCCTTGCGCGACCTACCAAATACGGAAACAAACATTTAGCATACAGTAGAATTTTCTTCTTTTATTTTATTTTATTTTTTTTGTTTTTGTTGTTGGGGAAGGGGGGGGGGGAGCTAAATACAATACCACTCACCATTTGCAGCTGCAATGCGAAGATTTAATGAAATTGTACCGTCTGCAGCATTTTTTTCTCCTCTCAACCTGAATTCATTAGTCTCATGCATCCTTAAGCATTCTAAGGTATGAGAAGTTTCTTCAGTAACATTCATATGGGAGCCAGGTAAAATATCCTTGAAGTTTAAGTCTATCTCCATGGGACGAGGCTCCGATATTGGGGGAGTCACCAATTTGGTTGTGGTATTGGGCAACTGCAGTGTATGATTGATCTCCTTTACGTTGTCAATAGCAAGAAATGGATCCTTCAATAGTTCAGATGCAGGCAATCTCATAGATGCTGGAACTAAACACTTCTCTATGAACTGCTTCACTTGTGGATCAGTCACTTTGGCAAGTGCAGCAGGCTTGATACCCTAAGTAAGAAACTTATGAGTGTATTAGAAAACAAAGCTAAAAAAATTAAAAAAAGAAACAAAATCAGTGACCTCATTAGCACTTGACTTACGGAGGTAACTTTCTTAAATATCTGAGCTGGATTTTTACATTCACTGTATGGATACTCACAGGTGATCATTTCTAACATACACAAACCAAAAGAATATATGTCAACAAGTTCATTGTACTCTTCTTCATACAGCTCCGGGGCCATGAATTCTGGTGTCCCTGCACCAATCAGATTCAAAAGAGCACATCAGTATCAAATTCTCAATCTAAATGGTTTAATACAGTCAAAACCTCAGGAGACACTGAAGCATATTACCAATAACACTACGGGCAGTGGGCTGCTGCATGACAATAGCCAATCCAAGATCTCCAATCTTAACTTCTCCATTATTACCATTTATAAAAATATTATCACATTTCAAATCTCTATGGATTATAGGAGGATTGTGACTATGCAGATAGCATAAACCTCGAAGAATCTGCCTCGCCCAGTTCTTGATGGCCTTCATATCAACATTCTTGTGCATCTTTCGATATCTAATCCAATATAACCAACAGCAATGTGAATGATGCTAGAGGCAAGTACAGCAAAGGAAAGAGTACAAAAATGACAATACACTTACCGCCTCAAACTCCCAGAGGCGAATAACTCAGTAATTATGTTGATAGTCTTGCTTGTATAATCCACCCAAGAATTATAGAACTTGATAATGTTCTCATGTTTCAAGGACTTTAGGAGATGCACCTCAGAATAAAATCTTTCCAATTGTTGTGGAGACTGAAGAACATCCTCAATATTCACTTGGTTCCAGGCAACTTCTATCCCATCAACTTCATCAAATGCCTTATATCTAAAATAACAATATAACCAGGGTAAATTTGAAGTTAAGGTTCCTCACTTTGAAACATTGCTAACTTCAATAAAATCAAGCATGAACACTAAATGAAGATAAGTCATAGAGCCATACACAGTCTTGAATGCTCCTTTCCCCAGCATATCATCATACTGAAGATATAAGCACAACAGAAATGAAAGTTATATCAATAAATCCACTCCAGAAAAGAGCAAATGACGGGGCGGAAATTAGCACCATAGAATCACTAACTCAGATAGACTAAAATCAACTAAACTTCGACACCCAACTTCTACAGAATTTGACTAATATACATGGTGAATATAACGGCAAGAAAACTGAAATGGTTGCTTCAAAATGAACAAGCAAAACTAATTACCACATAGAAATTCTTGTGCACAACTATTGTACCTTGTCATTTGTACATTGTCTAACAACATCGGGCAAAGCCAGTTCCCTTAAAATTTACACATCATCCACAAGTAAGCATTTACTAGACAAAATGACGAAAAATTTGATTACTAATTAACACCCCTCTCCTTTGTCTAACAGATGCTGCATTGTTAGCCTAGGTGGTGCAGAAATATAAATGAATTGACTTGATGTTATTGGAGAATGTACAAACGACGTGACACAATAATTATACACAGAGAAGTTTTCACCCCACATCCTTTGATAAAGAATCTAAGAGTGTCTCTGTAAAAGCTACAATTTTCATTAAGCATATTACGATCCTCGACATTTATTAATTCAGAAAATTTCACTGTTCAATTTTTTAAAAAAAGAAAATCAGTAACAGCCTCAACAGGTGAACAAAAGCAATCGATGTAGCTACATTTACTATCTCGAGATTACGCCGAACTATTAAGAATTATATGTTTCTCATCGAATTCCCAGTGTAAAATTAATAGAAACGCAAAAAGCTACAGAGCCCATCGTACATACCCGAATGTATCGTCCCGTTGGATCTTTCTCCACAACATCAACATCCTCGTTCCCCAACTTGCCAACAGACAAACTAGCGCCGGAATCCATAGCAATCAAAGATTTAAAATGACAGCCAAAAATAATAGGAAGAAGAGAATCGTTGAATTTATTATCTTTCGCGAGAAGAATTAGCAAACCCTATCAAAGCAAATCGATTTTGATACGAATCCGAGTCTGAGGAAGACAAAGCTGTTCAGAAAATGCCTCAGAAGCCACTGAATAGGAATCGAACGCCGAACGAAAGCGGAATCGGCATCCGACGAACCACAAATCCGAAGATTCCAAATCCATAAAAAGAGTTCGATTGTGCCTGAAGCTGCACATCCTTATACCAATCCCAGATTCACGCATATCCCTATCTGCATCTTCTCTAGGGTGAAATCAAAATCTGTGGAAGAACTAGGATCCTCCACTCAAGACCCTAGGAACCAGGAACTGGAGAAAGTGACTCGAGAAAGCACAGTTTCTTGCGTACGACAGCAACGATATGAGACGGCAGGTATGTATGTATGGAATAATGGAAGGAGCCGATGTACCCTAAGGGTAAAAAGTTGTTTACAATTAAAAAAAAAATGTTGTTTACAATTCATTAATTGATCGAACCGCCTATAATTAATCCCAGGAAGAGAATAACAATCAAAGCTATTTATAACTGAAAAAGAAAAAGCTCCATAGTTATTTCTTACTTCTATTAAAAAAAAATTAAATTTCTTTTGCATAGTTATGACGGTTTTTGTTTCTTTTTTTTTTTAAGAAAAATGAGATTATATAAATTGCAAAGAAAATCTGTTTTCTGGTTTTTGAACAAAAACTTGCATATAAGTCTTTTGAATTTAGTCTAACTATAATTATTTTGTTCTAAACTTGAAGACATTATATTTTAGTTTATGGCATAGATTACCTTAAATATATAAGATTATATCTTTTATTATATGATACTTTCAGTCATTTTTTAAAAAATATATATTTTAATTATTTATTTTTGTGAATCTTAAAAGAATTAAAAAAAATTAAAAACTAAAAGTCTTTTAAGATTCACAAAAATAACTCAGTACTTATTAGTTCTTAAAATATGAATATTTATTTCATTTTTTTTCTTATTTTGTTTATTAAGGAAACATTAACAAACTGCAAGTCAACAGCATAGCTTAGGAACCAAATTAAATTGACCAGTTCGATCAAGATTCGTTACTAATTCGATCAGATTGATTCAAAAAAATTAATTAGCCAAAAAATTGATTAAAAACCGATAAATCAGTTGAATTGGTTTTTTTTAAAAGAAAAATCACTATATACAAAATATAATTATTTCTCACACTATATGAGATTTAGCAAACTTTTATTTTTTTTATCTTTTTTATTCTTTTCTATTACATTATATTTTCTTTTTTCTTTTAAATTATTTTTATAATAATATTATTTTTTCTAGAAAAATAAATAAGAGAACAAGAAAAAAAATAAAAGAGCAATTCCATACACACACATATATAATATAAGTTTAATATGGTTAAGAATAAAAATGTTTATTAATTTATGATATTATATGTTTTTAATATATAAAATTAAAAATATATATTTAATTATTACTAGTGAGTGTTTAAACCGGTAAAAACCCAGTCGAATCGATAAAGCCGACTGATTCAACTTGTTTAATCGGTTCTTCTTCTTTTTGAATTTTTTTATATTTTTTAAATTTTTACTGAATATTAATATTTTTTAAAAAAATCTCTAAAAATTTCAGCTATTAGAAAAATATTTAAAATTTGTATAAAAATATATATATTAATCTTTTAATATTTTAATATATGTAACATATATATTAATTATATATTTTAATATATTTTAAGTAACACCAGTTTAATTATATATATATATATATATATATATCTATATAAATCTATGTATATATTTTTATAGTATAATTCATAATATGAAGCTTCAACAATGAACCTTTAAAAAACCAGAAGTTTATATACACACGCATAATAACATAATGAATTGTACATGCAATATTTTTATTAATGAAACCCATAGTACAGACAAAATGAGTGAAACAAAATTTAAGTATGGTTGTTATGTTTTTGTTATTAAATTTCTCAATCAAAACATGGTAAATGTATGATTTTTAACATAATTATATTTTTTTTATAATTTAACATTGCATAATTGATTGTTTAAAAGAATCTTTTACAAATATTTTATTTGGTAAAAGTATTTTTTTATCCCTAAAGTTTACTTTTAGTTTCAATTTCATCTTTAATATTTTTTTGTGCTAATTTCATTTTACATATTTTTTTTGTGTTAATTTTGTCTTTAAAGTTAACGTCATTAACAAAATTGACAAAAAATACTAAAATAAATTCTTTCAAGTGACATGTAAACTCTTCCATGTGACACATTAAATGTTTAAATTTTAATTTGAGACAAAAGAAATAAATAAAAAAAGTATAATTTATAGCGAAATTGAAACTTAGTCAAATATATAAAACTAAATTAAAACTAAAATCAATTAGTATAATACATTGGTAATGAACGTGTCACATGAAAAAACCTATATCAATAATTTACGTCAACTATATTAATAGCGTTAATCTTAGAGCATCTCCAATGACAATTCTTAAAAGGTTCTTAAAAATAAAAATTTGTTTTTAGTGAGTTTTACTATTGGAGTACACTATACATATAATAATCATTCTTATATAAGAACTAATTATTACAGTAAAAATAATAAAAAATTGTAGGACTCATTGTGAAAGTGTAAAAATATAAAGTAACTTGTAGAATCTATTTGTGAGTTCTTTAAAGTTATAATATTAAAGTAGAAAGTTACTTAAAATAAAAGTAGTGATGTGATATTTTAAAATTCACAATAAATAACTAACTAGAGTTATACTATTGAAGATGTACTTAGAGACAAAATCAAAATTAAAAAAAACATGTAAAATAAAATCAACACATAAAAAAGTTAAGAGACGTTAAGGACGAAAAAAAACTTTTGCCTATTTTATTTGTAATGAAAAATGTATTAAAAAAATGCATATAAATTATTCCATGCTGAGTGGTGGTGGAAGAGCAGGCGCGATGGAGAGCAGCAAGTTAATTAAAAAATGAGATAAAATTAAATAGAGAATTTGCCAATTCTCGAATCCTGATGCATTCTATTATTTATAGCTTTCCGCACTAACTCGTAACCAACAGCCTCCAAGAGAAGATAGGTAAGCTATAACCTCATTGCAGTGAACTCAAAAGGAACAGAACAGCACAAGATGACTGGCATAGGCACACGGTTCTGGGCGTAGATGAGATCGGCTAATCAAGTCGTCTGACATAACATTGGACTGGGTAGACAACATTAGATAGCACCTTAGGCGCCAATACACTGATGTATTTCTCTGATCACTTTGATCAGAAACACAATATACAAAGAAACAACCAACGGAAGCTGCTTCCTCAATTCTCAGATCGCCATAAGTGAATGGTCAAGTATATTATAATAAATCCTCTTCATGTAAGGCTATATGCTTGATTAAATGAGAAATAAGATCAATCAAAGTAGTTACATGGAGGCAACAACAGTCTATTTCATCTTAGGTTATAAGTGCTACGCAAGTTGATATTTTAAAACAGAAAATTTTAACCACCACAGAATTCCCTATTTTTAGGCCCCATCTTCAAGTATTCTCCAGATTATTTGGCAAGTTTTCCTCTCATGAATTGAGCTCCACAAAGAGGCTGGCCTGAGGATGCAATCCTGCTTCCTCCAATGATAGCATAAGCTTTTCTTGTCCATAAACAACCCGAGGAAAATTGGAGACTAGACTGTAACTCTCAGCTTCTAAACAGCCCAATGAGTCGACATAGTCATATAAAGACTGGATTTTCACTGTGCTGTGGAACCTCCTTTCCTTGCGTTCACCATTTGGAAACCGAACCAAAACCTATTTTTTTTTCCCAATTTGAAACAGTATTAATGTGCGAAATCCAAATTATAATGAAACAGAGAACTCAACACGAAGGGATAAGGAACTGAATGGATTATAAATCAATTCAAAATCATCTAAATTAAAGATAAAATATAGCAGTAAAAAAATAAGTTCTGTACAGATATCTGAACTAATGAAACATGTCAAACATAATAAAGGTAGGAAATGGGAAATAAAATACTAGATCAACTTTGATACACATTACCCGTGTGACATTAGGTCCTTTCATAGGTTCTTGACCAAGTGACTGGGCTTTCTCCTTGCGCATTTTAGCTAATGCAGCCTGCTTCTCTGCAGCTTCTTGTGCTGCCCTTTCTCGAGCCTCCTCTTCCTCCTTGCGTCGCCTCTCAGCTTCAGCAGCTTCCCTTTCACGACGTTCTTGTTCTTCTCTCCTCTGCCGTTCCCTAGCCTGGACGGACATATTATTAACTAATCACTGCTACAAATAGAGCCAATATTCCCAAAATAAAGGCCCTCCGCAAGGGAGAAAGCAAAAAAGGGCATGCCAAGCTGTAGACGAGAGACAAAATATAGTATAATATAATAACTCCACAAGAAGCATACTTGATCGGCTTCTAGTGCAGCTCTATAAGCAGCATCTTGCTCCTCCCTTAAGCGCATATTGTTTTGTCTTTCTTCTGCATCTAGCCTTGCTGCAACTAGAACTGAGGAACTTTCTTCAAGCACTCTCTGCAGCATCACAAGCATCTCCTCAGGAGATTTTGGACCTTCAACCTTGGCAAAATAGAAAAGATTAAATGATAAAGAATTATCTTGATCAAGAATGGATTTATTAACTACAATAAACTTGGCTCCTGATTCTATAAGATAGTAGAGAATTTGAACTCAGTGACAGGAGAGATCAGCAACTCTACAAAAATGTACAGGTGAATTGACCATATAACTCAATTGCGGTTACTTGCAATATAGCCATTTGACACAATGAATTAAAAATTCCCCTCACTAGAACAAATTAATGTGACAAGCCCAGGCAATCCATAGCAATGGACAATAACAAAAATCTTCTCTCAACTGGCAAAGGACCAAATTAAACAACTTAGAAGACAAAAAGCAGCAAAACTATGATGAGCTCCAAGTACAGCTGGTAAACAGCTAAACACATGTGACAATTGAAGTATTGATGCCAAATCATATTTGCTATGAGCCCCATACTTGTATAAGATACAACACAACATGACACTTGTTAAGTTTCACCTAAATATTACATATCTTGTTATATCAGTGTTTTTACCGCATCTTATCTAATATCCATGCTTTCTGGCAGGCAACAGATGTTGCAAAGACAGCAAACTGAGAACCTGGTGTCAGGTAATCTCCTCTTCCTCAGGCAAAAAATTATAGAAATAAGATTTTCAGATGTTAAGAAGGAAAGAAAATATGTCTTCAGGAGATAATCAACAAGTCTGTCTAAACTAAGAAGTAAACTCACTGACTTAACGAAGTTTAAACAACAAAATTATAGGACAGGACACATCACACAAATACACACACATACATATAGTTCATTTTTATGTTTTTAATTGTAAAATGTTGTTTAAATTTAGTGATGTAATATAAATAATTCAAAATAAACCGTGTCTCCTAATTAATATTTTTTACATATAATTAAAAACTTCTCTAATTTTTTCACTTAAATTTTGTCCAATTATATACTTACAGTTCTAGTGCCAACTTCTCATCCCACTTGACCCACGTTTCTGATTTCATTTAACACAACAGATCTTTAATAAAGAATAACACGGGACAAGGGAGAGTCATTTTGGTAACTCCTTTGTAGTACGCCAGGGGAGAAGAAACCCCTCCACCCAATCCTTTTGTCTTCACCTAAAAGCTTTGTTTTTATTTATTTTTTTTGTCCAAGCCCAAGTTTGAATCTGACTGTGCATGCATTACTTTGATTTTTGGACACTTAGATAAGTTATTGAACAAGATCTTCTAGTTAATGAGATACTTAAAGAGTTGATCATTGATAAAGCTCAATGACGTCGTGCAATTTATGTAACCGACCCTAATTAGTAGGATAAGGCTGTTGTTGTTATTTTCAATAAGTGTGTGTCTGTTGTGGTGTTTTTTTTTTTTTGTTTTGCGGGGGGGGGGGGGGGGGGTTACTATTGTATCTCACCCATTGTCAATTGTCCGGCACACTGGTATCTCTTCCTTAGTATCTTGGACATCATGGCATTTTGAGATTCCCATGTTGATACGACAACTGAAGTTGTCAAAGGATACAAAAATTGTATTTTAAAGAAGTCAACAAAACTAATAGTGATGTCACCATAACTAATAGTGATGTCACCATGAGCTTCCAGGCTTTTTGGATGACACCAGGTATCTAGGGTTCCAGAGTTTGTACACTAGCATCTTCGATGTTGCCTAGCATCCAAGCTACTAAGGTCAAGATAACAGTACACTAAATGCCTCCTCAATATCATCTCTATATCATAAGTGACAAGGTGGCAGCACCCAACCTATGCTTCTTTTCCCACCTTCTCAGTTCTCTCCTAACAATTACATAAGTTGCTCATTCCTTTCTCTGTGGGGTGGGTAACAGCAGAGAAGACTCAATATCAGAGGCAGGACAATGAATTCCAGAAAACCTTGTCAAACACAATTTGGCAAGAGGTATGAAGCTGTATTGCTACCATGTTGAAGCCATAATTTAAATTGAAAAAAAAATGGACATGCACAGACATTGGGCATTGTTATATGTGACAGCGTGTTGCAGGATTAGTGATGAAGAAAGTACACATCATATACTGCAAGTCTGCAACACACCGGACCATGCCAGTGATTCACAACTAATTAAAAAATGGACCTTTCTATCTAACCTGAAAGTCACCAATTATTAGAGTTTCCTATCAATTATCACTTACAAAAAATTTTAGTATCTCGCTATATTTCATTTTCTGCTAAGATAATGTGGCATGAAGTGTAGTTAGGCTCCATACAGTTTTGCCAGGCCTTGAACCAAAATTTCCTTCAGCTTTCAGAATTTTCCATTGTAATCCTATTTCTATGTCTCATGGGACACTACCAGCCCAGCCCCAAGCAATTTGGGGCACATCTTTGATATCCCAACTGCTGATTATGGTTGAAGTTTCTCCTAATTATTACACCCACAACAAAGGTAAATGGTTTCAGAGAAAACACGTTGATAATTTGACATTCATTCTCACTCATTAGGACTCCTACAGCATCCTTCCATGGAAACAAGCAGAATTTCGTTAAGCTCTAAGATTTTTTCCAATATTCAAATGGTACTGAAATAATTTTTTTTTATAGAAAAAGAAGAAATAATTCTTGAAATCATTTTCATCTTTTATCAAATAAAATCCTTTAAAAAAATTGGCAAAACCACCAAGTAAAGTTAATACCTATAACTGACTAAGTTTTTAACTAAATACACACCTAAAAGTTCTATGGCATGAAATATAAAACCTGCTCAAATAAGAAATTCTTGAAATCAATTTCAGTCTGGGTTTGATTCTGGTTCATGTTTGGTGATGAAAGAAAAATACCAAGACCTGTTAGTTTCATTTTAGCAACTTATCTGTCATAGTTACTATCACCATTTAGATTTGATCATGACTTTCTTGTTCAGTTTCAAACTTGGAAAATATTTTTTGTGGTCATCCTTAATAAAAATACCAATATAAGAAAAATATTGGACATATCCAATTTTTTAGGGTCATCAAACACCTATTCAGCCAGCACAAAATCCACTGATTGCAAAAACTACTTTTTTTTTCGTGTGGAGGAGGGGGAAGGGGAGAATTTTGGCCTCATTCATCCACAACAAAGGAGTATTCCATGAAACAGCATTGAACAACCAAAATTTCTTGTGCAATTCATGGCCATCTTCAGTTAGCCAACAGCAGTTCTTACTATATTATTAAGGAGTAAATAGTTAACCTAAGAAAGTATTTCTCGCGAGGATTGATATGACCTATTGCTCTAGCAAAACAATACTCTAAAGAGATATAAGAATTCATGCTGATCTTTCCATCAGCTTCACAACCACCACAAAATGATAAGACTACCAGCATCATACTAGCTACGACATCCAAAAGAGGTTAAATTAACTTTTGTACAATCTTGGATACAGCTAGAGTAGGGAAAATGAAAAAGATATATAAACTGTAATCATAACAATATATTGAAATTTTGGACCTAAGTTTGGTAGAAGATAATCACAGGCTTAACTTTATACTTATTTGTGCAGTACACTCCAATTTGAGAGAGGGAGTCTTTGTATAGAGTGATTGGCGCCTCATCAGACTTTTATTATATATTTGTAGGGAATGGATAAAATGCAAGTGGATTATCCATCTCACTTTCCTAATATTCTCACACTCACCAACACCACAATGTAATTACAAGTCAAACTCGACTTTTTTGATGCTAAAAACCAGTGGATTACTCTATAATGGCAGAATCATTACTATAAAAACCAATGAGAGCACATAACGCAGCATATTATTATGTTTGTGACTTTGTGCTTCAGGAAAAACTGACAAATTAAAATTTCAACCACCATACTGGAACTATGAAGTTTAAATTAAGACAAGGATGATACCTGTTGAAGCAGTGCAATCCTCTGATTTGTTGCGGCCATGACTACAGCACAAAATGGAAACCGAGAAGCCTTCAGGCTGTTACTCATCTTAAACCCTTCACTAGTCCGAATACTACCTCCCCATGACACGAAATTGTCATTCACAAACGCCACAAAAGTCGGCGAGCACAGAGTCCTCTCACAGAATAAAGGCGTATCCGGATGCTCTGGCGAGTGCAAGTAAACAAATAGAAGTTTAAAGGCATTCCTTGACCTTTGCAGGGCGTCCATAAAGCCCTCGCTCACAAAATTAGGCCGAGTGGTACCGTATTCTCTCTCAAACCCTGCCACAAAATTCATAGCCTCAGTTGCCGCTGCCGACACGGGAATCAAACGCGCTGTGGACTGATCGTTCCTAGACGAACCCGCGCCCAACCCTAACATGCCGAGTGAATAGGAGAGCACACCGCCGGCGGCCCAAAAGCCGAAGCCAATCGCGCCAGAAATTAAGCTCAAACTACCAGAAATGATAGAAACCGGCAACTTAATGAGCTTCCAAGCCAAGCCAGGAGGAGCGGGCTCCGATGGTTGCAAGGCACGAAGTGAATCGCCATTGGACGTGTGGTGACCGACAGCGGAAGAGCCAGCATCGGCGGAAGCACCTGACGGTGGCGGATTGGTGTCGATGGAGGTGAAGTAGGAGATCGCGAGGTCGAGGTCCCAGCCATGGGCTGCAAGAATCTCTGTGCATAAGTCGGGATCTTGTAGGCCTGTGATCGCTTGGAAATGCGCCAATTTATCGGCTGCATCCCCCATATCGATTGCGATGAGAAGGAATCGAAGGAAATCGAAAACAGAGAAGGCGAATTCGAAAGGAAGAGCAACTTCCAAGAAGAATGAAGTCCAATTCTCGGGTTTTTCTTCCAACTTCCCTTCCAATTTCCATACGCCGCAGGATTATTTAATCCTTCTTTTATTTAACGACTGGGCTTTTGTTCCAGAAATTGCCATTAACTGTCGTCTCCCTTTTTTTACATTACTGCCATGGGCTTTTGGAAATCCACGTTTTTTTGCGTGTCTACTGCCCTGCTCCACCTCCACTTTCTTTTCAGTATCTTTACTCTTCACAAGTGAGGGTTTATTTAAATCTGTTTTGTAGGTAGCTTATTTAAATAATTATATAACAAAAGTTTATCATATAAATATTTATATATAAATTATTTTTATTATTGAATAGTTTATAAAAATGAATATTATAAATTATTTTTATAAATTTTTTTAAACGTATATATAAATATTTATACTATAAAATAGACTAAATAAACTTAAAATAAACTATTTCAAATGCTTCAAATTATTTTAGTTTAGCTATATGACTTTACAAAAATTGTGCCCTAAATAGTCATGTCTCAAATCATTTCTATTATTACTTTTTAAAAATTTATAGATGTTTTTTTAACTCGTTACCCGTTAATCTTTAAATTATGTATACATTGTTTAATTATTTAGTATTTGAGTATTAAAATTACAAAATACAGTCTCTAAAGGCGCTTATTCAACCTTATTTTTTCTAATTTTTGTAATATTTCTCTAATCTTTTATCGAATAAATAGTATTTTTGTACTTTTAAGTTTTAACCAAGATATCAAACTTCTAAACTTGCTTGTAGAAAACAGGGTTTGCGAAATATAACTCTCTCTTTTTTTTGTGAAAAAAGAAATTAAATAGTCTAAGACATTTACACGGAGATCTAGGTGTTAGGATAAACGGACGAACTGAAGATTGCATTATCAGATCTAGATGGGTCTAGTTTGGTTGATTAAAAAGTTTAATGAGAATCGAAATACCTTTTGATGGAATAGAATGTTTTGATCCACAATCTTATTTGGTAAGGCATGAAAAATAATAGAAAAAAATTTTTATTTTATTGTTTAGTTGGAATAATTTATGTAAGAATAAAAAAGAATTGATTAAATAATCATAATATTAATAGATAAAAAATCACATAAACATTATATGTGATAATGCCATCAAAGAAATTGAGTAAAATAATTTTTATGTCTCTGTGTTACCTGTAAAAACAAAGTAATCTCATCGTTCACAATTTTTTAGTCTTAAGTTAATGATGAAAATACAATTATTTAACAAAAATATTGTAATACCTGTAAAAAAAAATAAAATATAAAGGTGTGTTCTCGAACTACGGTTATTATTTCAGTATATGGTACTATTCACCTATATAATACTATTCACGTATACGGTACTGTTCACTTATATAATCAAAATGTCGAGTACTAGAGACATAAAAGTAAACGAGAAAGAAATTCGTAGGAGAAAATGATGTTTTATGTGAGAAAATACCCTTAGAGACTAAAATGAAAGGACTGAATTGAAAAAAAAACTTCTTAAGTTTTCAATAGTAAAGTAGCCTTTCAACTTTTCCATGATTGCACAATAAACTAAATAATTAGTATACATTAAATTGAATTATTTTATTAAAAATGTCATTTTCATAAATAGTAAATTAAATATTTTATTAGCGCATAGTGTCAAATAATTTTCTTGACTTTTCCTATAAATAGGCTCTTCCATTTCACTTCTAAACTCACACTTTCAACTTATCTTCTTTTTTTCTTAAGTTTCTCTTGTTATGACGCTAGGCATCTGAGATTTTGGGCCTTTCCTTTTCAGTTTAGGTGGATACTATGCCTTTTCTATGTCTTTTAAATTTTAGAAATTATTTTCTTAAGTATGTTCTGTGGTTGTGGCTTTGCCTGATCTTCTACATCAAAAAAACTTTCCTTAACTGCCTAAATGTTATTTTGATTATATGATTATCAAAATAGGATGTAAACTGTAAAGAATATATATGTCTAGGAAAGTTCTGGCTAAAGAAAGACCTGGTAATTAAGTGTGTCCATTGCGACCTTCCACTCTTTCTTGAGAACTTACCTGGTGTACCCTTTTACAGATTGTATTCTCTATTTATGGTAAGGATAGTGCTCGTACTTATGAATAGTAACCGTATGTATGAATAGTGACTATATGTATGAACAGTGACTATACGAAAATAATCTTAACTTGTTTTCTTTAACCTTTTATGAAGTCTTCGTAGCGGAACCTGAAATTCACCTGTGTGCTCTTATCCGTAACAACTTAGAGAAGTAATACTCATATAGAATCCAATTGAGTGGACGTAAATTTAATAATAGGATCATAGCACGATCCATCACGTTAGTGAACCGGGTTGAAATCCCAAGTTTCGCCAGTTTAAGGTGACAACAGGATATTAGTGAGAACTTTAACGTCATTATTTCCAATATATATTATCTTTACATACTCGAGTCTTTTATTATTTGTATTATAACTTTTAACTTTTATGATACTTTAAAGTATGAATATTCATGATATATTGAATTTTACTTTTTTTAAGAAAAGCTGTATGGTATGTTTGTGATATTGGGTGGTACCCCCCTTTCTGTGATGAGTAAGACTGGTCAGGCATCGAGAAACATTAGAAGAGACACAATTCCTATTAATGGAATAATGGTGTAGCATTACAAGATCTTAAGAGAACTAGAGGTTGAGCAGGTAGCTCACTAGGGTGGTTCCACCTTAGTGATGAGTGCCAAAACCTAATATGTGTACTTGGTTATTTATTTGTAAAAAATTGTTAATTTCTGTTTATTCCCTACTTGTGCTCTTGGCTGATTTTATAACCTTTGAGTTTATTATCAGGATCGATTTTAAAATTTGTTCTTATTATTGATTTTATCGTATATTCACTGAGTTTTTCCCAAAAACTTGCCCTCACATTTCCCCTTTCAGATACATTTGCAGAAAGGAACTCCCACTAGATGAATAGCAGAGTGATCTATAGAATAAAGAATCTTCTCATTGCCGGGTAGGTTCAGTGATCCCGCGTCTGTATTAAGGACTCTGTGGTTATTAGGACTCCTAGGAGGTTATTTCAGGAATTTAAGTTATTTCAGGAATTTACGTTCTAGATATTATAATCTTTATGAAAATAGTGTTATTATGGTTGTTCAACTGTACCTTCATAATTGTATTAAGTTATGTATAATATTTTCGTATATGTTAGCAATGACGTCATATATGTTTTTAATAAAAGTTCCATCTATTGTGAATAGATATGATTTTGAATAAATTTATGGATCTTACGTTTCCGCATAATTGAACTCAACAAAAGGGTCAATAGGAAGGCTTACAGTGATGGGAGATTCATCATTGTGCCGGTCATGTGCCTAGAAAACGGGTTGTGACAAATATAGGACTTAATAAAATATAAAATTATTTATAATTTTTTCTTTATTTCCATTAATGTGGATTAACAAATAAGAGGCTTAAAAATACATTTAATATCTTCTCCATCAAACATAAAATATAACCCCAAAAAATGTCCAAGTAAGTATTTCTTTATTTTTATTTTTTATTTAAAAATTAATATAATTTTTAAGTTGAACTCTTCTCTTTTTCCATAAAAAAATTAATGTAATTTTTCAAGTTTAGGAAGATATAATGATAAAAATGAGTTCTTATTTTAAAAAACAAGAAGACATGCTACTATATGAGCTAGGTAATCATGATTCCTTCATTTAAGAGGATAGGAATTCTCAAGGAACACTATCTAATTAAACATGCATTTTGTCTGTTTCTTTTTCTTTCTCCCTCAATTCCATGAAACAAAAGCTTAGATAGAGTACTTTAACCAACCAAAAAAGAAGTTTAAATAGAGTAAGGTAATTGTTCAACCATGGTTTTTAGTGTCAAGGCCTGCAAACCAACCCATAATTGTTCGTAAATGAGTATTTTTGGGCATGTTATTTTAGACTCGTTTAAAAAATGGACTTAAATAGATGGCTTGTTTATTTTTTTTACAAAAATTATACTATTTAGTAATTTTATCACGTATTTATATTTTATAACATTATATTCAATAAATATAATAATTTTGTATATGAAAACTTTTGTAATTTTTTACAAAATAAATATAGAATTTTTAAATATAAATATAATATAGTTAATTTAAAAAAATATATAAAAAATTAAAGTTATTGGTTATTTAAAAATATTAAAGAAGAAATATTTTATATGTATAAATTGTATTTTAATTAAAAAATATTTAAATTTTTGAACTAAATTTTTTTAAAATATATTATTTAAATATAATTTTTTTTTTTAAAAAAAAAAAGTGGCCCGCAGGTCGACCTGTTTAGGACCACAAGCTAAGACGGGCAGTCTTAGTTTTTCATAAAGTGACTTGCAAGCTACACGTCTAGGCTGCTTAGCTTTTGGCCCCATGACGGTCTAATACGGGCCGTTTGGCCATGCTAATTCCATGATGAGGTTGGTTGAAAGAGTGTTTTCCCAACAGAGCAGGAATTTCGAATACACAGTTAATCATACATTGTATTCTCAATCTCCACTACAATATGTGTTCAAGTGTAGAAGAAGCAGTTGAGAAATAGGGGGAAGCCAATGTGGCATTTAATCTGCCCAGATAAACTTGAGCCTATGGTTTTTGCTTTATTATTCAAATGGGACAGTTTGATGCAGCTGAAACAGGTGAAGCTGCTTGAATGTGTGTAATGTGAAAGAGTGAAGCAATAGCTAGCTACCTAACAGCTATACAAGGTATCAAGTTAGTGAAGGACATATAATTTTTATCCTCGAAACACCTATCACAGCACACAGTTGAAACATTTCAAATGCTCAAGGTGATTCATTCATTCTGAGATCCCCATCATGTCATGGCCATGGGAACTCCCAAATCTGTTCTCTGATAATTATCCATTCCAGAGGTTTCTGTGTGCTGCAGAAGCTGCACCAAATACCAGAACACTTCTATCCTCGTTACATGTCTGGTTCCCTGTACCATAATGTCAACCACTGTTTTAGTTCCCAGACAATCAGTGTTATAAAAATCTTTTTATTTTTTTATGTGAATTGTTTGATCTAAAATAGATGGTCTAGATTTGAGGAGAACACGAGGGGATTCAGATTCTTATTTTATTTACCTCAACAATAAAGCGACCCCATAACTTGTTGTCTCTAACTTCCATCTTTCCTTTCAGAATATTCAATCCATATCCTCGGATTATCTCTGCTATCTCAAGGAACAAACCCTTCTCCTCACAGAGAATCTGCAATGCACAAAATCCCGATGCTCTTTACATTTCCTTTTTGCATCATCTAAAAGACAAAGAAAAACTAGAGATGCGTTCTCGTTTCTTACCTCTATCAGCATTTGGCCTGGTGGGTTCATGTCCTCAACTATAATGGGGCATACCAGTGTTTGACCTGCAACTTCAAAAGCCCATGTAACACCATTATCATCTTTCATATCTGATTTTCCCAAAGTTTGGCCCTTTGCATCGATACGGTTTGCCTTGTCAATGAGCTGCAAAATCCATGGCTATCAAATTATATGACTAAATTATTGATGTAGCTTTTCAAAAATTACACTTTTCTCAATTTAATCCTAAAAAAATCAAGTGTCTCAATTTAATCTGTAAAAGATAACATTTGTGTCAATTTGATCTTTTTTTTACTAAATCACAAAATCTACCGTTGCTAGATCTCAAAATTTTCATTGCTAAAAATTATTTTGACAAAAAAAAAAATCAAATTGAAACAAACACAATCTTTCAAGATTTAAATTGAGATATTTGATATTTAACGATTAATTTGGAAGAAACCTTTTCAAAACCAAATTAGTAATTTACCCAAATTATATTGACCAAACATGCTTCTATTCTGTTATCACTAACACTAAAAAGGATTTGATTAGTTAGTTACCTTTGGAGATTTGGGTTCTTGCAGCTTGTCTGCATATTTTGTGACGCTTTGCAAGAAGAGCATGTATTTGATGGTGCGATCCAACAAAGAATCAATGCTACACTGTCACATAGGAAAAAAGATGTGTTAGTATTTTACTTGCACATTCAACTCAATATCACTGTTCATCAGTTAAATCTATGAAAAATGCATGTACTGTTATAATTCCAGTGATGCTACATTTACCTTTCCACCACTGGGGATGATCCCCCTCAACTCTTTAATCCGGTCTTGGATCTGCTGACGGTCTTTCGGCCGAGGCCGAGCACCCTCCCCGGGCCGAGCCCTCTTCCGGGCAACCTTTGTGGACTCCTCTGTCTTCTGACTATGATTAATGGACACAGGATTGGTGTTCGCAGGTGAATATTCTGTCCTCCTTCTTTTTGTAGTAGATATTTGATCTTCAAGGCTGGATCCTCCATTTAAAAGCTCTTCAATGCCTAACTCTGAGAATAAACGCTTCTTAGTGGTACTATTCATCTCTGATATGCATTCAGATGAAGAAGTATGCATGAGGGCACATGTTTGGTGTTCATCACAGAGACTTTTTTTGAGTGGATCACCACCAGAGGGATTGAACTCTATGGATTGAGAAGGAGATTTGTCCAAAACTGAAAACCACTGGGAAACTTCATCCACACAGCGCAACTCAGACAAGTCCTCCTCCCACATCATTCTTACACTTTCTGGCAAATTAACGTTAGACTGAAATGTCCCTCCTGTGTTCATGCTGTGCAAAGAGGTCAATGCTGAATCCTCAGGGGTAACATCTTGAGCCCCTGATGAAGCCAAAGAAGAAACTTCACCGCCCCATGTGGAATTAGGCTTCAAAAACACATCGGAACCAGCCCTATCTGTTGTGAATTGATCAATAACACAGGAAGATTCTCCATGCAACCCCATGATTCCTTCTTCGTGAATCCAAGGGAAGGAATTATCCATACTTGGCTTTTTGGAGTTATCATCAATATCATCATCAGAGTTGAGAGTCCAAGAAAGCAAGTTTTCAGAGTCCAACAAGCCATTCGGATCATAATTCTCCAAACCCCATGGTGATGCATCAACCATATCCAGAACATTTTCTGTTCCCATGAGCAGTCTTTGGGTTTGTTCCATAAAGTCCTGACTTTCCGGGATCTGCAACACCCATGAGCACTCATACGTCAGATACTTAAATGTAAAAACATGATTAATTATATATTAGCCATGATGGAAGCATAAATCTATGCGTTTTCATATACTAACCTTGTGTGTGGATCCAAATTGTACTACCCCCCATGGTCTGACAGATATCACAGCAATAGTCTGCAAATCAGAAAAAAAGGATTAATATCCATGGCTCATGCCTTGGAAGAAGAGAGACATATAAACTTTATTCATATGATTGTTGATTGTTTTATAGTACCTTTATCCCAGAGGAGAATTGTTGAAGCAGTTCAGAATCATGCTGCAGAAAGAAAAGAAATTTTCAACTAACTGGACAAAAACACAGAAGAAATCGTTGAATAGGAAAAGAGTTAGATACCTCACAATGATCTGAGAGCATCCATCTGGGCTTGCCGGTGAAAGCAACCTGACCTACAATTCTGCATAAGAAATAGGGACTGTGTCAGCCCTTTCTTTTCCAAACCCATTTATACAAACTTACCAGCTTCTGACTGAAAAGGAAAAGAAATTATATATTTTCCCTACCCTTCACCCAGAAAATGGAGCTGTGGGAGAATACTGGCAATCTCGTGTCCCAATAGGCCTTCGTAGTAAGCTTCTTCCATGGTCAACAACCTGGAGGCATTTGAAACACCAAAGCCATGGTGAGAACTGAGAATGATGGTGTGACATCTGAAAGCCCTAAGAAAGAAAGAGACTTACAAGGAATTAGGAGGAGGAAAGCGCCAGAACATGGCGTAACACCAGCCATGAGCACAACAAAGGCATTTCAGTGTATTCCATAGTGCCGAACCCATATAGAGAAGACACTTTCCAACGCAAATGTTGATACTCTCTTGATTCTTCACAAGAATAAACGACACCAAAATCAACTGCTAGCAGCTTTCTATATATATATATATATATATATATAAGAATACCTTTGGCTTTGGCTTCTGTAACTATACACGTATTAATGTCTTCAACGACAAAACACAGAGACCTCGAAGAAAAAAGAGCGAAGGGGATCTGGTACTGTCCCAACCTTAAAAAGACCCAACACCATATCTTTTGCATTACTGTGCAAAAATCTTTGTCTTCTTACATTCACACGGCGGGTCCCACCTCATCATCCTCGTGCTTTTTTCCCTTATTTTAGTTAGTGCATCATGATTCTGCTTGATCTCTAATCTAATCACCAAATATTTCATAATTCTTCATAACTCCAAATATTCTCATTCATTCCAAAATGAAAACGGGAATATTCTTTCCCTTCCCTAGAATTCAATCCAAATTTTAACTATATAGTTTAAGTGATCGGACACTTATTTGACTTAAGTAAAGTTTCAAATTTAAAATTTGTATATGAAAAAAATCTTTAGTAAAAAAGCTTATAGCTTTGCAATTTGGTCCAACTCAAGCTACATTAATAGAATTCAGTGAATTTTTGAATGTGGGTGGTTCCAACAACTATATAGATAATATATAAGTGTAAATTATTGATTAAATTCTTAAAAAATTATAATTTCTTCACTTTGGTCCTTAAAAGTTAAGTTTCTCAATTTAATCGCTAAAAAATTATATTTACCTTTTAATTTGGTTCTTTTTATTACCAAATCACAAAATTGACTATTGCTTAATTTCAAAATTTTTGTTATTAAAAGTTACTTTAACAAACAAAAAGATTAAATTAAATTCAACACAATCTTTCAGTAATTAAATTGAGACGTTTACAATATTTTAAAAATTAAATTGAAATAACTATAATATTTTAGAGATCAAATTAAAATAACTACAATCTTTCAATATCTAAAGTAATAATTTACTCTCTGTATATAACGTAAGGAGGCTTGCAAAAGTCTTACTGTTTGCTTATCATGATGATCGTGACCATCAAATACCAAATGCTTAATATTGTATTCATATTCATCAAACTTAAATATTCTGTAAACCAATAATACTATGAATAAGAAAAGAAGAATTATCTAAAATTAGATGGGAGAGGGTGCGGTCATAATTATTAATTAATTATATCAATCAATGACGATTTACTGTGAAATTAAAGCCTTACATGAAGAAATTGTTGTATTTATGCACTTGAATGCGATACTCCTCTATTCTTTTTATATCCATATCTAAAATTAATCAATGACCATGATTAATCAGCATTAAAATTTGAATATCTTAAAACTTGCATTCAAGGTAAAATCCCAGCTATAAGTGGAGGATCTTGGACTCTTATCAAACAAAACAACAAAAACCAAAATAAAAAAGCAAGAAAAACAAACTCAAAATCAATCATCGGATGCACCTTTTCCAGACAATTTTTAAATGAAAATTTATTCTGTCGCGTAAAGGAGAGAACAAATTTGTGAGTGGTACCTTTCTCCTCCCTCCCCTGTCCCTGCTTCTCTTCTTTCAGAGGAGATATATATACTTTTTCACAGTATATCATACTATCTTTTCTTTTTTAACAGACAAAACACCAAATATGATTAGAATTATATATAATATAGTTGAATATATATATATATATATATGAATAGACAATAAGAGACATAGGTATTAAGTAAGCATATTTGAAAAGAAGAATAGAAAATGAAAGGTGGGACAATTTCTTTTCTTGGTAAAAACAGGCATCTAGTTTAAACAAGGTTGGACCATATTGGTGTAAGGCTCTTTCAGTATTAAACTACTAATTTAATTTTTTTTTATTTTCAAGATTCAAATTTGAATTCTTACTTAAAGAGAATAAGCTGCAAAATCATTTGAACTAACCAATATTAAAAAAATGTGAAACCTTTATGAATATGATTGAAGGGAGGAAGTTAGAGTATGCCGTGTAATTAGGATGAATAATGAATAATCGGTCACTATGAGTGCATGAAATTCAATTGGTAATCATGTACATTTGCTCACCAATTTTGGTTTAGTGTGGGTGAGTGCATATTTTTTCTTTAAAAATATAATTTTAGTCAAATTACAAAAGTGTAAAGTTTTTTCATCATTAATTTTTTTTATTCACAATGATTCAAACTTGAAATCTTATTTAAAAAAAAAATAGTTGTCAAACTAATCGTTTGTTGAGAGTGAGGGTAAAGACTGTAATTAAGAGCATGAGTTCTCTACTGACTTAGCATCAACTGTCCAATCAAATATCATGTGACGTCTACACCTGTTCAAATGATTCATGCTAACTCAGCATGATGCTAGGCCAATAAGAGTTGGGGGGCCGTAATTAATTGTGTTATAAGTTCATATTCTCTACTTGTCTCTTTATAATCTTTAGATTTAAAATCTAATGATTGCAAGTGAAGTTGACCTTTTTTTTTAAAAAAAACTACTAGTCTTTTTTATAAATATTAGATCTCAAATTCAACAACTATAAACAAATAATCACTCTGTTTGTCCTCTAAAGATAAATAAAAAATATAAACTGATACTAAATCTTCTAACATTAATAATATTATATTTCAATTATTAAATTACCTAAGATATATGATATCCTACATAATATATTCTATAAAATGATATAAATCTAACTATCAAAATATAATATCACCAATATTAAAGGATTCGATTACATAATACTTGAGGGTGGTCCCTTGTCCCTAGCTAATGTTGGGTGGAGAGGGTATCCGAGGTCCAATCTGCAAAAAGCTGATGATGCTACATTCAATATTTCCATCATAATACGTACAGTACATTACATTGGTAAAAGTAAAACGAGACTCATATAAAGACTGCTGGCGAAATAGTCGAGAATCTTGACTTGCTAGTTGCTTTTTGATCTTTCCACTTTACACGATGGACAATGCATGACATCACCCACCATATTCTGCAATCATCATCGTCCCCTTCCCTAAATGAGCCTATCCTCATTTAAACCATTACCAGTTTACTCCTAAGCACCATGATATATGTTATGACTTCTTTTGCTGCTTTAATGATTCAGATTTATCCAAACATCTTCATGCTGCTGCTCTTGTTCATTTCTTACTCGGCATTCACAATGATAAGGTCGTTGGGTGGGTGGATGGGTCATGGGTGTCTCATAAACACACCTTCTAATTAAACCCATTCCAACTCGCAAAGTTGCCCCTTTATTGTTGGCGTAAATTACACTCTTTCTCCAAGTAGCTTTCAATTTTACACTCTCTTTTTCTATACCTTTAGGGCCTATCATTCTATGAAGAAAATTTATATAAAGTTACCTCTATCTTCACTACTAAATTATTCAATAAAAACAAAATAACTGTAAAAATTTTTTTCAAAAATCAATCATGCAATGATAAATTATATTAAGGACCATACATTTATCATATTTTAATTGAAAAACCTAATATCAAATATATAAAAAATTACACATAAGTTTTTTTTTTAAAAATCATATCCTTAATTATAACTATAAAAGATATTATATTTTGGTCTAATTTTATATTTTCTATCCAAAGAGATTTGTTATAATATTTTTTTTTCATTCGCTAACTTAATATTACATATCTTTTGATTAAAATAATTTTCTATCACTTGAGAACTTCGCTTTTCACATGTTGCAATATATTGTTTCTATTAATTCAAAATAAAATGTTATACGTATTCTATTTTCATTAAAAAAAATATCTAATATATATTTACGTTAATAAATCACATTTAAATCCAAAAATATAGTACTAAATTACTAAATATAAAAAATATATATATACTATAACAGGCTTTTATAATAAAAAAAAATACAATTAAACTAATTAAAGTGTAGTAGTTTTATAGTTATTGGAGAAAAAGATATAAAAGAAGCAACTATATAGTATGAGTGTTGTTTTGAGAAGTTACTTATGAGAGGAGTGTAATTTAGTCTCATGAGTAGCAGCCCATTCAAAAGCCGTCCTTCTTTGTGAGCAATGCATGATAATGGTGTCCCCTTTCTTCATCATTCCCTTTAGTCCGAAGTCAACGTTGTTTCATCATTCTCTTTCACTTCAATATACATAAATCCAGAATTCTTGGTCTAATTAATTAATGTTGTTAAGATTTGAAATGACGACGTAGGTTGCGTCCAGCATGCAGAGGTCCTACACATGATGAAATGAAACAAGCATTAGGATTGGGTTTCAACTTTGAATTATATTGGATAATGTCAAATTGAAATTAAAGTTGAAAAAATGAACTTAGCCTAATTAAGACTTTTGATCTTGACCTGTCTAAACCATTGGGGTTTGGGTAGGTTAGGCCGACCTTATCAAGTTTTTTTTTTTAAAATCTTTAATCTTATTTTTTAAAAATTTTGCCTAATTTTTTAAAATTTTAATTTTTAGTTTTTAATCATTTAAAATAATTAAAAGTATATTTTTTTAAAAAAATTGACTTATTTTAATATTTAAATACTTTTTTAAAAATTTAGTTTAATTTTTTGAAATTTGATTTAATTTCTATCATTTAGATTAACTAAAAAGCTTTATTACTTTTTTTAGCGTCATGATTTCAATTATTTTAAATTTAGACTGTTAGATCTAAAATTTAATGACCCAAATAAGGAAAAGCATCATATTTATTAGATTTCATATCCAATGGTCTAAATTTTAAATGATAATTTTAGTAAATTTTTTTAAAAAATATTAAAATTTAGATCATTAAATTTTAAATCTAATAACCTAAATAAAAATAAATACTATGTTCGTTACCAAATTCATGTTCATCCTGATAAAACAAACATCGTATCTATTTTCTAAATTATATAAGACTTAATCTAATCTGACTACCCTCATCATAATTATTACTAACTCTAACTTAGGTAAACTGTGCTGATCCAATCCATTTGACAGCGTAATTCAAATGGGCGTCAGTTAATTATTTGACAGCGTAATTCAAATGGGCGTCAGTTAATTAATTAGGTAAAAGCTTTATTACTTTTGTTGTGTGGGAATCATGGTTTGCCTTAGGAGAGAAGAGAAAGGGGTCCTAGTTACGGGGAATACGACAGAAACTATTATGCTGTGCTATCATACTTTTCTTTTCTCTTTTCCCAGACGGTGGCACATGGATATGCCTATGCCAATTGCGCTTCTTTAAATGATTGGATGTAACAAAAAGAAAAAGTAATTAGCTAAATTACGCTATATTATTACAGTTAACTTTTTTATAAAAATATATGATACTATGAAAAGTAAAATTATTTAATAATCTATCTTTTTATTAAAAATAAAACTACAGTCTTATTTTGTCCAAAATGTTAACATTCTTGGTAAGAAGTGAGTTGAAAGAATTTTTTTTTTTTACATTATATATCCAAATGTTAAGGAGAACTGAAAAGTTAGTCTAATTTACTATAAAGAAAATTATATGTAAAAAAAAATTAGAACATCTAATACCTTAAAACCGAATTATAAACATTATATATTTTATTTTTAATTAAAATTTACAAAAATATATAAAAACTGACTTTAAATTTATTATTAGGGAAGTTTTTGTATCGTTGAATACGCATTCAATGATATGTATTTTTTTAATAATTTAAAAAAAAATTATATTTATTTTTGGATCTAAGAGCATATACAGTAATAAATTTCAATTGGGTTCTTATTATAGGTTCTACAGTATCACGTCAGTTTAAACAAATTTCCACTACTTTAAGCAATTTTTCACTTCAATGATGAACCTCTTAAGATCTCACAAATGGGTCTCACAATCAACTCTCTACTACTTTAGCATTTATTGTTTTCCACTAACTCCACTAACATTTATTGTTAGTTAATTATTTTATTATTATTTTTTTATAAGAACTGGTTCTTATATAAGACTAATTCTTACGCATGGCGGCCAACATGGTGAACTACAGTCATGAACTAAAATAAGAACCGATTCTTAAATTTAAAAATCTCTTAAAAACCACTACTATAAATGTTCTATGACCATTGATCTAAATTGAGCCATAAGTAAATTTTTTTAAAAAAAGATAAAAAAATGTAAAAGAAGTATGGACAATTAAATGTAACATATTCAATGATTTATATTAAAACCAGTGCTTCCTATATTTGAAAAGCATAGGAGGAATCTACTTTGTCGTCCCTTCGGGCATTTATTATGTTCATCTTTCTTTCTAAATAAATTACATATTCTTTTCTAAATTCTCTAAACCCTAAATTCAAAAGCTCCAATCCAAATACACATTTAATATTTGATTTGTAGAATTGACTGTCATTGACGGAAATGGATAGTCACAACATTCATCCCAGGAAAAAACAAAAAACAAAAGAAATTTTAGGCTGACAGGAATTGTAGTAATGTGGAAAATGTAACGCGGAAAGGAGATGAAAATTTGGGAGTCTATGAAATGAAATGGAGTAGGTGGCTTTGGATTTGTGTGGAAAAGGAATTGGAACATTGAATTGAAGGGAATCTCATTAGGGAGGCCCACCCCACTGCCACACAGCCTTTGTTTGTCCCACAATTGTGAAACACAAAACCTTTTCGGCTTTTTGCTTTTCCCATCTGTTGCTGCTTGTTCAATTCAAAAGTCACACATCTCAGTCTGATACTGTTGTTATTCCAAACGCAGTGTTTTAATTATTTGTAGTTCTAATAACGTTTTAAGACAACTTATCCAAAGCTGGCATTTCATTTTACAATAAGAGAAGTGAGCGCATTGAGTTTGTGCTTGTAACTGTCAACTATTGTACCGACCAATTCATCAATGTTATTAAAAATTTAAAATTGGACCATGAAAATACTAATTTATAATTTATTAATTTAATCTCAGTTAAATTAGGGTTGAATTGATTGTAATTAAATTTATATATTTTTTAAATTTTATATATTAAAATTTTAATAGAATAAATTAATAAATCTTTTAATGATTATATTTGACAAACTTATAAAGGGTCTGAAAAAATTATTAAGATTTTTGTATACATTTAACAGTAATACGAAATCTAAATAATATATGAATTAATGTGAAACAAATTTAAATTAGTTAAAAATAATATATCAATAATACTTATATATAAAATAGAATAACACATTAGTACTCATCCTTATATGTCCTTTTATAATGTGCCCATATTCGAAGTGGGTTAGTATAGTAATTCGATTCATCCTTATATGTGCTTTTATTTTATGATGTGCCCATAATCATAAATTCCCGGTTGATTGTTGAGTGACAAATGAACGACCATCCCCAACAAAAGTAAGTGAGAAGAAAGAAATTTATTTGGGCAAATAATTTATTTAATTACTTATAGAATTAGCGCTTATATATAAATTATTTTTATAATTAAAAAATTTATGAAACTAAACTTTACATAAATTATTTTTATTTTTATAATTAAAAAGTTTATGAGACTAAACTTTACATAAATTATTTTTAAATTATTATCATAAGTTATTTTAAAAAATTTATAAAAATAAATTAAATAGAGCTTATTGACATACTATAAGTTATTTTTATAAACTCTTTTAAAATTTATATAAGTATTTATATTATAAAATAAATTAAATAAATTTAAAATAAATTACTTTTAAATACATTCAGAGAGGGGAATCCAACACCAACAAGTAACATAAATGGAAGCTTTTTTTTATTAAAAAAAATATTAAGCGAAAATTGCCCAAGCAAGTTTTGAAGGATAAAGAATCAAAGATGTGGACTTGACAGACGTTGATATATTGCTTTCTCTTCAAGACTTCTTTTTTTGTATTGTCACGTGAATATTTATTAGATTCGGACTTCTCTCAGGTCTCACTCTCACCTCTCTACTTGCACCCAGAATGTTAATATTTAAGATGGACTTGGTTCACTAGATCAATTCATCTTAATTTTAATTTTGTTTAGATAAATAATTTATTTAAATGCTTATAAAATAAGTATTTATCATAGAAAAATTTATATATAAGTTATTTTTATAATTAAAGAGTTTATGAAGCCAAACTTTACATAAATTATTTTCAATTTATTTTCATAAACTCTTTATAATAGCTTATGAAAATAAGTTGAAAATATCTTATTGATATGTCATAAGTTATTTCTATAAATTCTCTTACATATGTGTATAAACATTTATGTTATAAGATAAGTCAGATAAACTCTTCCAATGAACCCTAAGTTGAACTAATAGTTTAATGGATAATATTTATATAAAGTTCTTTATAATTTACTGTCAACTTTTTTATTAAAAATAAAATATATGTAAAATGTTCTTTCAAAGATGAATTATGTAATGTTAAATTATAAAAAAATATACAATTAATTTTTAAATATTATATACTTGTTATATTTTGATTGAAGAATTATATATTTGTTATGTTTTGATTAAAAAAATTTATAACAAATATATAAATAATTGTATCTAATATTTTTTCTTAGTTTAATAATTCATTTTATAAAAGTACTTTTAATTCAGTCCGCTATAGCTTTTAGTACATGTTTGGTATATATTTAGATTTTTAAAAGAAATGAAATTTGAATAAAAATGAAAAATAGAAAGGGAATGAAAGTTCAAAAAATATATTTGGTATAATATAAAAGAAAATAATAAGTTAACTTGTTTGATATAATATTTTAAAATGAAAAATGAAATAAATGTAAAGTGATTTTATTAGAATGCCAGTATTTCAGGAAGTATATTTCAAAAAATAAAGATTAAAAATAAAAATAACAAATATTTTCACAAATTAAAAGACTCTAAATTGTCAATATAATTTAAAAATGAAATCAATTATTGTATGATCCAAAAAGCAAACTAATTTTTTTAAAACACAAAAAAAAAATTGACTAAATTCTGTCATAATTAATCAAAGGAAACTAAAAATATAAAATAAACAAATATTATTACAGATTTTGGATGTTGTCTTTTCCGTATAACAAATTAACAATTTAATTTAGTGAATGCTCATTTACAACTGCCTCTAACTAAAATATGTCACAGTTGAATCAATGATCCGATTTACGTTATCAAATTTTCTTAATCCTCAGCCAATAAAACAACAGTAAATTGAGATCAAGTTTTTGACCCAATATTTGCAAATATTAATTACTATCAGAAATTAGTTTTATTGAACAATAGAAAGCTTTGCAATAAATCTTAGATATTAGGGAACCCAAATAATATTTTTTAAATAAGAGGATATCAAGTGTGGTAATTTACTCTAGAAAACTTGAAGTTTGCATAATTATTTTAAAAAAAGTAGTTAATGACAAATTTAATGTTGTTTTGTTATTCAAGATTTACTACTTTAGTTAATATTACTAGAGATATCAGAACATGTCAGCTCGACCCGTTCAGGCTAGGTCATTTTTAAATTGGCCAAAAAATGACTAGTTAGGCTCACTTTTTGTGGGCTGGCATACCAAACGGACCAGCTCGCATATATATATATATATATATATATATATATATATATATATATATATAAATCCTCTTCTAGTCTCCAAATTTCTCTCCTTATTTTTCAGAAATTTCTTGTTCTTCATTTAGTTCTCTCATCTCTACTCTCGTCTCCGTCCCTTCGTCCATTACATCGCACTAGTACATCTCTGCTCTCGTCTCCATCTCTGCTTGAAGGCTATTTTCGTAGAGTGACTTGGGATTGAGATTTGAATCAGGGCACACTGTCACTGATTTGGGATTGGAAAATTTGGGGATTTGGGTTTAGTTTCAATAGAGTGAGAGAGCTAAGGAGGGACGAAGACAAACAAAAGTCAATGACGAAGCTGTGCTGATGAGAGACAAAGACAGAAGACGAGAGACGATGGTGACGCAGATGAAGATGGAAGACGAGATAATGATGAAGGCAATGCTAACGATAGATAAAGACGAAAGATGGGTTACATCTCAGTACCTCACCTCACCTATCCCCTCCCATCGTCATCTCTCTCACTCTATGAGCTATACGGATAATCTGCAGGTTACCACTGGCCTGCCTTTTGAGAGCTGACTAAAAGTCAGCCCAACCCACCTCAAAAGTTTGATAGCTCTAAATATCTATATATCTATATAATAGATTAAAACAATTCTACTATAAGGCATTAATTACATAGATGTCATTTAATAACATATAATAAAATTAATAAATTAAAATAAAAATTAAATAAATACATTCATTCCTATTAATGACATCACATTAAATTCATTCTAAGTAACCATTTTGAGATGTATTGTAGGGCTCCCCTTTAAATTCTATGAAGATTACAATATATTAAATGTAAATTGGTGTGATTGAATCTATAATGCATTCAAATGAATTTGAAAAATTTGCATTCAAATGAATTCAAATCTTCCCTTTAAAAACTATGAATTGTTGTAAATTTAATTAATAATGTAATAATTAAATAATTAAATAATTGCAATATATCAAATGCAAATTGGTGTGATTGATTATATAATTGCATTCAAATAAATTTGAAAAATTTGCATCTATATAATAGTTTAAAACAATTCTACTCTAAAGCATTAATTACATAGATGTCATTAAATAACATATAATAAAATTAATAAATTAAAATAAAAATTAAATGAATAAATTCATTTCTATTAATGACACCACATTAAATTCATTCCAAGCAACCCTTTTGAGATGTACTGTAAGGTTCTATTTTAAATTTTGTGAAAATTATAATATATTAAATGCAAATTAGTGTGATTGAATCTATAATGCATTCAAATGAATTTGAAAAATTTGTATTCAAATGAATTTAAATCATCCCTTTTTAAAACTATAAATTGTCATAAATTTAATTAATAATTAAATAATAAATAATTACAATATATTAAATACAAATTGGTGTGATTAATTCTATAATTGTATTCAAATGAATTTGAAAAATTTGCATTCAAATAAATTTAAATAATCCTTTTTAAAACTGTGAATCATCATAAATTTTATTAATAATTTAATAATTACAAAATATTAAATTTAAATTGGTGTGATTGATTCTATAATTGTATTCAATTGACTTTGAAAATTTGCATTAAAATGAATTCAAACAATCCCTTTTAAAACTATGAATCATCATAAATTTTATTAATAATTTAATATAATTTAATAATTACAAAATATTAAATGCAAATTGGTATGATTGATTATATAGACCACATTCAAATTAATTTGAAAAATTAGAATGCAAATGAATTCAAAACATCCCTTTTAAAATTGTGAATTGTCGTAAATTTTATCGTAAATTTTATTTAATAATTTAATAATTAATAATTACGTCATTAACATTTAACATATTCAATTTACTATTTCAAAATTCACCTTATATAAATAAAGGATCATTCTAACTGTCTTATATTCCTCTTGTGTTTGTCTTGAATATGTTTCTTGCAGAATTAGTTTTCATTATGTTAGTGCTTCACATATGGCTAAATTTAGCGATGTTGCTAATGTTAATGTATCAATGGATGATTGGAGGATTAAGGTTTGTGTAGTGAGATTGTGGACAATTCCATCGTTCAATATACCTGAGAAGATTTTTAGTCTGGAGACGATTTTGTAAGATTCTTAGGTAAATTTAATTTTATTTTTTAGTCTTGTGTTTATCTTTTAGCTTTTAAGGGTAATCGCATATACAGTCGTATGAAAAGATCATATGTGAATAAGTTTAAGCGTCAAATAACTGAGAAAAATGTTTATGTGATGTTTATGTTTGGTGTAATTAAATCTAATAGTGATTATCAAACAATGAAGCATCCATTGATACTTGAATTTCGATTTTCAACTGATGTTTGACTAGCTGAAAATGTTTTGAATATTCCAAAATATATTTTCATGTTTTGTTCATTCAGTGATATTTTGAATCATGTTGCAGAAAAGAACTATTTAATATGTTAGTTTTTATCTTATGTTTTGTAGATTATGTTTTATTTGTTATTGATTCCAACTTTATATAAATAATATTGTTTCGTTCAAATGTTATTAGGATGATCAATAAATTTGGTCCTATTATAGAAAGCTCAAAGAACGGTATTAAAAGCAGACGTATAGAAATTGAGATTCAAGATATAGAGTATTGTTACTGTCATTTTTCTTCTTTTTTTTGTATTTTGATTATTCTATTTTTTATATTTATTATTTTATTTTGTTGTATATTTATTATATCTTTCTATTAGTGTTCTCTTTTTTTTCTTATTTTTAACATGTATATATGTGTGTATGTGTTTTTTTTTTGTAGGTATAATAGAATTATGTATACATTGTGGAGACAATTCGCAGACGAGCTAAATTAACATTTTGTCAATAACTTAAATTATTTAGTTATTATTATTTTATTAATTACAAACGTTTTTAAATTTATAAATTATCCGTATATCACACGGGTTACAACACTAGTTACTATCTAATTGTTATGTCTATTAGTCAAATGTATTAATTAGAAAGATGATATTGTTTTAATTGATGTTAAAAAGACTAAAATGCTCTAATTAACAAATTAAACAAATCAACAATACTGTTCCAATTTAATAACTATGTGAGGTTCTTGCAGCTAGTCATGAAAAGCTCCTTAGATTGAGCGAAGTTTGCTTTTAGGAAAATCGACACTCTGTGAGGTTCTTGCAACTATGTGAGGCTCTCATTGTTAACACTCACAGTAATTATCGTTTAAGTAATCATGTTGCCTATGACCATTTGTTTGAAAGTTATTATTATTATTATTATTATTATTATTTTTAATTGTGATGTCTAATATGAAAGATCCTGCAACTTTTGAAGAAGCTCAGCAAGACCAAAACTCTTCTTCAAGACCAAAGTCCAACAGTACTGGGAGAGAGCTATGAAAGAGGAATTTTTTCGTTTTGATGCCAATAACAGTTGCAAGGTTGTTCCTTTGCCTCCAAATAAAAATATTATAAGGATTAAGTGGGTTTAAAAGATTAAATATGACTCTAAAGGAAATTTAGGAAAATACAAAGCCAGGTTAGTTGTTAGGAGTTTTAGCCAAAAGGAGGGCCTAGATTATATGGAAACATTTTTTCCTGTAACTAAGATAGTGACTATTAGAACTTTGATTGCTCTTGCAGCTATGTTTGAATGTCTTATTTGTCACATGGATATTAATAATGCTTTTCTTCAAGGAAATTTAGGTGAAGATATTTACATATACTTTCTTCATTAGAAGTGAGGGGGAGGAACTGGTTGTATGCAAACTTAAAAAAGTCCTTTATGGTTTTAAACAATTTTCTTGGTAACGGAATTGTAAATTAACTCAAACCTTTCTAGAAAACGGCTGTATGTAAAGAAAACATGATTAATCTATGTTTACCAAGAGGGAAGGATATAGTGTGGTTATTTTGCTTGTCTATGTGGATGATTTTATGATTACTAGGAACAATGAAAAGTTATTACAAGATCTTAAATCTATTTTAACAAAGAGCTTTAAGATAAAATACTTGAAAATTTAAAGTACTTTTTAGGGATGGAAATAACAAGATCTAAGAAAGGAATCAACTTAAGTCAACAAAAATATATTCTAGAACTCATTTAAGATATAGGGAGATGTCAAGATACAAAACTTATCCATGAAAGTGGGCATGCTACCCTCATATTCTCTGCTTATTTGTAACATGTCGCATTTTTATTTCTTTTAAAAATAATAATATTTTTTTAAATCGGTTTACTAGATAATTTTTTTAATAATTTCTTTTCAAATAGTTATGGATGTCACTATTCAGGAATTTTACTATTTATGTAAATAGTAACCTCACAGAAAAATTGACAGGATTTTCTCTAATTATATCTGAATTTGAATATGTACAAAATAATAATAATAATAATAATAATAATAATAATAATAATAATAATAATAATTTACATAATTTTTGATATTCTCTTTATATCTTTGAATCATGAACTACCACAAAATATATTTTTACACTTCAATCTTATCATTAATATCATCAAAGCCTTCTTTTTTGCCATTTTTCCTGAAATGATCAATTTTCTAAAAGTGAGATATAAAATATCTCAGTAGCTAGTTGCTTTCTTAAAAACATATAAATACATGAAGAGATCATTTCAGCCATAAAAGTATAACATCACACTGATAATAATTAAATTTCTCTTATTCACTATGTAGAACAAGATTTATAAATAAAATTATGTAAAAAATGATTGTGCACATAAATATCATAAATCATAAATAATCATACTTTTATAGAAGACTAACTACCTTATGAAGAACGAGCCTTAAATATTGATCTAAATCTCTTATTCCTCTGATATTTCCCATAGTCCTCTCTTCTTCTTCTTTCTTTACTATTTCGTCTCCTCCTCTCTCTTTTCTCTTTCTCTCTCTCTCTTCTCTTTCTTTCTCTCTTGTTTTTTTTTCTTTCTTCCTTCCCCACCTTGCAGTTACGTAACACACACACACACACACACACACACACACACACACACACACACACACACACACACACACACACACACACACACACACATATATCCTCCTCATTACCCCACATGTTTTTTTTTATTTCTCTCTCTTTTTTTCCTCCGTCCACATATACACACACCTCACACACATCACTTTCTCACTTTTTCTTTTAGTTAAAAATAATAAAAAGACTTTAAATCTTTTTATTCTATTCAATTAGGTTACTAATTAATAATAAAATTTTATTTATGTCTTTCAAAAATTTCTTAATAACTATTTTATCCTTATTTACTTGTTCATTTATTTATTTAGCCTCATTTTTTAAGGTAATTAAATTTGTGATATCACATTATTCTTCTACTCATTGTTCTTCCATTTCTCTCCTATGGTCTTTGCTTATCATTCCCGCCACGCATAAGCAAAACGAAGGTGATCATTAGAACCCTAGGCTCTACCTATGCCACCCACTCTTTAGGTTTGTTCTCTTCCACAAACAACATCATCGGCTCCACCCGCCGTCCATTGAAGGAGTTGGTGACCCTTCTCTGTTTGAAATCCCCTTCAGCCTCACCTCCATCTCCTTCCCCCACATCTTTGTTCCTCCATCTCTCTCCCATGGTCTCTCTCACTCTTGCATGTTTCTGTCTTTTTTATTCTTTCCACCATTCTTCCCTTTTGCATAAGCTCCCTCCCTTCGATCCTTCTCTAATGCATACAATATCTACATCATTGTCTCATCTCTTTTTTTCTTCAAAATAGAGAGACATACTTGAAACAGAGACTCGAGAGCACACAACGCATGCGAATAGGGAAGGGAATCACAGGAAAACAAGAAAGGATATCATTGTGATTAAGCAAAAGCTACTCCTTTGCGCATTAGACAAAACCTAAATTTTTTGGGATAGAGTCGATTATGTTGGTGGCTTGCCACAGAACCAAACAATATCCATTTTCATGCTTTCGCTGTAATACGCTGTTAATTCCTTAATTAGGATCATTCATAGTAAAAATTGATGGTTCTAATTTTTTCAGTCTTTTTTATTTAAAAAATTACTTAAAAATAAAATTTAATCATAAACCATCAATCCTTATAATTAATTATCACAGTTGACAACAGTTTTCTATTTCTATAGAGAATAAGTGAGGATGTCAGCCCCAATTTGACAAATTACTTTAGTGTAAATGAACATTTACACTGTTGTGTTAAATAAAATGCTTTGACTAGGTCCTTGTTACTACTTTTATCACATCTAAGTATATGTTTGAAAAATTAGTGGTAAGTTTCAAAACTAAGGTTTTACAACAATTATGTGATGTTTAGTTTAGAGTTTAAAATGAAAATTTTACAAAATTAATTTTACCTAAATATTCATTTACCATAAAATAACTTCAAATTATTTTCACCCAAACTTTAATTAATTTAAAAAAATCTAAATTTCCTCCACTATTTTTAAACCATATGAGATATTGCGTCAACTTACACGTTTGAGTATTTAGAAATAAAAAAAGACAGTAGTATAATCTGAAACCTTGAGCCTTGAGGTAGTGTTCAACATATCATATTTAATCCCATGGCTTCAGACGCTAATTTTGTAGGAAATTGATTGTCTGACAAAGGGAGGCTACCCTGCAGCGACGTTGAATTCTGACAGTTTGATTAGCGTCAGTCCAACGCTTTCCTTTGTGTCCCCGTTGCTTTTTCATTTTGATTGAAAATAGCAATATTTTTTAAATTAGATTAGTTATTGAACCAACAAAATTACCGGTTCAAGATAATTTAAAATATTAAAAATATATATAATTTAAAATATTTAAATACTTAATATAATTGATAATTTATAATAATAAGTGAAGGAAATAAAAAAGAAATTAACTCATAATTAATAATTCATCACAATTCATAATATCCACAATTTTAAACTAAGTCTTAGTTGTAAAAATAGAAAGAGTGAGTAGGTCTCACATTACTTAGAACAAGGAGGGGAAAAAACTTTGTATACTAATATATGTTGATGGACTTATAAAAGATTAAGAGAAGTTGTGGGCTTACGCGCTCATAATTTTGGACCAATACAGCGCAAATTGTCTAATTTCTCCCCATGCGCGTGTGGTAAAGTGGACTAGGCTTTTTTTTTACTTCTCTATTTTTTTTAAATAAAAATTTTCTTATCTCGACAATTGCATATTTGCCAGCTGCAAAATTAACTTGGATCACCATGTTTTTTTACCTAGTTCCCTAAGCAACAAGAAAAAAAAAACCCAAGACTAGTTCAATCACCTGACCGGCCAGTTTGCCCAATTCAGCCGATTCACTCTTGATCCGACCTTTGGCCTGTTTAAAGGTAGAATCGGACCAGCACCCCACAGGTTCTTGATCGAACTGGCCAGCCCAGTCTGATTCTGCAACCTATGGGAAATAGTGTCTTATTTGTTCCACGTCGTCGATGTGCGTTCATGCAAGCCTTACTCTCTCTCTCTCTCTCTCTCTCTCTCTCTCTCTCTCTCTCTCTCTCTCTCTCTCTCTCTCTCTCTCTCTCTCTCTCTCTCTCTCTCTCTCTCTCTCTCTCTCTCTCTCTCTCTCTCTCTCTCTCTCTCTCTCTCTCTCTCTCTCTCTCTCTCTCTCTCTCTCTCTCTCTCTCTCTCAGTGATTACGTAATTTTAATTCCTTGTTTGTTATGGCTTCCTCTTTCTGTTATTCGATTCATTCAAAAATTCTAAGTTCAAAGACCAAAAGTCACAAAGAAAAATGGCATACTCATCCTTTACAAATTCTAGCCTGATTTAAGAATAAAAGAGAGCACAAATATACTTTGAGGTTTTAGATTCAAGCATCATAATTAACAACTAGAATTAGGATAAGTCACTGTAAAATTCCTAATTTAATTCAGAACTGGGTAACCATGCATCTAGTCTAGAATTTCAAGATTGACAAGCATGATATTATGCTAAAAATTCAGATCTAAAGCACTACAAACGGCAAAAATGCATCCCAAAGAAAAATATGTTTGAGCATATCTAGATGAGAACAAGAATCTTCTGAAGTTTCAGGTCTATTTGTTCTTTGCAAAATTAAATTAAAAAAAAAAAGGATACAGTGAAGCCAATCTGTACTTCAGTAACTTTGCTTCAGCGGATGACTGGAGGGGGCCGGAAAAATTTTTGAAGCAACAAGGATAAAAAGAATTAGCAATGGAGGGGAAGAAGAGGAGAGAGAGAGAGGGAGAGAGAGTAATGGCGAAAAAAAATTACTTGCACGCACTAAACGACAGAGGAGAGGAGAGACTATGAAGACTCATGATGAAGGAGAAAAGTGAAAGAGCTTGAGAGAAGGAGAGAGATGGTCGGCATTTGCAGGTTAAAGGGATGACGAAGAAGAGAGGCAAGACAGAGATGACGATGTGAAATGCTGAATTTGAGAATTATGGTTGAGTTAATCAGAAATTAGAGACGGATTTTAGAGATAGAAAAATTCGTCTCTAATTCAAAAACTACGTCATTTAGATTAAATATATTAGAGACAGAATTCTGTCACGGAAAAATGCATCTTTGAAAAATTAAAAATCTATCTCTCATAATTAAAAAAATTCACATTTCAACAAAATCAGGGACGGATTTGGAGATTTGTACCAATTCGTTTCTAATTAGTAGTTTCAAAATTAGGAACAAAAAAAATCAGAGATGAAAAATTTTTGTCCCATAATCTGTTTCTAATACCTAATGCAAATAAAAAACAAATTTACAACATATTAGAAACAGAATTAGAAATGGGCAAATTTTCATCTCTAATTTCAGTCTTTCTTGTAATATCAATTAGATGTCCTAGTTGTAAAATTACTGGGAAGAGTCAGGACGAAAGATTCTCAAGGCTTCAAAGTCATAATAAATCAAGAGGAGAAAAATATTAAATTCTACTATTGTAACAAGACAAGGGATATAAAGAAGCATTGTCGATTTCTAATAAGACAAATAAAAGGAACTAAGTAGACATGAAAAAGGAAAGAAGCATGTGTGAATCGAATACAACACACTTAAGAGAAGAAAGAAGACGGTGGAAAAGATAAAGAAAGTGTGCTATTTGCTGCCATTAGAGATGAAGAAGAGATCTCCATTTTCATTAAATTTTAATATGTTGTTTTTTATGATGAGGACTTCCATTTTCTTTATCTTTTTTGATGAATTTGAAATACCCAGATAAAGAAGTTGTGTATACAAAAGTGTTGCATTTTCATCATGTTAGTAATGATTATGTGTTGTTGGTAATCTCTAATACTATAGCTAAAAAGATTATTGGTTTAGTCAATAGTCATTAATCATTATTACTGGAAAGTTTTGTTGGAATTTCTCACTTCATTAGGAATTTTTCAGGTTAAAAATCAGTGTACCTATTAAAAATAGTTGCCGTTGTTCTATTATTGATTATTTGTATGCTGAGAATTATTGACCACTTGAGGTAAGTTTCTTTGTGGCCCCATTTTTTTACGCAAGAGAAAAAAGTTGATCTTAAATAATTTGTATATTGTATTTTTTTTAATACTTTCTCTGAACAATTAGAATCATCAGGGCATGATAATGTGGAATTTTCTAGGGTCAAATGAGTATTGGCCCATCGTTGAATTTAGAATTAGAGAACCAGCAAATAGATACACTTTGACCAAAGTTTTTGCCACTATAACCTACATCATGTCAATGCGGATCCATTTTAGCTCTCTTTTCTTTTTAGTTTTTTTCAAGTTCTATGTTTTGTTGTCATTTACGTCTCAGAAGTTAATGGAGGAGGAGCCCAACACACTAGTGTAAACTTCAATTTTATACTCTAAGAATTTGAAACAGTATTTGCAAAACTTTAGGCCCAGATATCAAAAATTAAAAATTAAAGAGCAAGTAGAATATGAATGTTTTGATTGTACTTCAAACTCTTAGAATATAAAATTGAAGTCTTTATTAATGTTATGAGCTTCTCTATCCTTAACTTTTGGGAAATGAATGACAATAAAAAATAGAGCTTGAGGAGAGTTGGAGAAAAAGAGAGTTAGAGCCTATCTACATCCCTCAAATTGTGGGATTTGTACTAGAATTTGTTAGACATCGGTTGTTACATTGGTTAACTATTTATTTGTCAGTCAATTACTGCATATAATGCAGATTTCTATCCACTAGAGTTGTTGATTTCATTGGCCAAATTGTAGGAATAGTTTGTTTCATTACTTAATTATTTCTTATTTTATATAATTGCCTTTAAATAGGCTTTCATCACTACCTTTTTTTTTTAAAAAAAAAAGTTAATTACAAAATCTAATCTATTGTCCTTAAACATCTGCCTCACCCTTTCATTACTTCACCACTTACCTCTCCCGCCGGCTCATAGCATTCCCTTTATGTTCTTATCCGTGGATTTACTGGATTCTACGTTTCCCATACTTGACTTCCTCCATAAATTAAACGTAACTTATTATATAAATTCAAGTATTTAATTCCTTTTTTAAAATAAATTATTTTTTAAGTAAATAACAGCTTTTCACCATGTATATCAAAATCACAAGAAGTACATAACGGCGGTTATAAAATGTATTGGAGGGAAAATAATTAGAGATATTAATGTCTTAGATACACTTTTTAAATATAAATATATGGTTTAAATATACTTAAGGTCTCAATAGTTTGAAAATAATGAATTTAGTTATTGTAGTTTTTAAAATCATAAAATGGATCTTTGGGGTTAGTTTTTGATTAGTCATTCATTAGTCAACACTAACTAGGATGTTGATGTCAGTATTAAAATTTATGTCATCGCTAACTGTGAAACACTTATGCTAACATGGACTAGCTACGTGAACTCTCTAAAAAAAAAGTTTCAGTTTATTCACCTAGGTCCTTAGTCAAAATTTTTCTTTTGTCTAATTTTTTATATAAACTCGTCTTTTACTTCGTCTGGGTCCCTAGTTTAAGAATATATTTTTTTCTTGTCAAAATCATTTCCTACAAACTTTTCAGTTTGTTCACTTTAATTCATGTTCTTCACTTTCATATTTTTTCTCACAGTTTGGTCCTCCAAATCAATCCATAATTTTATTTCTAGTCATGATATGATTTAATATATCATTTCTACCCAAAAACAGTACAAGAAATGAATTAAAATTTAAGTTTCAAAGTTTACATTTTATTCACTTAGGTCATTGGTCAAAATTTTTTTTGTCCAATTTTTTATATAAACTCATCTTCTACTTCGTCTAGGTCCCTGGTTTAAGAATATATTTTTTATTTGTCAAAATATTCCCCCACAAACTTTTCAACTTGTTCACTTTAGTCCTTATTCTTCACTTTCATGCTTTTTTCTTCCAAATTAGTCCATAATTTTATTTTTAGTCATAATATGATTAAATCTATCATTTCTACCAAAAAATAATACAATCTATTATTTATACCTAAGTGAATAAAAGGCAAACTTTGAAATTTTAATTTTAATTCATTTATTGTATTGTTCTTGGGTATGAATGATAGATTTAATCATATAATGACTAAAAATGAAATTATGGACTGATTTGGAGGACCAAACCGTGAGAAAAAAATGAAAATGAAGAAACCTGACTAAAGTGAACAAACTAAAAAGTTTGTAGGAGATGATTTTGACAAAAAATATATTCTTAAACTAGGGACCTGGACAAAATAAAAAACTAGTTTATATCAAAAATTGAATAAAAGAAAAATTTTGACCAAGAACCTAAGTCAATAAAAAGTAAGCTTTGAAGCTTAAATTTTAATTCATTTTTTGTATTTTTTTGGTAGAAATGATAGATTAAATCATATCATGACTAAAAATAAAATTACAGATTAATTTGGAGGACTAAACCGTAAGAAAAAAGAATAAAAGTGAAGAATAGGGACTAAAGTGAACAAACTAAAAAGTTTGTAGGGGATATTTTGACAAAGAAAAAAATTATATTGTGAAACTAGGGATCTAGACAAAGTAGAAGACTAGTTTATATTAAAAATTGGATGAAAAGAAAATTTTGACAAGGACCTAAGTAAATAAATTGAAACTTTTTTTTAGGGAGTCCACGTCAGTATAAGTGGTACACAGTTAGCGCTAATATGGATTTTAATATTGACATCAGCATCCCAATAAGCGTTGACTAACCAAAAATAGCCCTAGGGACCTATTTCATAGTTTTAAAAATTATAGGGACTAAATTCATTATTTTCAAACTATAGGGACTAAAATCATTTTTCAATAAAACTATAGGGACCTCAAGTATATTTAAACCTAAATATATTATTGTAATTATTATTATATTTTAAAAATAAAAAATTATATATTTTAACTTCTTTTTTAGAGATGTGCATTGGGGCAGATTAACTTGTCAACCTATTCGACAAGATTGGGTTGGATTAGTGAATTAGTTTAGTTTTATTTTTCTTAATGTGCCCACTATTGCTTTGGTTAACGAATTTATAAAATTTTAACCTTCCAAACTCAAACCAATCCACAAACTTGCCCAATTTTTTTTTTTATTATAGTACTCCTTTGCTATGCACTTGTGTGTAAAGCATTTTGGATATAGTTAACATACTATTAGTTTCTTTTGCAACATTTTGCTCTCTAAATAATAACGTATAATATCACATATAAGTATATAACATTTATCATCTTAATTATTTATTAAACCATTAATTCATTTGTTTAAAAATTTGTTATTCCACTTTTCATATCAATTATAATAAACACAAAAAAGAATAAATAAATCGATATCAAATTATAGATGAAATTTTTTTCTAAAAAACTTATAACTATGTAAGTTCTAATTCTATTTTTTTTATTTTTTATTCTAATATTTTAAATCAAGTTTAGTAATTTAAAAAAAATAAAAAAAAAAAGTCAATTATGGATTTCACTAACCAACCCATCTTTTTTTTTTATTGGTTCAGTTTCTAAAATTTCATTAACCTAATCCAACGCAATCCACGTACACCCCAACTCTTCATTACATTATATTTTACATTTTTTTTTGTGAATTTATTAACATATATTCATCCTAAGGGCGTAGGTTCGATTTCTTTTACTGATGTGAGGACCTCTATAAATGCTCTAACCCTGGTGTAGTGACTGGTGTTCAACTCACCAAAATATTGTTTTTAAAGAAAAAAAAATCTGACTTGTGTAGTCCACAAATAAGTCGTATTTAAGCGGCCCAATATTTGAATACTGTCCAATGCCAGGCACACAACTCTTTAAAGGAAAAAAAAAATCTTTATATCTTGTAGTATTTTTTATTTGATGTCCCTTTAATAGAAATTATTTCTATTTTGTGCAAAAATAAATCTCTTTACGGTGAAAAAGAAAGTTTATGAATCTTCATAGTGCATTACATCTTTGGGCTGTTAATGGGCTTAGATGTGAGGAAGCTCGTCTTCATAGGATTAGGTGTTCAACGAAATATTAGGAAGTTTTCTACTCAAAAAAAAAAAAAAAGGATATCAAGAAGTTCGTCTTCATTGGATTCATGTTTTGCAAGCAGAGGTTATGAACGAGGATCAAACACAGCTTCATCTTAGGGGCTTTCATTTTAGAGAGAGCAAAAAAGCTGTTGAGAGATCAGGATTCTCTCCAATACTTCTAGGAATATGAGGGTCTCATTTTAATTTTGGTCATTGATTTTGAGGATCAATTCAAGATCAATGGCACGAAAAAAAAAAAAAGAATTTAAAAAAAAGAAGCTTTTTGTTCTTAAAAAAAAAAAGACCCTATTTGTATGTAGGACCACCTTGAATCTACTAAGATTGTGTTTGGATGTGTAAATAAATTAGCTTAGTAGCTTATTTGACTAAGCTTGTTAGAATGGTTTGGTAAATAAATTTATTTTAGTAATTTATAACTTATTTTGAAATGCTACTTTGAGTAATTTATAACTTCTAATTTTTTGTTTCTATTTTACCCTTATCATTTTTTAGAATACCCATTATACCCTTATGCTTATTGTAACCTAAATTTCTAAATTTTTTCACTTGGTTGTAAATAATTTTTATTTTTATTATTATTTTTATTTTTAATTAATTTTTTATCTTTAATAAAATTTATTTACAAAATATTATAAATATATATAAATAATATTATATAAATTACATATAATAATTTAAAAACTAAAAAGTGATATATTTATTTATATTATTTTAAGATTATAAAATATATGTCATTTTACATTTTTCATCTACTTCAATAATTATTTTTATCAAACACTTCTATTTCAATAAGTTAACTTATAAGCTTTTTAACTTTCAACTAAAAATTAACTTATAAACTTTTAATTACTTTATCAATATAATTTTACCTAATAGAGCTTAATTGAAGGTGTCATGTGTTTAGATTGGTTTGATTGGTTACTTTTTGATCAATTAAATTGATTTGATTAAATAGATAGCAATCTTATTCGATTAATTTACTTATTTTAGATAAAATAAAACAAATCTAAACTTGTTTTAATCAATTTGAATTAGATTGCATGGTTGGATTAAAAAAATAGTCAAACAATTTTAATGATTCAACATTAAATATTTTTCAGTCAAACTTCTCTAATTGATCCAACTATTTGTTTGATTTTTGTAATACCCGTTAATTTCATAATATAATTCGCTTAAGAGTATTTTAGAATTCTACAACGTTACTTTAGTTATTTATTTTGGTCATTTTTAATTTTCATATTTAATTGTTCTCTTTGAATATTATTTATGAAAATTGAGTTAAATGACTGGACTAAATATTTGCACAATGAGGGATATATTCTAAGAATGGTGAAATTCATAGAAAAATGGTTTCAGAATGGTCAATTAATCCATTTATTGTAAATTGACTGGATGGGTTTGGATGTTGGGTTATGGATACCCATGGGTTATTGAATAACCCATTAGAAATATTTAATATAAAGTTTCAATAGTACCCCTCATTTTCACTCAGCCGAAGGAAGCAGAAAAGCATTTCTCTCTCAGTTCTTCATTTTCTTCTCAAATCCTTTCCTTGATCTTCAGAATTTCGATTATCTGTTCGGTTCAAAAGCTTTGTAAGGATCAAAGGTAAGCTTTAATCCGATTATTTTCCTTAAATTTCAGTTTATGTAGAAGATCAGAGGAGGTTTTGTTCTTGAAGATTTTAATGATAATTCATGAATCTCAGTTGTTTTAGAAGTTATATTTGAGTTATAATCGGTTAAAAGAGTTGAAATTCTGGTTTTGAAACAAGAAAGGAAAGGATGAAATTGTTAGAAATTCTGCAAAACCGAGTTACTGTAGCGACCAGAAATTTCGAAACAAAATCTGGAAAATTTTCTTCGGGTTACTGTAGCAGTACTGTAGTGTCGGCAGTCAACGGTACTGTAGCAGTCAACGTTACTGTAGCGAACCGGCAATGTAGCGAACCGACACTGTAGCAAACCGTTACTGAAGCAAACCGTACTGTAGCAACCCGTTACTGTAGCAGTCAGAAAATTTTACGTATTTTCGTGATTTTGTTTCCTTTCTTATGATTCCTTGTAATATATTTTATTAGGAAATTTTCCTACACAAATTCTAGTGTGGAACAAGGTAAACTTGGACGAAAATCAAGGTGAGTGAATAACCTTGCTCAGCTAATTTGATATTACTAGTCAAAGAACAATATAAGTCCCATTTACAACATTATTTGGATAATAAGCAATTAATTTTTCATATGGGAGTATATGATGATCAGTAGAAATAAGAGTATGAAGAAATTATTTATCTCATGACAATTGTACTATGTGATGAATTCTCACTATTTTATTAATGAGTAAAGATCTACGGGATCTAATACACGAGTGTGAAAGGGTTAAAGTCTCATACTACTCGGTGTACATCTAAGAAATCTTATACACGAGTTTGAAAGGGTTAAAGTCCCATACTACTCAGTGCATATCTATGAAACCTATACACGAGTTGAAAGGGTTAAAGTCCCATACTACTTGGCGTATACCTATGAGATCTTATTCACGAGTTTGAAAGGGTTAGAGTCCCATACTACTCGGTGTATATCTATGAAATCTTATTCATGAGTTTGAAAGGGTTAGAGTCCCATACTACTCGATGTATAAGACAATTAATTATATGAGTAAATGTGGTATTTGTACTTTTGATATTTTATATAGTACAGTTATTTACTTACTGAGTTTTTAAATAAACTCACACTCCCTATGATTATTTTTTCAGATACAGAAAATAAAGAACAAGAGTATCTGTTTGAAGATTAGAAGCCCCTTGGGTTTATTCTCTATTTCTGTTTGGTGGGACACCAGTACTTATTAATGTGGATATTAGAAAAGCTCTGTATTTTCTATAGGTCTCCTAGACTTGCGATGAGATAGAAATATCAGACTATGTATATCTATATTTGCTTATCAGATGAATATAATTCTGTAGTGTGGAATGAATGATTAAGGTTGAATGTAAAACCTTACAGAATATATGTATATAATGTATGTTTGAGAATTATATCAAATGAGTAGTATCTTTTCACATGCTCAATTTTTGGGATGTGACAAAATTTGGTATCAGAGGAAAGGTTTTATAGGTCCCCTATAGAGTACAGAGCAAAGTGATCTTTGTAGGCCCTTCCCTATTGTCATGAGCCGCGGCATGACCATAGGATTAGGTTCCATAAAAGACCTTGTAGAGTATAACGTCATTTTATAGATAACTTCTCAGTGGGGCTAGTAAGTGATATTTTGTTTATGTTTGAAAATTGTTTGTTATGTGTGTAGATCTGTGACAGATCAATGTCAGAAGGATCTTCTAATAATAATGAGCATATGGGTCCAAGGAGGGCCATAAATCCACCAGTACATGTGCAAGATGATCCTAACCGTGGTGATAGTTTACATGCTCAAAGTACTGAGGGCGCAACTAGTGAGCAAGCAAGAAGAGTCGAACCTGATGCTCACGTTGGTAATGCAACTATTGCACATGTGATTCATTTGATGAATGAACGGTTTGACCGATTTGAGGCTAAAATGAGAGGTCGAGCTGCACAAGCTAACCTGCCAGTGGATCCTCCTATTGTTGAAGCTGAAAATGTACCACCAGCTCCGTTAGCGGGAGGAGTTAATGTAAGAGAGGTAAGAATGTCTGAATTCCAGAAAATGAGGCCTCCTACTTTTTCGGGGGAAGATCCCAAAGAGGACCCACAATGTTTCCTTGAAGATTGTGAAGCAATCTGTGATGCTATAGGGTGTTCTCCTACTCAAAAGGTAGAATTCACTTCCTTTCAGTTAAAGGGTAGGGCTGGTAAATGGTGGAGGAACTGGAAGAAAAATATATTACAAGGTTATTCACTCACCTTGATTTTTGTCCAAGTTTACCTTGTTCCACACTAGAATTTGTGTAGGAAAATTTCCTAGTAAAATATATTACAAGGAATCATAAGAAAGGAAACAAAATCACGAAAATACGTAAAATTTTCTGACTGCTACAGTAACGGGTTGCTACAGTAACGGTTTGCTACAGTGTCGTTTCGCTACAGTAACGTTGACTGCTACAATACCGTTGACTGCCGACACTACAGTAACTGCTACAGTACCCGAAGAAAATTTTCCAGATTTTTTCCCGAAATTTCTGGTCGCTACAGTAACTTGAAGAAAAATTTCAGATTTTCAGTTGCTACAGTACTTCGAATTTTGCAGAAAATCTTTCAAAAAAATTCATCCTTTCCTTTCTTTTGATTCAAAACCAGAATCTCAACTCTTTTAACCGATTATAACTCAAATATGACTTCTAAAACAACTGAGATTCATGAATTATCATCAAAATCTTCAAGAACAAAACCTCCTCTGAACTTGTATATAAACTGAAATTTAAGGAAAATAATCGGATTAAAGCTTACCTTTGATCCTTACAAAGCTTTTGAACCGAACAAATAATCAGAAATTCTGAAGATCAAGGAAATGATTTGAGAAGAAAATGAAGAACTGAGAGAGAAATCTTTTCTGCTTCCTTCGGCTGAGTGAAAAAATGAGGGTTACTATTGAAACTTTATATTAAATATTTCTAATGGGTTATTCAATAACCCATGGGTATCCATAACCCAACATCCAAACCCATCCAGTCAATTTACAGTAAATGGATTAATTGACCATTCTGAAACCACTTTTCCATGAATTTCACCATTCTTAGAATATATCCCTTATTGTGCAAATATTTAGTCCAGTCATTTAACTCAATTTTCATAAATAATATTCAAAGAGAACAATTAAATATGAAAATTAAAAATGACCAAAATCAATAACTAAAGTAACGTTGTAGAATTCTAAAATACTCTTAAGCGAATTATATTCTGAAATTAACGGGTATTACAATGTGCCTCACCACTCAACAGTGCTTCTTCTTCCTTCCACAATTCCTCTCCTGTCGACACAGGCTCGAGCTCCCGCCTGTTCTCCCGCTCTCTGCCATTTTCCTATGCCATTCTTCCCCCTGCAATTCTCCTATGTTTTTTAGTTACTATTTTGATTTGGATTGCTTGCTATTCTGAAGGGACAAATTTGTTTGCGATTCTCCCCTTCCCCCTAGCTTGCCTCAGAGAATGAGATTTGAGAACATGCTTGAATAAAAAATTTTCAGCAGGCATCGTTGGCTTTACAATGAACAAGATAGGGGCAAATGGAGAAGGATGTATTTCCATTCCATCTGATGACCGTTTTTCCATGGATGAGGCGAGGGAAAAAAAACATGAAATCAACGGAAGAATGAATTCTTGTCTCTATAGCTAGCTTCTACAGTAAGACATACCAAACACCAGAAAAAATGCATAGTAATGGAACGAAGTATTCCTTTCCAGCGCATCAGTAGCTATCAAACGACCCAATAGAATTAATGATCATGACTTGAGAAAACATCATGACTTGAGAAAACACTGTAAGAATAATTTAAGTCATGCATCGGACTTTCTAATTATTAAATAATTTATTATATTTTGACCATACAATTATTTTTATATATTGATAAATCTTTTAATTAAAAAAATCTAACCACAAAGAATTAATAAATTACTTAATTAATCTTTAAAAAATTATAATTTTTTAATTTATCTCTTAAAAGATTAAATATTTTAATTTAATTTTTAAAAGATTGTCTCAATTTAACTTTCTGATTATTTAAATTTTAAATTCCACTATTGCTAAATCTCTAATTTTTTATTCCCAAATAAAATAGTTAAACTGAAACAAATACAAATTTTTGTAGGATTGTTTGATTTTTCAAAATCTAATCAAAATAACTATAACCTTTTAAAAACTAAATCAATAATTTACTATAAAAAATTTCAACTATTTGACTTGCTAAATTCTTATGATCTACATAACAATGATTGAGTCTATTTATCAAAAAATAAAAGAGAAATTGAGTGTAAGATAAATAATTTTTTACAAGATGACAAACTAAAATTCATATTTTTGTCTATAGAAATGTTTACTTTTAAAATTCGATAATAACTTGAACAGTATTGTCTCCGATAAAAAACTAATGGTAAAAAATCAAAAAAAAAAAATCCCTATGGTTTAACGATTAACGTCATGAGATGAACAGATTTTGTTTCTTTAAGAGCACGCCTTCGATCTCCCACTCCTGGCGCATGTTAGTAGGACCCATGCAAATACCGTGCGAAAGATACTGTTCGAAGACCATTAACCAACCACCACGTGGGGATGCCCGACCCCATGTTCTTATTGTCCACTTAAAACAACTTAAACGAAACTCTCTTCTATCTTCTTTTCTTTATTCTATTCCCAGGTGTATATATAGTATAAGTACAATCAAAGTCCCATAACAAATAAAAAGAAAAACTTAAGAGAGTTTTCCAAGCGCTTTCACTTCTAATCAACGCTCATATTATATACACCCCACACCCCCATAATCATTTTATCATTATGACAATCTAATCTAACTAAAGCATAAATATTTTAAACCATATATGGTACCCCATATAAAGTAATTTAATCTATCAAACTCTCTTAACGTTTCGTTTAAGCAATTTTACAGTGCCTTACACCCTAATTAACACTTTCGCTAAATTCCACTAACCACTATCAGATGGAGTATATATATGTGTGTATGTATGTATGTTTTCATTGTGACAAGATTGTGCAAATCCAGAAACTTCATTGGATTTGGGCGTCTTCGAGGAGATCAAGGAGAGCTTTGGGACCCCTGGAGACCATGGATTCAGAAACCGACCATAATCTTGCAGCTTGGGTTGAATCAGATCCTAGTTTAGAAGTGGAAGCTTCGTTGCAGTCAATGAAGTACTTGCCGGACACATTTAACAGTCTTGGGTGGGTCGCCACGTAGCATGTCGTTGCAGCAGCCTACATTTCGTTAAATACAAACCTTATATATTCTGCTATATACAAACTAATAAATGTACACAGTTTTTGTCATTTTCTATTAATTAATTGCTTCCCATAAGAATAATGAATAGCATTGACCAAAATCTTAAGTTACCTACCTGGGGAATGGTCTTCGAGAATTTGGAGGCCAAAAAGAACGCTATATCTGCAACATATACATATATTTGAATAACAGATAACTTGAAAAGAAAAAAGGATTGTATATGTAATTATGTGAAGATAATTTGCATTTTCCAAAAATGAAACCTATGAGAAAGCCGTCATGTTCCCTAGTCAGGCCAGTCCTGACGACCCCCGGATGAACGCAATTCACCGTCACGTTCGCTCCCATTTGCTACAATACACAAGAGGCCATATATATCAAGACAAAATAAATACATACGTACGTGATACGGTTTTGGGAAGATCGAGGCCAGAGGAAAAAAACAAAATTGACCTTTGATATCATTATTATAGTGAAATGACCATGTGAGAGATAAATGAGATATGGTCCATATGGACAGACCTGAAGTTTGAGGGCAAGTTGCTTGGTGTGCAAAATGTTAGCGAGCTTGGACGCAGCATAAGCACGGGTGGCGTCGTAATGGCTGGACCACACAGAGTCAGACACAAAGCAATTAGTTTCTGAGTTTGGAATCTTGGCTAATCTGATTTTAGTTAGAAACTCATTTAGTTTGTGAATTAGGACTGTTTCTCTGGGAGAAACTTAATTACCTTTTGTCGCGTGTAATAAGAGCGAGATATTGGATGATGTCACCGGAAAACCAGCTGTATATGTTGGAAGAGACGTTGACGATCCTTCCTTGGATCCCTGTGTTCGCTGCTGTTTCTATCATCTTGTTCAGTAACAAGTCTGTCAACAGAAAATGACCTGCCACACCCATTTTCATCGTTACAGTCACATTCAATTCAATACCATGATCGAAATCCATGCTGTAGATTTTTGGTACACGACGTCGACGAGACAAGAATTTTAACCTATAACCATAGTGTTTGATTTTGTTACCTAAATAGTTGGTGGCAAACGTCATCTCGAATCCATCTTCAGACAGCGCGTAATCATGCGAGAGCTTCCCGGCGTTGTTTCTGGTCAGATTAAAAAAAAGATATACTTAATTAACGATAGTAATTAATGAGTAATTAAGAAGTAATTAAAGAGCGAAGAGTATATACATGAGAATATGGAGAGGCAGACGGAGGGAGTGAAAGTGTGAAACGAAGGAGCGAACCGAACGGAGAGAACTAAGATCGAGAGGAATAACAACGATGTGAGCGTTGGGAGACTCGGAGAGGATTCGAGCCTTAATGTCCTCCGCCGCCTTAAGTGTCCGAGCCGGCAGAATCAGCCTCACGCCCCGCCTCGCCAGAACACGCGCCGTCTCTGCTCCGATTCCGGACGTCGCTCCTGCGTTCATCATTCCGAAATTAATATTCACGGCATTATAAATTAAGTAATCAATTAGAAAGAAAAGGAAATAAAGTGGAAAAGCAATGAGAGTAACCGGTGATGATGGCGGTGAGGGAGGGGAGGACGGAGGAGGAGGCTTCGGTGACTTGGTCGGCGGTTGACTTGGACCCGAAGCCCGATGGGCCTGGGGAGCCCATAAGGTGCTTCAGTGTCTCCAGCATATTCTTGTGGATTTGATTGATGGATGATGAGGAGGACGGAAGGAAGTGATGATGAAGTAAAGTAAGTAGCTAAGCTAAGCTACCTGCCCATTAAATAAGCATGCTTTTGGGGTCATTAGTATTGAAGAGTGTCCGGTACAGCTCCGTTTACCTCATAACATTTAATTATTGCGTGCGTCTTGTACTCATGCGCCACGCACACAGCCACATATATATATATATATATATATTAATTAACTAGTATTTAGATCCGATGTATGAGATATTATAATAATAATTAATAATAAATTAACAATATTTAAAAATAAATATATTTTAATAAATACGTAACATTTGTCATTAATAAAAATATTATATATTATTAAAAAAAGTTTTACACAAAATATTACAATAATAATCAATAATAAATTAACAATATTTGAAAACAAATATATTTTAATATATATGTAACATTTGTCAATGAAAATATTATATATTATTAAACATTTCTTTGTAAATTAGAATTGTAATAAAATTAAACACAAGATAATTGTCACATCCCAAAATTGAGCATGTGAAAAGATACTACTCATTTGATAAAATTCTCAAACATACGTTATTTACATATATTTTGTAAGGTTTTACATTCAACCTTAATCATTCATTCCACACTACAGAATTATATTCATCTGATAAGCAAATATAGACATACATAGTCTGATATTTCTATCTGATCGCAAGCCTAGGAGACCTATAGAAAGTACAGAGCGTTTCTAGTATCCACATTAATAAGTACTGGTATCCCACCAGACAGAAATAGAGAATAATCTCAATGGGCTTCTAATCTTCAAACAGATACTCTTGTTCTTTATTTTCTGTATCTGAAAAAAAATAATCATAGGGAGTGTGAGTTTATTTAAAAACTCAGTAAGTAAATAACTGTACTATATAAAATATCAAAAGTACAAATACCACATTTACTCATATAATTAATTGTCTTATATATCGAGTAGTATGAGACTCTAACCCTTTCAAACTCATGAATAAGATTTCATAGATATACGCCGAGTAGTATGGGACTCTAACCCTTTCAAACTCGTGAATAAGATCTCATAGGTATACACCGAGTAGTATGGGACTATAACCCTTTCAACTCATGTATAGGTTTCATAGATATGCACTGAGTAGTATGGGACTTTAACCCTTTCAAACTCGTGTATACGATTTTTTAGATATACACCGAGTAGTATGGGACTTTAACCCTTTCAACTCGTGTATAGGTTTCATAGATATGCACTGAGTAGTATGAGACTTTAACCCTTTCAAACTCATGTATTAGATCCCGTAGATCTTTGCTCATTAATAAGATAGTGAGACTTTATCACATAGTACAATTGCCATGAAATAAAATAATTTCTACATACTCTTATTTCTACCGATCATCATATACTCCTATATGAAAAATTGATTGCTTATTATCCAAATAATATTGTAAATGGGACTTATATTGTACTTTGACTAGTAATATCAAATTAGCTGAGCAAGGTTATTCACTCACCTTGATGTTTGTCCAAGTTTACCTTGTTCCACACTAGAATTTGTGTAGAAAAATTTCCTAGTAAAATATATTACAAGGAAACATAAGAAAGAAAACAAAATCACGAAAATACGCAAAATTTTCTGATTGCTACAGTAACAGTTTGCTACAGTACGGTTTGCTACAGTAACGGTTCGCTACAGTAACGTTGACTGCTACAGTACCGTTGACTGCCGACACTACAATAACTGCTACAGTACTCGAAGAAAAATTTCCAGATTTTCCCGAAATTTCTGGTCGCTACAGTAACTCGGTTTTTGCAGAAGTTTTTGCAAAAATTTCTAACAAATTCATCCTTTCCTTTCTTGTTTCAAAACCAGAATTTCAACTCTTTTAACCAATTATAACTCAAATATAACTTCTAAAACAACTGAAATTTATGAATTTTCATCAAAATTTTCAAGAACAAAACCTACTCTGATCTTCTACATAAACTGAAATTTAAGGAAAATAATGAGATTAAAGCTTACCTTTGATCCTTACAAAGCCTTTGAACCGAACAAATAATCAAAACTCTGAAGATCAAGGAAAAGATTTGAGGAAAGGATGAAGGAAGGAGAGAAGACGCTTTGCTTCGGTTGCTTCGGTTGCGTGAAAAATGAAGGGGGTACTATTGAAGCTTTATATTAAATATTTCTAATGGGTTATTCAATAACCCATGGGTATCCATAACCCAACATCTAAACCCATCCAGTCAATTTACAATAAATGGGCTAATTGACCATTCTAAAACTACTTTTTCATGAATTTCACCATTCTTAGAATATATCCCTCATTGTGTAAATATTTAGTCCAGTCATTTAACTCAATTTTCATAAATAATATTCAAAGAGAACAATTAAATATGAAAATTAAAAATGACCAAAATAAATAACTAAAGTAACGTTGTAGAATTCTAAAATACTCTTAAGCGAATTATATTATAAAATTAATGGGTATTACAATAATTCTAATAAACTATAAAATTCAACACAAAATCTCTCTCGAATTTAGAAAATCCTAATCAACTTTAACAGAAAACTCAAGCATTGTTAAGATGGGCCATTGGGTATCGGTAAGTGACGTTGAATTGGTTTGTTTAGTCCAAGATGTGTATAAATAAAAATAACGTGACACTCAAATATCTTAGTCAATATTAAATGCTAATTAAATTAACGAATTATTATACAGAAGAGTGTTATCGTATAAAATAGATAATTTAAAAGGATCTTGTGTTAAATTTTATAGTTTATAAAAATTATCTGTACAATAAAAAAAATTTTATGAAGGTAATTTATATTTTTTCTTAATTAATTTATATGTAATATGGGGGTTTATTTATTTAAAGAGATCCCATTCGGATGCGCTGTTATTGTAATACGGTTATGAAAGTGACTTTTTATGGCTTCTACACGTTTTTCCAGCCCTACTTTGCTCTTGCTTTAACTCCAACTCAATTATGCTGCTTCCCTTGTGCCACTCTCTTCCTACATCCATCTCTCTCACGCTTCCTTTCCCCAAATAATACAAAAAGCTCTCTCAACTTTAAATCCCATACGTCTCTCCCACTCCTACCCCTCACTTCTTCCTATTTCTCTATCTTGTAATTCGTTTAAAACAAATCATGATATTTTTGTAGCTTCTACATTTAAATTTCTTATTTTCATGTCACTGTATGTTCTCAAGAGCATGTTTGTTAACAGTCTTTACGAGTGTTTTAATTCTTGTTAGTTACAATAATAATTGATGCCTTTGAACCACAAAATAAACATGAAACGTTTATGAAAACTAATTTTCATATTTGGGGCATTTAGTCGAACCAAATTTGACTTGACTAACTTATTTCACAAAAAAGCAGTAATTGTTATCCTAACTGATAAAAATTCATTGTCATGAGAAATATATTAATATACATATTTTTAACTGATAAATTTGACTTGACTAACTTATAAGAGTAAATTACACTCTTCTCTTTAATAAGTATTAAAATTACTTTTTCTCTCCTTCACTTTTAAAATATATTCTTTTTTTGTAATTATAAAATTATTATATTTTAATCTAATTTTATTTTTTGGTAACCCAATAATTTTTTTTTACTAAAAAGCCATCCATTAAGGCATTAACTAATTAATTTCAATTTGAACACTTTTTTAAACAAGAAAATAAAAAATACTAAATTTTATCCTAAATAATAATAAAAAGATATAATAATATGCAAAAAAATTCGTAAATTAACAAAAAAATATTTTAATAAAAAAATAACATTAGCTTATCAAAACATATATATATATATATATATATATATATATATGTGTGTGTGTGTGTGTGTGTGTATGGTCAATCCCCGACTCTCACTTTCCTCGGGATGCACCACTCACCATCTTTCATCTTCTCTCTCCTCCCTTCCCTACTTATTTTCTTCACTCTGCTGCCTATTGCTATGACTTCAATTTTAACAAAAAAAAAAAGGGTTTAAGCTAAATAACCCTTTTCTCCCACATGAATTTTTAAAATGACAAAATATACCTTCTTCTTTTAAAACTATGAAATTATTATATTGTAATCTAATTTTATATTTTTTATTCAGAAAAACTTAATACAGTCTTTTATAATATTCGATAATTTAATACCACATATTTTTTAAACTAAAATATCATCTATTAACTTAAATATATATTAGATACATTTTCTTATAAAAATTAAAATACTAGTAATATTTTATTTTAGATTAACAACAAAAAATATTATAAATGTAAAAATTAATATTTTTAAGTTAATAAAAAGATATTCAAGTGTGATATTTATTCAACATTAGGTCATTGGATGTCCAAAGACAAACTGTAACAAATATTTTTTCACAAAAAATATAAAATTAGACTAAAGTATAAAATATTTTATAATTACACAAGAAGAATTATATATTTCAAAAGTATTATAAAAATATAATTTCAAAAATTTGTCAGAGATGCGAGTATAATTTACTCAATAATTTAATATCTGCCCTTCTCAGTATGTATGCTTTCATATTTGACATCAACTTTGTCTTCCTCTTCAACAATCGACATTAATTATCTGCATCTTCTCTTCTAATACCAATAGGCAAATACATATATACCCCTCCCTCTCTAAACCTACTATGCCTCATTTCTTTATAGCAGCCTTTTTATTTAACTTCTTTCCTTCCAATCACGTTAATCAGAAGCGAGTAACATCATATATATATATATATATATATGTAGGGGCCATGGCATCAACATGTTGTAACTAGTAATCAGAAAAGAAGTAAAGCTGGTAGGTCTACTTAATTAATAACAAGTTAATGTATTTAGTCCAATCACGTTTAATACATATCACCTCCCATGGTAGCTAAAAGTTGCTTTGTCCGTGATTTTGTCTCCTGCATATAAACGCAAACCTCAACGATAAAGCCATGGACTTTGTATGACTTTGTACGCATTTTTTTAGTAATCACAATCATCAATCATATATATCACATCCGCTTTTGGTGATAAGCTAGCCAGCTTTATTTGACCACTGGAATCTGGAGGACCAGCCAATTCCTTGAATCAATCCCTCTGCATATAAAATTGATTATGGCATGTCATTTACTTCCCACTCACTCATTCTATAGGGTAGGGTGGCTTCCTATTATAGTTTTAAAATCCATAGACATTTCTCATACTTAATTTTTTTTTTCAGTAAAATTTAAGTATTATAAACAAAGAAAATTAATGTTACAGGAATTTTATATATATTTTAATGATTGCACTGGACTTGTAACAATTTAGTTGAAGTCTAACGAATGAATTAAAAAAATAAATGAGATAAAAAAAGAACCTACATCATCTCTAGTTTTAAAGAGAACAATATAGTATAGTTTTTAAATTTGAATTGTTCATTTTAAATTAAAGGGTTTAGAGAAAAAATAATAAAAAATAAAAATAATTAAATCTCATAAATATTTTTCTTCTTTTTAATTTAAATCATCTGATTTAAAACGAACCAGCTTGATTTAAAGATTAAACTTTGTGATCCCCGTGAAAACTGATGATGATTAGAGTTGAATAAAAACCATACATATATAATTTGTGTTTTGTTATTTGGAGTGGCGTCATTTGAATGCTACAATTCTTCAATGATTGCCTCTCTTACTTTTTTGTGAGAGTCGAATCTTAGAGGACCCGCATCCTTAGATTTAGGATATGAAGCTTTTTCTGGCCTCTCAATCCGCTTAAACTATAAACTATGATTTAGTGATACTAATCATCCCTCCACACTCCTTTTTTTTATTTTAATTCTGTTTATTTTATTCCTCGTTTGAATACCAAATAATATTTGACACTTGTTGATTGGTAAGACGAGGTTGGACACATCTCCACCAGAGGATTGAGAAAAGAAAAGAAAAGAAAAAGTAGAGCATGAATGAAATTGGAAGGGAAGATGCCACAGAACAGAACCCAACCAAAAGGACAAGCCTAACAAACGCATTTATTTAACTGTACAAATTTTCAAATATTGGACAAGCCTAACAAACGCATTTATTTAACTGTACAAATTTTCAAATATTTCAATTCCATCCTTGTCATATGTCATGACTCGTACTCGCAGTGTCTTGTAGAAAAAGTGAGTGTAGTGGATAACACTTCACCACAACCAATGCTATTTTTTCACAAATTCATGTATGTGCTACTGACCCACCATTAACAATCTAGCTCTACCACCTCAAAATATTAATATGGCAAACTTATCATTTCTCACCCAAATTTTAATTCAGCTTTAAAAGTTCTTAGTCACATCTATTTAATTAATTTTTATTTTATTTTTTAACTTCACATTATCTAAATTATTAACAATAAATGTGAACTTGTTCTATTAAATACGTTTATATTAATATATATTTATAATGATAAAATTATACTTCATTATTAACTTTTTCTTTTCAAGTAAATATTTGATGTGAACCTGTAATTTTGTCATTACAAATATATATCTAATATGGACATATCTAACTGGACGAGTCTGCTTTGTTGCATATAATAAAAATAATCATATCAGTATTTATTATTAATAATTTAGATAATATTAAACTTAAAAAACAAAACTAAAACTAATTAAAGAAATCCGAAATAAAATTCACACAAAATAAAATTGCAAGACAAAATTAAATTTTGGGTCCAAATTTAAGGACCACAGTTTTGCATATTCACATAACATTCACTGCTATAGCATCAAAAAGTAAAGTTCCTTATAAAAATGTCAAGTTTTTCATTCTTTGAAAAGAAATAAAGCTGAAAACTACTTGAAACTAAAGGCAGCACATGATCTGGCTTTTATTAATCAGATAAAATGATCTGGCTTTTATTAATCAGATAAAGGATGGGGAAGGAATAACAATATAATAACACAAGTGGAGAGTGTGTGCGTTCAACTTCAACTGGCAAAGTCATAAGTTTCTGATCAAATGGATGAACAGTCGATATTCCGATCTCTGGGCCATCCAAACTCGTCCAAGAGTGCAAGCACAACCCCATTCGACCAGCCAAAACCAGTCTGCATTGCATTAATTGCACCACATTTAACTTTTTATAATTCATACGTTTGGCAATTAACAGAGGCTAAAATATACACAATCCTCCTCAATATAGAGAGTTGTGCAATTTATCTCTTTAACTTTAAAAGTTAGTAATATATCCCCTAAACTTTCAATATCGTGCATCATAACCCCTCCGTTTTTCATCCAAAAGCACTAACACTACTTGTCCATGTGGGTTAAAAAAGTCAAATTGACCAAAAAAAAAAAATACAAGAGTTAAAACCTTGGAGGAGATCATTTTCCAAAAGACCGGCCTGTTAGGAGAATAGAGCCTCCAAAGTTATAAATCTTCTTAGCATTCCATACCATCCAATGTGGGACTTCATTAGGATCCTAACAAAATATATTTAACCTATCATCTTAAAGAGCTTTTTTGTTACAAAAATGTAATAAAAAATGATTAAAAAAGTCATTATTTTGTCACTTGAGATGATAGATTAGATTTATTGATTTGACATCTTTAAATCTATATGGACAAATGACAATACAATCTTACGTTGCGCACAAAAAAGTTTTGTTCCGCAATCCAAATTGAGAGGGGGTTTTGCATTTTGGCTATCAACATACGATGCATATGTCTAATTGCGTGGGAAGACCAAAGCAAAATGCAAGATTAATGTAAATGATACCTGGGGAACATATTCACCTCCACCGCCAAATTGCCCACAATGCTCCACGTCATATTTTTCATGCATTACACCCGACTTCTTGAAGGCAATATAGTTGGTTGTGATCCATTTTATTGCAATTTCTTCCGCCAATGACCTTGCTTCTTTCAACCCAGACTTTGCCAGACCTTCAACTAGCATGTGTTGAAGTGGGGCCCAACCATTTGGGAAGTCCCTATTTAGTATTAACAATGGCCCATAAGCGAAATATCAACCACCATATCATTTAACATTAACATGTACTTCCTCTGTAGTGTTTCAAACTTACCATTGATTTCTAGTTTTAGTCAAAGAGGTTGCAACTCCAGCAGCACGAACCAGGCCACAAGTTTTGAGACTTTCAACAACGCCACCAATAAGCCTAGAATCTTAAGAAATATATAACATGGTAAGTATCAACTTAAGCATAGGGTATTCTGTTATGTAATTTAAAAGAAAGCTAAACTGTTTATTTAAAGGCCAATTCTACAGTCTACACTAATTTGCTTTTCCCCCAACCATGGTATATCAAGTTATCAGAAATACTGCTTTCTTTCTCTCGAAATTTTTATCAGTGATATTTGTATCCCACCAATAAACTGATCCCCATCTGAGAATGAGATAAAAGAGACCAATTTCATTTGTCAAATGTATAACAGTTATAAATCAGAGACGCTCAGTAAGCCTAGGTGCTGATGAGCTCCTGCTCCAACCTCTCTAATAAGTGCTTCATCATAGGCAAGTATTTAAGATTTAGCTTCACTCCGATAAGTTCGTTTTGGTTTGTTCTTGGAATTTTCTTCAGTTAGTCCTTCTATCTAATCCTTTAGCCTTTGAAATTTCTCAACCATCAACAACTGGGCAGTTATAGCTAGATTTTAGATACTTAAACATCACGAGTTATCCAACTTCTCAATTTAATATAATACCAGAACAAATAAACATTGAAACCATTTTCAAGAGCTCTTGTTATTTAGATCATCCTCATTGGAGATCAAGCTAATCTAAAATTGATCTGCACTGTATCTGCCTGTCTTAATGTCCATTTTTGTCCTATAATTAGACATGCAAGATCAATATCATAATTACTTGTAATTCAACAGTAAAAAAGACTGAAATCACATTCTATGAAAAGTTATTGGATGCGGGTAACAATGTCAAGTCCAATGTAACAACGGCATCGATTGATTCCCACCCTTAGTGAGTGCAAAGAAGGAGGAATATAGCTTAGCGTCAATGAAGCACAGTCTCACAAAGTAGAAAAATTTAGCAGGGTTTTGTAACCAACATTAAACTGATAACAAAGGCTGCAACATCCAGTCATGGAATTAAATTTACCTGAGTAAAATGGTTCCATCCACAAAGGAACAAAGTTGGAAGCAAATATTTTTTGATTTTGCTGCTGAGCTTCCCAGACTTGAGTTTCCTAGATAGAATTTCAGAAGGTCGATATGTGCTATAATGGAAATGTGTACGTGCAGCACTAGGTATAGAGTACCTGGCATGTGTTATTTGTGAGCCAGTAGTCAAGCCATTGTTTCATGTTTTCGTTCCAGAAAACAGAGTTGAATGCCTTCTTTCTATGATCAGAAAGTTTCAGGAAGTGCTGAGCAGTGCTATTATCTCCAGTAATTTTTGCAAAGAAGGCAATATTAAGTTCCATCTGAATCAACGGGTATCATGGCAGTAATCAGGTTAAAGACCACAGTTTCAGGACTTGTTTGTTTTAGTCAATGGTCTAAGACCTACCCCAAGCATAAATGCATTTAGATCGACAGGTATTACAGATGTTGTAGCCAACGTTGTAAACTCTAAAGGATCTCTGCACCAAAACAGCGTCACAATCACATGCTTGCATCAACTATTAAGTCAACATTAGTGTTGACTACTTGAAGAAAGTAACATGTTACAACTAGGCTGATACCATTGTTTTAAGAGTAAATATACAAATTGGTCCCTAAAAGATATATTTTTTATGTTTAGTCCCTGAAATTTAAGTGTTAAATGAGTTAGTTCATATATAAATTAATTAGATTTTTTATAGGACTAAATAGTATATTTTATTATCTTGAATTGACTCAATTACAATGTTTAACGAGTATAATATTCAAGAACTAAATCGTGCATTATTAAACTTTTAAGGATTAAATAATCAACTCATGCATCTTTTAGGGACTAATTGTTAATATAATCAATAATAACAAAGCGTTATTGCACTAGGTGGGGTTAGCCAATTGTTAATATAATCATTGTTTTAATATAATCATTGTTTTAAAATCAAATGTGCCTTGCTTGTGAGCCTAATAAGTGCTGAGTTTTCACGAAAGATGCTGCCAGACGAACTAGTTACCTCATCCATCTTGAGCTAAAATCCCATCCCGATTCAGCAGTTGAAGCCAGTTCACGGTAAAAATGCTTCTTTTCTGAAACAGTCAAAAGCTTGGAAGCAAATGCCTTGTCCTGTTCCAAGAAATTACCAAAAGTCATAACTCAAACTCCATTTCATTTAACTGACAGTCCAAGAAACACATACCTTTACCATAGATTCTGGCCTGGGTTCATTCCACATTGCATAATAACGACTTAAAGTGTGAGTGCAACCTTGAGCATCCACAATGGTCACCCTATGTATTTCTACAAGATAAAATAAAAAGTAAAACCAAGAAACATGGAATAAACGAAGTACAGAAAAATGTATATGTTCAACTATAATCCAACCATAGATAATAAAGTCCAGCAGTTGAAGCATAAGTTACCTGAGTTCCAAAACTCATACTCTTTCCTTAGTGCAGGTAGGGATCTTTTAACCAGTTCTATATCACCAGTGCTATTGTATATCTCATAAATCATAGCGCTTAAAAGGGGAGGCTGGCTGCAATATGATAGCCAAGCCTCTGGTTGTTATTTGCTCTTGTAAGAGCAAGAATTATAAGAAAAATAATATACTTCAAAATAATACATATGCGAAAGTGACATGATATAAAAGTAAAATGAACACAGTAAAGATCATGCTACAATTAAACCTTTTGAAGCTTTACCACATAATTACTTTTAAGTGCGTAAGACTGTATTGTATACCAGCAAATTTATTATGATTGTTAATATTATTTATTTATTTTTACTTTTCCCAATGTATTAGCAAATAGTTCAATGGAAGGTAGAACCACCCTCGAGCAATTGGTATGCAAATACATGTTCAGCATACAGATTTAAACCTCTCATCAAAGATACCATGATTTAGATTTTATATATTACCATATTTAAGTACACACAAATTTTCAATCGTCTTCATTAATCATTACCCTTAAAGTTCCACCAAACAGGAGAAAAGCAGGAACAGTTGGGAAAATGATACCTCCTGTTGGAGTAGTAGGCTCTAGCACCATTAAGCACAAATCCATATTCTTCTACCAAAGAAATAAGATTAGTGACAATTGCTGTGGCTGTCTTGTACATTTTACTCACTAGCAAGCCCCTGCACCTCAAAGTATAAGTAATGGTCCTTGAGAAAGACAATTTCAAACACACAGTCGTTGAGATAAGAAGGTGATCAAAATAATTTAAGGATTTAAAATCAAATGGTAGTCAAGCAGTAGCCACCCCGTGAACTATCACATATCAGCACGTGAGCAAGGTAGGATTGTAGTAGGATAACTGATCAGTAAGACTATGTAGTATCGAAGAAAGAGTACAAGTAAAGATAATAAACAAACCTAATTACCCAGTAGGAATCCCAGTAATAGACCTCACGAAAGCGTGAACCCGGAATGACGAAAGAAGAGGGAAGAGGAAGCAGGGTATGCAATTGGGGGTGGGTCTTGACCCCCCTTGACATTTTGCGACTCAAGTTTTTCCAAAGGGAATGGACCTTCAATGCCCACGCCCTCACCTCCGGATGCTCCACCTTGGCCAAGAAACCCTCAGGCTCTGCCACAAAATCCACCGGCTCCCAGTACTCCACGTCATCCCCTGCACCATCGAAGTATCTTTCTATGAACCCATTCAACTCCTTCGCAGCTACAGAACCATTAGCACACCTTGCAAGTTTATCAAATGCTTCCTCTGTCACGGAGAGATTGAACTTCAACGACAAGTCCACATACGTTTTCGGATCGAAGTTAGATTTGTTGAAGGTATTGAATGCGGTTTCTTGTAGGCGTTCGAGAAAGGAGACAAGAGGTGTTGAAGGCTTCACAAGGTCCTGATCCAGAGGGCAGGCAGAAGAGGATTCTGTAAGAGCCATAAAGATTGTTAGTGAGCATAGCAGATGATGAAGTTGATAATTTTGACTATGAAGAAGGAACCAAAAGTCCGCCATTGTTGGAGATTACCAGAGATTGGAGGAGAAGACATGATTTATGAATGAAGAGTCAGAGTGCGATCAGAGATTCCAAAAGCCGGCAATTGGCAGCTTCCTCCAGCAAGTACCAACGCAGCGTTCTCCCCCCAATTTGTTTTGTGTACCCTCTCTTGTGTAAGGTGGGTCCGGGACTCGCCACTAAAAAAAAGGGTCAAATTATAATTTAATAAAAATTGTAATTAAATTTTGTAATTTATTTCAAAGTTAAAAAATGACAAAAATATTAGGTATTGCTGAAATTTGAGGGGCTGTTGGAGTTGGTGCAGTTGGTGGAGGCTGCGCAAAAAGAAGAAATCTGAAGGGGTTGGTGAGGAATTACTCTATAAATAGGGTCATTCCTTCCTTCAGAAATCATTCCTCAAATCATTCTAAATCCTCACAAAGAAGAGTAAGAGAAAAATAGAGAGAGCCTTAGAAAGAGAGTTTTTCTAAGAAGAAAATAGTGAGCTAATTTATGAAGGTATTTTCACAAATTGAACAAATACCGTTGTTGTATTTTTGTGAGTGAGAGATTCACCTGAGGGTGAAGTTTGTAATCTCATTATTATTATAGTGGAAGTTTAAGTGGCCTAGGTCCCGTGGTTTTTACCTCATTTAGAGGGTTTTCCATGCTAAATTCTTGGTGTTATTTTATCTTTTTGGTTTGGGAATTATCCTGGGCTTAAGAGTATTATTTATTCTTTCAAATACCCCAATTTTCCCAACAAAGTGGTATCAAAGCTGTGGTTATTCAAGAATATTGTACAAGTACTATTTATATATACGAGTACTATTCACGAATACTAAACAAAGATATATAAGTACTATTTATACATATAGGTACTGTTTATACGTACGGTACTATTCACTGTCGGAAAAAGTTTCAAGTTCGGTGAAACTTGTTGATTACCGCTCAAAATGGAGGAGAGCACCGGCAATATGATTAAGCTGACTGCCTTTAATTATGCTATCTGGAAGCCAAAGATGGAGGATCTTTTATACATTAAAGATCTATGGAAGTTGATCGTGATGCCGAAGGAGAAAATAGTGGCAACTCCGACGGATGACAAAGCTGATGGCAAAACAACTAGCACGTCAGATGCTGATTAGGTCGTGCTAAATCGAAAGTGTGCTGCTCAAATCAGGCAATGGATTGACAAGAGCATTTTTTAAAACTTTGCTAATGAACACGATGCTTATGTTCTTTGGCAAAAGTTGGAGAAAATGTATGCAAGGACAACCGCACAAAATAAAGCTAATCTGATGCGACGATTAGTCAATCTGAAGTATAAAGATGGGAGCAGTGTATCGGAACATATGAGTGAGTTCCAAGGTATTGTAGATCAACTGAATTCGATGAAGATGACTGTCGATGATGAGCTACAAGCATTGCTGATGCTGAGTTCTCTACCAAAAAGTTGGGACACTTTAGTTGTGTTGGTTAGTAACTCAGCCCCTGAAGGCAAGCTTACCATGGATATGGTAAAGACAGAATGTTGAATGAAGAATCTCGACGAAAAGACGAAGGATATAATCCTGAGTCCGAAGCGCTTGTCACAGAGAAACAGGACAAGCAAGAAAGACGCGGAAGAAATAAGGGTAGAGATTCTCAGAAAAGAAACCAGCAAAGAGGACGGTCAAAGTCTAGATCGAGACATGACAAGAAGTGTCACCACTGTGGGAAGCCCGGACATTTCATTAGAGAATGCCGGAAGTTACAGCAATCCAGGAATCAGGAAGCAAAGAACCGAACAAATGACACTGCAAGTGTCACCGAAGATGTTGTCATTGTTCAAGATGCTGACTATGTCAATCTGGCATATCAAGAGACTACATGGGCAATTGACTCAGGCGCTTCCTACCATGTTACCTCAAGACGAGAATTCTTTTCAACCTACACCCAAGGTGATTTCGGAGGAGTGAGGATGGGAAATGATGATGCATCCAAAATTATTGGCATTGGCAACATTTATTTGGAAACTAATCTTAGATGTAGGTTACTCTTGAAAGATGTGAGGCATGTTCCTGATATTCGCCTCAATTTAATCTCCACCGGAGTACTTGATGATGGTGGCTACAACAACTATTTTGGTGAAGGAAAATGGAAGCTCACCAAAGGCAACTTGATAGTAGCCAAATGCAAGAAAGATTCATCTCTCTATATTATGGAAGCAAAGTTATGTAAAGGAGATGTAAACTGTAATACCCGTTAATTTCAGAATATAATTCGCGTAAGAGTATTTTAGAATTCTACAACGTTACTTTAGTTATTTATTTTGGTCATTTTTAATTTTTATATTTAATTGTTCTCTTTGAATATTATTTATGAAAATTGAGTTAAATGACTGGACTAAATATTTGCACAATGAGGGATATATTCTAAGAATGGTGAAATTCATGGAAAAGTGGTTGCAGAATGGTCAATTAATCCATTTATTGTAAATTGACTGGATGGGTTTGGATGTTGGGTTATGGATACCCATGGGTTATTGAATAACCCATTAGAAATATTTAATATAAAGTTTCAATAGTAACCTCATATTTTTCACTCAGCCGAAGGAAGCAGAAAAGATTCTTTCTCAGTTCTTCATTTTCTTCTCAAATCCTTTCCTTGATCTTCAGAAGTTCGATTATTTGTTCGGTTCAAAAGCTTTGTAAGGATCAAAGGTAAGCTTTAATTCGATTATTTTCCTTAAATTTCAGTTTATGTAGAAGATCAGAGGAGGTTTTGTTCTTGAAGATTTTGATGATAATTCATGAATCTCAGTTGTTTTAGAAGTTATATTTGAGTTATAATCGGTTAAAAGAGTTGAAATTCTGGTTTTGAAACAAGAAAGGAAAGGATGAATTTTTGAAAGATTTTTCTGCAAAACCGAGTTACTGTAGCGACCAGGGATTTCGAAACAAAATCTGGAAAATTTTCTTCGGGTTACTGTAGCAGTACTGTAGTGTCGGCAGTCAACGGTACTGTAGCAGTCAACGTTACTGTAGCGAACCGGTACTGTAGCGAACCGACACTGTAGCAAACCGTACTGTAGCAACCCGTTACTGTAGCAGTCAGAAAATTTTACGTATTTTCGTGATTTTGTTTCCTTTCTTATGATTCCTTGTAATATATTTTACTAGGAAATTTTCCTACACAAATTCTAGTGTGGAACAAGGTAAACTTGGACAAACATCAAGGTGAGTGAATAACCTTGCTCAGCTACTTTGATATTACTAGTCAAAGTACAATATAAGTCCCATTTACAATATTATTTGGATAATAAGCAATTAATTTTTCATATGGGAGTATATGATGATCAGTAGAAATAAGAGTATGAAGAAACTATTTATTTCATGACAATTGTACTATGTGATGAATTCTCACTATTTTATTAATGAGTAAAGATCTACGGGATCTAATACACGAGTGTGAAAGGGTTAAAGTCCCATACTACTCGGTGTATATCTAAGAAATCTTATACACGAGTGTGAAAGGGTTAAAGTCCCATACTACTCAGTGCATATCTATGAAATCTATACACGAGTTGAAAGGGTTAAAGTCTCATACTACTCGGTGTATATCTATGAAATCTTATTCATGAGTTTGAAAGGGTTAGAGTCCCATACTACTCGATGTATAAGATAATTAATTATATGAGTAAATGTGGTATTTGTACTTTTGATATTTTATATAGTACAGTTATTTACTTACTGAGTTTTTAAATAAACTCACACTCCCTATGATTATTTTTTTCAGATACAGAAAACAGAGAAGAAGAGAATCTGTTTGAAGATTAGAAGCCCCTTGGGATTATTCTCTATTTCTGTCTGGTGGGACACCAGTACTTATTAATGTGGATATTAGAAAAGCTCTGTATTTTCTATAGGTCTCCTAGGCTTGCGATGAGATAGAAATATCAGACTATGTATGTCTATATTTGCTTATCAGATGAATATAATTCTGTAGTGTGGAATGAATGATTAAGGTTGAATGTAAAACCTTACAGAATATATGTATATAACGTATGTTTGAGAATTATATCAAATGAGTAGTATCTTTTCACATACTCAATTTTTGGGATGTGACAAATTTGGTATCAGAGGAAAGGTTTTATAGGTCCCCTATAGAGTACAGAGCAAAGTGATCTTTGTGGGCCCTTCCCTATTGTCATGAGCCGCGGCATGACCATAGGATTAGGTTCCATAAAAGACCTTGTAGAGTATAACGTCATTTTATAGATAACTTCTCAGTGGGGCTAGTAAGTGATATTTTGTTTATGTCTGAAAATTGTTTGTTATGTGTGTAGATCTGTGACAGATCAATGTCAGAAGGATCTTCTAATAATAATGAGCATATGGGTCCAAGGAGGGCCATAAATCCACCAGTACATGTGCAAGATGATCCTAACCGTGGTGATAGTTTACATGCTCAAAGTACTGAGGGCGCAACTAGTGAGCAAGCAAGAAGAGTCGAACCTGATGCTCATGTCGGTAATGCAACTATTGCACATGTGATTCATTTGATGAATGAACGATTTGACCGATTTGAGGCTGAAATGAGAGGTCGAGCTGCACAAGCTAACCTGCCAGTGGATCCTCCTATTGTTGAAGCTGAAAATGTACCACCAGCTCCGTTAGCGGGAGGAGTTAATGTAAGAGAGGTAAGAATGTCTGAATTCCAGAAAATGAGGCCTCCTACTTTTTCAGGGGAAGATCCCAAAGAGGACCCACAATGTTTTCTTGAAGATTGTGAAGCAATCTGTGATGCTATAGGGTGTTCTCCTACTCAAAAGGTAGAATTCACTTCCTTTCAGTTAAAAGGTAGGGCTGGTAAATGGTGGAGGAACTGGAAGAAAGCTAGAATTCAAGGCGCACCGCCAGTTATGTGGACATAATTTTACAGATTGGTTATGGATGAATTTCTTCCGGCAAGTGAACGATCATCCAGGGCCAGAGATTTTCTGTATCTACGGCAGGGAACCATGACTGTTGATGAATATTCAACTCAGTTTGTTAAATTATCTGAATATGCCCCTGAAATCATTCCTTCTGAAAGGAAGAAAATAGAAAAGTTTGTGGAAGGGCTTCGTGATGCCTTATATGATCAAGTGGGTTCTAATATGAATGATTACTCTTCGTACTCAGAAGCTGTTGATGTGGCCCGAAGAATGGAAAGGAGGTCAAAGAATAAAGAAGAATATCGTCAAAAGAAGAAGGCCAGATATAGGAGATCTTTTAATCAAGGGGAAGACTCAGGGACTTTTACTGCACCACAACATGCTCCAGCCACTCCTACTAAGTCATCTTATTCTATAGCCAGTGTGGCTAAGCCTCGTTCAGAGAGCAGGGGTGGTTTTAGCTCTTCTAGTAGAGGAGGTACTCAAGGTAGAAGGGAAAAACCTCAATGTCCTGAATGTGGAAAGTTTCACTTCGGAGAATGCAGGTTAAACACTGTTGGTACAGGCTGTTTTCACTGTGGACAAAAAGGACATTTTATAAGGGAGTGCCCTCAGCTCATGACAAGACCAGGTCAAGGGTCTACTTTGCCACCTCGACCACAATCTATTACTCAAACACCAACCCCTTCAACAGGGGGTAGTATGGGAAGAGGTTCTGGAAGAGGCCAAGGTGACCGTGGAAAACAAGCTGCTGGCAGAGGAAATGCAAGAATATATGCTCTAACCCGACAGGATGCTCAAACATCCAATGCTGTAGTTACAGGTATATTATCTGTTAATACTTTTGCTGCACGTATTTTGTTTGACCCCGGTTCTACTCACTCATATGTGTCACCCCTATTTGCCAAGAGATTTGCAATTGATTCGATTATTCTTAAAGAACCATTCTTGGTTTCCACACCGATGAGAGAGACTTTGATGGTTAAAACATGTCATCGTTCTTGTAAAATAATTGTTGGAGGCATGGAAACTGAGATAGATCTTATGGTTCTCAATATGTTAGATTTTGATGTGATTCTAGGGATGGACTGGCTATCTTCTTGTCATGCTACTATAAATTGTCGTGACAAAGTTATTTCCTTTAATATACCGGGGAGGAGTAATTTTGTGTTTCAAGGAGATCGAAGTGATGTACCTTGCAACATGATATCTATGTTAAGTGCCCAGCGTATGTTGCGAAAGGGATGTCAGGGATTTCTAGCTTTTATCAAAGATTTAGAAAAGAAAGAACAGAAGTTAGAAGACATTCATGTGGTTAATGAATTCCCAGATGTGTTCCCAGAAGATTTACCTGGATTACCGCCAGAAAGAGATATTGAGTTCAGTATTGATTTGGTCCTAGACACAAGACCAATTTCTATTCCACCTTATCGTATGGCTCCTGTTGAGCTAAAAGAACTTAAAGAACAATTGGAAGATTTGTTAAACAAAGGGTTCATTCGCCCAAGTTTTTCACCTTGGGGTGCTCCTGTTCTTTTTGTGAAAAAGAAAGATGGTTCTATGAGATTATGTATAGATTATCGTCAACTGAATAAAGTCACAGTGAAGAATAAGTATCCTTTACCAAGGATAGATGATTTGTTTGATCAGCTTCAAGGAGCAAAATACTTCTCAAAGATTGATCTAAGGTCTGGATATCATCAGTTACGAATTAAGAGTGATGATATACCTAAGACTGCTTTTCGTACACGGTATGGACATTATGAGTTTCTTGTGATGTCTTTTGGGTTGACAAATGCACCAGCAGCATTTATGGATTTAATGAACAGAGTGTTCAAATCATTCCTTGATAAGTTTGTAATTGTGTTTATTGATGATATTTTGGTATATTCAAAGAGTCATGAAGAACATACTGAACATTTGAGAAAAGTGCTTCAGACTTTGAGAGAGCATCAGTTGTACGCAAAGCTCTCAAAATGTGAATTCTGGATGAGTCATGTAACATTTTTGGGACATGTTATTTCCCAAGAAGGTATTCATGTAGATCCAAGTAAAATTGAAGCAGTAAAACAATGGCCTCGACCAACAACTGTGTCTGAAGTACGTAGTTTTCTTGGCTTAGCAGGGTATTACCGTCGCTTTGTCAAAGATTTCTCTAAGACGGCTCTTCCATTAAATAAGTTAACCCGAAAGAATGTTAAATACATTTGGGATGATTCATGTGAACAAAGTTTCACCCAATTGAAAGAGTGTTTAACTTCTGCACCAGTCTTAATTTTACCATCAGGACCAGGGGGTTACTCTGTATTCTGTGATGCCTCAAAGATAGGCTTAGGGTGTGTGTTGATGCAACATGGTAAAGTCATAGCTTATGGCTCACGTCAGCTTAAAAAGCATGAATTGAATTACCCCACTCATGATTTGGAAATGGCAGCTGTAGTGTTTGCCCTAAAGATATGGAGACATTACTTGTATGGGGAAACTTGTAAAATTTTTACAGATCACAAAAGCCTTAAGTACATTTTTGAGCAGAGAGATCTCAATCTAAGGCAACGAAGGTGGATGGAACTTCTGAAAGATTATGATTGTACCATCCTTTACCATCCAGGTAAAGCAAATGTAGTGGCTGATGCTCTAAGTCGAAAGTCTATGGGAAGTTTAGCTCACATTGCCACTATAAGGAGGTCTCTAATACATGAACTACAAGAATTGGAAGCTGATGGAGTATTCTTCGAGATCACTGAGTCAGGTACATTTCTGGCTCATTTAACAGTTAGATCATCCCTTGTTGAAAAAGTAAAAGCAACTTTAGAAGGTGACATTGATATGGTCAAAATAAGAGATAAGGCAAGGCAAGGTCTAGCACCAAGTTTCTTGGTAGATGAAGAAGGAGTCTTATGGTTTAATGGTAGACTCTGTGTCCCCAACATTGAATCTTTGAAGCATGAAATCTTAATGGAAGCTCATGGTTCACCCTACGTTGTACATCCTGGTGCTGTGAAAATGTATCAGGACTTGAAACAAATTTATTGGTGGGAGGGCATGAAGCGAGACGTGACTGACTTTGTAGCTCGATGTTTGACTTGTCAGCAAGTTAAAGCTGAACATCGACGACCACCTGGATTGATGCAAAAACTAGATATTCCCGAATGGAAGTGGGAAAGGATCACCATAGATTTTGTAGTAGGTTTACCTCGGTCAACAAAAGGAAATGATTCAATATGGGTCATAGTGGATCGACTTACTAAGTCAGCACATTTTCTTCCTGTTCATACCACTTTCAGTGTAGCAAAACTTGCTCGACTTTATGTTAAAGAAATAGTGAAACTTCATGGTGTACCAATATCCATTATATCAGACCGAGGACCTCAGTTTACTTCTCGGTTCTGGAAAGTCTTTCAAGAGGCTTTGGGTACCAAAGTGAATCTTAGCACAGCATTCCATCCTCAGACTGATGGACAGTCCGAAAGGACAATTCAGACTTTAGAGGATATGCTAAGAGCTTGTGTGATGGATTTCAGTGGAAGTTGGGAAGATCATTTGTCTCTTATTGAATTTGCTTATAATAACAGTTACCAAGCCAGTATTCAGATGGCACCTTTTGAGGCTTTGTATGGGAGACGGTGTCGATCTCCTATAGGTTGGTTTGAACTTGGTGAAACCAAAATATTTGGACCTGAGATGATACAGGAAGATATAAATAAAGTTAAACTGATCAGAGAGAAGTTGTTAACTGCTCAGAGTAGACAGAAGTCTTATGCGGACAACCGACGACGTGACCTTGAATTTGCAATAGGTGATATGGTTTTCTTACGAATCTCACCTATGAAAGGAGTAATGAGATTCGGGAAGAAAGGCAAGCTTAGTCCGAGGTATGTTGGCCCATATGAGGTTGTAGACAGAGTGGGTAATGTGGCATATCGCCTAGACCTACCTTCCAACCTAGAGGGAGTTCATCCAATATTTCATGTGTCCATGCTACGGAAGTATCTTCCTGATCCTTCTCATGTCATTCAACCCCAAGAAGTTCATTTTGATGAAACTCTCACCTACGAAGAGGTACCAGTAGCTATCCTTGATAGAAAAGTCAAGAAATTGCATACCAAAGAAATTCCTACTGTCAAGGTTCTTTGGAGAAATCATTCTCGCGAGGAAGCTACGTGGGAGGCAGAAGATGAGATGTGGAAAAACTATCCACATTTATTTGAAACTTGAGGTAAGATTTTAATTCGGAGGACCGAATTCTTTTAAGGGGGGTAGAATGTAATACCCGTTAATTTCAGAATATAATTCGCGTAAGAGTATTTTAGAATTCTACAACGTTACTTTAGTTATTTATTTTGGTCATTTTTAATTTTCATATTTAATTGTTCTCTTTGAATATTATTTATGAAAATTGAGTTAAATGACTGGACTAAATATTTGCACAATGAGGGATATATTCTAAGAATGGTGAAATTCATGGAAAAGTGGTTGCAGAATGGTCAATTAATCCATTTATTGTAAATTGACTGGATGGGTTTGGATGTTGGGTTATGGATACCCATGGGTTATTGAATAACCCATTAGAAATATTTAATATAAAGTTTCAATAGTAACCTCATATTTTTCACTCAGCCGAAGGAAGCAGAAAAGATTCTTTCTCAGTTCTTCATTTTCTTCTCAAATCCTTTCCTTGATCTTCAGAAGTTCGATTATTTGTTCGGTTCAAAAGCTTTGTAAGGATCAAAGGTAAGCTTTAATCCGATTATTTTCCTTAAATTTCAGTTTATGTAGAAGATCAGAGGAGGTTTTGTTCTTGAAGATTTTGATGATAATTCATGAATCTCAGTTGTTTTAGAAGTTATATTTGAGTTATAATCGGTTAAAAGAGTTGAAATTCTGGTTTTGAAACAAGAAAGGAAAGGATGAATTTTTGAAAGATTTTTCTGCAAAACCGAGTTACTGTAGCGACCAGGGATTTCGAAACAAAATCTGGAAAATTTTCTTCGGGTTACTGTAGCAGTACTGTAGTGTCGGCAGTCAACGGTACTGTAGCAGTCAACGTTACTGTAGCGAACCGGTACTGTAGCGAACCGACACTGTAGCAAACCGTACTGTAGCAACCAGTTACTGTAGCAGTCAGAAAATTTTACGTATTTTCGTGATTTTGTTTCCTTTCTTATGATTCCTTGTAATATATTTTACTAGGAAATTTTCCTACACAAATTCTAGTGTGGAACAAGGTAAACTTGGACAAACATCAAGGTGAGTGAATAACCTTGCTCAGCTACTTTGATATTACTAGTCAAAGTACAATATAAGTCCCATTTACAATATTATTTGGATAATAAGCAATTAATTTTTCATATGGGAGTATATGATGATCAGTAGAAATAAGAGTATGAAGAAACTATTTATTTCATGACAATTGTACTATGTGATGAATTCTCACTATTTTATTAATGAGTAAAGATCTACGGGATCTAATACACGAGTGTGAAAGGGTTAAAGTCCCATACTACTCGGTGTATATCTAAGAAATCTTATACACGAGTGTGAAAGGGTTAAAGTCCCATACTACTCAGTGCATATCTATGAAATCTATACACGAGTTGAAAGGGTTAAAGTCTCATACTACTCGGTGTATATCTATGAAATCTTATTCATGAGTTTGAAAGGGTTAGAGTCCCATACTACTCGATGTATAAGATAATTAATTATATGAGTAAATGTGGTATTTGTACTTTTGATATTTTATATAGTACAGTTATTTACTTACTGAGTTTTTAAATAAACTCACACTCCCTATGATTATTTTTTTCAGATACAGAAAACAGAGAAGAAGAGAATCTGTTTGAAGATTAGAAGCCCCTTGGGATTATTCTCTATTTCTGTCTGGTGGGACACCAGTACTTATTAATGTGGATATTAGAAAAGCTCTGTATTTTCTATAGGTCTCCTAGGCTTGCGATGAGATAGAAATATCAGACTATGTATGTCTATATTTGCTTATCCGATGAATATAATTCTGTAGTGTGGAATGAATGATTAAGGTTGAATGTAAAACCTTACAGAATATATGTATATAACGTATGTTTGAGAATTATATCAAATGAGTAGTATCTTTTCACATACTCAATTTTTGGGATGTGACATAAACACTGCTAGGAAAAAAATTCCCACCGAGCTATGGCATAAGCGGCTCAGTCACATGAGTGAGAAGGGTCTCAGAATTCTTTCCAAGAAGGAGCTCTTGCCAGAATTAAAAGGTACACCTTTGCGTACTTGTGTTGATTGTATTATAGGAAAACAACACAGAGTTGCATTTCGTAGTTCTCCACCCTCTAGAAAAGCAAATATTCTAGATTTGATACACACAGATGTCTATTTAATGAGTAATAAGTCACATGGAGGTGCACTCTATTTTGTGACTTTTATTGATGACCACTCAAGAAAGATATGGGCATTTTCTTTGAAAACTAAAGATGAAGAAGTTTTCAAGCAATTTCATGTAAAAGTTGAAAGAGAAACTGGCAGACGTTTGAAGTGTGTACGTGCAGATAATGGCGGTGAGTATCGCGGACCATTTGAGGAGTACTGTAGAAGTTTCGGCATCAGGCTGGAAAAATCAGTACCAAAGACACCTCAACACAACGGTGTCGCTGAAAGGATGAATAGAACCATCTGTGAAAGAGTCAGATGTATGCTCTCAAATGAAAAACTGCCAAACTCCTTTTGGGGGGAGGCAATGAAGACAGCAGTTGATTTAATCAACCTTTCTCCATCAGTTCCATTGAATTATGACGTTCCAGAAAGAGTCTGGACGGGGAAAGATATTTCTTACAAACACTTAAGGGTATTTGGCTGTAGAGCATTTATTCACATCCCAAAAGATGAAAGGTCCAAGTTGGAAGGAAAGTCGAAGCAGTGTATCTTCATGGGATATGCCCATGAAGAATTTGGCTATAGACTCTGGGATCCTGTTAGCAGAAAGATCATTAGAAGCAGGGACGTGGTGTTTCTTGAAGATCAGACGATCGAAGATCTTGAGAAACAAGAGAAACCACAGTCAGATGAAATGCCAGTTAATCTGGAACCAGTCTCTCCACCATCAAATTCTAATGACGTGGGAGCTATACCAGATACTGATGATGTTGATCCACCAACTAGCAGTTCACAACTAGAGCCAGTTCCAGAGCAGGTCCAACAAGAAGCACCGTTTAGGAGAAGCACCAGAGAGAGAAAACCAAGTTGTAGGTATTCTCCTAATGAGTGTGTGATGCTCACTGACGGGGGAGAACCAGAGAGCTATGATGAAGCTATTACCGATGAGCACAAGGATGAGTGGTTAAAAGCTATGCAAGAAGAAATGAAATCCTTACATGAGAACCACACATTTGACCTGGTGAAATTACCACAGGGCAGGAAAGCTCTCAAGAACAAGTGGGTGTACAAAATCAAAAGTCAAGAAGGCATCTCACAACCATGTTATAAAGCAAGACTGGTTGTGAAAGGATTCGGTCAAAAGAAGGGCGTTGACTTTGATGAAATATTTTCACCGGTGGTAAAGATGTCTTCGATCCGAGTTGTTTTTGGTGTGGCAGCTAGCCTCAACCTGGAAGTTGAACAACTTGATGTAAAAACCGCCTTCCTACATGGTGATCTTGACAAGGAAATCTACATGCAACAGCCCGAAGGTTTCCAAGTCAAAGGGAAAGAAAAGTTGGTGTGCAGATTAAAGAAGAGTTTGTATGGTCTGAAACAGGCACCAAGGCAGTGGTACAAAAAGTTTGACTCATTTATGGAGAAAAATGAGTACAATCGAACAACAGCTGATCACTGCGTCTTTATCAAGAAATTCTCTGATGATGACTTTATCATTCTTTTGCTCTATGTTGATGACATGTTAATTGTAGGTCAAAATATTGACAAGATTAACATGTTGAAGAAAGAGTTGAGCAAGTCCTTTGCAATGAAGGACTTAGGACCGGCAAAGCAGATTCTTGGCATGAGGATTACCCGTGATAGGAAAAATCACAAGATTTGGCTATCTCAAGAACAGTATGTGGAAAAGGTTCTTGAAAGATTCAACATGGATAAGGCAAAAACTGTTAGTTCTCCACTTGCCAATCACTTTAAGCTAAAAGTGAGCCAGTGTCCTTCAAACAAGGAGGATAAAATAGAAATGAGCAAAGTGCCTTATGCATCGGCTGTTGGTAGTTTAATGTACGCTATGGTATGTACTAGACCAGATATTGCTCACGCTGTTGGCGTTGTGAGCAGGTTCCTGGCGAATCCTGGAAAGGAACATTGGGCAGCAGTCAAATGGATACTCAGGTATCTCAGAGGTACTTCCAGTCATTGTTTATGCTTTGATAATGGAAAAGTTGTATTAGAAGGATATACAGATTCAGACATGGCTGGAGATGTGGATACCAGGAAGTCTATATCTGGGTACCTGATAACATTTGCACAGGGAGCTGTCTCGTGGCAGTCACGATTACAAAAGTGTGTTGCCTTAAGCACTACAGAAGCAGAATACATTGCAATCACCGAAGGTTGTAAGGAAATCCTGTGGATGAAGAAGTTCTTACAAGAATTAGGCCAAAACTAGGAAAACTATACTCTTTATTGCGACAGTCAAAGTGCAATACATCTCAACAAGAATCCAACTTTCCATTCCAGGTCGAAACACATTGATGTGAGATATCACTGGATCCGTGATGTGTTGGAAAGCAAGTTGCTGAAAGTTGAGAAAATCCACACCAACAATAATGGAGCCGATATGATGACGAAGACTCTACCAAGAGAGAAGTTGGAAGTCTGTAAAGAAGTTGCAGGCTTGGTATCACTCCCACTTAAGTCGGGAGGGGGAGATTTGTAAGGTGGGGGTCCCTCCTAAGTGGGACCTGCCACTAAAAAAAAGGGGTTAAGTTGCAATTTAATAAAAGTTGTAACCAAATTTTGTAATTTACCCCAAAGTCAAAAAAGGACAAAAATGTTAGGCACAGTCTTTGCTGAAGTTTGAGGGGCTGTTGGAGTTGGTGCAGTTGGTGAAGGCTGCGCAAAAAGAAGAAATCTGAAGGGGTTGGTGAGGAATGACTCTATAAATAGGGTCATTCCCTCCTTCAGAAATCATTCCTCAAATCATTCTAAATCCTCACAAAGAAGAGTGAGAGAAAAATAGAGAGAGCCTTAAAAAGAGAGTTTTTTTAAGAAGAAAATAGTGAGCCAATTTGTGAGGGTATTTTCACAAATTGAAGAAATACCGTTGTTGTATTTTTGTGAGTGAAAGATCCACCTGAGGGTGAAGTTTGTAATCCCATTATTATTATAGTGGAAGTTTAAGTGGCCTACAGGTCCCGTGGTTTTTACCTCATTTGGAGGGTTTTCCACGCTAAATTCTTGGTGTTATTTTATTTTTTTGGTTTGGGAATTATCCTGGACTTGAGGGTATTATTTATTCTTTCAAATACCCCAATTTTTCCAACATCTTGTCGTCTCTCTGCTCTCTCTCCCTTTTTTTTGTTTTTTTGTTTTGGCCAGTGTGTATGTTACGACTCTTCCGTGCATGTTCACGTGTCTGTTTGAAAAAAAAAGGGAATAAAATTATTTTTGAACAAAATTGATTTGAGATAAACAGGGTTTTGATAACATAATTTATGTTTAAAAATTATTATAAAAAATTATATTTTATCTAGATATTGATTAGTAAAATTATGATATTAATCTTCACTCATTTCATTTCATTTATTCTTATAATTTATTTTTACTCATTTAATTATAATATAATGAATTATATAATGTTACAAATTAAATTACTAACTAATTAATCTTTTTTCTAAATTAATTAACTAATGACTAAAGACATGTCACGTCCCAAAATTTGAGTACGTGACCGGCACGGAAAGTGAATTTCATTTCACCTCCGTAAGCCTATCTTTCTCTTAAAAATCATACAATTCTTTTTCATGCAACCAAAACGAGTTCTCTATACATACTACAATTACTCACATTACATCACTGAATGAACCTACCCGATTACAGAGATTTCTAGATTTATACAACTTAGAATAATACTTAACTATTATACCTTTATCCTGAACAAATGAAAAGGAAATCATGGACTAAGGATCCATAATTCCTTATTCCGATATTTACCTTCAGCTGTCAACTCTGAAAAAAAATATCAATAAGAGGGGTATGAGCAAACCACGTGCCCAGTGAGTAGATAACACAACACTATGACAAAAAAATATCATGCATCATAATGATAACATGCAGCAATCATACGTAAATCGATCATCATATAATATAATATTATTCATAATACCTCACAACAATATCCAAGTAAATCAAATATGTCACATCCCAAAAATTGAGCATGTGAAAAGATACTACTCATTTGATAAAATTCCCAAACATACGTTATTTATATATATTCTGTAAGGTTTTACATTCAACCTTAATCATTCATTCCACACTACAGAATTATATTCATTTGATGAGCAAATATAGACATACACATTCTGATATTTCTATCTCATCGCAAGCCTAGGAGACCTATAGAAAGTACAGAGCGTTTCTAGTATCCACATTAATAAGTACTGGTATCCCACCAGACAGAAATAGAGAATAATCCCAAGGGGCTTCTAATCTTCAAACAGATTCTCTTCTTCTTTGTTTTCTGTATCTGAAAAAAATAATCATAGGGAGTGTGAGTTTATTTAAAAACTCAGTAAGTAAATAACTGTACTATATAAAATATCAAAAGTACAAATACCACATTTACTCATATAATTAATTGTCTTATACATTGAGTAGTATGGGACTCTAACCCTTTCAAACTCGTGAATAAGATTTCATAGACATACGCCGAGTAGTATGGGACTCTAACCCTTTCAAACTCGTGAATAAGTTCTCATAGATATACATTGAGTAGTATGAGACTCTAACCCTTTCAAACTCGTGAATAAGTTCTCATAGATATACACCGAATAGTATGAGACTCTAACCCTTTCAAACTCGTATTTACAATTTCATCTATTTACACCGAGTGATATGGGACTCTAACCCTTTCAAACTCATGTATAGTTTTTCATCGTTATGCACTGAGTAGTATGAGACTTTAACCCTTTCAAACTCATGTAGTAGATCCCGTAGATCTTTACTCATTAATAAGATAGTGAGAACTTCTCACATAGTACAATTTCCATGAAATAAAATCATTTATACATACTGTTATTCCTTTGAATTTCTGTAAAAAAAAATATATCAATCATCATATACTGTCATATGAAAAATTGATCAATTAATATCCAAATAATATTGTAAATGAGACTTATATTGTACTTTGACTAGTAATATCAAAATTAGCTTAGAAAGGTTATTCACTTACCTTGATGTTTGTCCAAGTTTACCTTGTTCCACACTAGAATTTGTGTAGGAAAATTTCCTAGTAAAATATATTACAAGGAAACATAAGAAAGGAAACAAAATCACGAAAATACGTAAAATTTTCTGATTGCTACAGTAACGGTTTGCTACAGTAACGGTTCGCTACAGTGTCAGTTCGCTACAGTACGTTGACTGCTGACACTACAGTAACTGCTACAGTACTCGAAGAAAATTTTCCAGAATTTTTCCGAAATCTCTGGTCGCTACAGTAACTCGAATTTTTGCAAAAAAATCTTTCAAAAATTCATCCTTTCCTTTCTTGTTTCAAAACCAGAATTTCAACTCTTTTAACCGATTATAACTCAAATATAACTTCTAAAACAACTGAGATTCATGAATTATCATCAAAATCTTCAAGAACAAAACCTCCTCTGATCTTCTACATAAACTGAAATTTAAGGAGAATTTGAAACTTTATATTAAATATTTCTAATGGGTTATTCAATAACCCATGGGTATCCATAACCCAACATCCAAACCCATCCAGTCAATTTACAATAAATGGACTAATTGACCATTATGAAACCACTTTTCCATGAATTTCACCATTCTTAGAATATATCCCACATTGTGCAAATATTTAGTCCAGTTATTTAACTCAATTTTCATAAATAATATTCAAAGAGAACAATTAAATATGAAAATTAAATATGACCAAAATAAATAACTAAAGTAACGTTGTAAAATTCTAAAATACTCTTAAGCGAATTATATTCTGAAATTAACGGGTATTACATTCTACCCCCCTTAAAAGAATTCGGTCCTCCGAATTAAAATCTTTCCTCAAGTTTCAAATAAATGTGGATAGTTTTTCTACATTTCATCTTCTGCCTCCCACGTAGCTTTCTCGCGAGAATGATTTCTCCAAAGAACCTTGACAGTAGGAATTTCTTTAGTACGCAATTTCTTGACTTTTCTATCAAGGATAGCTACTGGTACCTCTTCGTAGGTGAGAGTTTCATCAAAATGAACTTCTTGGGGTTGAATGACATGAGAAGGATCAGGAAGATACTTCCGTAGCATGGACACATGAAATATTGGATGAACTCCCTCTAGGTTGGAAGGTAGGTCTAGGCGATATGCCACATTACCCACTCTGTCTACAACCTCATATGGGCCAACATACCTCGGACTAAGCTTGCCTTTCTTCCCGAATCTCATTACTCCCTTCATAGGTGAGATTCGTAAGAAAACCATATCACCTATTGCAAATTCAAGGTCACGTCGTCGGTTGTCCGCATAAGACTTCTGTCTACTCTGAGCAGTTAACAACTTCTCTCTGATCAGTTTAACTTTATTTATATCTTCCTGTATCATCTCAGGTCCAAATATTTTGGTTTCACCAAGTTCAAACCAAATTATAGGAGATCGACACCATCTCACATATAAAGCCTCAAAAGGTGCCATCTGAATACTGGCTTGGTAACTGTTATTATAAGCAAATTCAATAAGAGACAAATGATCTTCTCAACTTCTACTGAAATCTATCACACAAGCTCTTAGCATATCCTCTAAAGTCTGAATTGTCCTTTCGGACTGTCCATCAGTCTGAAGATGGAATGCTGTGTTAAGGTTCACTTTGGTACCCAAAGCCTCTTGAAAGACTTTCCAGAATCGAGAAGTAAACTGAGGTCCTCGGTCTGATATAATGGATATTGGTACACCATGAAGTTTCACTATTTCTTTAACATAAAGTCGAGCAAGTTTTGCTACACTGAAAGTGGTATGAACAGGAAGAAAATGTGCTGACTTAGTAAGTCGATCCACTATGACCCATATTGAGTCATTTCCTTTTGTTGACCGAGGTAAACCTACTACAAATCCATAGTGACCCTTTCTCACTTCCACTCGGGAATATCTAGTTTTTGCATCAAACCAGGTGGTCGTCGATGTTCAGCTTTAACTTGCTGACAAGTCAAACATCGAGCTACAAAGTCAGTCACGTCTCGCTTCATGCCCTCCCACCAGTAAACTTGTTTCAAGTCTTGATACATTTTTACAGCACCAGGATGTACAACGTAGGGCGAACCATGAGCTTCCATTAAGATTTCATGTTTCAAAGATTCAATGTTGGGGACACAAAGTCTCCCATTAAACCATAAGACTCCTTCTTCATCTACTAAGAAACTTGGTGCTAGACCTTGCCTTGCCTTATCTCTGATTTTGACCATATCAATGTCATTTTCTAAAGTTGCTTTTACTTTTTCAACAAGGGATGATCTAACTGTTAAATGAGCCAGAAATGTACCTGACTCAGTGATCTCGAAGAATACTTCATCAGCTTCCAATTCTTGTAGTTCATGTATTAGAGATCTCCTTATAGTGGCCATGTGAGCTAAACTTCCCATAGACTTTCGACTTAGAGCATCAGCCACTACATTTGCTTTACCTGGATGGTAAAGGATGGTACAATCATAATCTTTCAGAAGTTCCATCCACCTTCGTTGCCTTAGATTGAGATCTCTCTGCTAAAAAATGTACTTAAGGCTTTTGTGATCTGTAAAAATCTGACAAGTCTCCCCATACAAGTAATGTCTCCAAATCTTTAGGGCAAACACTACAGCTGCCATTTCCAAATCATGAGTGGGGTAATTCAATTCATACTTTTTAAGCTGACGTGAGCCATAAGCTATGACTTTACCATGTTGCATCAACACACACCCTAAGCCTATCTTTGAGGCATCACAGAATACAGAGTAACCCCCTGGTCCTGATGGTAGGATTAAAACTGGTGCAGAAGTTAAACACTCTTTCAATTGGGTGAAACTTTGCTCACATGAATCATCCCAAATGTATTTAACATTCTTTCTGGTTAACTTATTTAATGGGAGAGCCGTCTTAGAGAAATCTTTGACAAAACGACGGTAATACCCTGCTAAGTCAAGAAAATTACGTACTTCAGACACAGTTGTTGGTCTAGGCCATTGTTTTACTGCTTCAATTTTACTTGGATCTACATGAATACCTTCTTGGGAAATAACATGTCCCAAAAATGTTACATGACTCATCCAGAATTTGCATTTTGAGAGCTTTGCGTACAACTGATGCTCTCTCAAGGTCTGAAGCACTATTCTCAAATGCTCAATATGTTCTTCATGACTCTTTGAATATACCAAAATATCATCATTATTAATTCGTAACTGATGATATCCAGACCTTAGATCAATCTTTGAGAAGTATTTTGCTCCTTGAAGCGGATCAAACAAATCATCTATCCTTGGTAAAGGATACTTATTCTTTACTGTGACTTTATTCAGCTGACGATAATCTATACATAATCTCATAGAACCATCTTTCTTTTTCACAAAAAGAACAGGAGCACCCCAAGGTGAAAAACTTGGGCGAATGAACCCTTTGTTTAACAAATCTTCCAATTGTTCTTTGAGTTCTTTTAGCTCAACATGAGCCATACGATAAGGTGGAATAGAAATTGGTCGTGTGTCTGGGACCAAATCAATACTGAACTCAATATCTCTTTCTGGCGGTAATCCAGGTAAATCTTCTGGGAACACATCAGGGAATTCATTAACCACATGAATGTCTTCTAACTTCTGTTCTTTCTTTTCTAAATCTTTGATAAAAGCTAGAAATCCCTGACATCCCTTTCGCAACATACGCCGGGCACTTAACATAGATATCATGTTGCAAGGTACATCACTTCGATCTCCTTGAAACACAAAATTACTCCTCCCCGGCATATTAAAGGAAATAACTTTGTCACGACAATTTATAGTAGCATGACAAGAAGATAGCCAGTCAATCCCTAAAATCACATCAAAATCTAACATATTGAGAACCATAAGATCTATCTCAGTTTTCGTGCCTCCAACGATTATTTTACAAGAACGATAACATGTTTTAACCATCAAAGTCTCTCTCATCGGTGTGGAAACCAAGAATGGTTTTTTAAGAGTAATTGAATCAAATGCAAATCTCTTGGAAAATAGGGGTGACACATATGAGTGAGTAGAACCGGGGTCAAACAAAATACGTGCAGCAAAAGTATTAACAGATAATATACCTGTAATTACAGCATTAGATGTTTGAGCATCCTGTCGGGTTAGAGCATATACTCTTGCATTTCCTCTGCCAGCAGCTTGTTTTCCACGGTCACCTTGGCCTCTTCCAGAACCTCTTCCCATACTACCCCCTATTGAAGGGGTTGGTGTTTGAGTAATAGATTGTGGTCGAGGTGGCAAAGTAGACCCTTGACCTGGTCTTGTCATGAGCTGAGGGCACTCCCTTATAAAATGTCCTTTTTGTCCACAGTTAAAACAACCTGTACCAACAGTGTTTAACCTGTATTCTCCGAAGTGAAACTTTCCACATTCAGGACACTGAGGTTTCTTCCTTCTAGCTTGAGTACTTCCTCTACTAGAATAACTAAAACCACCCCTGCTCTCTGAACGAGGCTTAGCCACACTGGCTGTAGAATAATATGACTTAGTAGGAGTGGCTGGAGCATACTGTGATGCAGTAAAGGGTTTCAAAGTCCCTGAGTCTTCCCCTTGATCAAAAGATCTCCTATATCTAGCTTTCTTCTTTTGTCGATATTCTTCTTTATTCTTTGACCTCCTTTCCATAACCAATCTGTAAAACTCCGTCCACATAACTGGCGGTGTGCCTTGAATTCTAGCTCTCTTCCAGTTCCTCCACCATTTACCAGCCCTACCCTTTAACTGAAAAGAAGTGAATTCTACCTTTTGAGTAGGAGAACACCCTATAGCATCACAGATTGCTTCACAATCTTCAAGGAAACATTGTGGGTCCTCTTTGGGATCTTCCCCTGAAAAAGTAGGAGGCCTCATTTTCTGGAACTCAGACATTCTTACCTCCCTTATGTTATCTCCTCCAGCTAACTGAGCTGGTGGTACAATTTCAGCTTCAACAATAGGAGGATCCACTGGCAGGTTAGCTTGTGCAGCTCGACCTCTCATTTCAGCCTCAAATCGGTCAAATCGTTCATTCATCAAATTAATCACATGTGCAATAGTTGCATTGCCAGCGTGAGCATCAGGTTCAACTCTCCTTGCTTGCTCACTAGTTGCGCCCTCAGTACTTTGAGCATGTAAACTATCACCACGGTTAGGATCATCTTGCACATGTACTGGTGGATTTATGGCCCTCCTTGGACCCATATGCTCATTATTATTAGAAGATCCTTCTGACATTGTACTGTCACATATCTACACACATAACAAATAATTTTCAGACATAAACAAAATATCACTTACTAGCCCCACTGAGAAGTTATCTATAAAATGACGTTATACTCTACAAGGTCTTTTATGGAACCTAATCCTATGGTCATGCCGCGGCTCATGACAATAGGGAAGGGCCCACAAAGATCACTTTGCTCTGTACTCTATAGGGGACCTATAAAACCTATCCTCTGATACCAAATTGTCACATCCCAAAAATTGAGCATGTGAAAAGATACTACTCATTTGATAAAATTCCCAAACATACGTTATTTATATATATTCTGTAAGGTTTTACATTCAACCTTAATCATTCATTCCACACTACAGAATTATATTCATCTGATGAGCAAATATAGACATACACATTCTGATATTTCTATCTCATCGCAAGCCTAGGAGACCTATAGAAAGTACAGAGCGTTTCTAGTATTGTAATATCCCAAGAATTTATATGAATATTTAAAGCCTATTTTGAAGTTTAGTGAAAAATTTAATTACGTGGAAAATTTTCTTTTTGAATTAGTGAAGAAAATGTGGGAATAGAAATTTTTATTTTTAATTTAGGAAATTTTTACAAATTCTCAAGGACTAAAGTGAAAAGAAAAGAAAGTATAGAGGACTTTTGAGAAATGACCAAGTAGGAACCCGAGAAGAAAAATAGAGCTTATGGGAATGAATTATGAGTCCGGTACCGAAAAGATGATGGATTCGAGGATAAAGTGGAGTTTGAGACATCGAGAGGGATTAAAGTGAACAAATCTTATAAGCTAAGGTGGCTATGAGCGATTTTATCGAAAAAGAAATTGGTGGGGCCCACGCGTATACACTTCTCCTTATTCTTTTCTTTTTCTCATTCTCCCTCCCGTAGCTTCACTTTCTCTCTCTCTCGATTATGCTTGCAAAGGAATTTCTTCATCAATCATTCATGCAATTTTTGCTTTGGGAAGGAAGCTATGAAAGTTAGGATGATTGGTAAGTTGATGTTCTTCTTCTTCTTCCTCTTATTACAAGATCAAATCCTTGGTTATTATTTTTGCAAAATTTTTGTAGAATATTTTAATGGATGAATTTAAGTGTGGATGTTAATCTAAAACATTCCTAGGTGGTTTATGATGTTATTAGAACAAGAAATTTGGAGAAAACTAGGAGAAATTCGTAGAATTTGGATATTTAAAAAAGTTAGTGTTCTTGATGAAAATTTGAGATTTGAGCTTGGATTGTTGGTAGAAATTGGGGGTTTTGGTGTTAAAACACTCCTTAGACATTAAGGATGAAAACCCATGGAAGAAATCAAAAGAAATGTTGTTTTAGATATTATTTTTGGATTTTTGGATGAAGAACACGAAGAACATCGAAAATTTTCCCCAGAATTATTGTTCACTGAGAAAATTTTTCCAGATTTTCTCGTTACTGTAGCGTTGACTCGGTCAACGTTACTGTAGCGTTGACTCGGTCAACGTTACTGTAGCTGCGTTGACCGTTGACCGTTACTGTAGCATCAGTTTTTTTTTTAATATCGTTGAAAAGCTCTTTGAGTCTAGTTTCCAATGGTATAAGTTTCATCTGGATATTCATTACCAGTTAGGAGTTATGATTTGAGAAGTGGATGAAGGTCGAGAGTAGTGGTAGGAAATTTCTCTATTTCGTAACCCTGATTGTTTTTATCTGGTTACAATAGGAATGGTCAAGTGCAAGGTGGGAGTGCTGAGAGCATGAAATCCAGGTGAGTGGGTTAATACTTGCTATGATTAAATATCTTTGTTATTGACTTTTTGCATCATAGTGAAAATATGTTGAATATCCAAATTTGAAGAGAATGATGTGGGATGATGAGACATAAACAATTGTGGAACGTGCCAGGTGATGTATATAATTATATTTTCTTATTTTCTCATGAATTGAGGTTATATGATGGATTGTGAATGGCATGTGAACTGAGTTGAAATGTATCATACTCTGATTGTTGAGTTCAATCATATGCGGATAGTTAAGTATGTTATTGTTGAATAATTGTTCTATATTATGGGTTATGTTATATACATGCTATGTTGCTGGAACCACATTGATTATGTTGTGGCTTGAATTGTAAATGACTGAGTTGTGTATGTGGCTCAAGATTATGATTGAAGATGTTTTTATATGTGATTGTGATTGTGTTTGACTGGAAAGGAAAGGCATGGTGGTGCACCCCATGGAAAAATCTATGTGAAGCTATAAGGGTGGAGAATATAAATGGAGCGATAAGGGTGGATGCGGCGGGGGCCGCGGACAACGATCCAGAGGTATTCTGAACGACCCGGTTGGTACGGGAATTGTGTGTGAAATTGATTTCATCGATTGCTGTTGTGAATTTTGAATTTTGTTGAAATGCATTTGATTCACTTGGATATTGTTGTGAAGTATTATGAATAATATTATATCATATGATGATCGATCTACGTATGATTGCTGCATGTTATCATTATGATGCATGATTTTTATTTTGTCATAGTATTGTGTTATCTACTCACTGGGCACGTGGCTTGCTCATACCCCTCTTATTGATATTTTTTTTCAGAGTTGACAGCTGAAGGTAAATATCGGAACAAGGAATTATGGATCCTTAGTCCATAATTACCTTTTCATTTGTTCAGGATAAAGGTATAATAGTTAAGTTTTATTCTAAGTTGTATAAATCTAGAAATCTCTGTAATCGGGTAGGTTCATTCAGTGATGTAATGTGAGTAATTGTAGTATGTATAGAGAACTCGTTTTGGTTGCATGAAAAAGAATTGTATGATTTTTAAGAGAAAGATAGGCTTACGGAGGTGAAATGAAATTCACTTTCCGTGCCGGTCACGTGCTCAAATTTTGAGACGTGACAAGTTGGTATCAGAGCTTTGGGATTAGGTCTCCTACCGATTACAGAGTAAGGTAACCTTAGTGGGATCTCCTCTATAGTGGTGAACCCGGGCACGACTATAGAGAGATGGCTCCATTGAAGGTCCTGTAGGATGTTTTCATTTCCTTTCCCTCCGAGACTTGTTTTTTCTTAGGAATTATGTTTTTAGTTTTAGTTTTAGACAGATATGGCTATACTTTTGAACCCGGTAAAGGAAAGGTTATTATTGTTTTGATTCCATTGCTGTCGGATCAAATTGTATGTATGTGGCTTTATATGTTGAATTCATGATTGATTTTGTGTGAATGATTTCCTTTATCTTTCTTAATTTTATTATTACTATTTTTTTAGTATCATCCCATAAAAGAAACCACTGGCATTAAAAGCGGAAGGATTACATTGCAAAAAAAAAAAAATTACTCATGCATGAGTAATCTAAAAGCGAGGTGGTCTCGGATTAGGAGGGTTGTATTGTATCATCACCCCTCGACCATTCCTTGGAGCGAGAGACAGAGCAATGTCGCGGAGGGTAGTGTAAATCCCATTCATACAATCAACACTTCTTTGTTGTTGATTGCAGAAGCACTGGGTAGACCAATAGAAGAACCTGTCTATTCTTGAAGTCATTTCTGCATGATTGCGTTTAGTTAACTTCTCCAGGTCTCCTATCATCTTTTTCAGATTTTTCACCTCCTGCTCTAGACAGGCGATTTTGTCCTCCGAGGTATGGGCCGTGCTAGTCTCCTCAGCTTCCTCGTTCTTCTTCATTTTCTTCTCCATATGCTTCTCTAAAGACCCTTCAAAAGGTCTTTTGCCCTTGTCTTTGCCTAGACTTAAGTTTAAGTCGAGCTCTTCTCTCTTGGCATCCATTGTGAGATCAATGTACTTCCTTGTGGCCATGATTTGAAAAATTTAGAAATTTATGTGGGAGTATGAGAAGAGAGGAACGCTGGGAAGTTGTAGGCTCAGATATGATTACTCTTTGTGGTGTGGTAACTGAGAACGTTGGGACAGTTCTTATAGAGGAAAAATTTGAACTTAGAGACAAAGAAGATATCTCTTCGCCGCACCCTACACGCTTAACCTATGGATTTCTGCAAGCTGGAAGCTAGGAGTCTAGGGTAGGCATGCACACCAACAACGCGTCGCATTAATGGCAAAACCACGAAAGTCAATATTCGGTGGATTTGCGGCCGATTTACACTTGGTTTTTCCATTTCTCTCGTTGGCATTTTCTGAAATTGAAGGAAGTCGACAACGTAGCCATTACAGAGTGTCTTTGATGTTTTCACGATGAACTAAAATGTATTTCTATGCTTTCTTGTATTGTTCTTGAAAGCCTTCAGTTAAGTATAATATACATGATTGATTGAATTATACTGTGATTATATGTATCTAAATACATATGATATGTATGTATGTTATTCATGCATAGAGAGTGAAGGCTATTTGTTATGGCCAGGAATAATATGTAATGATTCTACATACATTCAGAGAATGTGAAGTCTGAAATTTAAAAGAACTTGAATAGATGAAAATATATATAGATAATGATGTATCTCTATGTTTATACATATATACATATATGCTCGTAGAGGCAAGTGAAAGGTAAAATTTTTCTCTCACTTTATGGAACGCTTGATGTGTAGATGTGAGAAGTTTTTATTTTAATATGTATGTTTGAAAATGTGTAAGCTTAGGGCAAAGTCACGGATTAGAAACCTAGATAAGGTTAATATGAAGCTACCCGTTCATGGAGTAATATCTCGATTTAGAATTATTGGATATGACAAATACAGAGTTAGGAAGTCATAAATTGAAGCGGCGATTAGTTTAATAATTTGAGCAAGAGTCAAAAGTTAGCCGAAATTTTTGAGGAAATCTTTTGTATTTGATTATATTTTGTTATTTTCTGGCATGCTTATCAGAGACCGTTGGCATTGCGTCGGATAAGGTCTGTAGGTCATCTTTAGAGTATGATGTAAAGGTTTTGTAGCCCTAAATTTCGTCTATATATAATGGATGCCCCATTACGCTGCTCACTACACTAAGAGTTTATATCTATAAGCTTTCTAGCATCAAACTTCTCCTTCTGTACAACCTTTATAGCTCAGAAAAAATATGGCCGGCAATAAATCTTTCAATTTAAACTTTGAGGCTGGCAAGGTAGAGCTGGATCTAAATCTTAGCCTGGAGAATTATAAGAATAAGAGATCCATGGAAGAGTCACCAGAGGCTAAGAAAAGAAAAAGGGATGTAGTAGAGTTAGAGGATGTTAGCACAGCAACATCTTCTAATAATGAGCTTGCGCTTATGAGACAAAAGATGGAGGACTTGGAAAGACTGATAAACCGCCACTTTGAGGACCAGGGGAGATTGATAAATCGTCTCTTTACAGAACAAGAGAAGCTTTTGAACCGTCATTTTAGGGAATTGGCGAATAGAGTTGATAGACATTCGATGTTTGCAACTCAAAATTTTCGTGACCAACAAGCGAGATGTATTGACTGTATGAATGGAGTGACTTCTGCACTTTGCCAAATTTCCCAGACGTTTCCTCCAGAAACTCTTTCTAGGCTACAACGATTAACTTCCTCCTTAAGGTCTGAAGCACCTTCTTCTTCTAGACCTGGAGCACCTTCTGCATTTCAAAAGCCTCCTCGTTCTTAATTTATCTTTTCTTTTGTTTGTACCTAAAGCTGATGTTTGATCTAATGTTTACGTATTAAAATTATCTGTTTTGTAAATCAAGTTCAGCTTGTTGCCTGTAACTTATGTATTAGAAATAAAAAAATTTCGTATTTGATTTTTTTTTTTGTTGAGGCAATTCTTTTACTGAAGAAATTTGAGAAATAAAAATATGTTGAACTTGTTATATTTTGTACTTGATTGTGAAAATTCCAGAAGAGAGAATGAGATATAGACAAAATATCTGCATTTGTTTCAATCTTGAGTTTTGAATTCGGAGGACCGAATTCTATTAAGGAGGGAAGAATGTAATATCCCAAGAATTTATATGAATATTTAAAGCCTATTTTGAAGTTTAGTGAAAAATTTAATTACGTGGAAAATTTTCTTTTTGAATTAGTGAAGAAAATGTGGGAATAGAAATTTTTATTTTTAATTTAGGAAATTTTTACAAATTCTCAAGGACTAAAGTGAAAAGAAAAGAAAGTATAGAGGACTTTTGAGAAATGACCAAGTAGGAACCCGAGAAGAAAAATAGAGCTTATGGGAATGAATTATGAGTCCGGTACCGAAAAGATGATGGATTCGAGGATAAAGTGGAGTTTGAGACATCGAGAGGGATTAAAGTGAACAAATCTTATAAGCTAAGGTGGCTATGAGCGATTTTATCGAAAAAGAAATTGGTGGGGCCCACGCGTATACACTTCTCCTTATTCTTTTCTTTTTCTCATTCTCCCTCCCGTAGCTTCACTTTCTCTCTCTCTCGATTATGCTTGCAAAGGAATTTCTTCATCAATCATTCATGCAATTTTTGCTTTGGGAAGGAAGCTATGAAAGTTAGGATGATTGGTAAGTTGATGTTCTTCTTCTTCTTCCTCTTATTACAAGATCAAATCCTTGGTTATTATTTTTGCAAAATTTTTGTAGAATATTTTAATGGATGAATTTAAGTGTGGATGTTAATCTAAAACATTCCTAGGTGGTTTATGATGTTATTAGAACAAGAAATTTGGAGAAAACTAGGAGAAATTCGTAGAATTTGGATATTTGAAAAAGTTAGTGTTCTTGATGAAAATTTGAGATTTGAGCTTGGATTGTTGGTAGAAATTGGGGGTTTTGGTGTTAAAACACTCCTTAGACATTAAGGATGAAAACCCATGGAAGAAATCAAAAGAAATGTTGTTTTAGATATTATTTTTGGATTTTTGGATGAAGAACACGAAGAACATCGAAAATTTTCCCCAGAATTACTGTTCACCGAGAAAATTTTTCCAGATTTTCTCGTTACTGTAGCGTTGACTCGGTCAACGTTACTGTAGCGTTGACTCGGTCAACGTTACTGTAGCATTGACTCGGTCAACGTTACTGTAGCATTGACTCGGTCAACGTTACTGTAGCTGCGTTGACCGTTGACCGTTACTGTAGCATCAGTTTTTTTTTTAATATCGTTGAAAAGCTCTTTGAGTCTAGTTTCCAATGGTATAAGTTTCATCTGGATATTCATTACCAGTTAGGAGTTATGATTTGAGAAGTGGATGAAGGTCGAGAGTAGTGGTAGGAAATTTCTCTATTTCGTAACCCTGATTGTTTTTATCTGGTTACAATAGGAATGGTCAAGTGCAAGGTGGGAGTGCTGAGAGCATGAAATCCAGGTGAGTGGGTTAATACTTGCTATGATTAAATATCTTTGTTATTGACTTTTTGCATCATAGTGAAAATATGTTGAATATCCAAATTTGAAGAGAATGATGTGGGATGATGAGACATAAACAATTGTGGAACGTGCCAGGTGATGTATATAATTATATTTTCTTATTTTCTCATGAATTGAGGTTATATGATGGATTGTGAATGGCATGTGAACTGAGTTGAAATGTATCATACTCTGATTGTTGAGTTCAATCATATGCGGATAGTTAAGTATGTTATTGTTGAATAATTGTTCTATATTATGGGTTATGTTATATACATGCTATGTTGCTGGAACCACATTGATTATGTTGTGGCTTGAATTGTAAATGACTGAGTTGTGTATGTGGCTCAAGATTATGATTGAAGATGTTTTTATATGTGATTGTGATTGTGTTTGACTGGAAAGGAAAGGCATGGTGGTGCACCCCATGGAGAAATCTATGTGAAGCTATAAGGGTGGAGAATATAAATGGAGCGATAAGGGTGGATGCGGCGGGGGCCGCGGGCAACGATCCAGAGGTATTCTGGACGACCCGGTTGGTACGGGAATTGTGTGTGAAATTGATTTCATCGATTGCTGTTGTGAATTTTGAATTTTGTTGAAATGCATTTGATTCACTTGGATATTGTTGTGAAGTATTATGAATAATATTATATCATATGATGATCGATCTACGTATGATTGCTGCATGTTATCATTATGATGCATGATTTTTATTTTGTCATAGTATTGTGTTATCTACTCACTGGGCACGTGGCTTGCTCATACCCCTCTTATTGATATTTTTTTTCAGAGTTGACAGCTGAAGGTAAATATCGGAACAAGGAATTATGGATCCTTAGTCCATAATTACCTTTTCATTTGTTCAGGATAAAGGTATAATAGTTAAGTTTTATTCTAAGTTGTATAAATCTAGAAATCTCTGTAATCGGGTAGGTTCATTCAGTGATGTAATGTGAGTAATTGTAGTATGTATAGAGAACTCGTTTTGGTTGCATGAAAAAGAATTGTATGATTTTTAAGAGAAAGATAGGCTTACGGAGGTGAAATGAAATTCACTTTCCGTGCCGGTCACGTGCTCAAATTTTGGGACGTGACAAGTATCCACATTAATAAGTACTGGTATCCCACCAGACAGAAATAGAGAATAATCCCAAGGGACTTCTAATCTTCAAACAGATTCTCTTCTTCTTTGTTTTCTGTATCTGAAAAAAATAATCATAGGGAGTGTGAGTTTATTTAAAAACTCAGTAAGTAAATAACTGTACTATATAAAATATCAAAAGTACAAATACCACATTTACTCATATAATTAATTGTCTTATACATTGAGTAGTATGAGACTCTAACCCTTTCAAACTCGTGAATAAGATTTCATAGACATACGCCGAGTAGTATGGGACTCTAACCCTTTCAAACTCGTAAATAAGTTCTCATAGATATACATTGAGTAGTATGGGACTCTAACCCTTTCAAATTCGTGAATAAGTTCTCATAGATATACACCGAATAGTATGGGACTCTAACCCTTTCAAACTCGTATTTACAATTTCATCTATTTACACCGAGTGATATGGGACTCTAACCCTTTCAAACTCGTGTATAGTTTTTCATCGTTATGCACTGAGTAGTATGAGACTTTAACCCTTTCAAACTCATGTAGTAGATCCCGTAGATCTTTACTCATTAATAAGATAGTGAGAACTTCTCACATAGTACAATTTCCATGAAATAAAATCATTTATACATACTGTTATTCCTTTGAATTTCTGTAAAAAAAAATATATCAATCATCATATACTATCATATGAAAAATTGATCAATTAATATCCAAATAATATTGTAAATGGGACTTATATTGTACTTTGACTAGTAATATCAAAATTAGCTTAGAAAGGTTATTCACTTACCTTGATGTTTGTCCAAGTTTACCTTGTTCCACACTAGAATTTGTGTAGGAAAATTTCCTAGTAAAATATATTACAAGGAAACATAAGAAAGGAAACAAAATCACGAAAATACGTAAAATTTTCTGATTGCTACAGTAACGGTTTGCTACAGTAACGGTTAGCTACAGTGTCGGTTCACTACAGTAACGTTGACTGCTACAGTACGTTGACTGCCGACACTACAGTAACTGCTACAGTACTCGAAGAAAATTTTCCAGAATTTTTCCGAAATCTCTGGTCGCTACAGTAACTCGAATTTTTGCAGAAAAATCTTTCAAAAATTCATCCTTTCCTTTCTTGTTTCAAAACCAGAATTTCAACTCTTTTAACCGATTATAACTCAAATATAACTTCTAAAACAACTGAGATTCATGAATTATCATCAAAATCTTCAAGAACAAAACCTCCTCTGATCTTCTACATAAACTGAAATTTAAGAAAAATAATGAGATTAAAGCTTACATTTGATCCTTACAAAGCTTTTGAACCGAACAAATAATCAAAACTTTGAAGATCAAGGAAAAGATTTGAGAAAAGGATGAAGAAACGAGAGAAAACAAAGTCACTGTTCACTTCTCAGCTTTTTTCCTTCTGCGTGAAAATGAGAGGGTACTATTGAAACTTTATATTAAATATTTCTAATGGGTTATTCAATAACCCATGGGTATCCATAACCCAACATCCAAACCCATCCAGTCAATTTACAATAAATGGACTAATTGACCATTCTGAAACCACTTTTCCATGAATTTCACCATTCTTAGAATATATCCCACATTGTGCAAATATTTAGTCCAGTCATTTAACTCAATTTTCATAAATAATATTCAAAGAGAACAATTAAATATGAAAATTAAATATGACCAAAATAAATAACTAAAGTAACGTTGTAAAATTCTAAAATACTCTTAAGCGAATTATATTCCGAAATTAACGGGTATTACAAAATACATTTCAACATAATTCAAAATTCACAACAGCAATCGGTGAAATCAATTTCACACACATTTCCCGTACCAACCGGGTCGTCCATAATACCTCTGGATCGTTGCCCGCGGCCCCCGCCGCATCCACCCTTATCGCTCCATTTATAATCTCCACCCTTATACTTCACATAAATTTCTCCATGGGGTGCACCACTATGTCTTTCCTTTTTAGTCAAACACAATCACAATCACATATAAAAACATCCTCAATCATAACCTTGAGCCACATACACAACTCAGTCATTTACAATTCAAGCCACAACATAATCAATGTGGTTCCAGCAACATAGCATGTATACAACATAACCCATAATATAGAACAATTATTCAACTCAGTTCACATGCCATTCACAATCCATCATATAACCTCTATTCATGAGAAAATAAGAAAATATAATTATATACATTACCAGACACGTTCCACAATTGTTTATGCCTCATCGTTCCACATCATGCTCTTCAAACTTGGATATACAACATATTTCCACTATGATGCAAAAAGTCAATAACAGATATTTAATCATAGCAAGTATTAACCCACTCACCTGGATTTCACGCTCTCGGCACTCTCACTTTGCACTTTGACCATTCCTATTGTAACTAGACAAAAACCATCAGGGTTACGAAATAGAGAAATTTCCTATCACTACTCTCGACCTTTACTCACATTTTAAGTCATAACTCTTAACCGGTAATGAATATCTAAATGAAACTTATACCATTGGAAACTAGACTCAAAGAGCTTTCCAACGATATAAAGTTTGCCCAAAACGGAGTTCGGATGAAGAAGTTATGACTGATCAAAATAAGGTAAGTTTTTTAGTACATCTGGCACTTGGACGCCAACACAAGCCTGGCGCCTGGGCGCCAAGACCTTCTAATTTCCCAAATCCTTCTGAACCTTGGCGCCTGGGCACCAAGATCGCGACCTTTCGCGATTCCCCTCGGATTTGGTTCAGATCCGGCCAAATCTCCACTGTTTTTCATGATTTCTTCCATAGGATCTCACCCTTAATGTCTAAGGAGCATTTAGACACCAAAAACACCAATTTTAATCGAGAAACGAAGCCGGAATCTCGATTTTTACCCCAAACTTTCTTAAAACTAGAAAATAGGGAAAAGCTTGAGAAATAGAAAGTTATACCTCGATTCCTTGCTTTCCCTACGTTGCTTGGCTCCTAGAGGCTCGCCCCGTAGCCCGAGATCCACCCTCCAAAGCCCGGTTGTAGAGTTGGAGTGTAGAGAGAGAAAGAGAGGAGAGAAGGTGAAGAGAGAGAGAGGAAATGAGAAAAATGAAAAAAAATAGGTGAGGCCACCTATTTACTCGCCCGGGGTGAAATTATCACTTGCTCTGCAATTGACCCTCAGTCAAGACTAGCAAAAGCAAATTCATAAAATCTCACCTCAGGTGTTTCTAAATCCTAGGTGCCCCACAGATTTCCTTATTTAACTTTAGTCCCTCTCAATATCTCAAACTCCACTTTAACCCCAAATCTATGATCCTTTCGGTACCGGACTCATAATTCATTCCTATAAGCTCTATTCTTCTTCTCGGGTTCCTATTTGGTCATTTCTCAAAAGTCCTCTATACTTTCTTTTCTTTTCTCTTTAGTCCTTGAGAATTTGTAAAAATTTCCTAAATTAAAAATTAAAATTTCTATTCCCTCATTTTCTTCACTAATTCAAAAAGCAAATTTTCCACGTAATTAAATTTTTCACTAAACTTCAAATTAGACTTTAAATATTCATATAAATTCTTGGGATATTACAAGATAGATTAATTAGGTTAATCAATTATTTGGGTTAACTAATCACAAGAGGGTTTGAAGTCCAACTAATCAAAGCCACAAAAATTTTTTTTCTACGTAAAATGCATTTGAGCTTCGTCCAAAAGAAATAGCCCAAAAAGGAAAATAAAAAGCTTAGCAGACATAAAATTAAAAACAGACACATGCACGCACAATAATTGTCTTTTTGGGTTATAAAGTCATAAAGGATCCAACTTAGTGACCTGATGAAAACACATGCTTGATATAGTGCAAATCACCATTCTCAGCTCCAATTACACGTCTTCGATGACAACTTAATATTATTATTTTGGTATAAATAAGGTATTCAGATCATTTGAATCTGATTAATCTTCTTCGCATCAGGTTAGTCCACTAAAGAATAAAGTGCTCTCAAAAGTTATGACTCTATACACAAAAAAGTATTGATTCCACAACTTTACTTAAGGGACAAGAACGCTGAACTACTCATGCTAACAACTATTTGGTATATAATGTATTATTTTGTGAAATATTTCAATTACATTAATTAATTCTTGAAATTTTGTTACAATTAGTTTAATTTCAAAAAATCATAAATATGTACTATTTTAATTTTGACCTTAATTTAGTTAAAACTACATTAATTGCAATAAACAACTAAATTCATGATAATAGACTCTCAAAGATTAAATTAATGAGAATAATTTTTTTAAAAGCTTTAGTAAACTTCTTGTACATAAAATTAAATGTAAAAATAATAAAACATAATAACGCAGACGTATTATATCCTTAATTCTAGTTCCCATAATAAAGAAAACTCACTGATAATTTCAAAATATTCTTTAATTTCTTGAGGAATATCTAAATTACACAACCATTTCCCTTTATTATAAAAATATAATCAAAGTAATTTTTAAAGATAATATTAATTTTTATTAAAAATATTAATTTTTAAAAATATATTTTAATTTGTTAATATTATTTATTCTATGTTTATTGTCATAGTATTAATTTATTTTAAAATTAAAAATATATTATTTTTTATTGATCAAATAAATTTTGAATGCTTGTTATATATTATATTTTGATCAAAATAAGTGTAGTATGACTTATCTTTTTTATTATTAGAAAGATTGATGCAGCGTCTTTTTATTTCAAGATAAATGAGTATAATTTTCAAAATAAAAAAAGTGTAATTTTGACATCTCTTGAAGAAAGAAAATATAATTCATTTCTCAATTAAGAATTCCAGTAATAAATTCGTGATAAATCATAAAATCTAATATAACAATAGTAATACCATGTGATGAAGGCGTTACATTATTTTTTCATTCTTAATAAGGTTATAAATATAACTATTAAAAAGATTAAATAAAGCAGTATAAATATAGTTTGCAATTACAAAATTTGACCATCTAATTTCAAGTAGAGTAATAACAGCTGTGTATAAAAAGATATCATGAATAGTAAACAATTCTAAATACTTGTCGATAAACTCGAATGTAAATCAATTCATGAAAGAAATTTAGTAACATAAAAGACCTATCACTTTTTAATCATTATTTGTGGATAATTACAATGAACAAAATAATAAAGGGAAAATACTATGTCAAGCTTTTATAAACACTATGTAAAGCCATGTGGTTAATAAACACAAGATAGAGAAACAAGGGACACTCATTACATGCCTCACAACGGATAAGATATAATATGAAAGTAAAGACTAAAATGAGACAAATGTCATGTAAAAAAAAAAATTGAGGCAAATTCTAAAGTGGATGGAGCCCACAGTCAAATTTTATGGTGCCAAAGCCTAACCCAAATGGAAATGTTCATACCAAAGGCGTTAATGTGGGCATTACAGGGAGTGCCTCCCCACTTCTCACCCCCACTCTTTGTCTCTATCCTTGTTCTTAATCTCCATCATGGGGAGAAAAAAAATTTGCCTCCATCCCTGATCCTCAACTCTTCGCGGGGTCCCCATGGGTGCCTTTGGGTTATTAATTTTTTTTTTGAAAATATCCAAAAAAAAGAAAAAAAAATCAATAAGGCTAGAGATGACGGAGATGGTGAAGGATTGAAGGCTAGAGACGAAGACGATGGATGCAGACGAAGATGACGAAGACGATGGAAATGGAGACAAAGGCAATGGTGAGATAGAGACAGTGAAAGCAGTGGCAGCGACACTCATCTCTTGTTTGAATGCAAATGAAGACGATGGAGACGAAGACAAAGATGACAAAGATTGACAAAGTTGAAGGACAGTGAGACAGTGAAGGCTGAAGACAATGAAGATGGTGTTAGTGAGACGATGAAGGCTGGAGATTGATGAGAAGTTGTTGCACGATGTATTGATGCTGGAGATGAATTAGGGATTTAAATTTTAGGGTTTGGTTTTTTTAATTTAATTTAATTATTTTAATTATAAAATTACTAAAATATCCTTAAAAAATATTATATATATATATATATATATATATATATATATATATATATATATATATATATATATATATATATATATATATATATTAAGAGCATTTGTCTGTGAGAACGGGATAAAAATTCCCCTAAAAGAAATTCAGGGACAAGGACAAGGATAGGATCTGTCACGACCCGTTTTCTGGGCACATGACCGGCACAATGATGAATCTCTCATCACTGTAAGCCTTCCGATAAATATATCAAATTTTCTTATCTGAAAATCATAGAGATGATTTGCATGTAATAATAGATTATCAATTTAAAATACATTATTATACTGACATACAAGCCAAATGTCGAACCCCTGACCTAGATGTCCTAGACGATTACAGAGCAACATAATCTATAACAAAAGAGGAGTCTACCCGACAACGGAAAGGTCCAAAGTGATCTACTCCTCTAGCAGATATTCTTCGCTGGCAACCTGATCTGAACAAAAAGGTTGTACAAACAGTGTGAGCTTTTAAACTCAATGAGCGAATCGGCCTCGCGTTAATAAAATTCAAATACATTACCAGTCATGCAAGCATATCCAAAGGCTCATACTCAACCAATAGACAGAAGATAAGAATTCATCCAATTCAACAAACGTTACTAGTACTCGTCAATGGCAATATATCCCAGAGAGCGCACACAGGCCGGCTCACCAATTATGTATATTTCCGCCATGACGCACAACATCATCCTTTTACATACAAGAAGATAAAAATTCATCCAATTCAACAAACGTTACTAGTACTCGTCAATGGCAATATATCCTGGAGAGCGCACACAGGCCGGCTCACCAATTATGTATATTTCCGCCATGACGCACAACCTCATCCTCTTAGCTAGGGCGCTTCACGGATTTATCATCAATCCGGGCTATATCCCTACTGAGGGAATCGTTGTCTCCACACTCATTGGTCAAGACACCCTGTTAACCGGGTTTTCCACCTTGCCGTGAGAGGGGGTACTGTCCCGCTCAATCACAATCAATAGCATTTCATATCATAATCAGAAGCTCAATATAATATTCATCCATATAACAGGTATATTATATAACTATATTATAGCTTTATAAACCACAATTCAAGAGATTCAATCTTCACATCATCATGAGATACTTGCTTTTTCTTATCCATACTTCTGGATTAATTATCACATTATATTCACTATTCTGAATCCAATTTCCCCCTATGAATCTTGGGAGTGTCCTACGACATACTTTTTATCACCAGTAATGCTAAAACTCTATTAAAACGGGGTCGTTTCACTCACCTGGATTCCGTACGAGTATCACTTCTTTAAGTCGTTATAGACAAGAGTGCTCAGGTGAATTTCGGTGTTCTGCTACGGAGATTTTCATGAAAGATTAGAGAAAATACGTTAGGATTGTTTTCGTACAGATACTGTTCATACATACGGTTACTGTTCATATATACGGTTACTATTCATACGTATAATCACTTTCATACGTATAGTTACTATTCATATGTACGATTACTATTCATACCAGAAATAAAGAATACAATCTGTAAAAAGAGTACACCAGGTAAGTTCCCAGGAAAGAGTGCAGGGTCACACTGGACACACTTAAAAATCAGGTCTTTTCTTAGCCAGAACTTTCCTAGACATGTATTCTTCACAGTTTACATTGTATTTCGGTAATCAGAGAATCAAAATAATATGTAAGCAGCTAAGGACAGTTTTTCTGATGTGGAAGATCAGCCAAAGCCGCAACCACAGAGCATACTTAAGAAAATAACTTCTAAAATTTGAAAGACATAGAAAGGGCATAGTATCCTTACCTAAGCTAAAAAGGAAAGGCCCAAAATCTCAGAGGCCTAGCATTGAAATAAGAGAAACTTAAGGAGAGAAGAAGAGAAGTTGAAGGTGTGAGTTTAGAAGTGAAATGAAAGCCTATTTATAGGAAAAGTCAAGGGTACTATTTGATACTATACGCTAATAAAATATTCAATTTACTATTCATGAAAATGACATTTCTAATAATGTAGTTACTGTACACCTCACGCGTACGGTAGAAAATTTTTCTGTTATTACTATTAGAAACTTAAAGGAAAAACTATCCTTTCACCTTAAACCTTTAAGTTTCTTTTCAAATCAGTCCTTTCAATTTAGTCCCTGAGGGTATTTTTACACATAAAACGTCATTTTTTCCTACAAACTTCTTTCTAGTTTTCTTTTATGACCAAACCACATCTAGTACTTGACATTTCGATTGTATAAATGAACAGTATCGTATACGTAAATAGTATTATATGGGTAAATAGTACCGTATACTGAAATAGTAACAGTAATTTGTAAATAAATATTTATATTTTTTTCATGGGTATTACAGGATCACACTCCCTATCCCACGAGATACTCGTCCCGTTACCATCACTACTACTTGGCAAGCCCTTCCTATAAACAAAGTTGAAGATGTTAATCACTTGAAACAACACTCTGAATTGATCCTAAAGAAGAAGAGGAGCATGGTGGGAGAGGAGGACAACAATGTATCTGCAGGAGCAGTAAGCCGCCTTGCCGGGAATTATGATCAATACTAGCTACAATTTTTGTGCTTTGGGAACACTACAGGTAATTCAAGCCAAATCCGGTGTCCCTGCTTTCCTGCTTTTCCTAAGGGAAAAGCTATGGCCGTTGGATCTATAGATCCAACGACCATCAACTTTTTTTTAAAATTTTTTTATTTTAAATATATTTTTTAGTTTTAAAAAATTTTAGATAAGTTTTTTTTAAATAAGTCCATAAAAATAGACACAGAAGTAATTTTTTCTTCAAATAAGTCCATAAAAGTAAACACAAAGATTAAAAAAAAAATATTAGAACTTATCTAAAATTTTTTAAAACCAAATAATATATTTAAAATAAAAAAAAAACTGATGGTTGTTGGATCTATAGAGCCTTAGCAAGATAGAGCTTATATAGAGCCTTTGCCTTTGAAGATTTAAGTACATTATTCCTTACAAAGATGACAAAATACCATTAGAGTTTTGAAATATAAGAATAATGTGGTGAAGAATAATCCCCATGAGATGCAAGCAATTATCTCTAGATTTTTTATGGATCTTTTTAATGCTGGGAATTTACAGAATGTTATGTGAGAGAGGTGTGTAAGGCTTTGAAAAAAAAAACTGACTTTTGAAAATGAAAACTAAATTTTAGAAGTCACCTCTGAAATTTTAATTTTAAAACAAAATTTTGGGAAAACTTTGTTTTGAAAAATAAAGTTTAGTTAGCAAAAATAGAATAGGTTCGAGTCTGATTATGAGTGAGAAAGGTATTAGACACCCCACAGTACCCTTTCCAAGAACAATTATTCTAAATTAATTGTTCAAAATTTGATGATATGATTTTTTAATTATCTAAATTACTCTTAAACACAGATGAAAGGAAGAAATAAATAAAAGAAAAAGAAAATATTTATAAAGAAGAACTTGACATGGACAACGACTATGTTCCACACACTCATATGGGCGGGATTAGAGTCCACATGTTTTAGGATTTGAAATGTCGTGAAAGATAAATGGGAAGTTGAAATTTTTGGGGGAAAGAACAAGGAATTCAGAAAGTGCGCATGAATGTAACTTATGCAAGAAAATCTCAATTCATAATGAATATCAATATATAAGTTAACCATCACTGCCTTCACACTAAGATACACTACATGCTCTCACTATGATGCCAAGAACTTTAAAGAAAAGATTTAGTCATAGGAAGTATAAATCCCACTCACCTGGATTTCATGCTCTCGGCACTTCCACCTTGCACCTTGACCATTCCTATTGTAACCAGATAAAAACCATCAGGGTTACGAAATAGAGAAATTTCCTACCACTATTCCCGACCTTCACTTACTTCTCAAATCATAACCCCTAACTGGTAATGAATATCTAGATGAAACTTATACCATTGGAAACTAGACTTAAAGAGCTTTTCAACGATATTTTTTTAAAAAAAAAACGGATGCTACAGTAACGGTCAACACAGCTACAGTAACGGTGACTGAGTCAACGCTACAGTAACGTTGACCGAGTCAACGCTACAGTAGCCGAGAAAATCTGGAAAAATTTTTTCGATGAACAGTAATTTCTGGGGAAAATTTTCAGATGTTCTTCGTGTTCTTCATCCAAAAATCTTAAAATCATATCTAAAACAACATTTCTTTTGATTTCTTACATGAGTTTTCATCCTTAATGTCTAAGGAGTGTTCTAACACCAAAACCCCCAATTTCTACCAACAATCCAAGCTCAAATCTCAAATTTTCATCAAGAACACTAACTTTTTTTCAAATATCCAAATTCTACGAATTTCTCCTAGTTTTTTTCCAAATTTCTTGTTCTAATAACATCATAAACCACCTAGGAATGTTTTAGATTAACATCCACACTTAAATTCATCCATTAAAATATTCTACAAAAATTTTACAAAATGATAACCAAGGATTTGGTCTTGTAATAAGAGGAAGAAGAAGAAGAACATCAACTTACCAATCCTCCTAACTTTCATGGCTTCCTTCCCCAAGCAAAAATTGCATGAATGGTTGATGAAGAAATTCTCTTGGATGCATAACCGAGAGAGAGAAAGTGAGGAAGCTACGGGAGGGAGAATGAGAAAAAGAAAAGAATAAGAGAGAAGTGTATACGCGTGGGCCCCACCAATTATTTTTTTTTTTTCGATAAAATCGCTCATAGCCACCTTAGCTTATAAGATTTGTTCACTTTAATCCCTCTCGATGTCTCAAATACCACTTTAACCTCGAATCCATCATCTTTTCGGTATCGGACTCATAATTCATTCTCATAACCTTTATTCTTACTCTCAGGTTCCTATTTGGTCATTTCTCAAAAGTCCTCTATACTTTCTTTTCTGTTAACTTTAGTCCTTGAGAATTTGTAAAAATTTCCTAAATTAAAAATTAAAATTTCTATTCCCAGATTTTATTCACTAATTCAAAAAGCACATTTTCACGTAATTAAATTTTTCACTAAACTTCAAATTAGACTTTAAATATTCATATAAATTCTTGGGATATTACATCTCCATGGCATGAAATATATTTTTGCCTATTTTAATTATATTTATGATATTGAAAATTGATTAATTATATGGATTGAGATGACATTATATCGTTATTAAAAAAATTATAGGAATTGAAACGACACTATATGTATGTATATCATGTTTTATCTCAATTCAGTAAAATTGACATCTATAAAGACATGTTTATTTCAATTCTTTTGAATTTTCTTGCGAGTTGAGTTTGAATATGTCAAGAACTCAAAATTTTCAAATTTATTGTGTGTATTTGGGTGAATTAAAATCATTTTCTCCAATTAAATTTGTGGTTTCATCAACCCCATATATGCTTTTAAGATTTAAAATTCATGAAAGTCAAGTTTTGGGTATGATTTGAATCATTTCGGACCCAAAGAAAAAAAAGAATTTTTCAAAAAAAAATTGAGGCTTTAAATCACACCATGTGGGTATTTAATGAATCTTAATCTTTTCAAATTGTGTTTTCTTATTAGAATTAAATTGATTGAACTTTTTGGTTGCTAAAGTGAGTAATTTAGGTACAATTATTTAGTTTTAACAAGGAAAACATGTTAAATATCTATATATATTAAATAACCCAAAAGAGTTTAATTGGTCAGGCTAATGACAGTTATAAATGTGAAATGTATTTGGAAAACTTGCTTAGGATATGTCAGCCCAAAGGAAAATATGTATTAAGTTTATTTGTTTTGTCTACATTTGCAAACTATATGTGTAGAGAGTGTCACTAACAAGACATTTGTTCTGTCAAAAGACTGATAAATGTTGTTATACTAGACATCTCTATATCTAAATGAAATTCTTTAATATATATATGAGTATATATGTTACTAAATACACATATTTGTTGTTACGAGCATTTTTATTTTATTCTTTTGTTTAGTATCTGTTATTGCGAATATCTTTGCAAATATGAACAATATTCCTATACTGAATGATATCAATTTCAAGAGGTGGAAGTGCACATTATGATAGTGCTCAACTGTCTTAATTTAGACTATGATTTGAGGGATGAAAACCTTACAAACCTTACTAACAGAAGTACTACTGAGCAGAGAACTACATTTGAGAAATGAGAATGTTCAAACCACATGAGTCTTCAAATCAAGCAGCACACTATTCTAGAATCTATTAGGGGTGGGATTACAGAAGATACAAATGCTAAAAGTTTTCTTAATTATATCTCTGACCAATTCGCTTATAACGAGAAGGTGGAAACAAGTACAATTTTAACTAAACTTGTTTTAATGAGATATGAAAGTACATGAAATATAAGACAATACATCATAGAAATGTCAAACATTGTCACAAAATTAAAGACATTAAATTTAGAGTTGTCAGAAGACATACTAGTGCACATGGTTTTGATCTCTCTTCCTCCACAATTCAATCATTTTAAAGTTTCCTTAGACACTGAACGAGCTTATAGCTCAGTGTGTACAGGAAACTTTAAAATGATTGAATACATCATAGAAATGTCAAACAACAACAACAACAACAACAACAACATAGCCTTATCCCACTAATCATAGAAATGTCAAACATTGTCACTAAATAGATGTTAAAAAATGACTAGGTTAAGAGTGCAATCTTAGCATATACTTCTAGTATCAAGAAAAACCTCTAATAAGAGGAAGAGAACTCAAGAGTAGGAGAATGCAGTTCAGGGAACTTCATAGCATAAGGACAAACAGAAACAAGATTTGAGAGCTACTTGTTTATTTTGCAAGAAGGTTGGACATTTGAAAAAAGGAGTGTCCCAAATCCACTGCATAACTTGAGAAAAAAAAGTATGCTATTTAACCTTGTCAATTTAGAGGTTAATTTAGCATTAGTACCTAATGGTACTTGGTGAATAGATTCAGGTAAACTACTTAGATAAGTGTATCTATGCAAAATTGCATAAGCAGCTGAAAGCCACTTGATGCTGAAAGATTCATCTATGTGGAGGATAGTGAAAGAGTTGTTGTTGAAGCTATTAGTCATTTTAGATTGTCTTTAGAGAACTAATGGATATTGAATTTAGAGAATACTTTATTGTACCATATAAGTGTTCATTTGGGAAAGGAACTTTCAATATTTCTTTAAATTCAAATTTAATTGGTACTAGTTCTTTAATTGATAATCTATATTGTTTAAATTGTAGAAAATCTAATAACTCTGAGATGATGCATACTGTGAATCATGGTACTAAACGTAGGCTATGTGATGAAAATTCTGCTAAATTATATGATAAGTATTTGGGGCATATATCTAAAACAGAGAATATAAATACTATATATCGAATGCCATTCTACAAATATCTAATATAATGATATGGATATTTGTGTAGAGTACATTAAGTGTAACCTGACAAAAGTTAAGAGAACAGTTACATGTAGAGCTAGTGAAACCTTCAAGTTAATAAATATTGACATTTGTGATCCGTTTCTTGCAGCTTTTTGGAATGGACAACAACATTTTATTAACCTCATTGATGATTATTCTAGATATGGTTATATGTATATGATTCATGAGAAGTCTCAATAACAGTAAACTACTACTTTGTGTGATATCCTAAAATGTCAAAGAGTTTTAAGTTTTATAACTCTTCGACTAGGTTATTCTTTGAGATTGGTAATGCCAAGTTTATTGAGGATATTGATTACAATGGGAGTGATCATATGAGAGATGTTGTGTTTCAGGTGGAATACATTAGTATTCCCACTACGGTCATAGGTACACTAGATGAGGTAATTTTGTCTGAAATAGCTAAACCTATAGATTTGGATGAACCTGAAAGCACAATAGAAGGAGAGATAACTCCTATTCAGGATCAAGACACTCAATCTCCTAAAACTAAAGAACCTTAACAATCTTAAGCTGAAGTGCCATTGTAGAGATTTGCGAGAGAAGAAAAATGCATATATTTCAAGTTAAGTGAGAGCAAATTTGTGATACTAGTCCTACTACAGTCATGGGAACACTTGATCAGGTGACTCTACCTGAGATAGTTGAACTTGTGAATGAGAGAATTATTGAGAACACAATGGAGAGAGAGATCACTCTTGTTCAGGATCAAAATATTCATTCTCCTAAAATTAAAGAAAAAACAACATCAAGAGGAAGTGCCTTTGAGAATATCCACTAGAGAAATGAGAAGTGTTATATCAAAAGACTATGTCGTTTATTTGCAAGAGCATGAGTTTGACATGAACATGCAATATGATCTAGTCGTTTGCAAAGAGGCTATGTCATTCAATAACTCATAGAAGTGGATTGAACCTATGAAGGATGAGATAAAATTTATGGTTCACAACGAGGTATGAGATTTAGTAGAGTTACCATATGAGATTTTGTTTATATATTTATTGTCATGAAAATATCCTTAAACCATGCAACGAGGTAAACACCGTAAACCTTGAAGTATCTCTCTTAAGATTCTCTAATCATTTCCAAGTATGATAAGCAATCACCATCCTCACAGCTCAAAAATGATTGATCACCCTTCTTAAAGCCTGAAGACGAACAACACACCCAATAAAAGCCTAGAGACACTAGCACAACCCAGTAGAAGCCCGAAGATGACCAACATAACCCACTAACAGCCTGGAAACGACCTCAGAGAAGACCAAAGCCCTTTTTCAAAACTTGGAGATGACCAACACATCTCTCTCAAGGTCTAGAGACGACCGACACACCACTTATTCAAGGCTTGGAGACAATTGGCACTCCCACTAGAAGTCTGGGGGCTACCAGTACCAAGCTTGGAGACTACTGACACAACTCACTAGAAGCCTGGAAACAACCAACAACAAGCCTAAAGACGACTTGTGCACCTTTCTCTAAGCTTGGAGACGAACAACATGCCACTTTCTCACAACCCAAAGACAATTAGCACACCCCTTTCAAAATTCGGAGACGACTGACACACCCCTCTCAAAGCTCGAAAATGACTGGCAAACCTCTTCTCAAAGCCTGGAAATGGCCAACACATCACTCATTTAAAGCTCAAAGACGACCAACACACTTCTTACTATATGGACAATGTTCAATATATACCTTCTCTAAACCTCTCTTTGGCTCAAACAAAATACCTATTTTTATTTTCACTTACCCCTGAAGCGGAAAAATTATGAACATCAATTCGGTGCCTTTCCCTTTGAGGAGATAAGTAAAGAGGGCAACCTAATGAGATTGGCAAATTCCTCTCTTGACTGTGCTGGACAAAAATTAAGCTAATTTCAATGACATAGTGGGCATATGATTCTCCTCTGTTCTTTGAAAAGCAAGAGGATCATGTTCTTTTAGTTATAATTATTAATTGTGAAGATCAACAATCTTGACTATTTTAGCCCCCTTTTTTCAAAATTTTTTCCTCTTTAAAAAATTAAAGTTTAATTGTGAACCAATTGACCTTGAAGATCGCAGCCCACATTGGAATATTACCAGTAAAACACAATTTTTTAAAAAGACTGATTTGATACTTCTCTAAATCTTATACAAAATAGGAGATTTAATTAAAAATTTTAAAAGAATCATTCTTAACAAGTCCTTCTACTTCAAGGGCTTGATGAGATGACCCTTATAAAAGTGAAGCTTTCCTGTAAGCTTTACATTAATGAAAGTGCATAGCTTAGGCATTGCATGGAAAAAATAAAGGGGCCGGAGGAATAAAGATTCAAGAAACCAATAAAGCAATAGAGGCATTATTAATTATACACAAGGAAAACTTATATGGGTAGGAGCCTCAGCCTCGGCGGTTGATTTGTCTTTAGGCAGTAAATAAAGCAGAGCACAGAAAACAGCAGTCCAGGGATTCCGGACTCAAAAGAATTGGACCAGTGAAGCCCAAGACAGCGACTCAAAGCAGAAAATCAGGATCACCCTCCTGGTTGACCGCAGAAGCTAACTTGAATTACTATTCTCTTTCACCAATTTGTTTTCAAAGCAAACACACGTCACTCCAGTAGACTCCCACCCTAGATAACCCCTTATAATCTGCGTGAAGAAGAATTCTCGGTGAGTATGAAGTGGAAGAAGTGAAGCAAGGTCATGGAACTTTCCACATCTTCAGAAAAGCAAGCCAAACTAAAGGTCTCCAAGGGTAGAGTTTTGAAGGAGAAGAGAGCAAAGCTTTACATAATCCGACGGTGCATAGTCATGCTTCTCTGTTGGAAGGATAATAGAGATTAGAAAGATATCTGCTACAACACTCTTCACGTTAGTACTTTTCATCTTCTGCTATTCAAGGGTTTATAGAAGTTATATAGCTGCAGCAGCTCTGTTTAGAGAACTAAGAGATAGGGATTACATCTGCCAGATAAGAGCTAATTGATGGACTACTGTTGAAGCTACACATGAAGGACGCTTTTTCACCTAGCAAGTGAATGATGGCATTTTTTATCTACTGATTCTTTTTGTATCGGTAAGTAACCGTTTCCCACCTAATAAAGCAAAATACGCATATAGAGTTAATCACACGGTGTAACACGTCAGATAAGCAACGAAGATGCCTAAGATGGATCCTCAAAAGGAAGGGGATGTAATGACCTTAGCTTAGTTCATAATACAATCATATGCATGCTCTAGATTTTGCAATTTCTTGTGAAAATAAATCCTTCCATCAGAGACGTTCATTTCCCCTATCCAGCATCGCCAAAGCCAGAGGTCACTACTCTTCTTCGGCAATTAATCAGTACAAAGTCCCAACTTTCACAAGACATAAAACATGTGGAAACTTTCTATCTCAGCATATTCTAAAACTAGATCTATTTCGTGAACCCATGTCGGGGTGTCTCAATCTTTTTTCGTGTTTCCAACTTTCATAGATGAACATACCTCACTTTTAAGGCAAATGATGTTTAGCTGTCCAAACTGACACTGATTTCGGTAGTAATTCTTGATGCCCAAACAAAATTTGAATTCAGTAGCACTAAAATTGGTAGATGTACTTCAAATTGTAGCCATTATAATACCCCTTGACAATTGTTTTCCTCGCTAGAACCCAACCTTTTTTTTACTAAGCAAAATCCATTAGAGATGCCCATCAGCTGCAAGTAAAAAATAAGGTAATCATTTGACATCGTCATTGTTTTGAAACTAGGACTTAAATGATCAGCATATCAAAGGAACATAAAAGTGAAAATTTCCCTTCACGATTAGTCTCAAGGGGAATGGAATACCTCTTCATATTTCTTGCAAATCAATTCCTACCAGACTGGTCCTCATAATTCTAAATCCCATCCTAGTAGCCTAGCAACCAGAGTTCTCAAATTATATAATATAGGTCCACCTCCACCTTTCTTCTTTCAACCTCAACAGAGCAGAAATAGCAATGCAATTATATAGGATGATGAAAAAAGAAAAAATCATTAGCAACCTGATTACATCGCTATCAAATGATTTCTTGTGCATTAGACGACTAAAATAAGCCCCCATTTCTCGGCTACCAAATTCAATGACATCAGTTCTAGAATTAAATTCATGATATAGAAATTCCTCATGCTCGCCTATGACATTGATTCGAAGGGTGGATACGGAGGCAAAGGTTTAAAAGCATAATAAAAAAAAACAGGTCACCAAGTAGAAAGTCGGAACTAGCATAAGATCAAGGATTGATTCATGAATGAAATCAATGTCAACGACATATGCAAATTAAGCACAACAGCTATGCGACGGGATGAAGCACATCGACCTCACAGATCAACACAGTATTGAAAATCATACATGTATTTATAATTCATATTCCACCAGGAAATGAACTTGGAATAAATGAAACCCCTTACATCTACATAAAAGGAAAAGTCCTATACAGGAACGAGGATGATTTCTCACACGGGAAGGGTGGCGATGTCCTTCGAGTTGTGGGCTTCGACCTGGATGGTGGATTTGGCACCATCAACATCAACATACCCGTCCTCATCATCATCTTCGGCTTCATTGGTGGCGAGGTTGACGCAGGAGAAGCGTTCTAGGGAAGAGAAAAACGCCGATGAAAGGGTGGAACCCAACCAGAAGGCGACCTGATCGATCTTCTCCCTCGACACGATGTTGCTGTTGTTGTTCTCCATCCTTCGCCGCGAAATCGGATCGAAAACAATCCAATCTTTCTGTGAAAGCAAATCGAAGTCGAGGAGTTATTGTGCAGAGCACACCGTCAATAATTGGAATTTCCTTCTCGTCCCCCTTTTTTTCCCCCCACAATTCGTTTTTATTACCAGTGTATTTTTTAATTTTATTTTTTAAAAAATTGAAATAAAAATAAATTGCAATAATCCTTTCATACTAATTTTTTGTAATTTTTTTAAGTTTCACATGTGTTTTATTTTTTTATCATGATTTATATTTTTGTTTTATTTAAATGTTAATATATAATTTTAGAATTAATTAGAAGACTCCAAAACTATAAATATCAATAATATAAATAGAGATATAGATAAGGATATATTTTGAGGCAACTAATAATTTATTTTTTTAAAAAAAATATTATTTTTAGCTTAGTCTTTTAAAGATATTTTTGTAATTTAGTTTTCAAAAAGTTTCGCTTCTCTTAATTTGTCATTGAAAGATATAGTATTTTAAACATTTCTTCCAATGATTTCTATAAAAAGCATTTGTGAGTCATCTAATATAAAAATGGGGTTTGTTCTGAAAGTTAAAAAAAAACACTTGAATAGTATTTCAATATAGTATTTTAAACATTAGATATTATTTTTCACCTAACAAAGAACCCATTTTAACTGAGAAAAAATGTTTAAAGAATTAAACTGAGAACCTTATTTTTGGAGCATCAAATTGAAAATCAAATGATCATTTAAAGACTATGCTAACTTTATTTTTCCAAAAAAAAAAAACCAAATTAAGAGAATAATGGCAACTTATAATTTACTAGTTCTGGCTACGTCTTTCCCCATCACCACCATTTGTAGTCCCCAAAAAGATAATCACTATAATTTATTTTGAAATGATCATCAGAATAATTATGTACATCGACATTACAATTTCAGTTTTAATTAATAATAAAGATATTAATGATATGTTTATTTTAGAGTTTGAGATATTAATTAACTTTTATTTTTAAACAACAAATGTAAATCGTTTAGTAACTATTTGCTAATTGTTTTTTTTAAAATTAAGATTGTATGTTAAACCAAAACATCAAAATCTTTTCAAATTTATTCTAGTATAGATATAGATAATCATTCAACTAAGAGAAAACCCTTAGCTGTCAAGTACTTCGTTCTTCGGGATGACGGACCTTCCTATCAAAAATTGGATTAAATGCGATATTGAAGGCTCGAGCAGATATGAGGGAAAGAGGCTAGGCTAGTCGTAGTGGGGTGAAGAGACTCCATATGAGCAATGCTGCATTACAAGTCCCATGGGATATGTAATATCGATTGAGCAAGAATAATTTTGTTTAGTTTGTGAAATTTTTTTTTATTTTTTATTTTTTAAAACACAATAATTTTTTAGTGTTTTTAAATTTGAGTCTATTTTAAGAAATTATTCAACTCAATCAAATATATTTTTAAACTCATTTTTTATTTTCAAGAAAAATGAAAACAAAAAATACTTCCTAAAGTTTCCACTATTAAAAGCATCCTCCTATTTTCGCCAGCATAAGAGAAATAAGATCATAGCTCTTCAAACTCAACTTATGACCATTAATGAATTATCAATAATAATAACAGGAGCATATATATAGAATATGAAACAAACAAAATGTGTCACATTCCCATTAATACCAAGTGAGATTACAGCAAAAATATTTGTAGATAGCCTCTCTCCACCAAAAACAAAGTGTTAGCTAATAGCTAATTTTCCTATGATGAATGAAGTATCTTCTTATAATCTTGGAAGGTGCCGTGGAATGGGCTCACTCTCCCTTGGGATACAACCCATAGTTCCTCCACGCTTCCAGATATTAGGTGCTCATCGTGACTCACCTGCCAAAACGCAAACATCAACTTGTACAACGAATCTATCGATGGTAGTCCAAATGACAATAGCTCAAACATCAACTTGTACAACTTGTACACTTACCACCCTTGAAGTTCGGCTAAATTACAATTGATTTCCCTCTTGTTTTAAATATTATATTCAACTCCTCCCTAATTTATCTTTTGCGATTGGAGTTGATTTTTTGCATAATATGCATTCCTTCTAATAATAAAATTACTTAACAATCTTCACTATCATATCAAGAACAACAGTACAAGTGTAATACCTGAAACAAAAATAAGTATCAAGTGTAATTTAACCAAACTTCAGGAGAGTTTGGTGTAATTTACCCTTACTATAATCAAGAGCCGGAGGGAAATCTGATCAGTATACATACCATTAGAATGCCTCCTTGGAATATCACAAGGCCTTGAATTAGCGCCTCAACAGCATCCAGGTCCTACATAACAAATGTTCAGTCAATTTTGGCCTTCTATGTCATGTCACGCTCACTTATTTGAGAGTAAGTCACCATCCAGATTTTATTACAATTTCTTTGCAAGGATCAATATCCTATAGCATTTTTATTTTGCCGTCAGTTAAGGTGCTACACCATCACAATCAAGTGATATACTTGATTAAAAAAATCATTTACAAGAATTATTAACAGTATAGTGCAAAGACATACAGATTTCCTACCAGTCTTAGAAGATTACATTAGTCTAATCACATCATATCATACAAGCAGCGTAAGCCTTGCAACCATGATCCTAGTGCTAGAGTTCAAAAACTCCTAAGTTGAAATATCCTATCTCTAACCAAGTTTATTTTACATAAATTTTCTGATTTTCATACAAACAGTATCAAAGCTTTTAAAGGCAGCCTAGAAGACCCTCCTTGACATAGGAACTATAGATCTCATGAAACCAGATACCTAATCCCTGGGAATATCCACGAGAGACCTACGGTCACTATTCCCAATAGTTGATATTATACCATTTGAAAAAATAATAAAGAAGGTAAGAGAAAGAAACAGACTGAAACTGAAGACTCATACCAGAATCAGTATATTTCTCCCGTAACAAACATAAAAGACAACTGACCGCTTTTTCTAAAGTAAAAGGTACCTACCAAGAAGTCAGAAAACAAGCAAACGTTTGAGAGAAAAGGTAACCTACCAGGTGATTGGATGGTTCATCAAGCAATATTATATGTGGTTTCTTGAAAGTTATCTTTGCAAATGCAACCCTGCTTTTTTGGCCACCTGATAAAAGCATTCAAACATCTAAAGATCATAGATATATAATAACTTTAAACAGCATGACATCTTTGAATTTGCAATAATTAATACAAGTGTCCTTACGTGTATTATCACAATTAACAAAGATCATTAAAGACTCTAAACGAGTGATGAATCATGGTATTTGACAACAGTATTATGTAGATAATACCTGACAGCGTATACATTGGCTGAAGCGCAAGATTTCCAGTAACACCAAAAGAACCCAAGTGAGCTCGAAGCTTCTGTTCAGGAACTCCCTGCAGAAAGTTCAAATAAGCAAATTCAGTGACCCTTACAAGTACAGGTTCTAGATGGTAAATAATGTAAAAACATCCACGTCATTAGCTCAAGACCCACAAAGTTTGATCTGAACCCCTCCAGACGTAATTTGTCTTCTTGACAACAAAATATGCAACCGAAATAAGCACTCACAAATTTGTTTATTAAAAGAGAAAAAAAATTGGAAAAAAATGATAATTTTTTACAGCTATAATTAAACAATTATTTCATGAAAAAATAATAATTTTTTATAGCTATAATTAAACAATTATTTCATCCATCGTTGCATTCTTCCAACAAAAGAAAAACAGTGGTTAGAGGAAAGGAAAATATGGTTGTAGTCAAACCATAAATACTTCTGTAGTCTACAGAATAGAAGTCCAAAGAAATACTCTTAGAAAAACATTCAATTATCTCTGAAAACCAAGAACTCACAGGGTAGCACCGCATCATATACAGAAGAGGATTTGAAGATAAGTCTAGTCCATCAACATGATGCTGACTGAACACTGCTATTCGAACCTGTTGACAGGGAAGAAAAAAAATATTAATTAGTGACACTAAGTCAGATTAGAGAAAGAAAAGGCATACTTATTAGATCAGCAAGAGACTCTCCCTATCCTTGGGAATTTTTTTTTTTTGGGCTCTTTTTTTGGGGGGGGGGGGGGGGGGGGGGGAGTAAACAAACAGATGTGAAACATTGAGTGCAGAGGAGACACACAAGGGAAAAGAAAGTAACATACACATACTTACAAAAACATCTCATGGACGCAAGGCAAAGAAGTATTATTTATTAAAAGTAAAGATACTTGATAAAATTCTATCAATGTAATCTAGCTACCTTGGCAGAACGGAATACTGTCCCAGAACTGGGTTGTAGTTCCCCTGCAATTAACTTAAGTATAGTAGATTTACCAATGCCATTTGGTCCCACCACTGCAAAAGACAAATAGAACACAATCTATAATATGAAAAAAAATATATATATATATATGCTAAGTTATGTCACAATACATTGAAACATTCTCCCATATGCACAAATCTACTTGCTACTAGTTTGCCAAAGACAGCAACACAGAAAAGGCATGTCAACTAAAAATTGTTATGAAACAGCCATGCATGATAAAAATGAACACCAGCCAGTGCTAAACATAAATTGCACATTTGGAGGACAAAATGTTTCCTTAAATAAACAATCTTACTGGCAATTCGGCTGTCAAGATCAATCCCAAAATTCAAGTTCTTAAACAGAATAGGGCCCCCAGGATAACCAAATGATGCATCACTGCAATCACATTTAGAATACAAAAATAAGTCTCCATGGGAAAGAGAGAAGCCCAAAAATGTGTCAGACGTTACATTAATATTCATGTGTACATATAAATATATATTTTTTACATAGTGAGTGAGTGGGAGAGGAAATATTGTGCTACCTGAAACTTATTATCGGTGCACCAGGTCTATCATCTGGAGTTGGGAACTCAAACTTGTAGCTGTATCCCACCAGATAATGTATATTTAAATAAAGTTAAAACGAGAGAAAATAAGTAAATATGAGCAAGAAATGAAAGGCAGTTCATACTCAGGATCATTGATAATTGCATCCACATGTCCCATTCGATCCAATGCCTGAGAGAGTTTTGAAAAGAGAAAACATTCAAGATTTTAAAATATAAACTTTATTGTTTTATTAATAACTAATGAACAAACTAAACCATGGAGCTGGAAGTTTAAATAAAGGAAGCATGAGAGAGACATTTGCGAATGACTTTTGAGCATTTTATTTGTAAATTATAGGCAGTTAAACAGGAAATAACAAGAAGTTACCTTGATTCTTGATTGAACAAGTGATGCCCTCTTAGCATTATAGCGGAACTTATCAATGAAAGTCTGTCATACCAAAGCAAAACACCACATGTCAAATACAAACTTGAATAAAATGTCAGACATGCACGATGAGTTCTGCTTTATCTGAAGACTAAGTGTTCTTTAGATGGAACCATAGGTGGAGAACTCAATTAAACATCACATTCTTCTATGTTGTAAAGAATAAAAAATTAGAAGAAAAACACTCAGGAACTCTGTAAATCATGCTAGCAATGCAGAATTATATATTTCTACATTACAACTGTACCAAACAAGTTCTAACTTCTAATCACAATCCAGTCTAACAGATTAATAGAACAAAATAGTTTCACAAATAGTAAATGATCAAGATGGCAATCCATGAAGAATATTATCAGATATTAAAAAGGTGAAATGAAACCTGCATATGAGCTCTTGAACGTTCATTTGCTTCTATTGCTTTTTGCTGGTTCTTTAGCTGTTCTTCTCGAGTCTTCTCAAAAGTGTCATAATTCCCTTTATATGTAGTCAGATTTTGGCCTTGTAGGTGAATTATGTCAGTAACCACCTGAGATACAGTTTTGATGACAACAAGATGTAACAATATGCTCTAGTCTTGTTTAGAGGAAATATATTGATTAACAAATCACCAAATGACCAAGTAAGGTTCCACCCATAAGGAGGCATATTACCGTGTTCAAGAATTCTCTAGCATGAGAAACCACTATAAATGTTTTCGGCCACTTAACCAAGTAAGATTCCAGCCATAAGACAGCATGAAGATCAAGATGGTTCTGAAATAACATAAAATTAAAATTTTATGGAAGTTTTATTAATTAGAGCAGGAGTCAATATAAAAACTCAGAATGTAGAGTTCACCGTAGGTTCATCAAGAAGCAAGATATCAGGCTCTATGAATAATGCACGAGCAAGAGCTATTCGCATCCGCCATCCTCCAGAAAAAGTTTTTGTTGCCTTCTTTTGCATCTCAGGAGTGAAGCTTAGGCCCTGAATTTTATTTTATTTTTAAGATGGTGATAAGAAGAGCATAATACGGAAAGGTACAAAGACAGAGGACAAGTAATCCTCCCCAAAAAGTAAAAACAAAAGATAGAACCTAGACTCTAACTCAGAACCACTAGGAATGCCCCTAAAGAATTCATTTGCAAAAACTGGCAAAGAAGACATAAAAATAGTATTCTCCCAAAAAAGATATGGCAGAAGGAATTGCTGATTGAACACTCCAGCATTCCATTCTAACCAAAGACACCACAATCCAGCAAAGACTGCACTATACCAAAGAAGAGCAAGTAGAAGACCATAAATGAAAAGTTCATTTCACGTCACTTTATACCTACACATCTTCACAACTGAGGTGCTTCATTCTCAATTTGGAAGGCACACTACTGACTATATTTTCTTCTTCAATCATTACACAGAATTGATAGGCAGGGAGGCAGTTTCACAAGGAAGGAGTACTAATACAACTAACATTAATGATAAGAACATGACCCCTTTTTTTTCAATGAAGAAAGGTCAATTTCTTCTAATCATAATTTCAATCAATGACGACAGGTTTATCACATAGAAGAGAACCAATTACATGATGCTTATAACCATAATTCATAAACCATACCAAACAATAGTGGATTCACACATTTCTTAGTTTGTTTTAGCCCCCCTCCCCCTCCCCCCCCAAAAAAAAGGCGGCCATGCCCAGGGAAGCAACAAACAGACATCAATTCTTTTTTAGGCAGTGAGAAAAAAAAAATGATAGAACAAGTGTCAATTTCAGTCCTCTGGAGCACAGCACATGATGTCTTAAGGTAATCTCTCCTCCAGACCTACAGAAAGATTGATCGGCCTTGCTATTTGCTTGAGTTATTTTAGCTATCTCTTTTGCTTACTATCTTTCTTTTGTTTTGTTTCTCTTTTATTGAAGAACAACTTATCCTCCACCCAGCCATTCTTCCCCTTTCCCTAATAAAAATTCTTTTATCCACAACCCAAAATAGAAAAATCACGTTCTTAGTTCCATGATAGATTCCTTATCCAAGGAAAGCTTTTGTCCCCCAAAATTTTGAATCCTCAATGCATTTAAGATATTCTGTGAAGTTTATACTAGCATTGGCTAGTATTCATTTTTATGATTCTGTGACTTTGTATCATATTATTTTTACTTGACACGATATTCCTGTGTTAAGTATATTTGGGCATATGGGAAAAAGTTTCAAAAGCAGCTTTTCAGTAGTTGAATCCATGGCTTTAACCAATTAATTAATGATTCAAATCATATTAAGAACTCACTGCAAGTATCGATGCTGCACGTGATTCTGCAGAATAAGCATCAATTAATTCAAGCCTCTTGTATATTTCCTCAAGTCTCTGCGAAATAGCATCTCTGTCAACTGCCTCCTTCAGATTACCATTGCTCTTTCCATTTACATCCCCTGTCTCCAACTCTCTCTGGCAGAAAAACAAAATTATTGTCAGTCATCCCATTTTTGAGAGCATGTAATAATTTTGAAAAGGACAGAACATAAAATATAAAACTAGCCACACCCAAAAATAAAGAAAGTTCATTGATGGAACAGTATATTATCAACCTGTAGAGCAAGTAAACGAACTTCTTCTTCCAGAAGTTGAGTTCTCTCAATATCAGAATTAAGAACACACTGCAAAGCTGTTATATCATCACCAACCACCTCTTGTTCCACATGCAATATCTGACAATTTTTAGGTATACCCTCAATGGCATGCATAGCCATGTGCCTGAGGAATGTTGTTTTCCCAGTACCATTTCTTCCAACAAGGCCTGCATATTTAGGCAGCATAAACAATGATCAGAAGCAGGTTTCCACAGTCACTCATAACAATAAAAGGTAGTAAGGCCTTTGGCAATTTGTACAAAACAAGGTAATTGAGACTTGGGAAAAAAATTGTGGCCAGATATTAACAATTCTTTCAATGCTGTCAGAGTCAATAGATAGCTAAAAAGTACAGGCAATGACACAGATATGGACATGGCAGCATAGTTATAAAATATAAAGTGTCCAAGTACTTTTTGAAGTGTCATGCCATGTTTGAAATAGACACCGTTCCTTTTTTAAAATGTCCATGATTCATAATTTAAAATTTTAAATAGCTGTAAGTACTAAAATGATCTAGAAGGAATGTCTCTTACACCAAAAAAACTTGAAAATGCTGAACTCTTGTGATTTAGAAACACATCATCACCCCTTTCATCATTACCAAATCAAAAATTTCAGGGGTACAGTGATTTCTAGGGCATATAATTTAAGTTGGTTCAAGCTAGAGAAGGTCCAGGAAGGTGAATTGGATGCAAATATTTGTTCCCAACATTAAAAATAAAGATGTCTCAATGACGTAAATTTTGAGAAAAAATGTGATATATATAAGGGAGAAATTCATGTGTAGCACCAAATGAAGCTAGCACTTTGACTTCAAAAGAAACAAGACCACAAAGCCACAGGTTTTATAGAACAAGACATGCAAGACCTTACTGTTTGAATGGTTATTAATGTTCCAAAGCACAATTGAATATTGTATTCCTATATTTCCTTCAATCCAATTGTTTGAAAATTCCCTGTTGACAAAACTTTATTTTGTCCAGTTGATTATTCTATTTTTTAGACTTCCGTATGCTACAATTAAATAAAAACAGTCACATTGAAAATTTTAGTTTTAACATAACAAGTTTGTCAAACATTACAGAATGAATATTCAAAATCTTAAGTGCTAAAAATTTGTAACCAAGCGTTGAGTAAAGAAACTAACATGCACAATTATGTCAACAGGGGGGAGGCAAACCTTATTTAGACAACAGGAACATAACAAAGTAGTAAATAAGACATATAAAGCAGAAACAATAAAATTAGTGTGTAAACATTTCATTTGAAATATGTCTAACTATTATCATTATATTTAGCCCACTTATATCTCAGTGCACAGTCATTGATATAAGGAAGATGGAAAACTTCACCGTAGTGCCTTCCAAATGAAAGTGTGATTGAACCATCCACGATGAGATCACGGCCACCAACAGAAATATTGAAGTTCTCCATATGAATGTCCTTGACCGCTGGACCACCACTATTATCATGCCTAACACATACAACAGGCATCCCTTCTCGAGCCGCTTCCATTTCCGCTAAATGCATTTGGTACTGTGCCTGTATAAGTAAGTGACTTTATAAATACCAGCAGAATTAACAAGCAATAGAGGTCATCTACATTGCCAGTTCAAAGTAATCCAGCTCAATTTCAGCCTAAATCTGCATATTTTATTCTCACGTAATAGGGCAAGTTCTGATTAAGAAGTTTACCTCCCTTTGGCGCTCATCCTTCCTCTTTCTTCTTTCTAGCTTTGCTCGGTCACGTTCAGATAGCAAAGGACCATCTGTAGCCTCGGGCTTCTTCTTGGGAGCTACCCCATCATCCATTCCGTCATTCATTCTGAAGGGTACTGCAAGGCTTCGTACGGTTGGTTTGGCTTTGACCAACCCATGCTTTCCAAATTTTTCAGACAATTTGCTACATACCTAAATCAATACAGCAATTTTTAGGGGAAGCTAAAGAAACCGGAAGACAACAAGCAAAAGAATCGCTAGCGCAACTCATTTTCCAATATAAGATAATTTAAACTGCTTGAAGTTTCTCTATAACAGTCAATTAGATCACTCCACCACGCTTTTTATTTTTGGCCAATACTCCACCATGTTTGAAGTTTTGAAGGTAACCACCTATGCTACGTTTAAAAAGAGACTACGCAGAATAAATTGTGAAAGCGGAAATTACAGAGCGACATTCAGAGAAATCGTCGACGCAGCCGGCACCGACGAGTAGCTCTCCGAGAAATTCGAAGGCCCCTTCTCCATCAACTCCAAAATCAAAGTCTTCGTCAGCGAGAACGTTGATAATATAATCAATAATAGGCTCATCGACGTCCTCAATACGTCGTCCAAGCACCTCGTGCACCACTGAGCTCGCAACTTCTGTCATGTTCGGCGATTCAAGGAGGATGTTGGCTCTTGCTTCCGACACACCAAAGGCTTGGGTGGAGTCTGCAAAGACAACACGAGTACAACCCCCTCCCTCGCTCTCTCTCTGAGTCTGCCCCCGTGTCTGGGCTTGCACAAACCACGCAATAAGATGCTGAATGGGCCTTAGCCCAAGTTCTATGGTCCCATAACAATGATATCGTGATACTCCATTTCTGGTTTGTCTTGGTTTGGTCTCCTCGAGCGTGGGTTGATGGGCTTGAGTATTTGTAGCTCCCACTTGGTCTCAAGGGTTACGCTCTTGCGGGCTTTTCTTGTTTATTGTTTCAGAAAGAATAATTAAAAGGCAAAAATGCAAACAGCTTCTTAATTTTTTGTTTTTGAATCAAAAGAGGAGAAGCTATTATTAAACATCAGAACCAAGAGCATCATTCTGTACATCACTGCAGGCAAGGTTTAGAATGAAACTAGGGAAGGGCCCACCCCAAAATAATGGATCCTGACAACAACACGGCTTGGCAATGCTATGGGCTACATAGTTTCTTTACACGCAAAAGGATTTTATGCTTGTTTCATTTTTGATCGTTCCATTGTTTGATTGATTAGTTGAAAATGAAGACAAGTAAAAATATTGTAGCTGTTGGATCGTGGAGATCCAACAGTTACTATTATCTAAAACAAAACACATTGTATCACTTACATATATATTTTTTTATTTTTACTTTCTCAGTCAATCATGTTATGGCTCATGGCCCACCCATCAACCCACTCATATGACTCGGTACCTACCCACCCGACCCGCCTTCCCGTCTTTCCTTCTGCCAAATAATTTTCCCGCCATACCGTCTTGCATTGCTCTGTCATGCATTTCGCCCTCAACGGCGTCATCCCAAGTCATCACCATTTTCTTCGGCCAATGTGCATCTGGGAATGAAGTTCCTCCAACCAGAGAAAATTTTTTGCTTCTACTCCATGTTTTCTGGGTTGGCATATCCTGAGAAAAATACTGAGCCTCCATTGTATTATTTGGTCTTGCGTATTGTTTGTTGGAATTATAAATATAATGAAATTCATCTTTCTGATGCTCAGAAAACTTGTATTAACTTCAATATATGTACTGATGTTCATCTATTATATTTCTTGTTCTTTAATATATTGATATTCAGAAGAATATTGAGAAATAGTGTTGATCCTCCATTATCCTTCTTGCTGGACACCCTCTATTATCACAAGCATCAACTTAATCATCAATACTTTCCTATCTTCGGTTCCTTTCATTTGTCTCATATTGTTCTTCGAAACAAGCTTCCAAGAAACACTGATAAAATCCTCATCTGCTGAAATGGAGTAATTTTATGATGAGAAGATTCAATAATTAAGAACTAGTTAATCAGGTTTGCTTTGCTTAGCAAATTAGTTGAAATGGGTGGTCTGTATGGTATATTTCCATGACTAGGATTAAGTGAAATTACCGCTTGCTGTAAAAAAAAAGGGTGGTCTGTATGGTCTGCTTAGCCTCCAATAATGAACACTGCTTGCTGTGAAAAATAAATAAGGGACTTAAGAGGAGTTCATAACTAGGATTAAGCGGAAGCAGAAGGCGACTCGTGGGGTCTCGTAAAAGGCATGCCAAAAAAAAGGCCTTTGTTTTTGCTAACAAAAATGCTTCACACACATTTATGAGTTAATGTTTTCCCACTTTCGATTTCAATTTAAAGTCAATCTCAATTGTTTTGGATTGGGATTGTAGTGCATGATATTGAATTTTAAATTACCACCCTTGTCCTAATTTATATTTGCATAAAGTATTAATTTAGTCTTCAAAATATATAATATTTCAATTTAGTCCTTAAAAATATATGTCTATCTTAATTTGATCACTCTGACTTGTCATAGTAAAAAAATCTGAAATTTAATAATAAATTAAGACTGATAAAATCTTTCTGGGAAGAAATTGAAACTTTTGATTTTGAAGGACTAATGTGAAAATTTATAATATTTGAGAGATAAGTCAATAATATACATTTTGTCATTTTATAATTGTTACTGCGGTCATTTTTTAAATATAGCTTTCCATGAAATTTCAATTTGAATTCTGCAGCCCATAGAAAAAAGTTCTAGCATTGCTAAGTCAAGGCTAAAAAACCAAACTATATTTGGAAGTCCCATATAAGGTTATGGATTTCTTAACCAATGGTTATTACTTGTCTGGAAACACGTTCAAAAATTTTTGGCTTTTATCTTGATTAAGCTACTTTTCTTCTTGCTTTATGTTGCACTGGTTGAGCTTTCTAGCTTCCAACATTTAATTTGTCTATGTTTATACATCAGCTGAAACCAAGATCATTTGCAAGTTTTGAACAGGCAATTCAAGGCGATGTGATTCATGTTCTTTCCTTGACTTATCAAAAGGTTCCTAGATCTGTCCTTGCTGAGGTATGCTGTAATCTCATCCACTTGTAGGATTGGCTTATTCATTTATTGTTAGATGGAATGTCTATCTATCTCTAGTTGGGACATATGCTAATAATAGAGAACATTTTGATCCATAATTGTTTAACAGTCTTATAATTCTCTTTTTATTCCTAGAAATTTATTGATTCTTGAACACAAAGGCAACTCATAACTTAGGTATTATTAGTTATTAAAAATTGTTTAAGTGTTTAATTAGATGATATGAGTAAAAACATTGAATGGTGCATGTATTATGTGCATGGCACTTGATGCGAAATGCCGCAAAACATTTGACCCGTTTTCCTAAAGGAAAATCCCATATGTTAAAGGACTTGTCTTGGTGTATGAACGAACTCATCGACGAAGATGAGTTTGAGGCGGCTTGGTGCAAGATGTTGATAGATCACAATGTTCAAGAAAATTCGTTGTTGTCATCGACATATGATGTAAGAGAAAAATGGGCAATTTGCTTCATGAAAAAGGCGTTGACACTCAGTATGAGAAGTACACAATTGAGTGTAAGTCTAAATTCTGACTTGAAAGAGTTGTTGAACACAAAGGTCGATCTCATTTCATTCTTCAAGCTCTTTGAACTAATAGTGGATGAGAAACGGTACAATGAGCAAAAGGCTGAGTATGATTCGAGAGAGAAACTTCTACATGTAAAGAACTTGAAGTCACGAATGTTAAAACAAGATTCAGAGAATTATAGTTGCCCTATCTTTGACTTATTCCATCAAGAATATGATGAGATTGTTGAGGCATGTATAAAGGAAAGGGATGAAACTCAACCTACAAAACAATATGTCATTTCTTTGTATAATAAGAAGAGAGAATACAAAGTATGATTTGATCCTTTAGATGGCATGATCACATGTAGCTGTAGGAAGTTTGAGAGCTTTAGTATCCTGTGCTGCCATGCCTTGTGGGTCTATTACTACAATGATGTCAAGTTACTCCCTACACAATACATCATGCGTCGGTGGACAAAGGAAGCAAGGGCTAGTGTGATATCCGATGCTAGAGGGAAGGATATAGTGAAGGACCTTAAACTAGATGTTAGACATTGGTATAGGGAGTTGAGTCAAAAAGCAATGAGGATTGCGTCTGAAGCTGTTATGTCTATGGATGCATAGTTGGTGATGGATGACATGTTGGATGAGATGAGTAAGGAAGTTAGTGTTGTACTCCATTCAACAAAGAGAGATTTGGATATAGACCTCAATGCCACCATTGTCCCCACGCCTTAGTGCGCATCACAACCAATGGGATTCAAGTAGACAGAGGATTTAAAAAATAAGAAAAGATATAAAAGTTGTGTTGAGGTTCATACAAAGAAAAAGAGAGAGTATCGAATAGAGTATGTAAATTGTGTTGCTTTTGTTTTGTTTTGTTTTTTTTTTTCAATTTCACCTTTCTTGTGTATTTGTATCTGAGTTGATGTTTGTATGCATTTCTCGTGTAGGCTAGTGAAGCACAAGGTGAGGTGTCATGCTCGGCACCTGCGACACCTCAAGCACCTATTTTAGAAATGAGCTTCACAAAAATGCTAATGATAAGCGCTCATTGTTATGCATATTTCAAAGTAATCCTAGTAATTGTACTAATATGTGTTATTTCTTAACATAGGCGCCCATTGATCATTCAATACCTTCACTTGAAGCATTGCAATTTGGTCTAGGTTTTCCACATTCAGACTATTGAGGTTAATTTGAAAATGCTAATGTAAAATATTGAGTTTAATATAATCATCATATTCCACTAAGTTTGATGTAATCATTATAAACATCATATTCCATTAGTTTAATTTATCCCTTTTCTCACTTTGCAGGCAATGAGTAGTGAAAGCTCCTTTGATGGGTTTGTCTATTTAGTGGAGATGAATATTCATTTGGCCTGTTGTTTTCTCTTTGTATACTGATGCAATTGTAAATGATATAGTGGAAGAATTGTTGTTTTGTACTTAAGTTGACTCATCATTTGGTCTATTTGTCTTCTTCTATTTTTGTTTAATGCAACTCTCAACTAGAAAAATTAACAAGAAAGAAATGCTAATGGAAATTGCATTTTTATTTATCAATAAATATTTGACATCACATCTTCATACAAATTCATCTCATCTACCTCATTACAATTGAATGACACTAAGAAAGAAAGGCATGGTTATTATAGTTGAATAACCACCAGATTAAATAGCCTATAAAAAACTAAATGTCAACTCTGAAGCTCTTGATTGAGGCCTCCTAACAGTCTTCATAAAAGGTCAACTTTATCCCCATTGCATCTACTCATACTTTCCAAAAGAACCATTCAATTCCAACATTAGTGAGGTAATAACACACTGGCAAAGTCATATAGACAACACCACTGAAATGCTCCAAATATGATACAAGTAAAGTCAAAGTTTCAGTTTTGTTATTAAACTTTTCTAATTTTGCTATTTGCTATTGACAAATCTATGCATTGCTAAAGAAGCATATCAAGATACAAATGACATATAGGTATGCATTGATGTTAATAATCATACATGTATCCCAATTTGTACACCAGATAGTAAATTCAAACTCAAAACACAGAGCAAGAATACATAAGAGTTTAATTGGAGAAAGTCACATAATCAAGCCACTCAACATATACTCAACATATACATATGAGTCAGCATATACATAAGAGTTCAAAAATGTATAATGTTTTGTTTCCAATTGTTTAATAAAAGCAAAAATTACCCATTGCCATACCTTATTCATAAGGGCCAACAACTTATCTTGTTGTTCCAACACCTATTTTCTCACCACTGAAAAGAACCTAAACCAAAAACTCAAACAATAGCATTTGAGTCTAAAAACTATAAATGAAAGCTTTGAATGAGATTGTTAGTAGAATAAAACAAAAGAGCAGACCTAGTTGTGTATAAGGGCCAGGAATGTCCAGAATAATAGTGTATAACAAGTTAAAATGAAGGTAAGAAATTAATATATTGACCAATCGTGAAGCAATCCATAATAAAAGCTTTGATTATAAGCTAACTAGACTTTTAAACAATGTTAACTAAACTAAAGAAATCATGATAAATAACAAAAAAACAATATCAAAAGTCATTATAGCATAGATTGAGTTGCTAATTAAACTGCCAAGAGTAGATAGCCTTGTTTGTTCCCCTAATTCAATTTAAGGACATTTTGAATATCTGCCAGATCATTACCAAATATAAAAAACACAGCCAAAATAGCTGTAACAATAATCTTGCATGAGTTGCACCGTATCAAATATCATGAAACTAGAACTAATCAAAATATGTTCTTCCCCTCCCCACATTGATTTTCTGATTTGTAAATTACAAATAAATGTGAAACAAGTCCATTTATACCAAACTATGAAGCATGGATGTGAAAAAGGACAAAACTTAGGCATGGTTTTGAGGTGTTTTCTATCACCTTCTTCAATAAAAATGACAAGTGGATCAATTTTACACCTCATCATTATATAATTGGGTTTTGAGGTGTGCATTTATTAAGTAACCTGATATCAAACACTTAAAGAGCTTTACCAAAGTGTAATCCTATGAAAAAAAAAAGGCAAAGTACCCCAACTGAGTCATACCCAATTTAAACACATACATATAAACACTCTGTCTCTCACTATTATCCTAAAACCTACAAGTAAAAGATACATGTTCTATCAATTTAGTCATTAGAAGTAGCATCATTTGAATCCATATATTGTTTGATTCCATCAATATGACATTGCCACGAGTTTTCTTAAACTCTAATTACCATTAGGGATCGGATCGCAAGTTGAAACAAAAAAAATACCCAGAAATAGAATATGATAAAAGAACATGATAAAAGAAAAATTAACATACCCTTTAGCCTAAACTTGCCACAAATTGACCATTCCATCCAAAGAACTGTTGGCATTACAAAAAGAAAGAAAATCAAAGCCAGAAAATTATAGCAATCTTGTATCACCACAAACATATTTTACAGAAGAAAAAGAAGAGGGTTCAGGAACGTACATAAGAAGCAGTAAAAGAAAATTAGGAGGAGACTAGAAAGAGGAAGAGACATCACCTGTGAAGCTGAACCTGCGAGAACAATGGCTAGAGCTGCCGTCCACCAGCTTTGATTGCCAAGACGGTGAAAGCCATAGGCAAACTGCAGCAGGGTTTTAGTGATTGTGGCCTTGGAGAAGACGAAGGGGATCAGAGAAAAAGATGCCAAGTTATTGAGTAAGATAAGGGTGAGAAGCATGTCTTAGTCTGGGGCAGGTTAGGTGTCACGACCCATTTTCTAGGCACATGACCGGCACAATGATGAATATCCCATCACTGTAAGCCTTTCGATAAATTCTTCCCACAAGTAAAATCGTTAGTCATTATCTCTATATTCTCAAAATACCATTCCTTAATAAATACAAAGAAAATACATCAAATTTTCTTAATTAAAAATAATAGATTCTCAGTACAAAATACATTATCATACTGAAATACAAGCCAAATACCAAACCCCTGACCTAGATGTCCTAGACGGTTACAGAGCAACATACTGTATAACAAAAGAAGGGCCTACCCGACAACGGGAAGGTCCAACGTGATCTACTCCTCTAGCGGATTTACTTTGGCGGCAACCTGATCTGAACAAAAAGTTTGTACAAACAGTGTGAGCTTTTAAACTCAGTGAGCAAATCGGCCTCGCGTTAATAAAATTCAAATACATCACCAGTCATGCAAGCATATCCGAAGGCTCAAGCTCAACCAATAGACATAGTTAGAAATTACATACAAGAAAAATTCATCCAATTCAACAAACGATACTAGTACTCGTCAATGGCAATATATCTCGGAGAGCGCTCACAGGCCGGCTCACCAATTTTGTATTTTTCCACCATGACGCACAACCTCATCCCCTTAGCTAGGGCGCCTCACGGATTTATCACCAATCCAGGCTATATCCCTACTGAGGGAATCATTGTCTCCACACTCATTGGTCAAGACACCCTTTAACCCGGGTTTTCCGCCTTGCCGTGAGAGGGGGTACTGTACCGCTCAATCACAATCAATAGTACAACAGTTCATATCATAATCAGAAGCACAATATAATACTCATCCATATAATAGGTATAGTATATAACTATATGATTCAAATTTCATATCATCATGAGATACTTGCTTCGTCTTATCCATACTTCTGGATTAATTATCTCATTATATTCGTCATTCTGAATCCAATTTCCCCCTATGAATCTTGGGAGTGTCCTACGACATACTTTTTATCACCAGTAATGCTAAAACTCTATTAAAACAGGGTCGTTTCACTCACCTGGATTCCGTACGAGTATCACTTCTCTAAATCGTTACGGACAAGAGTACGCAGGTGAATTTCAGTGTTCCGCTACAGAGATTTTCATGAAAGATTACAGAAAATACGTTAAGATCGTTTTCGTACAGATACTGTTCATACGTACGGGTATTATTCATACGGTCACTATTTATACATATGGGTACTATTCATACCGGAAATACAGAATACAATCTGTAAAAGAGTACACCAGGTAAGTTCACAGGAAAGAGTGGAGGGTCACACTGGACACACTTAAAAACCAGGTCTTTCCTTAGCCAGAACTTTCCTAGACATGTATTCTCCACAGATTATATTCTATTTCGGTAATCAGATAATCAAAATAACAGCTAACGACAGTTTTTCTGATGTGGAAGATCGGCCAAAGCCGCAACCACAGAGCATACTTAAGAAAATAACTTCTAAAATTTGAAAGACATAGAAAGAGCATAGTATCCTTACCTAAGCAAAAACGGAAAGGCCCAAAATCTCAGAAGCCTAGCGTCGGAGCAAGAGAAACTTAAGGAGGGAAGAAGAGAAGTTGAAGGTGTGAGTTTAGAAGTGAAATGGAAGGGCCTATTTATAGTAAAAGTCAAGGGTACTATTTGACACTATGCGTTAATAAAATATTCAATTTACTATTCATGAAAATGATATTTCTAATAATGCAGTTACTGTGCACCTTACGGAAAATTTTCGTTTATTTACTATTAGAAACTTTAAAGGGAAAACTATCCTTTCACCTTAAACCTTTAAGTTTCTTTTCAATTCAGTCCTTTCAATTTAGTCCCTGAGGGTATTTTTACACATAAAACGCCATTTTCTACTAAAAACTTCTTTCTAGTTTTCTCTTATGACCAAACCACATCTAGTATTTGATATTTTGATTGTATAAATGAACAGTACCATATACGTAAATAGTATTATACAGGTGAATAGTACCATATACTGAAATAGTAACAGTAGTTTGAAAACACACATTTATATTTTATTTTTCATGGGTATTACATTATCACCCCCTTTAAAAAATTCGGTCCTCCGAATTTAAATTACCTCAAGTCGTAAAAAGATGCGGATATCTAGAACGCATGTTGGCCTCGGCTTCCCATGTGGCTTCTTCGTGAGTTTGATTCCTCCACAAAACCTTGACGGATGGAATCTCCTTAGATTGGAGTTTCTTTACTTGACTATCGAGGATAGCTACCGGTATCTCCTCGTATGACAAGTTTTCATCTACTAGGATAGAATCATTCTGAGAAGGGTGAAGTATGTGAGAAGGGTCATTAAGGTACTTCATTAACATGGATACGTGAAAAACAGGGTGAATCCCTTCCAGATCCATAGGTAGGGCAAGCCGATAAGCCACTTTTTCCACTCGTTCTAGAATCTCATAAGGCCCGATATATCTAGGACTCAACTTTCCTTTCCTTCCAAATCTCAACACACCTTTCATTGGAGAGACCTTAAGGAATACCATATCACCGACTGAGAACTCCAAATCACGTCGTCTGTGGTCAGCGTATGCCTTTTGTCTACTTTGAGCTGCTCGCATCCTATCTTGTATTGTCTTAACCTTGGTTAGGGCATCCTGGGCCAAGTCAGGTCCTAATGCTTTTGCTTCACCTACCTCGAACCAACCAATCGGAGATCTGCAACGTCTCCCATACAAGGCCTCAAAGGGTGCCATCCCAATAGTGGCCTGGTAGCTGTTGTTATATGCGAACTCTACAAGATACAAATGCTTTTCCCAGCTACCACTGAAATCTAGAATACAAGCTCGTAACATATCCTCTAGCGTCTGAATCGTCCGCTCTGACTGTCCGTCTGTCTGTGGGTGAAAAGCGGTACTAAGGTCCACTCGAGTACCTAATGCCTCTTGAAAACTTTTCCAGAAACGAGAGGTAAATTGAGGACCTCTATCAGAAATGATAGATATAGGTACTCCATGCAACTTTACTATTTCTTTAATATACAATTGTGCCAACGTTACTACACCATAAGTGGTTTTGACTGGAATGAAGTGTGCTGATTTGGTTAGTCGGTCAACAATGACCCAAACTGAGTCATAACCTCCTGTGGAACGAGGTAGACCAACAACAAAGTCCATCGTCACTCGTTCCCATTTCCATTCAGGAATCTCTAATCGTTGTAACGAGCCTCCTGGCTTTAGATGTTCAGCCTTAACCTGTTGACAGGTTAAACAGCGAGACACAAATTCTGCTATGTCTTGTTTCATTCCTTTCCACCAGTAGATCTGTTTCAGATCCTGATACATCTTGGTGGCTCCTGGATGTACAGCATATGCAGCACGATGGCCTTCTTCCATGATGTCTCGTCTAAGAGTTCCAACATGTGGTACACACAACCGTTGTTCAAAATGTAAGACTCCTGTATCGTCGAGTGTGAAACTATTCACTTCACCAATCTTCACCTTTTCCATAATTTGGACAAGCTCAGGATCCTCCATTTGAGATATCCGTATCTGGTCAACAAGGGAAGATCTAGCCCTGATATGGGCTAAGAATGATCCTGTCCTTGTAACCTCAAGAGTAGCACCTTTTGCTCTCAGCTCTTGTAGTTCTTGGATCAAGGGTCTTTTTGTTACTGCTATATGGGCCAGACTACCCATAGATTTTCGACTCAAGGCATCTGCTACCACGTTCGCTTTGCCTGGGTGGTAAAGAATATTGCAATCATAATCTTTTAGTAATTCTACCCATCTCCTCTGCCTCAAGTTTAAGTCCTTTTGGTCGAAAATATATTTTAGACTTTTATGCTCAGTGTAGATTTCGCAAGTTTCTCCGTATAGATAATGTCGCCATATCTTTAAAGCGAAAACTACAGCTGCCAGTTCCAGATCGTGGGTGGGGTAGTTTTGTTCATGTTTCTTAAGTTGTCTCGATGCATATGCCACTACCTGGCCATGCTGCATGAGAACACATCCCAACCCTACTCTTGATGCATCGCAGTATACTGTAAAACCTCCTGGTCCTGAGGGTAAGACCAATACAGGTGCGGAGATTAACCTTTTCTTGAGTTCTTGGAAGCTTTCTTCACAAGCGTCATCCCATTGGTACTTTACCCCTTTCCTAGTCAGTCGTGTGAGAGGGGCGGCTAACTGGGAAAAATTTTGGATGAAACGACGATAATATCCTGCCAATCCCAAGAAGCTGCGAATCTCCGTGATGGAGGTAGGTGTAGGCCACATTTTGACCGCTTCTACTTTGCTTGGGTCTGCTTGGATGCCATCTTTGGAGATCACATGTCCTAAGAAAGTTACACGATCAATCCAAAACTCGCATTTAGAGAATTTGGCGTACAATTGATGATCCCTCAATGTCTGTAACACAACACGAAGGTGTTGTTCGTGCTCTTCTGAAGTCTTTGAGTACACCAGAATGTCGTCTATGAAGACAATGACAAATTTGTCTAAAAAGGATTTAAAAATCCTATTCATTAAATCCATGAAAGCAGCTGGTGCATTCGTTAATCCAAATGACATCACCAAGAACTCGTAGTGCCCATATCTGGTACGGAAGGCTGTTTTAGACACATCCTCCTCCTTGATCTTGAGTTGGTGATAACCAGAACTCAAGTCAATCTTTGAAAAACACTTGGCTCCTTGAAGTTGATCGAAAAGGTCGTCGATGCGAGGCAACGAGTATTTATTTTTGATAGTTACCTTATTCAGTTGCCTGTAATCTATGCATAGTCTCATCGATCCGTCCTTCTTTTTCACGAACAGAACAGGAGCTCCCCAAGGTGAATAACTTGGCCTTATAAAGCCTTTGTCTAGCAAGTCCTGTAACTGAGTTTTTAACTCTTTTAATTTTGTTGGTGCCATTCTATAAGGGGGTATGGAGATTGGGCGAGTATCTGGTGCTAACTCTATCTGGAACTCAATCTCTCGATCTGGGGGTATACCTGGTAGATCATCTGGGAAGACATCTACAAACTCCTGGACTACTGGAACGTCTTCTACTTTTAGTTCTTCTTTCTTAATATCTTTAACGAATGCCAAGTATCCTTTATAGCCCTTTCGCAATAAACGTTGGGCACACATTAAAGATATAAGATTTCCAGAAATTTCACTCCTTTCACCATGAAATACGAAGGAAGGCTCCCCCGGAATATTGAACTTAACTATCTTATTATAACAATCCAGAGTGGCATGACAAGATGCCAGCCAATCCATGCCTAAGATGACATCAAAGTCTGTCATATCTAACAGCATTAGGTCTACTGTTGTATTTATTTCTCCGACTCTTACCTTGCAATCTCGATAGCCTCGTTCTATTAGTAAGGTGCCTCCAGTAGGTGTAGTTACTAAAAACGGACATTCTAATTTAACAACTTTTTGCTTAAAGTTCTTAGCAAAGAATGGTGACACATAGGAATGCGTAGAGCCAGAGTCAAACAAAACATGTGCAAAATTTGATTCAATCAGAAGAGTACCTGCTACCACCGTATTAGACGTCTGAGCATCTTGACGGGTTAAAGCGAATACTCGAGCGTTCCCTTGGCCTGCTGAAGCCTGCCCTCGACCACCTTGTCCTCTGCCAGTACCTCTTCCAATTCCATTGCCTCCTACAGTTACAGGGGATCTATTGGCAACAGTAGCCTCTGATTGATTAGGGCGTATTGACCCTTGGCCAGATCTCGTGTAGAGTTGGGGGCAATCTCTTTTGATGTGGCCCTGTTGACTATATTGGTAACAGACCTAGTGTTGTTGTTGACAAAACAAGCTCCGAAGTGATTTCTTTCACATTTAGAGCACCAGGGCCTTTGTTGACCCCCTGTACCACTTTGTTGACGCTGTGGTGCACTAGCGGTAGAGGCTGCACGTCCAGAACTCTCTCCGTGGTAGCGTGATTTCTCATCTTGTTTCTTCTTTCTTTTGTTATTCCATTTTTCTTTTTGCATATCTCTTTCTTCCATCATACGGGCGATGTCGACGGCTTTTGTGTAAAATGAAAAATCTCGTATTTTCGATCCCACCCTATCAAATAAAGACTCTCGAAGGCCTTTAATAAACCGTCGGATCTTTTCTTTCTTAGTTAGGACCATGTGAGTAGCATATTCAGACAACTCTATAAATAGATTGTCGTATTCATCGACGGTTCGTGATCCTTGTCGGAGTGCCTCAAACTCATTCATCTTTGCTTCTCGTATACTCTCCGGAATAAATTGTTCTCGAAAAATTCTTTTAAAGTCATTCCATTTAACGGGTGGGGCATTTCTGGCCATGCCCTTCTTCCATGTTCGCCACCAGCGGTCGGCCTTACCTCTTAACTGAAAGGTAACAAGGGTTACTTTTCGAGGTTCAGGACATTCTAACGTGTCAAGGATTTTCTCACAATCATCTAGAAAACGTTGTGGGTCTTCATTAACATCTCCTGCAAAGGTTGGCGGATTCAGCTTCATAAATTCTGAAATCTTGACCTCTGTCCCTACCCAATCCTGAGGAGGGGATGGAGGTGGCATCTGGTCTGTCTCTTGTACTTTTGCAGCATGTACTGATGCCTGTGAGCCATCTTCAGATGATTGTCCCATCAGAAGTTCCTTTAGCCTATTCACCTCGTTCTGCATTGCAGCTAATGCTTCCATCACTACAGTCGCGTCGATTTGTGATGGTTCTCCAGCATTTCTTCCAGGGTTTTTAGTAGATATTTCTCTGTTTTGTGCATGGTTATCTTCTGCACAGTTAGGCATCTCCAGTCTTGCATTTGCTGACTGAGCAGCTGGAGGGACCAAGGCCCTGCCAGATCTTGTGCGGATTAAAGAAGCGTTTGATTTTCTTGGTGCCATCTAAACTTATTCTACAATTAAGAATAATATATATCGTCACTATTATGCTTCAAGTAAAGACACGAAAGAAAGGGATTTTAATCTCTACAGGGCTTTTGGTGGATCTTCATCCTATGGTCGTGCTGCAGTCACGACAATAGGGGAAGGCCCACTAAAGACACCTTGCTCTGTAATCACTAGGAGACCTAACAACCTATCCTCTGATACCAACTTTGTCACGACCCATTTTCTAGGCACATGACCAGCACAATGATGAATATCCCATCACTGTAAGCCTTTCGATAAATTCTTCCCACAAGTAAAATCGTTAGTCATTATCTCTATATTCTCAAAATACCATTCCTTAATAAATACAAAGAAAATACATCAAATTTTCTTAATTAAAAATAATAGATCCTCAGTACAAAATACATTATCATACTGAAATACAAGCAAAATACCAAACCCCTGACCTAGATGTCCTAGACGGTTACAGAGCAACATACTGTATAACAAAAGAAGGGCCTACCCGACAACGGGAAGGTCCAACGTGATCTACTCCTCTAGCGGATTTACTTTGGCGGCAACCTGATCTGAACAAAAAGTTTGTACAAACAGTGTGAGCTTTTAAACTCAGTGAGCAAATCGGCCTCGCGTTAATAAAATTCAAATACATCACCAGTCATGCAAGCATATCCGAAGGCTCAAGCTCAACCAATAGACATAGTTAGAAATTACATACAAGAAAAATTCATCCAATTCAACAAACGATACTAGTACTCGTCAATGGCAATATATCTCGGAGAGCGCTCACAGGCCGGCTCACCAATTTTGTATTTTTCCACCATGACGCACAACCTCATCCCCTTAGCTAGGGCGCCTCACGGATTTATCACCAATCCGGGCTATATCCCTACTGAGGGAATCATTGTCTCCACACTCATTGGTCAAGACACCCTTTAACCCGGGTTTTCCGCCTTGCCGTGAGAGGGGGTACTGTACCGCTCAATCACAATCAATAGTACAACAGTTCATATCATAATCAGAAGCACAATATAATACTCATCCATATAATAGGTATAGTATATAACTATATGATTCAAATTTCATATCATCATGAGATACTTGCTTCGTCTTATCCATACTTCTGGATTAATTATCTCATTATATTCGTCATTCTGAATCCAATTTCCCCCTATGAATCTTGGGAGTGTCCTACGACATACTTTTTATCACCAGTAATGCTAAAACTCTATTAAAACAGGGTCGTTTCACTCACCTGGATTCCGTACGAGTATCACTTCTCTAAATCGTTACGGACAAGAGTACGCAGGTGAATTTCAGTGTTCCGCTACAGAGATTTTCATGAAAGATTACAGAAAATACGTTAAGATCGTTTTCGTACAGATACTGTTCATACGTATGGGTATTATTCATACGGTCACTATTCATACGTACGGTACTATTCATACAGTCACTATTTATACATATGGGTACTATTCATACCGGAAATACAGAATACAATATGTAAAAGAGTACACCAGGTAAGTTCACAGGAAAGAGTGGAGGGTCACACTGGACACACTTAAAAACCAGGTCTTTCCTTAGCCAGAACTTTCCTAGACATGTATTCTCCACAGATTATATTCTATTTCGGTAATCAGAGAATCAAAATAACAGCTAACGACAGTTTTTCTGATGTGGAAGATCGGCCAAAGCCGCAACTACAGAGCATACTTAAGAAAATAACTTCTAAAATTTAAAAGACATAGAAAGAGCATAGTATCCTTACCTAAGCAAAAACGGAAAGGCCCAAAATCTCAGAAGCCTAGCGTCGGAGCAAGAGAAACTTAAGGAGGGAAGAAGAGAAGTTGAAGGTGTGAGTTTAGAAGTGAAATGGAATGGCCTATTTATAGTAAAAGTCAAGGGTACTATTTGACACTATACGTTAATAAAATATTCAATTTACTATTCATGAAAATGATATTTCTAATAATACAGTTACTGTGCACCTTACGCGTACGATGGAAAATTTTCGTTTATTTACTATTAGAAACTTTAAAGGGAAAACTATCCTTTCACCTTAAACCTTTAAGTTTCTTTTCAATTCAGTCCTTTCAATTTAGTCCCTGAGGGTATTTTTACACATAAAACGTCATTTTCTACTACAAACTTCTTTCTAGTTTTCTCTTATGACCAAACCACATCTAGTATTTGATATTTTGATTGTATAAATGAACAGTATCATATACGTAAATAGTATTATACGGGTAAATAGTACCGTATACTGAAATAGTAACAGTAGTTTGAAAACACACATTTATATTTTATTTTTCATGGGTATTACATTAGGTTTCAGGCTGGATATATGGGTTTAAGGCCACGTGTCCTTATTTGAATTGCTGGGGGAATAAAAAAAAGGTTTAAGTGATGCTATGCATTTTGACCTGAGTAATCGTGGCCATTGGATCGCACGTGAACTGCTTTCATAGTTATATATCCTAGAAGAATGAACTAGAGAAAAAGCTTAAAAAAATCAGTAGCGTTTTCCAGAATATTGCAAATGGAAGATCAAGGATTTTGAGCATGGAACTTCATCACGACCTGCTTACAATCTATTTCCACCATGATTTTCTTGCTTCCCTACTTGATGGCTAGCTCTACAGCCCATTTGATAGCTAGAGCTTCCGCCACGACCGATGAGTTAACACACTCAATGCAAATGGAGGCAGCTTTCAAAATTTTACCATTTTTGTAATACCCGTAAAAAAAATAAAATAAAATATAAATATATGTTTGCGAACTATGATAACTATTCCAGTATATGGTATTATTCACATATATAATCGTAGTGTTGAGTTCTATATGTAGTTTAGGCATAAGAAGAAACTAGAAAGAAATTCTTAAGAGAAAATGACGTTTTATATGAGAAAATTCCCTTATGGACTAAAATGAAAGGACTAAAGCAAAATAAAACTTAAGACTTTAAGAGAAGTAATCATAGCCATTGAATATGAAGTAATCTTAGCCATTGAAAATATTTTTTTTTGTATGAATATATTTTACATAAAGTATTGGTAAAATTAATGGCTAAGATTTGTTGGAAAATTAATGGCTAGGATTAGTTTCACACCTACTACACCTCAATGGCTAGGATTAGCTCCACACTTACCACATCTCAAGGGCTAGGATTAGTTCTACACCTACCCACATCAATGGCTAGAATTCATTCTTGAAACCTATATAAGAGATGTTTAAATGGTGTTTCTATCATCCCATTTCATTTCTTTTCTCCTTTTCTTTAGCTTCTTAGTTTCTAGAGAGAAAGAAGAGGCAAATTCTTTAAGTGATTAGTCTTTTCTCTAAGTAAGAAATAGACAGTTTCTCTTGCTCTGGTATTACTTTCCTTCTCAATTTAAGTCCGATCGAAATGTTGAATTTCAGTCGTGTGCTCTTGTCCACAATGACTTAGAGAAGTAATATTCGTATAGAAGTCAGGTGAGTGGAACGACCCCGTTTTAATAGAGTTTTAGCATTACTGGTGATAAAAAGTATGTTGTAGGACACTCCCAAGATTCATAGGGGTAAACTGAAGGTAATTAATCCAGAAATATACATAAGATAAAACAAGTATTTTATGATGATGCGAAATTTGAATCTTTTCAAAAATAGTTTGATTGTTATCTTGATTTGTGGTTTATAAACCTATCATATAGTTACATACTATACCTGATATATGAATGAATATTACATTGTACTTCTGATTATGATATGAAATACTGTACTATTGATTGTGATTGAGCGAGATAGTATCTTCTCTCACGGCAAGATGGAAAACCTGGTTAAAGGGTGTCTTGACCAATGAGTGTGGAGACAACGATTCCTTCAGTAGGAATGTAGCCCGGGTCGGTAACAGATCTGTGAGGTGTCTTAGCTAAGAGGATGAGGTTGTACGTCATGGTAGAAATATATAAATTTAGTGAGCCAGCCCATGTGCGCTCTTCGGGATATATTGCCATTGATAAGTACTAGTAACGTTAGTTGAATTGGATGAATTTGTATCTTTTAGTGTGTAACTTCTAACTATATTTATTGGTTGAGTTTACGCATTCGGGTATACTTGCATAACTGGTGATGTATTTGAATTTTATTAACGGGAAGCTGATTCGCTCACTGAGTTTTAAAGCTCACACTTTCTGTGAAATCTTTTTGTTTAGATCAGGTTGCCGATGAAGAATATCCACTAGAAGAGTAGATCACTTTGGACCTTCCCGCTGTCGAGTAGGCCCCTCTTTTGTTGTAGATTATATTGCTCTGTAATCGTCTAGGACATCTAGGTCAGGGGTTTGGCATTTGGCTTGTATTTCAGTACAATAATATATGTTATATTGAGGATTTATTATTATATGCAAATTATCTCTATAAATTTCAAATAAGAAGATTTGATATATTTTATTCATATTTATTAAGGAATGATTATTTTGATAACATAGAGATAATAACTAATAGTTCAACTCGTGGGTAGAATTTATCAAAAAGCTTACAGTGATGGGATATTCATCATTGTGCCGGTCATGTGCCTAGAAAACGGGTAGTGACAATTTTCATCTCTACACAGTAATCCCAGACTCCATTGATGATCTTTGATGAAGGTAGCGTCTGTGTTAAATTTCAAAAAGCTCTGTTGAGGAAGGGACTATCTCGAAGATCTCTGGGAGATATATGGATCCGTTTGAAAAGCCAAAAGTATGTTTACTGCTCTTCTACTTGTGAGGTAAGGATCAGGTTTGATATTTTTAAAAGTAAAATCATTTCTAGCTCCTCAAATGCTCCACATCACTATTGTTAGAAGATTAAGAACAAATTTAGGCTCTTTATTAGAGATCTCCATAAGCTATTCACGCAAAAGCCTATTTTTTTGGATCTGAGGACTCTTTCCCAATGGAGAAATAAACCATACTCTCTTGGCCAATTTGCAGTCCACAAAAAGATGCCTAATGGTTTCCTCTTTCTCTAGGTAGCAAATGTACAAAAATTCTTGGTCGAAAGTTTGGACTTTGTAAGTAAGCCTTTGTGGCATAATCTCCAGGAAAAGAGTTTCACTTTTAGGGGCATATTAAGCTTGCATATCAAGTTCCAATATTCTTTGATCTCCATCGAGTTAGCTTCTGCAGAGCTCCATGTCTTTTGGATAAGATGGTAGGTAGACCGAACTGAGAACTCATGGCTCTTCTCTCAAGGCCAATAAAGGGCATCCCTTTGCATCTTTCGGGCTAGAGGGATTTTACACACCTAATCAGCTTCAAAGGGAATGAGAGTCTTATGAATGATATCTCTATCCTAAGTGCGTAAGTCCTAATTAATGAAATGACTTACTAACGAGATTTCAGAATTTTCAGGCTTTAGACTCTAATTCTTCCCACCAAATTGCTCTGGGAGCCATTTGTCCCCCCAAATATGAACCTTTGCCCCTGTACTTATCTTCCATCTCGCACCTTCTTTAATAACATACCAGGCCTGCCAAATACTCTTCTAGGTGAAGCTTGGTTGAAAACCTAACTTTGCTTATAAGAATTCACACTTAGAAAATATATTGCCTTCAAAGTTCTGGTTATTAGGCTCTTTTCTTGGTTAATGAGCCTTCACCCGTGTTTTCCAAAAGAACATAATTGAAGTTTTGGAATTTACAGAAGCCAAGTCCTCCCTCACTTTTTGGTTTGCAAACAGAATTCCATGCAACCTAGTGAATCTTCTGCTTTCCATCCTCTTCCTCCCCCCTCCCCCCCAACAAAAATTGATTCAAGATTGACTCCATTTTTAAATAGATACTAATCGGGATTTTGAAATAACTCATCACGTAATTTGGAATGACCTGAGCTACAATTTTGATCAAAATTTCCTTCCCTACTTGAGATAGCACCTTCTCCTTCCACCCTTGTATTTTCCCCCTGATCTTGTCGTATAAATTGGCAAAGATTAATTTCTTGGATTTTCCCACTATCGTTGAAAGACCCAAATATTTATGATAACTCTCTACAACATCCATGCCTAAGATCATAATTTCTTTTGCTTCAAGCATATTCTTGTTGAAAATGAGCTCTGTTTTTGTCAAATTTACTCTTTGCTCGAAGGCCTCCTTATAAGCTTGTGATATGAACCCAACTACCATGCTGAAAGAAGAAATTCTCAATTTCATATCATTGATTTTGAGACTAAATTTTTCCTACAATCTGGGCGGCACTAATCAAAGATAGCATTGGACCAAAGAAGATTAGATTAAATGCTTTTATTTTAATTTAATGTATTTAAGCTTTTTGTTATATTTGTAGCCTAATTACAGTTGATCATTTGATTTAGTTTCCTGATATATGTAGCTTGGAAAGCAAGCTAATTGTTTCTTTTTTTTTTTTTTGGAAGTTTCCTTTTCTTTGTTATAGGCTACTAGTTTCCTTTTAGCTATTAGTTTCCTTTTAGCTATAGTATGCTTTGTAATGCCTTTAAATAGGCCTTTTCATTCAATAAAACTAAGAAGACTTTTGTAAGGAAAATGTCTCTTTGGTTCTTTGAAGAATTTTTGAACTGATTAGATTTTGTCTGTGGTGTTTATACTCTAACTTATCAATTGAGTTTCCATCCCTTGATTGTGGCGTCTTCATCATAACAAAGTTCGCATCTCTTTATAGGTGTCAGTTACGGTTTCCATCCAAATTTGTAGTAGAATGATCCTAGGGACTAAATTTCGTTACAAGTTTCATCACAAGTTGGTGAGGTTTGTATAACCTTGGTAAGATGAAGACGCTACAATCAAGGATGGAAACTCGATTGATAAGTCAGAGTATAAATGCCACAGACAAAATCTGATAAGTTCAAAAGTTCTTCAAAGAACCAAAGAGAAATTTTCGTCGCAAAAGTCTTCTTATTTTTATTGAATGAAAAAACCTATTTAAAGGCATTACAAAGTATAATTGTAATACCCCAATAATTTTTATAAATATTTAAAGTCTATTTTGAAGTTTATTGAAAAATCTAATTACGTAGAAAATGTTCTTTTTGAATTAATGAAGGAAATTTGGGAATAGAAATTTTAAATTTTAAATTTGGGGAATTTTTAAAAATTCTTAAGGATCCAAGTGAATAAATCTTACAAGCTAGAGTGGCTAAGACCAATTTTAACCAAGAAAAAAATCCTAAGGCCTATAGATGGACACTTGTACGCCTCTTTTTTCATTAGATAGAAAGCCAAGTTTGATAAGGAAGCCCACTCACAGATTCTTTTTAGTGTAAGATAGGACATAAAAAAAAGGAAAGAGAGAAAGTGGAAGACCGAAAGGGAAAATGAGGGTGGGGGGGGAGAGAGAGTGCTTCATTCTTTCTTCTTCCTTAAATTTTCCTTTGATTTTCCTTGCTGCTCCACCATGTAACAGAGCTACAAAGATAGAGGTATTGGGTAGTAAGAATTCGAATTCATGATCCCTTCTCATGAAGCTTTTAGTTGAGATTTCTTTTGGAGATGATTTCCTTGGTGATGTTGGGTAATTTTCTTTTGGGTTGATTTTGAGTTTTAATGGATGAATTTAATTGTAGGTGTTAATCTAAAACATATACATGTTGGATAATAATTGTTGAACAAGAAATTTGGAGAAAATTAAGAGAAATTTATAGAATTTGGATATTTGAAAAAGTTAGCATTTTTTATGAAAAATTGATGATTGAGGCTTGAATTGTTAGTTTAAATGGGGTTTTTGGTGTCAAAACAATCCTTAAACATCAAAGATGAAAACCCATGGAAGAAATCAAAAGAAATGGTGTGTTTGGATGTGATTTTGGGTTAAAAACACGAAGAATGTTACTGTTCATTCTGGAAATTTTCCAGAAAATACTGTTCATTGAGAAAAATTTTCCAAATTTTTTGCAGTTACTGTAACATTGACTCGGGTCAATGTACTGTAACATTGACTCGGTCAACGATACTATAGCATTGACTTTGGTCAAAGTTACTGTAGCTATGTTGACCATTGACAGTTATTGTAACATCAATTTTAAAATGTTCATAACTCTTTCATCCGAACTCCCTTTTTAACAAATAAGATATCGTTGGAAAGCTCTTTTAGTCTAGTTTCTATGGTACAAGTTTCATTTGAAAGTTATTTATCATTTGAGAGTTATGTTCAGAGGAGTAATCAAAAGTCAAAATTGTAGTAAGGAATTTTTCTATTTTGTGATCGTAATATGTTTTGGCATGATTATCATATAGGGATGGATTCTTTTATGCATCTTCCACATATTTTGGAATGTTGTGATTAGTTTAGATGTAGAGAAAATTACCTTCTATCATCTTACACATCTTCGAGGAAGATTCAAGGTAAAATTGAGCAAATATTGTGGTAAGAGATCTTGCCTTACCTTGTTTTCTTATTTTATGTATATATATTAAAAGTGTACTATAAACACACACACACGCACACACACACACACACACATATATATATATATATATATATATATATATATATATATATATATCTCTCTCTCTCTCTCTCTGTACGTGTGCGTGCGTGCGTGCGCCCGCGCGCGCGTGTGTATGTGTGTGTGTGTGTGTGTGTGTGTGACATGAAATTAATACATTTATGTTATGCATTGAAATGTGCAAGTGTGAAACTATTATGAATTCATCTAGAAATTTATGTGCATGAAAGTACTTTTATAGAGTCAGGATGTATAGTGATGACTATTTTGAACTTTTCCTGAAATGCGATGCATATGGTTTTCTATATTTGTGTAATGTGATTGTGTTTGATCTTGAAAGAAATGAAAATGGAGTTTATGGGATCCCATGAGGTGAATTACAGATTTTTCCCTTTAAGGACAGGGATGAAATAAGGGTGGAATGAAATCACTATGGTCACGTAGTATTAAATATGATATTCATCCCTTTATGGGCAGGGTGAAATAAGGTTAGATTACAGATTCGTCCCTTTGAGGGTGGGGGTGAAATAAGGGAAGATGCGGTGGGAGTTGCAGGGAAACAACTACTTTATGTGGATGAGCCTCAAAAAATGTCTGGGAACTTAAATTGGAATTGTGTGAGTTGTTTAAAATGTAATTTGGCTTGATCTGGAATATGTCTGTTAATGATTGAAAGGTGTTTTATTGTGTGTTTTGATAAATATCTTGTACACTAAAATTTAGATATTGTACTATCAGATCAAATATATATATATATATATATATATATATATATATATATATGCATGTATATGTATATATACCTATATTGTGTATGAATAAGGTAGGATTCTCTCAAGTAGAGCTGTCTTTAGTTTCAGGTACGCAGAACTTCCTAGTTCGATGACGTTCACACCAAGATTACCTTTTCATTTGTTCAGGGTAAAGATATAATGTTTAGGTCTTATTCTAAGTTGTATAAATCTAGAAAAGTTCTATAATATGGTAGGTTAGTTTTGCGATATAATGTGTACGACTGTAGCGTATATGAGAAACTCAGTTTAGCCATACTTTCTATTTTTTTTGTGAGAAGAGAAATAGTTCATCTATTTTAATTCTTAAATAATGCAATTTAAATTAACTGCATTTAAAATAACAACCAAAATAAGGATTAATATTGTGCTTAAGAGAAAAATAAGCTTACAGATGTGACGTGAAATTCACCTTGCGTGCTGATCACGTGCTTAGATTTTGAGGTGTGACAAATTTGGTATCAGATCCATTGGGTTTAGATCTCCTACCGATTACAGAGCAAGGTAACCTTAATGGGATCTCCTCTATCGTTGTGAACCCGGGCACAACTAAAGAGAGATGACTCCACTGAAAGTCTTGCATAATGTTTTCATTTCCTTTCCCTCTGAGACTTATCTTTTCTTAGGAATTATGTTTTCAGTTTTAGTTTTGGACAGATGTGGCTACACTTTTGAACTTGGTAAAAGAAATGTTGTTATTTATTTTGATTCAGTTGTTGTTGGATCAAATTTTTATGTGATGGGCTTTATAAGTTGAATTCGTGATTGATTTTGTATAGTTGATTTCCTTTATCTTTCTTTATTTTATTATTATTTTTTTAGAGTACCATCCAATAAAAGAAACCACTGGCATTAAAAAACTGAAGGATTACATTTCAAAAAAAAAAGTTTATTCATGCATTAGTAATCTACAGGCAAGGTGGTCTTGGATTAAGAGGGTTGTATTGTATCATCACCCCTCAACCATTCCTTGGAGCGAGAGACAAAGCAATGTTGCAGAGGGTAGTATAAATATCATTCATACAATCAATACTTCTTTGTTGTTGATTGCAAAAGCACTGGGTAGACCAATGGAAGAACCTATCTATTCTCGAAATTATTGCCGCATTATTGCATTTAGCTAACTTCTCCAGGTCCTCTATCATCTTTTTCAGATTCTTCACATTCTGCTCTAGACAAATGATTTTGTCTTCCGATGTATGGCCCGTGCTAATCTCCTCACCTTCCTCATTCTTTATCTTCTTCTCCTTTTGATTCTCTTGAGATCCCTCGAATGGTCTTTTGCCCTTACCCTTGCCTAAACTTGAGTTTAAGTCGAGCTCTTCTTCCTTAGCCTCCACTGTGAGATCAATGAACTTCCTTGTGGCCATGATTTGCAAGATTTAGAAACTTTAGTAGTAATATAAGGAGAGAGGAATACTGGAAAGTTACAGGCTCAGAGATGATAACTCTTTGTGGTGTGGTAACTGAGAACTCTGGGATAATTTTTATAGAGAAAAATTAAGACTTAGAGTTAAAGAAGATCTCTATTCGTCTCACCCCTACACACTCAACCTACAAATTTCTGCAAGTTGAAAACCAAAAGTCTAGAGTAGGCATGCACACCAACAGTGCGCTACATTAATGCTGAAACCATGAAAGTCAATTTCGGTGGATTTGTGACTGATTCAATTTGTTTTGATTGAAAATTTTAAGGATTAATGAGATGGTGATGAATTGAACTGTATTTCTCTATTTTATTGTGTTGTTCTTGAGAGCTTTTAGTTGAGTATAATATACATGACTAATTGAATCAAGCTGTGATTACATGTATCCAAGAACATGTAATGTATATATGATTCATCATATGAGTAAAGGCTACGACCAAGAATAATATATAATGATTCCACATGTACTCATAAAGAATGAGAAGTTAAGAATTTAAAATGACTTGAATAGAATGAAATGTGTAGAGGATGATGCATCTTTATGTTTACACATACATATATATAATGCTCTTGTGGGCAATTGAAAGGCAGTGATTTCTTTGCACCATGATAATGCTTGATGCATGTGACTATAAATAGTTAACTTTGTTTTAAAAAGTATATATATATATATATATATATATATATATATATATATATATATATATATAGCAAAGACACGGATTAGAATCAAAGATAAGGCTAGTATGAGACTATTTGATCATGAAGTGACATTATGATATGAGATTACAGGATAAGACAAGTTTAGAGTAAGAAAATCTTAGACTGAAAGGGGTAGTTAGTTGAAATTTTGAGAAATGTCAAGATTAGCCAAAATTTTTGAAGAAATATTTGACTTGTGTTGATTATATTAAATTATATTTAGTATTTACTTACATGTCCGACATCAATTGCTGGCATTACAACGTATGTGATCTGTAAACCTCTTAGGGAGCGGCGTAAAGGTGGTGGTGGCTCTAGTTCGAGGGGCTTCAGGTTGAATATAAATCTTGTATGCCCGTTACCTCATTCATCACACCATCCAAACCCTGCTTCATTCATTACATACCTATTTCTCAATCTTCATTCCTTTCTCATTTAGACTTATTTCTGAGATCCCTAGAGCAATAGTTGACAATAAATCTTTCAACTTGAATTTTGAGACCGGTAACATAGAGCTTAACTTAAATTTAAGTCTTGAAAACAATAAAGGGAAAAGGCCTATAAATAAGTCACTAGAAATTAAGAAGAGAAAGAGGGATGTAATAGAGTTAGAGGAGAATAGCACTGCAACATCCTCAAAAAATAAGCTTGTGCTCCTAGAACGTAAGATAGAAAACCTGAAGTGTAAGATAAAAAGCCTAGAATACAAGATAGAGGACCAGAAGTGATTGATAAATCGTCTCTTTGAAGACCAAGAGAAACTGATAAACCGTCATTTCGGGAAACTAGCTAATCGAGTTGATAGACGTTCGATATTTGCAACTCAAAACTTTTGTGATCACCAAATTTCCCAAGCACTTTCTCTAAAAACCCTTTATGGGCTACAACAATTAGCTTCCTCCTTAAAGTCTAAAGCACTTTCTTCTTGTAGACCTAGAGCAGCTTCTTCATCCCAGAAGCCTCATTGTCCTTAATTTATCCTTTCTTTTGTTTGTACCTGAAGCTGGTGTTTGATCTAAGCTTCATGTATTAAAATTATTTGTTTTGTAAATCAATTTAAGCTCGTTGTCTGTAAGTTATATGCCAGAAATAAAATTTAAGTTTTTGGATCTTTTGCTAAGATGATTCTTTTACTGAAAGAACTTGAGAAATGAAAATATGTTGGACTTGTTATATTTCGTATTTGATTATGGAAATTCTAAAGCAGAGTATGGTAATTCTTTTTGACTGAGCAGAGTTACTAAAATGATATTTAATTGCATTTCTAAACTATGGAAGAGTGTTAAATAAGTATTTTATGAACCTATACATAGAGAACTACGGGTGGCCTAGTCATTATGGTAGTTACCAGCAACTAGAAAGATTTGGTGACCTAGAAAGTCTTGTTGTCAATATGAAAATTCGGAGGACCAAATTTCTTAAGGAGGAAGAATGTAATACCCCAATAACTTTTATTAATATTTAAAGTCTATTTTGAAGTTTATTGAAAAATCTAATTACGTGAAAAATGTTCTTTTTGAATTAGTGAAGGAAATTTGGGAATAGAAATTTCAAAATTTTAATTTAGGGAATTTTTACAAATTCTCAAAGATCCAAGTGAACAAATCTTACAAGCTAGAGTGGCTAAGAGCAATTTTAACTAAGAAAAAAATCTAAGGTCTAGAGATGGACACTTGTACGCCTCCCTTTTCATTAGATAGAAAGCCAAGTTTGATAAGGAAGCCCACTCACAGATTCTTCTTAGTATAAGATAGGACATAAAAAAAAAGAAAAGAAAGAAAAGAGAGAAAGTGGGAAACCGAAAGGGAAAATGGGGGGAGAGAGTGTGCTTCCTTCTTTCTTCTTCCTTATCTTTTCCTTTGATTTTCCTTGCTGCTCCACCATGTAACAGAGCTATGAAGACAGAGGTATTGGGTGGTAAGAATTTGAACTGATGATCCCCTCTCATGAAGCTTTTAGTTGAGATTTCTTTCAGAGATAATTTCCTTGGTGATGTTGGATAATTTTCTTTTGGGTTGATTTTGAGTTTTAATAGATGGATTTTAGTGTGGGTGTTAATCTAAAATATTTCTACATGTTTGGATAATAATTGTCGAACAAGAAATTTGGAGAAAACTAGAAGAAATTCATATAATTCAAATATTTGAAAAAGTTAGCATTCTTGATGAAAATTTGATGATTGAGGCTTGAATTGTTAGTTTAAATTGGGATTTTTGGTGTCAAAACAAGCCTTAAACATCAAGGATGAAAACTCATGGAAGAAATCAAAAGAAATGATATGTTTAGATGTGATTTTAGGATTTTTGGATTAAAAACACGAAAAACGTTACTGTTCATTCTGGAAATTTTCTAAAAAACACTGTTCATTATTGTAGCAATGACTCAGTCAACAATGCTGTAGCATTGATCGTTGACAGTTACTATAGCTTTAGTTTTAAAATGTTCATAACTCTTTCATCCGAACTCTGTTTTTAGCAAATAAGATATCGTTAAAAAGTTCATTGAGTCTAGTTTCTAATGGTATAAGTTTTATTTAAAAATTATTTATCATTTAAGAGTTATGTTCAGATGAGTGATAAAAGGTCAAAATTGTAGTAAGGAATTTTCTTATTTTGCTACCTTAATATGTTTTTGGCATGATTATTTGATAGGGATTGATTCTTTTATGTATCTTCTACATATTTTGGAATGTTGTGATTAGTTTAGATGTAGAGAAAATTACTTTCTATCATCTTACACATTTTAGACGAAGGTTCAAAGTAAAATTGGGTAAATATCAAGGTGAGAAATCCTACCTTACCTTATTTGCTTATTATATATATATATATATATATTAAAAATGTACTATAAACACACACACAAACACACATACACATACATATATTATATGTGTGTATGTGTGTATGTGACATGAAATTAATGTATTCATGTTATACATTGAAATGTGCAAGTGTGAAACTATTATGACTTTATCTAGAAATTTATGTGCATGAAAGTACTTTTATAAAGTCGGGATGTATAGTGATGAATATTTTGAACTTTTCCTGAAATGGGATGCATATAGTTTTCTATGTTTGTGTAATGTGATTGTGTTTGATCTTGAAAGAAATGGAAATGAAGTTTATGGAATCACATGGGATGAAATAAGGGTGAATTATAGATTTGTCCCTTTGAGAATATGGATGAAATAAGGGTGGAATGAAATCACTATGGCCATGTGGTATTAAATATGATATTCATCCATTTATGGACGGGATGAAATAAGGTTGGATTACATATTCGTCCCTTTAAGGGTAGAGGTGAAATAAGGGAGGATGCAGCAGGGGTTGCCGGGCAACGGCTACTTTATATGGACAAGACCCGAAAAATGTCTGAGAACTTAAATTGAAATTGTGTGAATTATTTGAAATGTGATTTAGCTTAATCTAGAATATGTTTGTTAATGATTGGAAGGTGTTTTGTTGTGTATTTTGATAAATATCTTGTACACCAAAATTTAAATGATTGTACTATCAGATCAAATATGTATATCTGCATGTATATATATACTTATATTGTGTGTAAATGTGGTAGGATTCTCTCAAGTAGAGTTGTCTTCAGTTTTAGGTACGGAAAACTTCCTAGTTCAATGATGTTCACGCCAAGATTACCTTTCCATTTGTTCAGGGTAAAGGTATAATATTTAGGTCTTATTCTAAGTTGAATAAATCTAGAAAAGCTTTGTAATTGGGTTAGTTAATTTTGCGATGTAATGTGTACGACTGTAGCGTGTATGGAAAACTCAGTTTAGCCATAATTTGTATTTTTTTTTTGTAAGAAGAGAAATAGTTCACCTATTTTAATTCTTAAATCATGCAATTTAAATTAATTACATTTAAAATAACAACCAAAATAAGGATTAGTATTGTGTTTAAGAGAAAAATAGGCTTACGGATGTGAGGTGAAATTCAACTTCCATGCCAATCACGTGCTTAGATTTTGGGGCATGACAATACTATAGAAAAAGGAAACTAATAGCTAAAAGGAAATTAATAGCTAAAAGGAAACTAATAGCCTATAACAAAGAAAAGGAAATTTCCAAAAACAGAAAAAAGAAACAATTAGCTTGCTCTCTAAGCTACATGCATCAGGAAACCAAATCAAATGATCAACTTTAATTGGGCTACAAATATAACAAAAAGCACAAATACATTAAATTAAAATAAAAGCATTTAATCTAATCTTCCTTGGTCCAACGCTATCTTTGATTAGTGCCGCCCGAATCGTAGGAAAAATTTAGTCTTAAAATCGATGATATGAAATTGAGAATTTCTTCTTTCATCATGGTAATTGGGTTCATATCAGCTTGGATAATATGGGAACTAGCCTTAGCAGCTTTGCAATTTACCTTTACAAAGATGATGCTATCATCTGTAAAAAAACAAGTGAATTAATGGAGTAGATATGGCTATCTTAATACTTTCTATCAGTCTGAGGACTTATACTTTTTCAAGGAGGCAGGAAAAGACTTCTGCACATAAGATGAATAGAAAAAAAAATCAATCAGGATTGAATAAGATACTGTTTTAATATACTTCAAAATTAATTCAGAGAAATACTCCGGAACATTCATAACTCTCATTACTTCTTCTATGAACCCCCACTCCATTTTATCATAGGCCTTTTGACATATTGAGTTTCATAGTGAAAAATCCTTTCTTACCTTTTCTATTTTTTTTAAGGAAATGGAAGATCTTGAAGGCGATAATGACATTGGCAATGATAAGTCTATGAGGGACGGACGAAGGCACTTTGATTCTCGCTAATAAGGGCTAGTAAGACTAGTTTTAGTCTATTTGCTATGACTTTAGTAACTAATTTCATGGTTATATTGCAAAGGCTAATAGGCCGAAATTGGAAGAAATCATCAGGAGCATTTATTTTTGGGATCAAAGTAATCAAGTATGATTTAACTCCTCCAGGCTTTTTTGGTTATTCAAAACTTCCAAAACTAGCCTGCTGACCTCATTTCCCATAGTTTTCCACTGTCTCTGATAGAATGACGTTGGAAAACCATCGTTGCCAAGTTTTAAAGGACCCATATGATTTAATGCTACTTCCACTTCTTTTGGAGAAAAAAGCTAAGAGAAAATTTGCTTGGGTTGGCTCAAGCTTCTGTTTGATATGGGAACACACATCTTCAATGTGAAAGATACTGATGGCTAAGAAAAGATTAGAGAAAAAATTTGCAACTTCTTCAGTAATCTCCTTTTCATCTTGTAGCCAATCTCCATTACTGTTTTTAATCTTTTTTATGGTATTTCTTCTATTTCTCTAGTTAGCTTTGCGATGAAAAAACTTAGTACTTTTATGCCCCTCTTTAATCCATGTTGCCCGAGATCTCTGCCTCTAGTATATCTCTTCTTTTTCAAGCTGTTCATCAAGCTCTAAAAGTACTTTATGCTGGCTGTCAAAATTTTCTTGAGAAGCTTTTTTCTATTGAACTTTTGCAAGATTATTTTCAATTTCCCTAACTTTTTTGTGTAAACTTTTTAATGAAAAGAAATCAACAGACAAGGAAGCATTTCTAACATTTATGATATCCTTCACTGCATACCCATTCTTAACCCTTGCTTCTTCCACAATTTTTTTTCACAGATTACCTCTTTAGTCCAGGCTTCTTCAAATCTAAAGGGTTGTCGACTAGGTCTAAGCTCCTCCATATAGTCTACTTGACAATCCATCAAAACCAGGCAGTGGTCAGAAAAACTTCTAGGCTCATGAATCACCTTGCCACTTGGGAACAAATTTAGTCATTCCTCATTGGTAGGGAAACTATCTAATCTCTTATGTATATTTTCTGCACTATCTCTTCCATTCATCCAGGTAAAGGGATATCCTTTAAACCCCACATCTTTTAGATTACATGAGTTCAATGTGTTTTTGAAATTTTGCACAGCTTGATCACTTTTAGCACCTAAAATTTTCTCTAATTCAAAAAGAATTTCATTAAAGTCACCCTTGCATAGCCATAGGAGAGTGCACTGGGTACCTAACAAAGTCAGTAGGTTCCAAGATAGGTATTTTTTATTTTTCTCAGGCTGTCCGTAGGACCCTGTGTATCTCCAGCTTCCATCTTCCCCCTCAATCCTGACCTTTATGTCTATATGATTCTGGGAATAGGATAGGAGGTCAATAATAGCATCTTCATTCCACAGTTGGCCAAGACCCCTAGCCCTTCTTCGATTATCTCCCTTGCAATCAACCCAGACCACATTTTTAAAACCCCATTTGTTGTTCAACTTCTCTGCCTCTACTCTCTTTAGCTTCATCTCTATAATGAAAATGATGCTCAGGTGCTTATTTTTAAAATTCTTTTGCACGCTTTCACTGTCCACGGCGCACCCATGCTGCGGCAATTCCAACTAAGGATTTTCACAATGTTTGGCGGGGTTGCTTAGCAACCTCTGCCATTTCAGTATCAACAGATATCTCCAACGCCCCTCTTTTTCTTTTGTCATTGTCTACATAGAATACTTGACTATTAGTATTGCCCAAATCATTTTTTTCATTAGCATCCGAGAAAGTAGAGGATTTCCTCACTCTATCATGCTTAGCCTTTTTCCAATTTTTTTTAAGAGCCAAGCATTCTTCCCGTCTAATGATGTCTTTAGCATCCTTCACTTTTTTGCTAATCTTCTCTATTATAACAATAGTTACTTCATGATTAAAGGACTGAACCTCTCTATGTACATTATTCAATGTCTGAGATCGTAATGAGATCGAGGATATAGAACATTATTCCTCACTAATAGCTTCCTCTGTCTTGTTTCTCTTTTTTATTTGATGATAAGTGCCAATCATTTAAAGAGTGGACCATTGAACTTAAAATCTTTACATGTTCAGTGTTTAGGAAAACTTCATAAAGAAGTTCCTAAGTCAGAAACAACAACATGATCCTGTTCTTTCTCACTACATTTTTGTATTATATATCCTCTATCATGTTTCTCCTCTGTTGCTTGGGCCTTGCTTTTATACATATCTTGTTCAAAGTTGGGCTTGAAGACTATTTTCTAATTTTTATTGCTAATGCTCGACTCCCTATCTGGTCCTTGCCTCATCCTTGTTGGGCTGGCTCTCAACCATGGCCCATATGATAGGTTTGAACTATCTCTATCATCATCATGAATTTTTTCATTGCAATCTTTCATCAAATGCCTAACCTTACCACACACGTAACAGTAGTCCATTAGCCTCTCAAACTTGAAAGAAACTCTTAAAGCTTTTCCTTCCTTACTCCTTAAGACTATCTCTTTTTTAGGGATTTTTCAAGATCCACTATCACCCTTAGCCTCAGGAATCTTCCCTACTTGTCTTCTCCCTTATTTTCCCACTTCACAAAATCACCAATGACTCCACCAATGTGTTTAACTACTGGTATTGTTCTCAGATTGAAAGGAGTATTATATACTCTAACCTAGAAGGGGTTCTATAAAGCTTGAGAGATAATGGTTGTTCCACACCCTGTATTTCACTTAGGACCAAAATCCTCTTGTCAAACCACCAAGGTTCTCCCTGTACAACTCTTTCTTTATCCTTCCAGTTAAAAAATTGAAAAGAGAAAATATTTTCGTCTATCTCTCTGATCTCAACACCATCTTTTAGCCTTAAAATTTGCTTCATGGTTAATTTTAGTGCTCCAACATTAAATGAAGAGTCAGTCCATAATTTACTGGCTAAACATAAGCTGAACCGCAAAAGCTCCTCCCATCAATTTCCTTTTCCACCTCCACAATCTCCAAATCATCCTTCAGGGCTTCTATGTTATTATCTTGATTCATATTTCTTTTACCTTGATAAAATCCTTATTAATGCCAAGTCTCCAAAGAGATGGAATAAAAAGTTAGCAAATTCAAGAAAATTGTCAAAGTTCATTAGACTCACAACCAAGAAAAAAAAAAGAACAGAAAAAAGGATGACGTCACGAAAACTTTGTTGCGACAAGAACGCGCTTGCACCCCCTAGCAGAAGCTAGGACTGAACAGAGCTATCAAACCAGCCTCCCAGCTGGACCCCAAGACACCACAACAAACGACGGAGCTCCGTCGACCACTTCCTCCACAGGCACAGAGAAAACACACCTGGGTAGACTTCGAAAATTATAAACAGCATTACTTTCTAACGTGAAAAACAGCTTCTCAATTTAAAAGGTTGTATATTTATATTCTAAATTTTAAAAGTTCACGATAAATCTTTTAAAATTTTAATTTTGTACAACATAACATTTTTATTAATTTTCTGTCTAAAATATTTATATTACTTGTCCATATATGTAAAGAGGCTAAATTGGTTTTAAAAAAAAAGAGTATATCCAAAATATAATCTCAGTTGACAAAATTATGATTTTTTTTGTCTTTTTCTAACATTTCAGCAAAAATAATTAAAAAAAAACCTTGGGAGTTAAATATATTTTTTGCTATTTTGACTTTGGTGACCCTATACAAACAAATAGTGTTTGGATTTTGTACAAAAAAAAAAGTCAGCAAAAGAGTTATATGCGCCAAATTAAAAATTTAAGGAGTTTATTACGAACTTTGAAAATTGAGGAGGTAAATTGCACAATCTCCTAATTCGATGCAATTATTTGCATTTTATAAAAAAAATGTAGAAGTAAGAGTTAATTACATTAAACATTTTAATTTTAACTTGAATAAAAAATTCTCCTGAATAAATGTTTTATGTTTATGGTCCTTTTTGTAAAGATTTTTTTATCTAACATCTAGAAAAAAATATATATAGTAATGTTTTGGTTAAAATATACTAATATAGATTTGATTATAAACCGAAAAACTTACCTAATCCAACAAGTTGATTCACCAAAAATACCAGATAAGCTTAAAGATATGAGCACAAAGAAAAAAAAATCCATATTTTAGGGAGCGGGCTCAGACTTTTTAAGATTATATAATAGCATATTAACACTTGTTATCAGGGACTTTTTCCATATATTCATAGAGAATAAGGATGAAATTACAATAAATTAAAGTGTAATAACCAAATTATAAATTGGATCAAACTATTGGAAACAATATTTTAAAAAACTAAATTGGTCATTAAACCAATGAAGGCTATGGTACCATGGTTGAATTGTAGTCAAACTTTTATTAATTATATATATATATATATATATATATATATATATATATATATATATATTTTAATTTTATATTAATAAATAAGAATTACTCTTCTTTTTTAAAAACAAAAAATACTATTATATATATTTATATTGTATCAAAAATTAAAACAATAATTAATTTTTAATATAAATATCAATTTTTTACACAAATTATAAATATTAAATGATTTTTTTGATAATCCCACTTCCCATATCATGCTAAGAGACTACCTCTTTCCCTTATTGTACTTTCAAGTTCCAGATGTATTCTCTCTCTCTCTCTCCATTCTTTCTTCTTCTTCTTCGTCGAGGAACTTCAATAGAGACGAGTTCAATGAAGGAATTAGTCTTTGACAGATGACTGCTCGATGGACAACGACTGTGACCTATGTCAACTTCAACTCAACAACAACAACCAACAGATAGCTCGACCGATTTTATCCCTTAATGGTTCAATAGGTGGTTCAACTGGTTGATTTTTTAAACATTAATCGGGACTGAAAACATAGATCCAGATTCTCTGCTTGGCTTATTACAGCCATTGGGGTTTAGTGCATGGACAGATGAGATTTAATATAGCATGAAGGTTGTGGATTGTTGGATTGACTCAATCCAACAACTCATATCACATCTCCCTTAAACCTCCCCCAAACCTTTTATCCTCTAGTGCCCATGGAGGATCTGACCACCGCTTCAACCCTCTATCCTTCCGCCCCTAACTACACTACCACCACCACTACCATTGTCATCATCGACATGGACCCAAAAGACGATGCAGTTTCTAGCATAGGTGAATTGGGCACAGAGTAATAGAGGGCCACCAACAACAACGATGTGGTTTCCACCGTCTGAGAAGGAGGTGTGGCGTTCAACAATAATAATGCACATTTTGCCACCAATATATCAAAGAGGAACACCCCAACACGAAGAGAGGAAGAGGGTTTCGGCAAAACCCAATTTCATCTGCTTGGTCCACCTCTATTAGCTAGGAATTCCAACAGAAGGAAAAGAAGGAGACACGACAATTTGAGACGAAAAATGACGAGGCTCAACAATTGGTTTCTTTCTCGTCGTTTTCTTTAGACTAGTAGCTTTGCTTTCCAATTAGACAAATGGGAAAGTTGAGGGAAAAGAAAAAAGGGAAAGGGAAGTTTTTGGTGCGGTGGTGAGGTGGCTGCTGTAGTTGCATATTAGATGGAGCTAGGAGGCGACAGGTGGAGGTTTGGGGAAGGTTTAAGGGGGACGCAATTGGATCTAATAGCCCCGAACCTTTACGTCAGATTAAATCTCATCCGTCCATACTTTAATTTAATAGTTGTAATAAGCCAAGTACTCTGATTGGATTTAAGCCAAGTAAAGAACCTGCATCTAGGATATTTTAACTTTTTTTTTTGTTGGTCACAAAGTATAGCAATTAAGATATCTCTTCGTCTCTGTAACTTTATTATCGTGAAGCCAGCGACGTCATTCTCACTTCTCTTCTTTCTCCATCTCCTTCGCATATCAGCATAGCATATTCATGCAAAAGGTAATTTATCGATTGTATTATTATTATTTTAATTAACATTATTCTCTCAGACAATGCTTCTAACGCGGTAAACTCATCGCCACCCACGAGTTTATTTTACCTTTCCATTAGACTATTGCAATTTATGTATCAATTAAAAAATTTGTGAGAGGATCAACCTATTTAAGAATGGATCTGCAGTTACTGTATATCATATAACAGGAGAGATAAACGGAGGTACATATTTTTTATGTATTACTCACATTTTTTTTAAAAAAAATATTTTTTTATTATATCATGTCATTTTTTTAAGAAAAAATTAAGAGGAATTTGCATTGCATGACAAAATTACAGTAGTTTGTGGAAGTTGATTCCCAGTTTGACACGCGTCAAGTAATTTTCCTCCGGGTCCAACATCAGCAACGCGTGTGGGAAGGACGTCAATCTAACCCGTCCAGGGGTCCGGGAGTTCAAAGTTCAAACCTTGTGGTTCCATCGGAACTTCGTGGAATCCAAGCAAAAGAAACCGAATAAAAAGCCCTCACTCCAATCCAATCGCTGGCATTGCATTATTCATCAGTCTCGCCTACGCCTACCTCGCCGAGGAAAGCCATATTTTTCACACAATCAGACATCTCGTTTCCGTTCAAGATGAGGCTGTTGAAAGTGGCTACTTGTAATCTCAATCAATGGGCTATGGACTTCGATTGTAACTCAAAGCACATTAAAGAGTCTATAGCGAAGGCTAAACAAGCCGGCGCTGTCGTTAGGCTCGGACCTGAGCTTGAGATTACTGGTTATGGCTGCGAAGACCATTTCTTAGAGCTCGACACTGTTACTCATGCGTAAGTCTTCCTTTTATTAAATTTTGCTTCTGAATTATTGAAATTGCGAGGTCATTGAGTATTTTAAAATAGAAAATAATTTCTTAGCGTGCTCTAGTGCTACAAATTTTTTTTCCCTGTTATTCCAGTACAAGTACTGTTTTTCAGTGGCTGTGATGGCTAACATTTGGACCCGCTCCCACCCTCGTCTTCATGGATTTTAAAGGAATATCTGAAGTCCCTGTCATGAGGAATGTTTTTAAGTCTATCTTTATCAGTACTTGGAGTTAATTTGATTGCAGATGGGAATGCTTGAAAGACATATTGCTCGGTGATTGGACAGATGGTATATTGTGTAGCATTGGTATGCCTATTATCAAAGGGTCGGAGCGGTACAATTGCCAAGTTTTATGTTTAAATCGAAAGATTATTATGATACGACCAAAGATGTGCCTTGCCAATGATGGCAATTATAGAGAGCTTCGATGGTTTACGGCATGGAAGCAAAAAGATCAACTTGTGGAATTTCAGCTTCCCAACGACATTTCTGAGGCATTGTGTCAAGAATCAGTTCCTTTTGGCTACGGATTCATTCAGTTTCAAGACACGTAAGTTAGACAAGTCACAAGACTCTGTTTCCATTGATTTAGTTACTTATGTCTGTCAAGAATATGCAACATCTCTCGTTTCACTCATCCTCCTCCTTTGTTGTTTATAATTATTATTCAAAAACTCATGTAATTGCTCCAACTTATGAAATCATGCGTGTAATGTTCATGTAAAGGTCAATTCTTATCTAATGCTAAAATCTTGAATGCTTGATAAGTAAGTATAAATTAGGATTAGGAATGGAGTCACTCAACTCAAGAGTCTAGTTTTCTTTAAAGCTTATGAGAATCTAGGCTTTATATATTTCTTTCTTACGTTTTAAACTCTTGCCTTTTTTAACAACATGTAAATCAATACAGCAATCACGTGAGTCCCATGCCAACCCATACTTTATACACCTATGAGCTTTAAGGGGCATGTTGGAACTGGTGTTTACCAAGTACTGCTTCCTTTATGTATTGCTTCCTTCCAACTTCAATCAATGTTTAACATGTTTTACATTTCACTTCATAGAGCGATAGCAGCTGAAATTTGTGAAGAGCTTTTTACATCAATCGCTCCACATTCTGAGCTTGCATTGAATGGTGTTGAAGTGTTTATGAATGCAAGTGGAAGTCACCACCAACTTAGAAAACTTGATGTCCGTATTCATGCTTTTATTGGTGCAACTCATATACGTGGAGGGGTTTACATGTACAGCAATCACCAAGGATGCGATGGTGGTCGTCTTTACTATGGTAGAAAATATTTTCTTTATAAAGTTTCAATTGTTCTTTTCATGTTACTGCCCTTTGCACATTGGAGTAAAATAAAATACCTTAAATACTTTTTGTTGGTATAAGGACATTTTCAAGTTCCATCTAAAAGGTTGGTTTGTTTAACTCTTTTGGGAGTTGCACTTATATAGCTGTAGGCTTTTTGTCAGTTTGCTAACATAATTTTCATACAAAGAACTTGCCGGTCAATACTGTGTCTCTTTTATTTGTAACAGATGGATGTGCTTGTGTTGTGGTAAACGGAGATGTTGTTGCCCAGGGTTCACAGTTTTCTTTGAAGGACATTGAGATTGTTGTTGCTCAAATAGATCTAGATGTGGTATGCAGTCATGAATTTATTCTATGTGTGTGTGTTTCCATGTATTAATTTATACATGGGTAATTCCTCTATTAATTATTGATACTGGATTTGGTTCTTTAACTTGTATGTTTACTGGTAGGTTGCGAGCCTTAGAGGGTCTGTCAGTAGCTTTCAAGAGCAAGCAAGTTGTAAACCCAAGGTTCCTTCAGTGACAGTTAAATACAGTCTTTGTCTGCCTTTTAACCTGAAAGTGAGCCTTTCCCTTCCACAAAAGGTCAGGTTCTTGTCAATTTAAGTAACAAATTTCAGATTGTTGAGAAGTGAGCTTTCCTGGAACTGATAAACTGCAGATATCTTATATTCTGCTTTGACTCACTGAGATAGTTGTCTACATGTGTTTAGTGCCAAATTCTGGATCTTTAAGTGACTATGCCGCAAAGTTGCTCTCATTATAACTTAGGCAGTCAACTTGCTAATTGAACATGACTTATTCTCTATAGATCAAGTATCACTCTCCTGAAGAGGAAATAGCATTTGGACCTGGTTGCTGGTTATGGGACTACTTAAGAAGAAGTGGAGCATCTGGTTTTCTGCTTCCTCTATCTGGTGGAGCAGATAGTTCCTCTGTTGCTGCTATTGTTGGTTGCATGTGCCAGCTTGTAGTGAAAGGTGAGATCTAATGAAATGACAACTGCAATTAATTTATGGTATAGCTTTCACGTTTCTACTACCACCCAACTTGGGATAGTATTGAGTTGCACAATTCCATGTAACATCGTAGGACTGCTTATTTTGGGATAAACAAGTGCTTCAAACAGTAATCTGTCTTCTATTAAGTTTAATATATCTCATAAGGCAGGACAATCAATAGGTCATATGTGATTTGGCTGAAAACAAAATTGGTTGGAATGATCTGCCTATTGTTATTTCCTGTCTTGGAACTCCTGAAAATTTGCCTGAGCATAGAAGATAGCGTGTCTTTTCTTTATTTGAGAGTATCCAACTTCTAGCAAAGAACTTAAAATGTCAGTTCGTGGTCTATACTCTATAGTAATACTGAGTGGGGCTCCTGGCAGTGCATCTATTTCTATGAGTGCAGCAGATGTGGAATATACAGCTATTTTTTACCTTACAATATCAAAATAATACTGGAACATTATTGGTAAGTGATTCACATTTTCCTGCAGAAATTGCAAATGGGGATGAACAAGTTAAAGTCGATGCAATACGAATAGGAAATTATACAGATGGACAATATCCTACTGACAGCCGAGAATTTGCTAAACGAATATTCTATAGTGTGTTTATGGGAACTGAAAACAGGTAATGCACAAAAATTTCACATTTCACACTCTTGCTTCTTTGTATAAGTTGCCATCTGTTCTCTTCACTAAATAAGCCATTAATATTTATATTAAGATCAGTTTCCCTCATTTATGGCTTTGGTATTATTTTCCTTCTTGTCACTTTGTTATTGATGGCCCCATTAAATTTTAATGAGGATGAATCAAATAAAGCTGTTTCAAAAGAAAAATTTGTTGAAGCATGTTTATAGTATTACAAAGTTTACCTAGTATACTATTGGGATCTTTTTTTCAAATGTTGTTTATGAAAATATTTGTATTTTCCGTAATCCTAATACCAGATCTGATGCAAAAACTTTTAAGTCTTGTGAGAACATTTTGTTTTAGGTTTAAACTTTTGCAGTTGAAATTTCAGCATGTTGTGTAAAAATCGATTTACTGAAATGAGAAAGAATTTGTGATTTTACAATGTTGAGAAGGAGTTTTTCAGCAGTTCTAAGTTATGGCAATTAGAATAATTATACAATTTTTCAGTATAACATGCAGGTAATAAAAGGGTGAAAAATAACTCCCTTGAATGCTAGTTTTAGGGTCTCATAAATTACATCATGAGAGTTCCTTCTGCGTCTATCTTTCTTTCTCTCTTTCTTTTTTTGTTTTATTTTTTTGGTCAGGCAGAAGGTTAACTTCAATTGATCTACTTAAGTTTAATTGAGGATTGTTTCCCACTAGATACTATATTGCGCTAAGAAATTTGCTCCTTACAGTTCTGAAGCCACAAGGTCGCGGGCCAAGGTGTTGGCAGATGAAATCGGCTCATGGCATCTTAATGTTAACATTGATGGGGTTGTATCTGCTCTTTTATCATTATTCCAAACACTTACAGGAAAGCGACCACGCTATAAGGTAAATGAAGCATGAAATCACTGATTGCAATGATATTTCCTAAATGACAAGTACAAGATGAAACTGTAGGAATGAAATGAGTGAACTTTGCAATATATGTTTCCATGAAATATGTTTTTTTAAGTCATTGACCAAATCTTTTTGTTGGCCTGGGACTTTTTTCGTTCCTTCTTTATAGAAAAAGAAGAAAAAAAGAAGTATGTTTATTTGCAAAAAATGAATCTTCTTTGGTGTATGAATGTTTTTTCAAACACATACCTAGACCTCCATATCCAAACAAGCTTAAATCAGCTAGTAAAGTAACTCTATAACTGAAGTGTCTTTGTGGAGAATCTTGCTAGTTTTTTACTGACTAAAGTTTGGAAGCCTTTTATGTATATTACCTGTTGCATTGTATACCTAAAATAATTCTTATTTTGGTTTTGTTTCTACAGGTAGATGGTGGATCTAATGTTGAGAATTTAAGCTTGCAGAACATCCAAGCTCGAATCAGAATGATACTAGCTTTCATGTTGGCGTCACTCTTGCCTTGGGTTCACAACAAACCTGGGTTTTATCTTGTCTTGGGGAGCTCCAATGTGGATGAAGGGTTGCGTGGTTACTTAACAAAGGTAGAATCTGCATAGCCTCAGAAATCTAATGTCCTCTCTTTTGTTTCTCAATAATTTTCTTAAGTTTCTCATGTTTGTGATCAATTACATCTTTGTTATCAAAAGCTTATCTATTTATACAGTATGATTGCAGCTCAGCAGATATAAATCCCATTGGAAGTATAAGTAAGCAGGATCTTAGGTCATTTCTGCGATGGGCAGCCATCCATCTTGGTTACTCATCTTTGAAAGATATTGAAGCAGCTCCACCCACAGCTGAACTGGAGCCTATACGTTCAAACTACAGTCAGGTGATGTTCTGTTTGACCTTCTGGATCAGTCTTGAATGTCTTGATCAATTTTTTCACTTGCATATTTTTTTATAGCTCATGTATGTTGTACCATGTTTGGTTATTTATGGTGGCATATGCAGCATTATGCCTAGTTGGGCAAGGTGAGAAGGGAGGATATGCCTTGATAATAGTTATCATGTTTAAATTCAATGCCACCCCTATATGATGCCAGAAACAACATATATAACTCATGCAACATCTCCAATTTTTCACTCATAAAATATATGCACAATGCAATTTTTTCCACCCAAGCAGCAGCCAATCTTGGATCACAGGTGCAAAGTTTAATTTCAAGTTCTAAGATGATGTAATGAGCTCTATCAAGGAAAATGGGCTTAAGACATATAGTAGAAGGAAGAAGGATGAAAAAGGGGGGAAGATGGTCCATTAAAGTGGCATAACTAATTTGGGACTGATGTCCTTAGTGTCGGAGAGAGAGAGAATGAGTGGAAGGAAGGCAGTGGTATTTGGGTAGGTATCCTGGTGTATTGGGGGTTACGGAAAACAAGTGAGTGGTTTGGGGAGAGAGACTAGCCTCTCAAAAGCTTGAGTGTGGTGTGTCTGTCATTTTTCCTTTACTGCGTGTCCTTTGTGTTCTTCAATACAGTGTGTGTGTATATTGTATTTCGTTTCTGTGAGTTTCTCTTATCTATAACTCCAGAAATATCAGTTGGTGTTGCTGTGTTTTCTCCTACCTATTCTCAGTTACATCATATGATTCCTAGTGGAAGTTCTTGACCTTGATCGTATCTAAACTCTGTATGTGAGATAAAAGAGTAAAAATCTGCAAGGAGTAATACTTTACCAAAAGGGAGGGAAGAAAACTTATGAAGGAGGAGAAAACTGTTTGGGCCTATGAGAATCTCTAAATTGTTTCTCTTCCCTCTTTTTCTGTCTTATTTGTTTTTTGTTTTGGATAAATATTATTTGTAGGGATCTTATTTACGGAATTTCTGGGGAACTCTGATGGAGACCAGAGCAAAAGACTAGAAATTTATATAAAATATGATGGACAGTGCTTACAAATAAAAAACCAGAAGTACAATGAATTCCATTGGTTATTCAAGACACTATGGATCTCCCAAACACTCTACCCAATATTTTTTCACACCTCTCCTCTCTTGCTTCACCTTCTTAAACCTTGAAACCACCCGCAAAACCGTCCAAAACGATTACATAACTGCTTTAAAAACTAAACAGTCTGCTGCCCAAACTGGCTAAAAATATACCCAAAACAAACAAAATTGTGGGCCCATCAAATTCAAATTAGAAATATGAAGGAATTAAGTCCTTTAGCCAGAAGTTTGGGGAGATATACTCTTAGTGCCCTTTCATCTCAGAATTCCTTGAAGTAGGGCAGAATTCCCTGAAGCAGGGCATGGAGGGAGGGAGAGAATTCTTTTTTCCCTTAGAATAAATAAATCATTGTACTTCTTCGGCTTTGGCTCAAAAAAGGAAAAGAAGGTTTTGTGGAAGGGATCATTATTTTCAACTGTGTGGTGTCTTTGGATGGAAAGAAATGCTAAAGTTCTCAAGCATCGTTTTCTGTCACCTCATTTGCTATGGGATAAAATTTGCGATGTGGCTTCTCTTTGGAGAGGCTAATGAGTTTTTTAAGGAGGTCCTTTTGGTAGATGTTCATTGGGATTCGAGGGCCTTGTTGTATTAGCCTGGTTTTTGGGTTTCTTGGGACGTTTTTGTTCGCCTTCTGTTTTCTCTAGGAGGATCTCTAGTCCTCCTTTTCTTTTTTCTTTGTACCCTTTGCTTCTTTCTTTCTCTTCAATAATATTTCTTTTCTGATCAAAAAATAAATAAATAAATCATTGTAATGTTTCATTAATGAGCAGCCTCACAGCATAGCCCAAAGAAAAAACCACTAAGTTTTAAACATTTATGAACATCAAAAGTTAAACCAACTAGACTGTCCATCACCTCTCCAAGAACTATTTTTACCTGCCCTAAACTTGATAAAATAAAATTGAGCAGGTAAGTTCAATTATTATGCCATTGGTATTCCTACCTGAAACTGAACTTTACCTGTCCTGATATTTGCTGGTGATGCACATTTTTTTTTTCCGTCTCATGTTTATATACATATTTTATTTGTTCAATTGACTCAATCATGGTTTAGAGACATGTCATTGTAACACCTCATTCTTTGTTGAACAGCTTGATGAAGTGGATATGGGAATGACTTATGAGGAGCTCTCAGTCTATGGAAGGCTGCGGAAAATTTTCCGCTGTGGTCCAGTTTCCATGTTTCAGGTATATTTAGGTATATTTTGTATTTCTCTATACTGTCTCACTAATGGTCTGCTGTAAGCTCTCACTTGTTTTTGGTTTTTCATCTAAATAAATGTGTGGTAAGGAACTAAGGATATAAGACTGGTGGTATTTTGAGTTTTTAACCCATTACTATCCGATATATGTCAAGCCCAAATTAATGTGGACAATTGCACTAAGACTGCTGGGAAGTGGTTTTACTTGCAATTCATTTGGAAGCACTTGAGAAGTGGTTTTATCATTTCGTGATCTGAAATGTCTTAAGAGATATTCTACAAAAAAGCTTGACATAATAAAAATCTAGGTTGGAAAGGTTTATTTTGTTAACTTAGTGTAAAGTATAATTTTTTTGTCAACCTTTTCTTTCCAAAAGTTTCCATAAAAAATATACAAGTCACCCTCTTCCTATGGACTCTTCCAAGCGGACCTGTAATTAAATCCAAGGGGCAGTTCATTTGATTTACGCTTTGGACAGCATCAACACTCAGGTATCTACACATTCTATCTGTAAAGCAAACAGCTAATGAAAAAACAAGATCATACAATGTGAAAGGGGTCACCAAATCAGTGAGTATAATGAAATTCACACTTTGTATCTCAAGTCCCTTGAGATCAATTTTCAAAATTACCATATAACTATCTAAGTGATATGGAAAGCTTAGCAGAAAGGTTATTTGCACAGCTTGGCTTGATTTACTCGAGGATAGGAACTTTGAGTGTCAGCATTTAGTTTTTCATATCACCATTCTAATGTAAATATTGTCGGATGGATTTTGCTATAAAATTAGAATATCATTAAAGGTTGTGGGATTTTTTGTGGTCCATTTCTTAGTTCAGCCATAACCCACTGGTTTCTGTCATCACTGTTGCAGAATCTATGTTACAGGTGGGGTGCAAGATTGACTCCATCACAGGTGGCTGAAAAAGTAAAGTACTTTTTCAAGTATTATTCTATGAATCGACACAAAATGACTGTATTGACGCCTTCCTATCATGCTGAGGTATATTGTTATTAAGCTTTGAAGTCAGAGTTGTTACCTGCTCAATAGAACGGAAATATATATATATATATATATATATATATATGTTTAGTTTTCTCTCCTATGGCTAAATATGACTTTACAATCTGACATTTAACTTGCAGAGTTATTCACCAGAAGATAACAGGTTTGATCTTCGCCAGTTTCTCTACAATTCAAGATGGCCATATCAATTTCGCAAAATTGATGAAATTGTACGTGAGTTGGATGATAAAGAGGTTGCTGTTCAAGAATTAGGAAACCATGACGGTGTTGGTGGTATGGGAGTTGCTGCAGCTGGTTCAGGCAATCCCAGTGTTGGATTTTGATCAATATTTAACCTTCCCACCCAAATAATAGCTTTTAGCCTGTTTTTTTTTTTTTTTTACTTTCTCTATTTTTGTTTATTTCGCTTACATGTATGACGCATGGAGGCGGGGATTCGGTAAGGAATGGATCCTCTTGTAGCTAATAAACAATTTTTTATTTTGGTCAAAATGGAACAAATAATCAAGATGGAATTTCCTAGTAAATCGATTCATATAATTATGCAATGTATAAAAACTGAGAGCTACCAGATTATTTAAATGCTTGTCCTACAGAAATGGTTCTTCCAGAATGAGCCATCAGGCAATGGTATCCGTTGTTTTGTTGTTGTTATTCTTCTTCTTTTTTTCTTTTTATATTTTTTTCCTTTGACAACAAGAGAAGTATCTCATTCATAAGCCATCAAACTAAGAAATATGAAAGATGTTACAAGGCATAATGCATAAAACTTTTTTCAAATCAAGCTTAACATTATAAAATCCAGAAACAAGGAAAAGAACACATTCTAAGAAAATTGAAACTAAAATATGCATCATCAGCGTTCTTCTTGAAAACTAAGTTGGGGCATGTCACGTCTCAAAACTCAGGTACGTTACTAGTCAATGAGTGAGTTACCTTCACATTCGTAAGTTTAGCAAGCCCCTAAACGTAATAATTCAACACAACCATTCAACTAATAAATGGAATTGCTATGTTAACCAAGCTCTTCTCTATCAATTTCCTCCTCCACTTCCACAATCTCCAAATCATCCTTCAGGGCTTTTGTGTTATTATCTTGATTCATATTTCTTTTAACTTGATAGAATCTTTATTAATGCCTGGACTCCGAGAAGACCAAATAAAAAATTAGCAGATTCAAGAAAACTGCCAAAGGTCATCAGACTCTCAGCCTAGAAAAACGATCAGGATGACGCCACGAAAACTCTGTTGCAACAAGAACACCTGCACCCCCTAGCAGAAGCTAGGATTGAACAGAGCTATCAAACCAGCCTCCCAGCTGGACCCCAAGGCACCACAACATACAACGGAACTCCGTCGATCAGTTCCTCCACAAGCACAGAGAAAACACATCTGGGCAAACTTCGCAAATTATAAACATCATTACTTTCTAACGTGAAAAACAACTTCTTAATTGAAGAGGTTGTATATTTATTCTCTTAATTTTAAAAGTTCACAATAAATTTTTTGAATTTTTATTTTTCTACGACATAACATTTTTATTAATTTTTTCTGTCTGAAATCTTTATATTACTTGTCCATATATGTAAAGAGGCTAAATTAGTTTTTTTTAAAAAAAAGAGTATATCCAATATATAATCTCAGTTGACAAAATTATGATTTTTGGTCTTTTTCTTACATTTTTGCAAAAAAATGAAAAAAACCCTTAGGAGTTAAATATATTTTTTGCTAATTTGACTTAGGTGATCCTATACAAGCAAATAGTGTTTGGATTTTGTACAAAATAAAAATCCAGCAAAAGCGTTATATTGCTTCAAATTAAAAATTTAAGGAGTTTTTACGAACTTTGAAAATTCATGAAGTAAATTGCACAATCTCCTAAGTCGATGCAATTATTTGCATTTTATGAAAAAAAAAATGTAGAAGTAAGAGTGTAACTACATTAAACATTTTTAACTTTAACTTGAAGAAAAAATTCTCCTGAGTAAATGTTTTATGTTTATGGTCCTTTCTGTAAAGATTTTTTTACCTAACATCTAGAAGAAAAAAATATAGTAATTTTTTGGTTAAAATATACTAATATAGATTTGATTATAGACCGAAAAGCTCGCCAAAAATACAAGATAAGCTTATAGATTTGAGCACAATAAAAAAAATTCATATTTTAGGAAAGCTAAATAAAAACGGAGTGGGCTTAGACCTTTTAAGATTATATAATAGCATATTAACAATCGTTATCAGGGACTTTTTTCCATATATTCACAGAGTATAAGGATTAAACTACAATAAATTAAGTGTAATAACCAAATTATAAAAACTGGATCAAACTATTGGAACCAATGTTTCAAAAAATGAACTAGTTATTAAGCCAATGAAGACTGGTTCGACTATGATGAAAATGTAGTCAAATTGATATTAATTATAATATATATATATATATATATATATTAGTTTTATATTAACAAATAAGAATTACTTTTTTTAAAATACTATTATATATATTTATATTATAACAAAAATTAAAACAGAAATTAATTTTTAATATAAAATATCAATTTTTTTATATAAATTATAAATATTAAAAGATTTTTTTGACAATTCCACATCCCTTACCGTGTTTGAGAGACAACTCCATCTCCTCCTTCCCTTATGTGATTTCAAGTTTCAAAGGTAATCTCTCTCTCTCTCTCTCTCTCTCTCTCTCTCTCTCTCCATTCTTTCTTCTTCTTCTTCTTCTTCTTCTTCTTCTTCTTCTTCGTCGACGAGCTTCAACAGAGACTAGTTCGATGAAGGAATTAGTTTTCGATAGATGGTGGCTTGATGGATGGCAACTTCGATCGGTGGCAGCTTCGATCTAACAATAGTGACCAACAAAAGGTTCGATCGGTTTTCTCCCTTGGCAGTTTAATAGACGATTCGACCGATCAATTTTTTAAACACTGATTAGAACTGAAAGCATGGATCCAGATTCTCTGATTGGCTTATTATAGTCATTGGATCTAGTGTATAGACAAATGAGATTTAATATAGCATGAAGGTTGTGGATCGTTGGATCGACTCGATCCAATGGCCCATATCACGTCTCCCTTAAACCTCTCCCGAATTTTTTCTCCTTCGACCCTCTCCCCCTCCGCCCTTAACTCCACCACCACTACCATCATTGACATAGACCCAAAAGATGATGCAGTTTTTTAGCATAGGTGAATTAGGCACAGAGCAACAAAGGGGTACCAACAACAATGATGCAGTTTCCACCGTCTGAGAGGGAGGTGTGGCATTCAACAACAATAATGCGCATTTTGCCACCAGTGTATCAGAGACGAACACCCTAACATGTAGAGAGGAAGAGGGTTTTGGGAGAAACCAATTTCATTTGCTCGGTCCACCTCTGTTAGCTAGGAATTCCAACAAAAAGAAAAGAACGAGACAAGTAGAAAGTACTTACAACTATTTATGATAGAGAACAATGATGTTCAGCAATTGATTTCTTTCTCGTCGTTTTCTCTATACTAGTAGCTTTGCTTTCCAATCAAACAACAAGGAAAGTTGAGAGAAAGGGAAGTTTCAGGCGCGATGGTGAGATGGCCGTTGTATATGCACATTAGATAGAGCTTGGTGGAGGTGGCGAGTGGAGGTTTAAAGGGGACACAATCTGGGCTGTTAGATTGATTGTGAAGTGGCCGTTGTAGCTACATATTAGACAAGGCTTGTTGGAGGCGACAAGCGGAAGTTCGAGAGAGGTTTAAAAGAGATGCAATCTAGGGGTTAGAACGGCCCATAACTTTTACGTCAAATTTAATATCATTTGCCTATGCACTAATTCAATAACTATAATAAGTCAAGCATTTTGGTTGACTTTATAAGCTAGGCAGGAAATATTTTAACTTTTTTTTTTGTGGTCACAAAGCATAGCAATTAAGATATTTCTTCGTCTCTGTAACTTCTATTATCGTGAGGCTGGTGGCATCGTTCTCACTTCTCTGCTTTCTTCACCTCCTTTGCGGACAAGCATTGCATATTCATGCAAAAGGTAATTTGTCAATTGGATTATTATTTTAACATTATTCTCTCCGGACAATGCTTCTAACGCGATAAATTCATCACCACCCACGAGTTCATTTTACCTTTTCATTGGACCATTGCAATTTATGTATCAGTTAAAAAATTTGTTAGACGATCAATCTATTTAGGAATGGTTCTGCAGTCACTGTATTATCATACAACAGGAAAGATAAAACAGAGGCACAGATTTTATATGTATTACTCACATTTTTTTAAAAAAATATTTTTCTTATTATATCATGTCATTTTTTTTTTAATTTTTTAAAAATTAAGAGGAATTTGCAGTGCATGGGAATTGTATGACAAAATTACAGTAGTTTGTGGAAGTTGATTCCCAGTTTGACACGCGTCAAGTAATTTTCCCCCGGGTCCAAGATCAGCAAAGCGTGTCGAAAGGACGTCAATCTAACCCGTCCAAGGGTCCAGGAGTTTGAAGTTCAAACCCTGTGGTTCCATCGGAACTTCATGGAATCAAAGCAAAAGAAACCGAATAAAAAGCCGTTAATCCAATCCAATCCAATCCTTGGCATTGCATTATTCATCAGTCTCGCCTACGCCTACCTCGCCGAGGAAAGCCATATTTTTCACACAATCAGACATCTCGTTTCCGTTCAAGATGAGGCTGTTGAAAGTGGCTACTTGTAATCTCAATCAATGGGCTATGGACTTCGATTGTAACTCAAAGCACATTAAAGAGTCTATAGCGAAGGCTAAACAAGCCGGCGCTGTCGTTAGGCTCGGACCTGAGCTTGAGATTACTGGTTATGGCTGCGAAGACCATTTCTTAGAGCTCGACACTGTTACTCATGGGTAAGTCTTCCTTTTATTAAAATTTGCTTCTAAATTATTGAAATTGCGAGGTCATTGAGTATTTTAAAATAGAAAATAATTTCTTAGCGTGCTCTAGTGCTACAATTTTTTTTTCCCTGTTATTCCAATAAAAACCTAACAAACTTGCATCTTTGATGCCAAGGGTGGGGGATGAGTGAAATTTGGATAAGAGGAAGAAAAGAGATATGATTCTTACCTCAATGGTAAGCTAGGAGGAGAGACTCAAGGGAGCTTGAAAATTACCCAAGGAAGCAGAAGGATTAGAGTTAGAATGGGAGAGAGTTGGGAGGAGGAGAAGAGAGGTGTGGTAAAGAGTGTGAAATGGCTAAGTGTTTCATTTGGGGGGGGGGGGGGGGAATATATAGATGGGAGGGACCAAAATGAAATCTCTTGCCAAGAGCATATATGAACTACAAAATCACAAGATCATAAAAAATCATCATAATTCATCATAACATCCCCAAATCTCAATTTTTTTTGCAATTCCCCACCAACTTTTCTGTTCTTTCAAATTGGTCGCTCTGAACATGCACAAACATATAAATACAAATACAAACATGTAGTTTCACATACACACAAAATCCATGGATATTACAGGGCAACACACTCTCTTGAATTTTCTTCTTTAGAGGGATATTATAAGCACAAGTCTTTGCACATATGAATTGATTTTAGAAGACAACATGTGAATTGCAATACTTTCAGAAACAATCTTCCATTCATGATAAGGAACCATTTTTTTTATCAAAGAAAAAAAAAATCTTTCACATGAAAAGGAGATATCTTCTAAACTAAGAGAAAAACTCCCACAAAAAGAGAAAAGAAAACCTGATAAAAATATAATAAAGCAAAAGTAGAAGAGTGATGCGATAGTAAAGGGCTGTTGTTGCTGCTGCTGAGGCGCACAGCCCCCCAATCTGGTGGCAAAAGAAGATTTGCAGCTCTTTGTGGAGGAGCCCTAGTAGAGAGAAACCCTGACGGCACTTTTTCTTGGCATGTGTTATCCTTTTTCTTTTTATTTAAGGACCCAACATACTAGTTTGCATACTTAACTGAGAATGACATTTTTCTATTTTTTTCATGCTATTCCTTATACATATAAAATTGCCAGTAGCATCATTAGAAGGTGTGAATGGTTATCTGGTCAGTTGATGTATAAATCCAAATTTGAAATAATTTTCAATTTTGACCCAAACAAATTTAAGAGACTCATGGCAAGAACCTTAGGCATGACACTCAATTTAACTAAGAAGTTGCAACCACTACAACCAATCAATGGTGTGAATTATTTTATTCCTTTGGAACATCTTTAAAGATTCTCTGCCTATTACAAATGCACTCGTTAAAGCATCACATGAACATTGGATCAATCTGCTCTTTGTGCCATGAAAGTGGAAACAATGGACCACCTATGCATTAGCTGTCATTGAGCGATGTGGTTTGCCTCTCCTCTTTCCAATTCGCACCAATCATTTCCGGCAACAAGGAATTGGACAATGGCTTCAGACTTGTTTTCAACTCACCAGTCATGTGAATGATGATAAGATTCAAATAGAAAATAGATATAGTCCTTGTCCTATAAATACAAGTTTCGTATTTATCTTTATCTGAATTATTAGATTTTAGATTTAACAATTCAAAAAAAAATTTGGAAAAAATACAGTTTACCTCCAAGAAGTTTGCTCAATATACAGAAAATTCCCATAAAGTTTAAAACTAAGCAAAAAATTCTATAAACTTTCATATTGTACTATAAATTACTTGTCAGTTAGTTGACCGTTAGTCAACTGACGGTCAATGCTGACATAGACACTAAAATGCTACGTCAGCAGATGATTCATGTGTCACATCAGTATATGCTTAGCTTTGAAGAAAAATCAAAGTAGCGCATGCACAACAGGATAGCCACTGATGCACATTTAATATATGTTTACGAAATTTAATATATATAGAGACTTCTGTTATTATATTCAAAATTCAAAATAATATACACTAATTATTATATCTTAAAAAAAATAACAAATCTTATAATAAGAAAATATACTATTATTTTACATAACTTATTTTAAATTATATATAAATTTAAAATTTTAATAACAAATCTTATAATGTAAATTTAATTATTATTTAGACTTAATAAAAATAAAATTTATATTAAAAATAATTATAAAAATATACTATGCATATTAAAATTACTTTTTCATATAAGATTTGAAAATTATATTTTTAATAATAATTAATTTTTAATATAATTTAAAATAATTTGATATTATAATATAAAATTTTAATATAAGATTTGATATTATAAAATTTAATTATTACTAAAAATTATAATATCAAATATTATATTAAAAATAATTTTAATATGCATAGTATATTTTTATAATTATTTTACTTAATAAAAATAAAATTTATATTATAATATTTGTTATTAAAAATTTTTAATTTTTATATAATTCAAAATGAGTTATATAAAATTATAGCTTATTTTCTTATTATAAGATTTGTTATTATTATATAAGATATAATAATTATTTGAATTTTGAATACAATAACAGAAGTTCTTTTGTGTATATATATATATATATATATATATATTAAATTTCGTAAACATATGTTGAGTGTACATTAGTGGCTAGATAGTGGGGAGTTTTTATTTCTTTTATCCAAGCTCAAGTTTGAATTTTGCTGTGCCACTGTATTGAATTTTCTTCAAGGCTAAGCACATGTCACGTGTCGCAATTCTATTGGATACAGTGATTGAGTAGAAAAGGACTGATGTAGCATATGAATCATCTGCTGACGTAGCGCTTCAGTGTCCATGCCGGCATTGACCGTCAATTGACTAACAGTCTACTAACCGACAGGTGATTTTTGGCACAATATAAAAATTTATAAAAGTCTTTTGTTTAGTTTTAAATTTTATAGGAATTTTCTGCGCGTAGAGTAAATTTCATGGGGATAAAATATATTTTTTCTAAAAAATTTTAAAAAAGAAAACTACCAAAATTACTAGTTAAAATTTAGACTGTTAAAATTGAAATCTAGCAGTTTAGATAAGGACAAACACAATACTTATTTTAATAAGACAAACATCAAGTCCGTTCTCATTTATGATCACCCCTGTATGCAATTTGGAACACCCGAAAGAAAGAAGGTGATATTTGAAGGTATTAAACTAGATCCAATGACATTTGAGCGTTATCAGAAATCTCCAGTGTCAGAATGCATGGCTGTGAATTGTGGAGAATAGTACTCAGGATCCCTATAGTTTAAGTGCTTGAAATTATATGAAGAAGGTTGGGAAGCTTGTATCACTGTTAGAAATCAGAAAAGAACTTACTAAGGTGGAATTGTTCTTATTTTGTTTAAAGGTGAGAGTCATAGGAAAAAAGGGGCTATAGGAGATAACAAGAGTTGGAGTACTAGAAGATTGTTTTTGGAATTGGCTAGGAAAGCAGTCGATAGAGATACATATCTTGGCCTAGCAAGATCGTCAACGAATTTAGATACTTGAGATTCAAGAATACCTTCTGAATTTCAGTAGTGTAAGTTTGGAATTCTCCATAACCATTACCAGCGGAGGCAAACTTTCCTTGACGTGTGATGGGGTCTGTTGGCTTGTCCTGTATACAAAATAAATAAATAAATAAATAAAAGATTTTCTAGAGAAGTTTTAGAATAAATTTGAGTTTTATTTTGGGATTAAAGAATAAATATTTGTTTTATCATTTCAGTCCTAAAAAGCAATTAGCATCAAATCAATCTCTAAGAAAAATACATCAATTCTAAATTAATTATGTGGAACATTATTGGAAGTTATTGATTATCAATTATCAAGTTAATTTAAGTAGATTAATTACTAAAAGCAGAAATCAATGATTTACCAGGGCAGGCGATGAAAGACAGTTTTAAATATTTCATGATCGATAGGTCAGCAGGAATTCGATTTTTAAGATTGTCACTTGTAGTATAGAGAAATTTTGGAATATTAAATTTCGGAACATCTTGGCATTAATTTGGCCGAACCCCAGCCTGAATTGCATCCCAGATCAAAGACGGAGAAGGAGAGTAGAGTACTGGCAAAACCACCAACTGATCAATTGAGGTTCCTTTTGTCATAGGAAAAAATATAAAAACAGAAGATACATGTAATTCTTAAAAAGTTAAAAAGTATCTGATCTGGGCCTCCAAAGGGCAAGCGCAGAGGAAAATCATCACCAACTCCCACCATGACAAAAATTAAAAGACTTCTGATCTTACTCCTCGCTCAACCTAAAAGTTACTCATAATCTCTAGCGAAAATCTGATCAAAACAAGCCTAAAGCTCATCGTGAGAGTCGTCATCCTCTGATGCACCACCGCCTGGGGCTCCACCGGATCTCTGATAAACGGCGGCGATGATTGGATTGCAAACGGCTTCCACCTCCTTGAGCTTCTCTTCGTACTCTTCTTTCTCGGCGTTCTGGTTGTCGTCGAGCCATTCCAGGGCCTCCTTCACGGCCGTCTCTATTTTCTCCTTCTCGTCGGACTCCAACTTGTCAGCCAGCTTGTCTTTGTCGCTGATCTGGTTTTTCATGTTGTACACATATGTTTCGACACTGTTACGAGCATCGATCCTCTCCTTCACCTTCTTGTCTTCCTCCGCGAATTCCTCTGCTTCACGAACCATTCTGTCGATTTCCTCCTGGCTCAGACGACCCTTTTCGTTTGTGATGGTGATCTTCTCCGATTTACCCGTGCCCTTGTCTTCTGCCTTGACGTTTAGGATACCATTTGCGTCCACTTCAAATGTGACTTCAATTTGAGGGGTGCCTCTGTTCAAATGTCATAAACACAATACTGAGAATAGAAACTCCCAAGACGAAACAAAAGTCGAAGCGAGTGTTATATGAAAGCAGGGAGCAAACCTTGGAGCTGGCGGAATTCCAGACAAATCGAATTTCCCAAGCAATCGGCAATCCTTTGTGAGACTTCTCTCACCTTCGAAGACCTAGTTATTAAGATAATATCCCCATTAAGTCAATTCAGGATGTGTTACCCGGTTAAGCATACTAAATTTAGAAGAGATGTTGGATGCAGTACCTGAATGGAGACAGTGGTCTGCTGATCCTGGTAGGTGGTGAAAACCTGAGATTTCTTAGTGGGGATCACAGTGTTTCTGGGAATCAACTTAGTCATAACCCCACCAACAGTTTCAATACCAAGGGTGAGTGGAGCAACATCCAAGAGAAGGATATCTGCGACCAGTGTGCCACGTGTAAGTAATTTCCTTAGGCAATATTATTATACTACTAGCATCATTTAAATAAGGAGAAGTCTGGAGAACAGACTAATGTACCTTTCGTTTCCTCACCACCCTCTCCGCTCAAAATACTTCCTTGAACTGCAGCACCATAGGCAACGGCCTCATCAGGGTTGACACCCTTGTTTGGCTCTTTTCCGTCAAAGTAATCCTTCAGAAGTTGTTGTACCTTTGGAATCCTAGTGCTTCCACCGACAAGAACAATCTCATCAATCTTATTCTTGTCCAGTCCAGCATCTTCCATGGCCTTCTTGACAGGTCCCATTGTCTTTCGGAACAAGTCATTGTTCAATTCCTCAAAGCGAGCTCGAGTAAGTGGCTCAGAGAAATCGACACCATCGAAGAGTGACTCAATTTCCACACGGACCTGGTGCTGGCTGCTGAGAGCTCTCTTTGCACGCTCACTTTCTCTCCTCAACTTTCCAATAGCTCTGTTGTCCTTGCTAATATCCTTTCCATGCTTCTTCTTAATCAACTTGATGAAGTACTCCATTATTCTCTGGTCGAAGTCCTCACCTAGTCAATGGAAAGAGAGGAGTTCATAAGTAAAAATTTAAGAATTGGCAACAGACAGAAAGATGGGACAAAAAATTGTTTTTCTTCTAAAAAATGTTGATCCATTTATAATTTCATCTTGCGCCTTGTATATGAGACGTTCTTACCTCCAAGATGAGTGTCTCCATTTGTAGCAAGGACCTCAAAAACACCATTATCAATAGTCAAAATACTGACATCAAAAGTACCACCTCCAAGATCAAAGACAAGAATGTTCTTCTCGCCACCCTTCTTATCCAATCCATATGCAATGGCAGCTGCGGTGGGTTCATTAATAATTCTGGCAACATTGAGCCCGGCAATCACACCAGCATCCTTGGTGGCCTGTCTTTGGGCATCATTGAAATAAGCTGCACATTTGAAAGTAAAAGAATGACCAAAGTCAGATAAAAATAAGCGGGAAGAAAGCTGAAATCACTGCCAGAGATAGTTGCAATTTGCTCGACTTACCAGGAACAGTCACCACAGCATCCTTAATTTTCTTCCCAAGGAATGCTTCAGCAGTTTCCTTCATTTTAACCAGAATCATAGCACTAATTTCCTCAGGGCTGAAGACCTTCATCTCACCGTCCTTAATTTTTACCTGAATGTAAGGCTTTCCATCCTTGTTCACGATCTTGTAAGGAACAAGCTTCATATCTTTCTGAACTTCTTTATCTTCAAACCTGTAAAATGGGATGATGAATCAGTCACTTTTATTCCCCCAGAATATCATAAATTAGCAACTTGAGGTTGGACATACTTTCTACCAATAAGTCTCTTGACATCAAAGATAGTCCGTTCAGGGTTGACAGCTGCCTGATTCTTTGCAGCCTCCCCAATCAGTCTCTCGCTATCAGTGAAAGCAACCCATGACGGGGTGATACGGTTACCTTGGTCATTGGCTATGATTTCAACATGGCCATTCTTGTAAACACCAACACAAGAATAAGTTGTTCCAAGGTCTATCCCAATGACTGTTCCCAATTTGGTAGCTTCCTCTTTTGCAATGGAAATTGCAAACAAACATCCTGTGATGCAGTTTCTCAATATTAGATACCGCAACTGAACTCTAAATAATGAAATTGAATTTAATCATAATCATGTAATTGACTTGAAGGGAATATCTGCCGTGCAATCAATTGTTTAAACGTCTAATAATGAGAGTTGTAGGAGTGCATGCAGTTTTTGGCTTCAAAGAAGTCCCATAGTACAAAAGGTATTAATATGCATATAAATCTTCGGCTTCTACTTGAAGGAAATTAATCGTAAGCATGGAAAATCAGATTAATTCAGGCATTGCAGGTAACGATCAGATTCAATAATTCCAGTTACTACGGAATATCAACCATACAGTCAATTATATGAATTTTAAACATGTCACAAGAAGAAAAATTAGAGAAAATTAAAGTTTTGTCCTCTTGGTATCAAAGACGCATCACATAAAAACCAGCACGAGCAAAATATCAACTAAGGATGTGTTACATAATACAAAGCATCTTTCTCTAATAAAAGACAGTTAGTAATTAATATAATCGTGGAAAATCAGATTAATTTATGGATTGAGTACGTAACCGTGCTTGAATATCCCTATCTTGATAAAAAATAGACAGCTTAGCGAAAATTCTTCCCAAACTACGCAATCTAAATTAACATGTCTCTGAAGTGCTTGCAGATATTGGAGTTTGAAATGTTTCCAATATCTCAAATAAATACGCCAATAAATTCGGCTGATGCACGGAATGCCGCAAAAATATAATACAAGCCCCTTTTCAATCCAAGGATAAAGGTCAATCAATTTAATGTTAATCGTTTAGCTAAAACAACGAGGTTAATAAACTGGAAAGGAAACAAGGTTAATCCCACACTCCTTCTAATCATCATAGCCAGTAAAGAACTTATCATTTCAATCAATCCTTCGATGCAGATAGACGCCCCCTGGCGGCTAACATCTGTATTTGGCTGCAACTATAGCCACTGAACTAAGCGAACACACCTTATGAATGCAAACCAACCAGATACCAGATCTTATTAAATTTGCTGCAGTTATAGGTTAAGACAATGAATCAAAGAGCTGCCATCTACAGTTCGTCAAGAACTAAAACAACCATCAAAACCAGGGTTTACATGAATGATCCAAAGAAGCGCGTTTAAGGTTAAAAGGAAGCGAGATCTGCCGCATTTTCAGCATCAACATGCAAAAGGAACAAGCCAAAAGCTACAACATAGTGCCAGATCTAAGCTAGGAAAGTATTACTTACCAAAGGAAATGATGGCCAGAACGATCAGAGATCCTCTTGCCCACGAGCCAGACATGGCGTCCTCCTCTCTGCACGACTCACTCTGTGTCTAATTAATCTACGATCCAAATGAAGAAAAAGTTGGAGGTGGGTTCAATCTCCAGAGTAGCCTCAGAGCTCCGAGATGGCTTTTCTTGCTGTTTTGATCTCACTTAGATTGCGCTTTGAGTCGCTGATATCCTCTTTTATAAGCGTGCTTAACGTCTCGAGTCCGACTCTCCCGAAATCAGTCTTGTTGTCAACCGAAAGCAGTGCGTTCGAACATGTCACTGATGATGACGTGGACCAATCAGAAGTCGAGCTACAATTGTTTCAGCCAATTATATTGGTGCTGGTGTTGGGAACATCTCCACCGTCTATTGTAAGGACGGGAACGTGTCAACCTTCTGATCAACCGTCAGATCATCCCCTCCAAAATCATCGTGACGACTTTGCGTCTCGTTGCCGTTTACTTTTTAATTTACGGTTCACCCTCAATATCCTGGGAACGCGTTGTCGTTCGAATTTGGGCTCCAACAGTCCAACGTCTTTTTTTAAAAAGATCAAGTAAGAATTGAACTTATATTATTGAGATTTAATGGCGAATTTATGTCTTTTTAAAGTCATTTGAATCAAAAATTTTGAACTATTTAAATTTTCTTTGTGTCTTCTTTTTATATAATAAATCTCACATTTTAGGATGAAAAAAGATTACCCCTTGTTTTTAGAATAATAGTTTGAGCAAATTATATTCCATTTTTAAACTGTATTGGACAAAATTTGAGATTTTTATGTTTATTAATCTCATAAGCGTGAGTAAAAATACCCTAATAATAATAATAATAATGATATCAATCATAATAATAATAGCAGAAAAATAAAAAATGATCATATTAATTTTTCAACAAAATGATTTTAGCAAAAATATATCTTTTACCTCTCAAAAATAAGATTGTAATGAGTTTCTCTATCATCTGAAGTATTTAATTTGTTTATATTAAAACTTATTTCAAAAATATAAAATAAAATTGTCTTAATCTAACACCCTCAAATTCATTGGATAAAAGTCCGCAGATAGAATTTTAAAACATGGTATGTAGATCATATCCACATCCATTTGTGTGTAACAATTTAAATCTGATTCATATGGTCTGTCAAATTAGATATATTTAATTTTTATTAATATTTTTTATTTTTTTGCAAATAAAAAATATTTCATTGCATTATACACGAAGTGTAAAAATGTATAAAAATTCCATGAAATTGCAAATTAATACTTTTAAAAAAATTAACTAAAATTAAAACTCAAAATAGATGTGAGAGAGTGATATAAGTATATAAAGTATAGAATGAATCATTGAAATAATTCTAGGGTAGCCCATCAATTACTTTTTACTCAGATTTTTTTTTAACCTCGTGAGTTTCATTCTTTACTATTCAATTTAAAATAAATGGCTACGATGATTGCATTATGCAATAACTATAGAGGATTTGAACTCATAAAATATACTCAAAGCTTTTTATTTTTAAAGATTGTAGAGTAAATTTTTGTTTTAACCTCTAAAAGATCATAGTTATTTTAATTTATTTTTAAAAATTTTAAAAAATTAAATGTCTCAATTTAGTACTTTAAATATCACATTTGTCTTAATTCTATTACTTTATTTATTGAATTTATTTTCGACAACGAAAAATTTAAAAGTTAGCAATGATATATTATAAGATTCAACTATGAAATTAAAAAAAATTGAGACAAATATATTTTTATTTTAGTGAAATACAAATATAATTTTTTTAAAGATTAAATTAAAATTTTTATTTTTTTGAATTAATTTTGAAAGCGATTTTTTAAAAGAAAAAAAATAGACCTAACATAAAATATATGATAATTTTTTAGTAATGGATTGGATTTTTTATTCAAGTCCATATTTTACATATTTGTTTTTAGGATTTAGAAAAATATTTTTATGTGAATAAAAGACTCCAATAATAATGTCATACAATTATAACATAAAATACATGATAAATAATTAAATATTAGGTTAAATATAAAAATTATTTATAATTATAAATTTTAATATTATATATGTATATAAAATATTTTAAATAGTATAATATATATTTTATATTGTATAATATAATATTTTTATTATTTAAATATGCACTTTATTTTTTTTAAATATACATATAATTAATTTAAACTTAACTTGGGTCAGGCATGACAGTAACCCAAGCATGGCCCATTTTTATCAATTTTCTTTATTTATTTAGATTCATTTTTAATTTTTCTTTCGAGCTGAATGAATTTTTAAACCTATAATTAGATCTAAGGAGCCATGCCAGGCCAAAGCCCCATATTCTTCACTTCAGCCTCTAGACTCTGTTATTCTCGCCACCATTGGAAGAAGACCCATCAAATACCTAACTCGATATTCTACTTCTCGTCTTTTAATTTACCTTCGGTTTTGATGACAAACTGATCTCACACATGCTCATTTCGTTTTCAATATGTGGTCTAGTATTGTCAAACAAGTTGGTTCAAGATAAACAAGTTTAAATGGACAGATCTATTTAGCCTGCAAATTTATTTATGAAAGACTAAAAATGCCCGTCTTAGCCCGTAATTTTAAATAGGTCGGTTCGTGGGTTATTTTTTTATATTTAAATAATATAATTTAAAAAATTTAGTAAAAAAATTAATTTTTTAATTCAAATATAATTTATTCATGTAAAACATTACTTTTTTAATATTTTTAAATAACCAATAACTTTAATTTTTTATTTTTTTAATTAACTATATTATATTTAAATTTAAAAATTCTATATTTAATTATAAAAAATTACAAAAATTTTCAAATCTAAAATTACTATATTTATTGAATATGAAGTTATAAAACATAAAAATATGATAAAGTAAGATTATTTATATTAAATAATATAATTTTTATAAAAATAATAAAAAATTGAAATTGGACCATTTAGCTCGTTGGCTAAAGGAGTCTAAAATAGTATGCCAAAGATCATTTATTTACTAGTGGTCACGAGCTGGCTCGCGGGCTTTGGCCCGTTTTTGACATACTAATGTGGATTTTCAACTTGACCAAGCAAGATTGTCTAATCAAGACTGACATGTAGGATCCACTTGATCAAACAATTTTATTTGGCCAAACAGGATGTTAGTCAAGCAGATGAGCCAAGCTAGAGGTGGAGGATATTAAGAAAAGGAAAAGGGGCATGGTTGGCAAATTTCATCTAATAGTTAAGAAACCTTATTAATTATTTTTATTATTTATTTTATGTTAATTTATTATTTCAACTTTTATATTTTCATTTAATTTTTAATGAAATCCTATAGTTTAAAATGTTGAAATGAAATCTTTGTAGCTTAAAATATTTCTATTTTATTCATTGCCACATGGAGATATGCCATCTTGAACTTAAACATAGAAAGAATCAAGACCCTCTTAAAGAGAAGATCTCACTGTTAATGTCAAGCGCCTTGTTAAGGAATAGATCCATTTATGCCAACTAAGCAACAAATATTTTAGAGCTCATTCAAAAGTTTGAAAGTCAACTTTGCTCAAGATAAAAGCTTAATAAATGGTGCATCATACGAAGTCAATTTGTTTTCTTATTAAGCGCTTGATTGTATTTTGTTTTAGGGTCCTGATTTATTAAACATTCAAGTTAGCACTTCAAATGAAGATTCTCCAATAGCTGGTATAGAAAACTATATAAAGAAGACATCAAATAATTTCAAGTTAACCAAGAAATTCAAAGAATAATACTCTAGCCTTTTTGAAAGTAATCTAGCATTGCGCCTAATCTATTGTAACTTTGTTTGAAAAGAGAGTTATACCTTTAAGATTATACTATATGTGAGTGAACTCTCAGTTTAAAAGGTTCTTGTGAACCAAACCCTTCTACCTACTCTTTATTTGTTTCGTGAGTGGACGTTGTTTTAGGACCTTGGTGAGGACCTTGTTTGTTAAGACCTTGGTATGGATCCTGTTTGTTGTGAGGAGTAAAAGCCGTGGACTGAGCCTTTCTGAAAGAAAGGTTTCATGGTAAAATGTTTGCTAGGGACGTATGAAAACCTAGTAGGTTTAAGCATAAAAGCAGGGCCCTGTTGAGCAAAGCTTGGATGTGGCTAACTGTTTAGCATAAAAATGAGTACTTTAGCCTCATGCAAGTTGCTTGTATATTGATGATTCATTTCTCATAATTAATTCTCATTCATTTACTTCTTTGAATATTTTGCATAGTTGTTCACTTTAATCACTAGTTTCAAACAGGACTCTGACACAATTTCAAAAGAACAAAAATCTATAAAATAGTTTTATTACTCAGTTCACCCCCTATTAAGTATACATTTGTACTAACAGAGTCATATTCTATATATTTAAAGTTGCACTTAATTAAATTTACTTTTACTCATTTTATGAGTTATGCAAATTCACATTGTGTGGGATGATTATTTTTTAAATAAAATAAATAAGTTGTTTGGCCGACAAGTAGTCATCCTAGTAGCGCAATAAAATAAATGCTGATTGCTTAAGTGTCAATATAAGTAATCTAGCTCAAACATTCAACAAAAAGTCAACTATTCGACAAAGATGGATTTGACAGAGGAGAGTAAGGATGAACGTCTCCAAAAACTTTTATGTACAACTATCAAAGTGAAGTTGTCAGAAGCACGCCATTCAGGTAATGATCAATGTAAAGCAAACTGTCGCATACGTGACAATTAAATAGATAGACAGTTATTTCGGTCATTTGTCTATAAGTACCGAGTTAATTGTTCTAAAAGGGGTTGGAAAATCTTGATTAAAAATCCTAATATCTCAAACGAGTAGATTAAATGATTAACATCAAAGTATGTCTTTCACCTTACATTTCAGTTAAATTTAATTCAAGTCCTTTTTTTTTTCTAGTCCTTTATTCTCTTTCATTTATCTTCCAACAATTTAATTGCTTCATTTAAGTGCTTTCATTTAGTCGCTTTCATTTACATTTTGTACTTTAATTTTTTGCACTTTACATTTCTACACATTCTGTCATTTACTTTCCGTTGTTTATCTTTTGCAGTTACCTTTTTTCATGCACTTTACATTTTGCAACTTACTTTCCTGCAATTTTACCATTTTTGTTTCACTTATGCAAAAAGCTTGTTTTCATGCCTCACGATCATTCATACAAAACTTGTCAAAGCATTAGAACTCGACACGTTTGTTCTTTTAAATGAGATTACTGTATAACTTTGATTTCACAGTCATTCTTGATAGAATAAAGTATTTGTTGTCGGATTTGACCTTCGACTAACGATCTTCGTTAACAAATTGACACATATGAAATTTGTGATCAGATTTGGTTAGACCAAAAATCATCGTAAACACATTGTCAACATGAATATCAATGATGTTTGATTTAAGTGATTTGATACTTGTTCCTTTTATTAGCATAAAACTTTACAGATTTGTAGTTTAATTTGACTTGAACCAAATTAATTGGAGCTTAATGATTTTTTGGATATTGATAATTCTAAACCAAAAAAAAAATTGTCAATATATGAACATGGTAAAATGCATCAACAAAATTTAATAAAACACCAATGAAAATTTAGTTGTAGGGACTAAATTAAAATTAAATAAATTAGAAGGGATTAATTATAAATTTTTAACCTATAGAAACCGTATTAAAAATTTACTAAAATTATAGGAATACAAAAATAATTTAACTTCTATTTTAAAATATCGAAGTTGGCATTTAAGAAAATTCATTAAAATTATCGGGGAAAAATAAAGCTTCCTATTGTTTTTTTTTCTAGTTTTCAAAATCGTGGAACATAAAATAATAATTGAGAGATATAAAAAATAAAAAATAAAGTGATAGTCATCATTTAATACTAGAAGGATATCAAGGTTTCCTAAGACATTATTGACACAAGGAAGTGTTTTGATTTTTTCATGTCAAATTCTGGTTCCTATCTCTCGGTCAACATCAAGGTTATTAATATGGAAATTTTATGTATGATCCAATGAGACAAGATAAAATGAATTGATGATTGTAAAATCTTACCACTTATAAACAAATAATATCTAGAAAATTATACAGTAATATAATATAAAATTTTTACACAAATGTAAAATCTTCAAAATCTTATTATATTTGAATGAAGCAAGAAAATTAAACATAGTCCAAGTGATTAAAGTGACAATATATTTATACATTAAACAAGTAGTAAAAGTTACATATATATTACAAGATTAATAATACTTCACTAAATTTAAGAACAAAACATAAATTACATAATGAAATACAAGAGCGAAGATTTGCACATACAAATTCAAAAGAATTTCATTGAATGAGATATATCACATATTCACTTTTTTTTTTTGAAACTTTTATAGGAGTATTAGACTATAAGAAAAAGATTCCAACAAGCCAAATATACGTGCATGAAAGTAGACTTAATATAATGCAAGAATCAATATTTGCCCAAATTCAAAAGAATTTCAAAGAACCAAAAATATCCCATATTCATCTTTTTCTTTTTTGAAACTACTATAGAAGTATATAAGACTATAAAAGAAAGACTGCAATAACCATATATGATGGGTTGGGCTGTTCATTAGGTAGCCTATTGAGAGGTCCATACTCTCATATGATAATTAATAAACTGATTCCCTATTAAGCAATTAAACCAGTGTGTATAGAAAACTTATCAGATAGAGAGCATTTATTCTCTTACTATCAATATTTTAATATTCATACCATCAATATTCGTTGATGGATTGCAAAATCATATCAGGTACACATTCTTAATTTATTTCTCTATTAATTTGTCCAATAATATGCTATAATTTGTGTTTATAAGCAATCTAGGCTTGTAGATTTGTTTAAATAAATCCTTCAATTGGTATTAGAGACTAGTCAGATACGGATTATGACTTTTATTATTCTCTTTTATTTTCTCCCATAATAAAATTTGTTTTTAATATGATTTTCACAATCTATAAACCCTTAAATTTTGAAAGTTTTCTTTGTCCAATTTTGTTCAATTAATCTTGAAATTGTTTTAGGGTTTCAATTTAATACTATAACACGAATCATGTATGTAAAAATCAGAGAGTTTCATTGGATATTTTGTGAGATATGAGTTTCTTTTTCAAACTGATTTTTTTTTGTCAAATTTCGAACTTTGATTTCCCCCAAATCAACCAATGTTTTTCGAAATTGATTTGGGGGTTCTCTTTAATGCTATTACAATAATCATATATTTGAAAATTAGAATGTTTCATCAAAGGTTTTGGGAGAACGAAGTTTTTCAAAATGATTTTCTCCCAAATTTTTCGAACTTGTTTTCTCCAAACTCAACCAATGATCATCGAAATGTTTTGAGGGCTTCTTCTTGTCGCAATAGTGCAACCTCACCCCAGAAAAATCATGGTTTTTTGTTGCCTGAATAGTGAGATCGAGTCGGGTTGAAGTCGCGGGTCATCATGACCCGTTTTCTATAGGCGGCGGGTGAAGAAGATGAAGACTCCCTACGAAGCCCACTTGTAGGCCTAGGTGTATGGGAGCACGTGGGCCCACTTCCAGGGTCAAAAATTTTCAATTTGTTTTTTCAAAATTAATTATCTAATATTTATGTTATTTCGATATTTTTTAAAAAATTTTTGGAGACTCATACATATTTTATTTTATTTAATCCGAGATTATTTTTTCCTTTTAAATATTGTACCCTAGAATTTTTGGCCTAAAATTTATTATGTGTATTCCTTACTCTACTAGTGACACTATGACATATCATATTCTCACTATTGATGCGTCCTAGTCATAGAATTAATTTTGGTCTATAAGTGAATTAATTTTTTTATTAGGCATTATATGAATTTATTATATTCTGTTGAATATAATTGCTAATGTTTTGTATAACTATGAACTCACCTATCGTGGATATAGTTATGCAAACTTTCTGAGTTGAATGATTAAAATTTTGTTTATTTGATTTTATTTTAATCATTATTATTATTTTATTTTATTACATTAATAATAATTATACCTTATCGGTATGTTGTTATTAACGTAATTTGTTGTACAATGCCTTGTTAGTTTATACTTATATCAATTATTTTTTGAGTACCCTATCGGTATTAGAAATTTTGGTGATATAAGATTTGTGTATTGTAATTATTATATTTCTTATTTATTATGGTTCGAGACCTTTAGGCGAGATCAGATAAATAAGAAATTTTCTTTAGAAGGCATGGTTGGCTATGCATATGGAAACATTTAATTATCTTATTGCATGACGACGTTGTGCATATCAAATGTTTCCTTTTATTGTTTTCATGCTAGCCCATTTGCCTATGCAATTAACTTTTGTCAAAACTTTAAATGGGACCAATTTTGAGGATTGAAAAAAATCTCTAGATCTCTATTTGACTTTCACTAATATGGACTTGGGTCTGAGAGAATAAGAGCATGTTGCTCTTGTTGCCTCGTCCACTATTGCTAAAAAGGCTTCTTGTAAAAAATGGAAGCATTCAAATAGGGTATGTCTTGTGGTGATGAAATACACCATGGAGAAGTCTATTAGATAAAGTATTCTAGAGAGCCAAAAGGCTAAAGATTTTCTGAAGTCTATTGGTGAGAAATTCACTACTTTTGATAAAGCTTAGAAGGGCTAGTATTTTTCTTTGATTGAGAAGACTAAAAATAATGGTGTTAGTGGATTTCATGAGTACATCATGAACTTCTCATTTACACTCCTAACTTTAGCTTGTTTTGAATCAAATGTGATTGACGTTGCTTCCAATACTTGGTGGTTTGACTCAGGTGCAACCATTCACGTTGTGAATTCTTTACAGGGGTTCACAAGCCTAAGAAAGCCAAGTAATGTTGAATCCAAAATTATTGTAGGAGATGGAGCTAAAGTATCAGTGGAATAAATAGGAGTTGTTACCTTCCATTTACCTTTTGGACATTCCTTATTGTTAAAAGATGCTATTTATGTACCTCATGAGAAGGAATTTGATTTCAATTTCAGCTTTAAATAGATGTGGCTACACTTTTGAATTTAGTAACAGAAAAGTTGTTATTTGTTTTAATTCTGTTACTATTGTTTCAGAAGTTTTATGTGATGAGCTTTATATGTTGAATTTGAATAATATGACTGTTAACTCTGTCATTGGAAATAAGCATAATAGGACTTATGAGAGTTCTTCTTTGTTATGGCATAGATGTTTGGGGTACATCTCTAGGCCCCGGATTGAAAGACTAATTAAGGAAGGTATTTTTCATAATCTTGACTTCTCTGATTTCGACACTTGTGTTGATTACATTAAAGGCAAGTTCACTGCCAAGACAAGGAAGAAAGGAGCAAACAGGTATAATAATGTGCTACGGTTGATTCACACAGACATGTGTGGACCTATTACAGCCACTGCCATGGGTGGATATATGTATTTTATTACCTTCATAGATGACTTCTCTAGATTCGGTTGGATAGATATTCTTCAGAAAAAATCTGATTTTTTGGATGCCTTCAGATTCTTCAAGGTTGCTATTGAATTGAAGATAAGCAAAAAGATTAAAAATGTAAGGTCCCACAGACGAGGTGAGTATTACGGCAAATATGATGAGACTAGAAGAAATCCCGGACCATTTGCCAGATTTCTCGATAAATATAGAATTGAAGCTCAATACACTATGTCTAGTACTCCTAAGCAGAATAGAGTTGCAAAGAAACGTAATTGCACACTCATGGATATGGTGAGATGCATAATGAATCATTCATCATTGCCAGTTTTTCTTTAGGGAGATGTTTTAAAGACTGTTGTGTACATTCTTAATCAAGTGCCCAACAAGTATGTACCGAAAACTCCCTATGAATTGATGAGTGGAAGGAAGCCAAGTTTGAAACACTTTCATGTGTAGGATTGTAAAGCAGAGGTTAGACCTTATAATCCTCAACAGAAGAAGCTTGATCTTAAGATTGTTGGCGGTTTCTTCATCAGCTACCGCGTGGGCTCAAGAGGTTGCAAATTCTATTGTCCTTCTCATTCTATGCAAGTCATTGAGTCTGACCGAGCGATATTCTTAGAATATGATTTGGATAATGAGAGCCATACACTACGACCAATCACTCTTAAAGAAGATCGGACAATAGTTCATGTATCGGCTGTTTTACTTTCTATAGATATCATGGTTCAAGTCACTCATAATGATGATCAGACTCTTTAAGGAGGAAATGATGCAATAGCACCACTAGCTGATGAACAGAAACCTAATGACGCTATTGAAGGAGATGTAATGGCACCACTAGATGTAGTGGCGCCACCAGATGACGTTGCGGAAGGACCCTTATTGAGACAATCTGAGAGAGTATGCAGGCCTTCTATACCAGTTGACTATGTAGTGTATCTCTAGGAGCATGAGTTTGATCTCCATGATGACTATGATCCTATCACTTTCTAGGAGGCTATCACTAACTCTCATGCTTCTGATTGGCTAAATACTATACATGATGAATTAGCTTCCATGTCTCATAATGGTGTTTGGAATCTTGTAGAATTACCAGATGGTTGCAAACCAGTTGGATGCAAATAGGTTTTTAAGACCAAGCGTAGTCCAGATGGTAAAGTTGAGGTATAAAGCTAAACTGGTAGTGAAAGGCTATAGTTAAAAGAAAGGCATTGATTATAAGGAGACTTTCTCACCAGTTTCTACGAAAGATGTATTTCGAGTTTTTATAGCTTTGGTAGTTCACTTTGATTTAGAACTTCACTAAATGGACGTGAAGATAACTTTTTTGAATGGAGATCTAGCTGAGGATGTCTATATGGTTTAGATTGATGGTTTCGTTGAAACAGGTAAGGAGCATTTGGTTTGAAAACTAAAAAAGTCCATTTATGGACTAAAATAGGCATCCAGGCAATGATATTTGAAATTTGATCAGGTTGTCACTTCTTTTGCCTTCAAGGAAAATGCTTCATATCAGTGCATTTACTTGACGACTAGTGGGAGAAATTTTATAATTCTTGTCTTATATGTCGACAATATTCTTCTTGCTAGCAGTTGTGTTAACCTTTCGACTGAGACAAAATTGATGTTAAATAGCCACTTTGATATGAAGGACCTTGGTGATGCTTCATTTGTTCTAGGCATCTAGATTTACCATGATAGGTCACGTGACATTATTGGATTATCTCAGAAAAATATATTGAAAAGATCCTCAAGCGGTTTGACATGCATTTCTGTTCCCTATGTGCTGCACCTGTTCAAAAGAGTGATAAACTCTCTAAATATCTATGTCCTCAAAACGATATAGAGATAGTTGAAATGAAAAAGGTCTCATATGCTTTCGCTGTTGGTAGTTTAATGTATGCTCAAGTTTGTACTTGTCCCGATATTGCTTTTGCTGTTAATGCTTTAGGGAAATACTTGAGTAACCTAGGTTTGGGTCATTGGAAAGCCGTGAAAAAGGTCATGAGATATTTACAGGGAACCAATGATTATATGTTGACCTATAAGAAATCTGATCAACTTCAAATCATTGGTTATTCTGATTCTGATTTTACAGGTTGCCTTCACGATCGAAAATCTACTTCCGGCTCTATTTTTATAATGGTAGGAGGAGCTATCTCTTAGAAGAGTATTAAAAAGACTCTTACAGCTAATTCTACCATGGAGGCAGAGTATGCCATTTGCTATGAAACTACTTGTCAAGTCATGTGGCTAAAAAACTTAATCTATGGCTTTCATATTATTGAAAGCATGTCTAAGTCACTTGTGATATATTGTGACAATACTGCTGCTATGCATTTCTCTCAAAACAACAGAAGTTCTTCTCGATCAAAGCACTTAGATATTAAATATCTATTTGTTAGAGAGAAAATTTTAGAGTTTCAGACTCGTATTGAACATCTTGCTATAGAAAACATATTAGCAGATCCACTAACTAAAGGTTTAACTATTAGAGCTTTTCAAAATCATGTAGCTTATATGGGTTTAGTTAAGTCTTTTGATGTTTTGGGTTAGTAAGAGTTTGAAATTGTACGTTTACTTAATATCATTCTTATGAGATATATTTGAGATGACGTCACTTTTATTATATATCATATCTCTTATAGCATTTTCAGATGATTTGACCATTCGTAGATTGTATATTTCTCTTAATTAATTATGCTTTTCCATATTTATTATTCTTTATATGAAATATGAGAATTTAACATGTATGATTTGTTTCCCTATCAGATACTATTTTTGCAGAGTTAAAGCTTCTATTTTTTAAACTGTTGGTTGACATGTACTCTCACTATAGTTGATATTTTAGTATTAATAATTCTTGTATTTTAATGATTGATTATTGCTATCCAAGTATAAGAATTGTTGAATTTTTTATTTAAATGTTTATCCTATGTGGATTAGCATTAATCAATAATTAAAATATTATTTAAAATCATTATTATATCAATTATGAAATTATTATTTATAATATAGTACTAGGTCAACTTATGAATATAGTTACTGGACTTTTGTTGTGAATGACCTATGATGAGTCGGGCCATTCATTATGTAGCTTGTTGATAGGTCCCCACTCTCATGATAATTAATAAATTGGCTCCCCATTAAGCAGTTAAACTAGTGTATACAGAAAACTTATTAGATAGAGAGTAGTTATTCTCTCACAATCGGTGTTTCAATATTGATACCTTAAATGTTCATCAATAGATTACGGAATCATACCAGGTATACATTCTTAATTTATTTCTCTATTAATTTATCCAATAATATACTATAATTTGTGTCTATAAGCGATTTAGACTTGCCGATTTGTTTAAATAAATCCTTCAATATATACGTGCATGAGAGCAAACTTTACTTATTGATTTTGTTCTAATTTAAGAGTATTGTAATACTCAAACGAAAAGTGCTGCTTTGAGTAATTAGAACAATGCGTTTTACCCCCAAATGGTGCCATTTTATTGCATTTGAGAATTTTTTTTTTTAAAAAAATTGAGTAAGATGGAAAATAATTTGCAAGATCATAGGATCTTATGCTTATTAAGCCACCTTGGCAATACTGCTAATTACTCCAATCTGGACCTTCTATTCACTATATGGATCACACACACTGGGACGACATCCACATTCTGGGTCACAAATTTACCTACCTTGACTATTAATGAAGATAATAGTTTAAATAGTAGTATGAGTTTTATAGCTGATAGTTTTCCCTTAGGCTGGTATTTCCTGTAACTCTCCCTATTTCTATATATATATATATATATATTATTGGCCTACTTTTGATTGTAAAGGATATGTTTGGATTAGCATTTTAATGCTTTAAATGTATATTGAATTTGTCAAAACATGAGTTTGTAACACTTTTAACTTGTTTAGTTTAACGATTGTATTTATATATGAACTAAACGTGGAGTGTATTTTCAGTATATTGAACAAAGGATGTTTTCCTGAACAGGTTACCTGCCAATAATAGTGTGCTATGGTGGCTGTAAGTGTGAGGGAGGAGAGTTTTCATATGTTGTGAGGAATATGGGAAATACAAAAAAAAAAAAAACAGAAGGAAATATAGAGACCAAATTTTAAGTTGGGTCAACTATAGAAACTAACAATATATCTTTACCTTGAATAATTAATGCTAGTGCTTTTTAAGAATTAAAAAAATTCAATAACTAGGTTATGACCCATGTGATGGAATTGCTTTTTCTTTTATTTTTTTGTTAATATAATCATGAAATTTAAAAGTCATAGATGTTAAAGAATTAATAAATAATATATTATTAATTTAATTCAAATATTCTAAAGAAAACTAATGACAACACAAGGCGATACATTTTAATTTTGTTAATGTTTATGATAATAGAGTTAATAACTGTAACATCTGTGAAAATTCATGTCAAATCTTATGCATGTTGCATGACTTCATGTGCATATGTATGTCATGTAAGGATCAAATTGCAATAAATAAGTATTTCGAATGTTATGAAAAAAATGAGAATTTACATGGAAATTAATGTGTGTAATGATTTTGTGACAACAGTGAAATTGTTGAAGAAATATGCCAATGTGGTTTTTGTGTATAAGTCCCATGAGGCACTACAATGAATTAATTTGAGAACTTATGGTACATCAGTAAATAGAAAAATTTTGTGTGAATTGTGGACTATATGTGATAATGAGATTAATCATAATTAATCATGAAATTATAAGAAACATTGTGTTAAGTGCTGAAAATGTATTATTCTGTGTTGGGAGGAAATTTCCAAGATTGCCCTTAAGTAACCCCTCCCTTCCTTCTTAGTAGGGGCAAAATAGTCAATCGGTGGTCCCTAATTCTCTAGAATACTCAACCTATTCATCCCTTCTCTCACACACTCCACATAACATTGTCAGACACACCTTTCCTGCTCTCATATGCCATGTCGCTCCTTTACCAAATCTCCAATCACCCAAGTTTTCAATGCGTTCCTTCTTCCTTTGGACCTCCTCCTCACTAGAAAATCCTTTAAGGTAAGAAATGAAAATTTTCCTTCTCTTCTTTGTTTTTTGTTACTTTTAAACCCTAGGGTGAAAATAGGGGTAAAACTTGATATTTGATGAATGGGTCTTGTTTTTAAATCTTCCTCCATTAATTTTAAGGTGTTTGGAACTTGGCTTACGAGGAAATTGTTGGAAAAACATTGGTTTTGATGGATTTAAGTTTTTTTTTAATTTAAAATTGGAAAATTGGTTCATGTGTTGAGAACTTTAGATTGAGATGTGTCTCCTAAGGTTTTTGGATGTTTCTTGGATGTTAGAAGTGTTGACTTTGTGACCAAATGCTTTAAAAGAGGACTTAGGAGGTGTAGAATGGCTTTTGTGGCGAAATGAGATCAAATTTTCGAGTACATAGTGCAGTGACTCCGTCACTCACACAGCAAGGCATGCGTGTGACAGGGAAGGCCAGCACATGCATGTCACAACGTGTGGCTGGCTGAGGAGGACCATTTTCTACTCTGACCTCCAAACCCTTCTTTTCTTGTTTTTCTCACCTTTTTGCACTGTTTTTCGTAGTATTCCTTCTTTCTCACCTCCCTTGAATTCAGTTGAGCTTTTAAGGTAGATATTCATAGTTTGGAGCCGAGGTGAGTAAATATTCTACACCACTACAATTATTTCCAATAACATTACTCTTAAATGTGTATTCTACATGTGTTTCTTTTGTGTTGACTATCTTATAAAGAGTAATCCATTTTATGATATCTTGCACATATGATTTCACCTAAGATTGATGTGATATTGCATGAAAGCTTAGTTGCATCTATTCTTATATATATGGAAATATGGAATGCTATTATTAAGTTTATATGGAATCACTGACAAGGTGAAATCTCGTGAGTTATATGGGAGGTGCAAATGTGATGAATTGTACCGCTGATGTGGAAACTATGGTTGACTTTATTTATCTCTTGAAACCTTTTTTGTGTTTGTGTTTGTGAAAGAAGAGGAAGGCATGTGTCACACCCCAAACTCGAGAATATGATTGGCATGGCGGTGAAGTCCACACTACCATTGTAAGTTTGACGCTACATACATTACACACACACAAAGAAGACACAAACCGAGGTACGCTTAATGAATAAAAGAATTATAATTCAAACGTTAAATCATTCCATCACATCATGCACAAAGATCCTAAGAGTTCTATTTACTACAGAGCGACTAAAAACTTGACCTTACCCAAGCTACTACCATCAACCTGCAATCAAAGTGGATTGTGGACTCGGAGGCTCTGCCACTTCTCACACGAAGACTCACCAACTGAACAAGTACTTCCAAGGGCATACAAGAAGAGGGTGAGTACAAAAATACTCAGCGAGGAGAAAACAATCATGAAGTAAACATGAAACCTGCATGCCGCTCACAGGGATGGAGTCTTATATAGGAACCCATATAACCAAATTCAAATAATTCATCACTACACAACCAACAAGGTTAGCAACAGACATCTAAACACAACACAAATGTTATGACTCACAAAAGCTAACATAGTTTATTCATCACGCAAGTCACCAACTCAAAGTTTAATGTTTATACATTCAATTCAAAATTATATATATATATACACAACGTTTAATGTTAAAGATTTTTCCTTCACCTCACGATACATATATGTATTTAGTATTTTCATCGCCTTTCCTTCATAAGGCGGCATCATTGGCAATTCTCAAGGGTAGGAGTCACTCGCCACAAGTGATTAGTAATGATTTTAGGTCTATGGCTTCCTAAATATTACACCATCCCAACAATGTTGGTCATATGGACCGAGATAGCCATATTGAGCTTCCCCTTGTGAGCCCACTTCATCACATCCTATATATGAGCTCACAAGGCATATTCATCACATATGATTATTTCTACACATTCACCCGATGTAGATAGCCCCGGCTTAACCTAACACATAACAAATCCATATATATATATATACACGACTCTCAAGCCTAGTAGCATTCATAATTAGGTTTAGATACAATATAAGTTAACCACCACGTAAGGGAGTGTTCACACCCACTCATTCATGACAAATTGTCACGTTCCACCTAGGATACGTGACTAACACGAGGGTGAGGCAGACTTCACCTTGAAACCTAGTCCATTTTATCGAACCGACATGTATAATATTCTAAAATAGCCAAATAAAATAAGTTATATCTAAGGACAACTGTTTTTTTAATTGTCCATAAATAGTTAAATACCAATAATTATACCACCATGTCTATATTTTATACATTCCATCATAACAGATAAATAAAATATTTAGAAGTAAATCTTTAATACAATTGAATTATCCTTATACATTACTAATGACAGAAATATCAAATCCTAAGCAACCTATACAATCACAGAGCAACTCTAGAATGTTAAAATAACAGATACAAGGACGGGATGTAAATCATCCCCAGAATCAAGTGGGGTCTTGAACTAAGGATCTATTACTCCCTGAGCGAATACTCGTCTTCAACTATCAACTCTGAAAAATGTTAATAGAAGGGGTATGAGCAAACTATGTGCCCAATGAGGGGACAACACTATGCTATGATGAAAAATATTATCATGCATCAATCATATATAAACCAATTATAACACGATATAATATAGTCCAGAATATTTTAGCAACATTCAATTAAATTAATCACATTTTAATATAACATAATTCAAAACAATTTACAACAACAAGCAATACAATCAATTTCACAAAGTTTCCCGTACCCACCGGGTCATTCAGGATACCTTTAGATCGTTGCCCGAGGTCCCCGCCGCATCCACCCTTATTGCTCAATTTATAAATCTTCACACTTATGGCTCCTTATAAAGTTTCCTATAGGAGCACCACTATGCCTTTTCTTTCTTTCTCAAACACAAACACATTCACAAAGTAAAGTCTCATATCATAAAACGATTACTCATACACAACTATATATTAACAATCCACAGATAAACACATTCAACAATTCTATCACAACATAACTCATATTATAGAATAATCATTCAACAATAACATACTTCATCTATTCACAATTGAATGAATTCAATAATCAAAGTGTGTCAATTCTCAACTCAGTTCACATATCATTCACAATTCATAATATAATCTCTATTCATGAGAAAATAAGAAAATATAACTACATATATCGCCATACAAGTTGTACAATTGTTTATATTTCATCATTCCATTCAAGCATAATAGCAACATTAATTTAAATATACAATTAAATATTTGAATCACCATTCTCTTTAAATTGGGATATACTACATGTTTTCACTATGATGCAAAGAGTCACTAAAAAAATATATTTAGTCATAAGAAGTATAAATCCTATTCACCTTAACTCCGAGCTAAGTTTCTATATTTCAAACCGAAAAAGGTTACCAAAAATCTTATTGAAGGCCTGAAATAAAGTCCTGTTTAGCTATCTCAATCTCTTATAGATTCTAACATATTCAAATAAATTCATAAAAATTCTAATAATGAAGAATTCCTAATTCTAATCCTTTATATTTACCCAATGTGTTTAACTTATTTGAATCCTTAAGTTTAATTGGGTACTTTCTCTAATTAATTTAATAGAATAATTCTTCTCCAATTCTCATCATTTTAATCCTTTTACTTAAACAAATCGACTGCTATATCTAAACAAGTCTATAGCTAAGCCTTTTATAATTTCCTATTATGTGATCTCTTGGTTTGATTCATCATTTAGCCTCTTCTATACCATTTTAACTTAGATTAATATACAAATTCCACACAAGATAATTTCTTGCTCTTCTTTAACACACTACACAACATTCATTATAGTAAATAAATGGCCTACTAGTGTCATGACAGTATTTGGCATTTAGTAATTTTAAGCAATGCCCCTGTGTGCAAGATGAAAGGAAGTTAACACTAGATACCTACAACTAAAACTTCGACAAGTTGTATAATGATTACATTAATCAAAACAAGGTGCTACTCTTTGCATCTATGTAAAAGGAAAGAAAGAAATAATACTCAGTATTAACCCATAGAAGTTGACTACTACTTTTTAAAATTTCATTCTACTGCATATCAGGATTTTCATGCCTTTTTCTTCTGGTTTGGTTCCTACAATCTGATTATAACTATTTAAATCCTAATTTGAGCTCACTCTTCTATAGATTAGCATAACATCTTTTATCAAATATTTAGAGAACTCGTGTATTGCGCTGTTTTTCGGCTTCACTTCTGAATGCTGTCGTAATCTATATTTTTCTTCACGGTTTTGCTCTCTTTCTACTGCTTAAATTTCATTTTAATCCATTTTGTATCATATTTAAACACACAATCCCAAACCAAATAAGAAAGACCCCTAAACAAAATAACAAAATTGAATTCCTATTTCACGCCGTCCACTCTTTTTTTTTTTCTACACCTATACTGTTTTTAATTTCAGACCCTCGATTTTGTTCATCCATTCAGCCCCTAATTTTAGTTTTAGTCTATTTGGGACTCGTTCATTTACTTCTACCCGAGATTAGACAAAAGATGAATTAAAACATATGGTTTAAGCTTACCTCATGTTACTTTGTTGTTGCTATTTTTCTGGTTTCGGCTTCCCTTCCTAATTCAAGCTTTAATTTCGATTGTTCCTCAATTTCAAATACAGAAGTGTTTCTCACAGTTATTCACGAGAAGGAGAAGAGAAAAGTGCGCTCAATTGCTCCCTGTTTTCGGGTTCTGAAACAGAGCAAAGCTAAGGAAATTCTCTCTCTTTCTCCCTCAGTTCGGCTTACGGGAATACAGGGAAGGAGAATGCTCACGAGAACTATATGGAAGGAAATTAGAATTTGCTTTTTTTCTACTGGGTTCTAGGCGGCTGAAAATAAGAAAAGGAAGGCAGGGGACACTTGTGTGGTCTCTAATTTGCCACCACAAATCTTTTGGTTGATATGTTAATAAAGCTCCTTTCAATCTTTTAATTTTTCACTCACCTCCCTAGCTTATATAATAAGAATTCTTTTCTTACCTCTCAAAATAATTTTATGATTCTTTTCCCCTCGTTTCTTGATTCACCTATTTACATTTTATTTATTATTGTGTTTTTTTTATAATAGTTCCTTTTAAATAATATATATTATAATAAAAACAATAATAATATTATTAATAGTATTCATAATTAATCGGGGATATTACATTTTACTAATCCCTCAAATAGAATTTTGTTCTCAATATATCCAAAATCTAGAATTTTAATTCCTCAATTTTTTTTTGAACTTCGTAGGTTCATTGTACTATTTTAAAGTCTGGGATATTACATATTGACATTTGTATACACGGATGTAGGAAGCTCACCTATAATAATTCACTAAATGCGCCATACCAGCTACAGCAACTACACCCATAAGGCTTATATAAACAATGAATTGATTGTCATACCAAAATCAAGTCAAGGGTGAAGTTATAGGTTAGGACTATCATCGTATTTATTTCAAGAGTTTCATTGTTCGGATTTAAAGTGTTATTCCACTACACATACTAGTTCATGCTCTTCAGAGATAAAGACAAACTTTATATTCTTAGCCAATAGAAAGTGGCGATTATTCCCATTCCCACGCGATGATCAAATGAGCATTTCACTTTATTAGAGTTGGTTCACAATCATAATTATTATTAGGATTTATCTTTGTGTACAATTTAACATGCCAAGCATTCACCCAAGGTTCATTCTCGTAAATTCAATTGCGCAAGGGAAGGCACAAGGTTTCACTAGAATATCCTCTTGTTAAATTCATTTACCATACACAATGCTTATAAGTTTGTAATTATTTATAAATGATGAGGGAGTCACCTTACGTTTCACAAGCATGATTATGGCCACGTGGTCTCCTTTTAAGCCACATTAGAGTGATAGAGTGACCCCAACAAGGTTTTTATAGCATGATTTAAAATAACAAAAAAGGCAGCTAACATGAAACAATCAAGGAGTAAGAATATTAATCCTTTATATTAGGTCTCAACCTAGGTTCTCTATCCCTAGGTCTCACCCAATTCACATTCACACATATCACCTTTGCATTACACAAATAGCAATTAAATGCTCCCAAGGTATTTAACCTATGGGGCCTTACCGAGAACATTATTATTTGATGAATCTTATTTCCACTAGAGTTCAAATAAAAGGCATCGCCTCACTTAGATGTCATATATATATATATATATATATATATATATATATATAGCCATCACAATTCACACAAGTTAAGAACAACAAGAGATATCACAACTACATAGCCAACATAAAAGTAATAGAAATCCCTCACATGATCATAATTCATAATTTCAACTAAGGGAAAGTTGCTTATCAAAATGAAACATCCTAAGGAATATACCATCCATATATATATATATATATATATAAGCACCTTAAGGTGTTGTAGGAACAAACCAAATTGTGTAAACACACATATAAATTCACATAATCATAAAAGAGATAGGAAGTATCCCTCACCTTATTTTTCCTAACTATAACCAAGCTTGAAGAATCCCCAATGAACTCCCACCTACAGACCCACATAACCAAAGTTCAGCACTTAATAGAAGGTCCCATCTTGTGGCGCCCAGCCTTATTCAAGGGATCCCAATGTGCCTACCTTGGTGCCTTGGGTGTTAAGGCCCAAAGTCTCGGCCAAGGAGAGTTTGGGTGGCGCACCCATGGCCTAACCTTCGAATTTTCCCCTACCCAAAGTGCCTTCAAAATCCTTCCCTTTCACCTAGACTTTGATTTTTATGTTTTAGGAGATCAAAATCAAGATTTGTAGCCCAAAGCCCCTTCAAGAAACCAAAAACAAACTTGAAGGTGAGTTTAACAGTTCAACATTAAGAGTTTAATAGCCCAAAGCACCCATGGCCTGACCTTCGAATTTTCCCCAATTCATGAAGAGTTCTCTATGCCCTAACTTAAACATGCCACCTTCATCCACCACTTTCCACCCAAATCCCAAAATTTCCATTACCAAATCATCCAAGGTGAGTTTAATAATTCAACATTATCTATTAACCAAGAGATCGACACCATTCACCTACTTAGGGTTTTTCCAAAGACCTAAAAAGAAGGAAAATAAAGGAGGATTTAAGCACTTACCTATTGGGAGAGAAAGCTCTGGTGACTTTTCGGTCGCTAGAGGAAAAGAGTCTCACCGAAGTGGGAGTCATTAGGTGCCTTGATGAAGGAAGAGGAGAGGGACACAAAGCAAGCACATGGAGAGAGAGGAGAGGTGTGAAAAATGAATGGGAAAAATGAAGCATTGAGCATATACAACAAATATTTACCATCTTGCCATTCTTATTAAATTTTAAAAAAGATTACAGAAAGCAAAAATGGAATCCTCATAAGATTTGTTCACTTTCCCACCATTTGCACTCCACACTAATTCTATACAACTATAATTGCCCTTATTCACATCCAAGTAGCCACTCTGGGAGTTTCCACCACAATTTACCATATAAGGGAATTCTCAGTTTTATTTCAATTTAGTCTCTACACGACGGCCTTATGATATAACTCAGTGTTGTGATCTCCACGAAATTTCCAACCTTCCATACACGCATAACAATGAATGAATATGGATTTTTCACACAAGTTACTTGAGAATTCACATTTGATCAATAAAAGAAAGGTTTTCAATTGGGTCCCTAAAATCTTAGTATGCACAATTATAGAATATTTCATTTGCTGATACACCTTGAAACCCGAGTTATTACAACATAAGATCCCATGGGTTAGAGCAATAAGGGTGGCTGCATATGCACATGGACAAATACATATATACATGTACACATCTTTTGAATTGAGAAGTAATAAATGTGGAACTGAAAAGTGAAGCAACAAGAGAGGATGTGGTGGGGGCTGCAGAGCAACAAACATGTTAAATAGATGAGACACAAAAAATGTTTAGGTTACTTTTTTGGAATTGTGATTCATTGGTTGCACCTTAGTATGCCCTTGTTCCTTGTACACAAATTATGTGTTTTACTTATAAATTGATTTTCATTTATAGTAGTAGAGTAGTTTAATCTCTCACTAAGTCTAGTACTCATTTCTTTCTTTTCAATATTTCAAATTCATAGTTAGAGGAAGATGCTTCACTTGCTAAATAAAAAGTAGCTGAATTTTTTCCTTTTTGTATCTGGGTATACATATTTTGATAAACTCAGCATTTTTTTTTAGGTAAAAACTCTGAGAGGATATGTGCTCTATAATCAAGTAGGTAGATCCTAGGGGGTTGATAGCTTGTATATGATATGTTTCAAATATTATATGATAACTCTTGGTATTATTTTGTACCTTTATTTGTTTGGGATAAAATGTGGCATCCCTTATCAAATGATACTCTACATAAACAAAGAACTTTATTAGGTCTTGAAAGTTAGTCATTGATATCTCAAACCTCAAGATAAATCAATTTCACTGTTAAGTAAATTTATTTTACATTGTTGTCATAAAAAGTTTACTAACTTGTTTTAAAACTGTGTTAGATTTACAACTCTCTGATGATGAGTTGAAAAATTTTATGTTAATAAAAATCGAGAATTTATTACAAAGTAATGGCAAATCACTCATCGAATTTACTTCTATACCTTTTCTTGACATGGTTTAAGGTCATAGACACAACAACAAGCTAATGCATGACGAACTCAACTATGATTTAAGTATGTTGAAAAAAGGACACTCTGAGCTCATCCAAAAGCTAAATAATGATCATATGTGCATTTATAATGAGGTCACTAATGCAGTGAACTTAGATGCTGCAAGTGTTTTATTTGTCTATGGTAGTACAGGGAAGACATTTTTGTGGATAACTTTGTCAGCTGCATTTAGATCAAGTGGAATGATTGAATTAAATGTTGCTTTAAGTGGTATTACTTCTTTTTTATTACCAGGTGGTAGAATTGCTCACCCAAGATTTTGAATTCCCCTAAAAATAAATAAAGATTCAAGTTGCAATATCAATCAAGGTACTAACTTGGCTAAACTTCTCATTAATGCAAACCTAATAATATGGGATGAAGCACCTATAATGAATAAAATGTGCTTTGAGGTTTTTGATAGAACTTTGAAAACTTAATTAGATTATCCAACAAAAGTAGGTGCACCTAACCATTTGGAGGGAAAGTTGTAGTTCTTGGTGGTGACTTTTGACAAATTCCTAGTAATTCCTAAGGCAACATAGTATTCTCTACTATTAATGCTTCATGCATTTGGGACTCTTGAAAAGTTATGATACTAATGCAAAACATGAGTTTAGAAACTTCTCAATCAAATGATGTGAACAATTAAGTTAAGGCATTTGCTGATTGGATAATCCAAATTAGGAAATTAGTATGGACTATGAAAATAATGACGATTAGTGGTTGAGATTCCAAATGATTTCCTCATTAAATTTCAAGATGATCTATATCATCTAGCCAATAGTACATATCCTAACTTGATGGACAATTTCTACAATTTGAGTTACTTCCAAAAGAGGGTCATCTTAGCTCTTACATTAAAAGATGTAGATAGTATAAATGACTATATGCTGTCTTTGATTCCTGGAGATGAAACAGAATATTTGAGCTTTGATAATGTTTGTAAGGAAGATGCAAAGGTTGATAGCATAGATGATTTATAGACAATAAAATTTTTGAATAGTGTTGAGCTATACGATTTGCCAAATCATTAGCTAAAGCTAAAGGGAGGAGCTCTAGTTATGTTACTAAGGAATATTGACAAATTTATGGGACTTTGCAATGGTACTAGATTGATTATTAGCAAACTAGGAAATCATGTGATTGAGGCAATAGTGATTGGCCAAAAGAATATTGGAGCGAAGGTTACAGTTCCAAGAATGGTCATCACTCTGTCATATTCAAGGGTACCTTTTAAACTTAGGAGAAGGTAATTTTCTTTAGTCTTGTGTTTTGCTATGACTATAAACAAGAAGAGGCAGGGTCAATCGCTCTCATATGTTGGACTATATTTAGCAAGTCCTATTTTTAATCATGGACAATTGTATGTTGTTGTTTCAAGGGTTACAAATAGACGTGGCTTAAAGATCTTTATACTGGATAAAGAAGGTCATCTTGGTAGAAACACTATGAATGTTGTGCACAAAGAAATGTTTAATAACGTATTTTAATTTTATGCAGATGCCACGTTGCTTGAAATACAACACTTAACACACTATGTACCAATTGTATTATAACTATTACTATGAATTCAAAGATGACCCTATATACTTAAGCTCTTCCATTTGATGTAATTAATTACTGAATTAAGATTTGTGCATTGCACAAAACTAATAATATGTATGAACTCTACACTTTGAACTAATGAAGAAGATAATTTTTCCTCCATTTTGTAAGCTATATTATTGCTATACAATTGTTGAGAATATTGGATCGGTCATGAGATGCTTTATGTTTTTGGTTTGATGACTGTGTTAGTTTAGGCTTACGGTGGTGAGATTGAACTAACTATATCAGTCATTTGTTAGGTTTGGGACATTACAATAAGTAATACTAAAGTGTGCTCATATAAAGGATGAAGCACAAAGAATGATCAATATATAATGTGTAGTTTATTTGATCGATATATAAAATGAGTTTGCAAGCTCGATCGAAGCTGTCATTTAACGTAGAAGAGCTCGTTCTTATGATGTTGCCTGTTACACAACACTAAGCATTCTCCTATCTTTACATGCTTTGTTTAGAATCCGACATTTCTATACCATACAAATAGAAGAATGAAGAAGGTGGTGAGCCAAGACCTACAGAAGAATAATGACAATCCCTTTCTCTTTCTCTCTTCTTTGTAATTTGCCGATATGTAAGAAATCTGCTAAGCAACCGTTCGATGTTTCTATTCAGCACATGATATTCATGCAGCTTATAGATAAAAGAATGATGAAGAAGGTGAGACAAGATCCGCAAAAGAACGAATAAGATGATCCCTTTCTCTTTGCTCGATAATGGTAACTAAACATAGGTCATTGAAGGCATAAAACAAAGCATTAAGAACAATAAATTTTTGATGAGGTTATATTTATTGATGAAAGTGAGAGTCAAAATTGTAAATTAAGCATACTAAAAAAATGTAATTTCTCCATTATATGTTTTTTGGGTTGATTTATCTAACACTCTAGCTTTCTCTCCTTTCTACGTACTCATTAGTTCTTCCCCCATGCATTCTACATAATGGAATAGAAGAATATAATATGCTCTTTCTCTCTCTAAACTCACCTCATCATGATAACATCTATCACTCGCAAAACAAAAACATGTCGATTGAGTCAATCTAGTGCACACAGACAAGAAATAGTATAACACCAAATGCATCACAAATTATTATCGATCATCATATTATCACCAATTGCACACAGTGAGACACACAAACACCAAGGAAGAAGAGGATAATGCAACCACAATCACTTTATTGTTATGCTCTAAGCTATTCAATCATCGACTACAATGCATATAGTAGATTTACTTATTTTCAATCATTAATCACACGAGTTAGTTGTTATGTTCAACTTATCTTCCTCTTCAATGTACAAGTTATTGAAGATTAATTGTTGTTGATGTCCATCAATATTGTCATTTAGAATGGTTGCTTTATTCGAAACACTATGTTCCAAGCATACAAAACAAAGCATTATTAACAAATTTGGGATCTATATTTTCATTGTCGTCATCTGCCTCCATTTTATTTGTGTCTACATCATAGGATAACTAGATTTACAAGTTCCAAACATAATAGCAAGCACATGAAACTGTAACCTCTAAAGATATATTAGATGTATGATGTAGAGATGCCTATAATCAGTTAGCACATAAAACCATACTTTTACCAACTAGAGTTGGATATAATGGAAAGTGTTAGTCTCGTACAAGATGGTGAACCTAGGTTCGAATCCCTATTAGGAGAGGTATCCATATTTAATGCCTGATAGTGCTTCGAGCAAGATTGCCTCCAATAGAGGATACCTATAGGAAACCACCAAAAAAAACTTCCAATTTTCTTTTAGAACAACATTTTAGCTGTCTTTAAACAAAAGGAAAAATTACTTTTTATATCCCTAATATTTACACCAAGTTTCAATTTCGTCCCTAACATTTTTTTTTGCATCATTTATGTCCTTCATGTTTCATTTTTGTTTCAAATCTACTATTTTCACTAATGTCATTTATTCAACTAATAGAAAATGTTGACTAGACGGCACACGTAATACATCTTAGGCAACACGTTATTAGCCATGTGGACTTAAACATAATATTCCAAAAATACCTTAAACTCTATCGATCGATCTCTCATCTGCCACTATACAATGTCGTCTTCTCTACTTTATTTCTTAGCTCTGTAAATTGGTTCTAGTCACTGGTGACCTCTTTCTTTCATTTTTCCACCACCGCTCACTTTCTCTCTTTGATTATTGCTCTGCACCATCGTACTCCATCGTTCCGTCCATTGTGCCACCCTGGCGCTAGCCTCATAAAGAGTAAGGCTCTTGGTTGGATGGCACCCAAGCGCCTAAGGTGCCACACCTTGAACCTTGTCTTCTCTTAGCGAAAAACCTTCCGTTTGGTCCCTAATCTCAATTCTAATCACATCATCCATAAATGTAATTGGGGTATTAAATATGTTCCAACAAACCTAAAAGGCCACCTTTAAACGCTACCCAACAACCATATTGAGCCACGATATCATAATTTCATTATTGCCCCTCAAATTCCCAATTTCTTTACCTAGGGTTCATATGAGCCTTTACTCCAAATTCAGCTTCACACTTCCATTTGTACACATGTTTGAATTGGTTTTTGTCAAGATAAGACTCAAGGAAAACCATTCTAATCCATCCTACAAGATGAGACCCAAGCATTCACAATTTCAACCTAGGGTAGAGGGAAGCGCAAACATGAAATTGGGGAAGGGAAGGAAGAGTTGTCTCACCTCAAGCTTGAAGTTTCTGAAGTGAAGGTCGACTGCCAAAACACCCAACTTGCCAGATTAAGCCTTGAGTGATAGGAGGTGATAGTCTGGGTAGTGGGAGGAGAAGAAAGAGGAGGATAGAGAGTGGAACAAATGACTAAGCGTGTTTGCAAGAGTCTTATATAGGGGAGAGGGACTAAAATAAAACTTTCAACACTTACTATGTTATAGGGTTATATAATCATAAAGTTACTCAACAACATTATAATTTACCGTAACATGCACAAGAGTGAAATTTTTCACAATTAAGCACAAACTTTTTATTCTTTTAGTTTGGTCCCTTTACACCATTTAACCCCATTTACACATGGAATTTACTTAGTTTCCTAAGAAAACCCCTAGGTTTTACAAGTTCCATGCTCTGGAAAATTAGAGGCTGTTATTCATCAAATTTTCTTTGCATAAAGGACATTAAAAACCACAAAAATTGATAGACAAATAAAGCGGGAAATTAAGGTCCAAAAATTAAAAATGAAATCCAAAATGAATCAAGCCAAAACCAGAGCGTCTAGGAAGAAATAAGAAATAGAAGATGCAAGGATGTGACTTGTAATAACATTAAGGGAAAAGTATACTTCATGTCCCTAACGTTTACACCAAGTTTCATTTATGCTCATAACATTTGTTTTTAGTTAAATATGTTCCACATGTTTCATTTTTTTGCAAACATTTCCTTTTTTTAACATTATCAAAGAAACTAATGGAAATATCATCCTGAAATTACACATGGCAAATATCATCATTTACGTCACTTGCCACGTAGACCCATCACCTAAAATTACAAAAATGCCTTCAATATATTTTATTTTGAAAAAACACTCATCTCTCACTCTCTCACTCACATACTCACAAACTGAGATGCTCCATAACTCCCTACGCTGACTTGAAAGTCTTTGTTTTCACACACTGAGATGATGACATTGCCAGAGCTCTACTCCCCAGAGATGGCATCTTGGGAGATCCTCTTGGTGCTTGAGACGATGGGGTTGACGACATCGACAGAGAATTAGCAGTCGGAGATGCCGTCGTCAAGGATCTCCTAGAGACGAAGAAGCAAGGGTGGAGGATAGAGGGCTGCCGATGGGAGAGGAGGTGGTGACCAAAGAGCTAGAGGGGGTCTGTAATACCCTTTAATTTCAGAATATAATTCGTTTAAGAGTATTTTAGAATTTTACAACGTTACTTTAGTTATTTATTTTGGTCATTTTTAATTTTCATATTTAATTGTTCTCTTTGAATATTATTTATGAAAATTGAGTTAAATGACTGGACTGAATATTTGAACTACGTGGAATATATTCTAAGAATGGTGAAATTCATGGAAAAGTGGTTTAAGAATGGTCAATTAGTCTATTTATTGTAAATTGACTGGATGGGTTTGGATGTTGGGTTATGGATACCAATGGGTTATTCAATAACCCATTAGAAATAATTAATATAAAGTTTCAATAGTACCCCCTCATTTTTCTCACGCAACCGAAGCAGCTGAGGAAGTTTTCTCTCCTTTCTTCATTCTCTTCTCAAATCCTTTCCTTGATCGTCAGAGTTTTGATTATTTGTTCGGTTCAAAAGCTTTGTAAGGATCAAAGGTAAGCTTTAATCTCATTATTTTCCTTAAATCTAAGTTTATATGGAAGATTAGAGGAGGTTTTGTTCTTGAAGATTTTGATGATAATTCATGAATCTCAGTTGTTTTAGAAGTTATATTTGAGTTATAATCGGTTAAAAGAGTTGAAATTCTGGTTTTGAAACAAAAAAGGAAAGGATGAATTTGTTAGAAATTTTTGCAAAAACTTCTGCAAAAAAACTCGAGTTACTGTAGCGACCAGAAATTTCGGGAAAATCTGGAAATTTTTCTTCGAGTTACTGTAGCAGTTACTGTAGTGTCGGCAGTCAACGGTACTGTAGCAGTCAACGTTACTGAAGCGAACCGTTACTGTAGCAATCAGAAAATTTTGCGTATTTTCGTGATTTTGTTTCCTTTCTTATGTTTCCTTGTAATATATTTTACTAGGAAATTTTCTTACACAAATTCTAGTGTGGAACAAGGTAAACTTGGACAAACATCAAGGTGAGTGAATAACCTTGCTCAGCTAATTTGATATTACTAGTCAAAGTACAATATAAGTCCCATTTACAATATTATTTGGATAATAAGCAATCAATTTTTCATATGAGAGTATATGATGATCGGTAGAAATAAGAGTATGTAGAAATTATTTTATTTCATGACAATTGTAATATGTGATAAATTCTCACTATCTTATTAATGAGTAAAGATCTACGGGATCTAATACACGAGTTGAAAGGGTTAAAGTCCCATACTACTCGGTGTATATTTAAGAAATCTTATACACGAGTTTGAAAGGGTTAAAGTCCCATACTACTCAGTACATATCTATGAAACCTATACACGAGTTGAAAGGGTTAGAGTCCCATACTACTCGGTGTATACCTATGAGATCTTATTCACGAGTTTGAAAGGGTTAGAGTCCCATACTACTTGGTGTATATCTATGAAATCTTATTCATGAGTTTGAAAGGGTTAGATTCCTATATTACTCGATGTATAAGACAATTAATTATATGAGTAAATGTGGTATTTGTACTTTTGATATTTTATATAGTACAGTTATTTACTTACTGAGTTTTTAAATAAACTCACACTCCCTATGATTATTTTTTTCAGATATAGAAAACAAAGAACAAGAGTATCCGTTTGAAGAATAGAAGCCCCTTGGAATTATCCTCTATTTCTGTCTGGTGGGATACCAGTACTTATTAATGTGGATACTAGGAACGCTCTGTACTTTCTATAGGTCTCCTAGGCTTGCGATGAGATAGAAATATCAGACTATGTATGTCTATATTTGCTTATCAGATGAATATAATTCTGTAGTGTGGAATGAATGATTAAGGTTGAATGTAAAACCTTACAGAATATATGTAAATAACGTATGTTTGAGAATTTTATCAAATGAGTAGTATCTTTTCACATGTTCAATTTTTGGGATGTGACAAATTTGGTATCAGAGGATAGGTTTTATAGGTCCCCTATAGAGTACAGAGCAAAGTGATCTTTGTGGGCCCTTCCCTATTGTCATGAGCCGCGGCATGACCATAGGATTAGGTTCCATAAAAGACCTTGTAGAGTATAACGTCATTTTATAGATAACTTCTCAGTGGGGCTAGTAAGTGATATTTTGTTTATGTCTGAAAATTGTTTGTTGTGTGTGTAGATCTGTGACAGATCAATGTCAGAAGGATCTTCTAATAATAATGAGCATATGGGTCCAAGGAGGGCCATAATTCCACCAGTACATGTGCAAGATGATCCTAACCGTGGTGATAGTTTACATGCTCAAAGTACTGAGGGCGCAACTAGTGAGCAAGCAAGGAGAGTCGAACCTAATGCTCACGTTGGTAATGCAACTATTGCACATGTGATTAATTTGATGAATGAACGATTTGACCGATTTGAGGCTGAAATGAGAGGTCGAGCTGCACAAGCTAACCTGCCAGTGGATCCTCCTATTGTTGAAGCTGAAATTGTACCACCAGCTCAGTTAGCTGGAGGAGATAATGTAAGGGAGGTAAGAATGTCTGAGTTCCAGAAAATGAGGCCTCCTACTTTTTCAGGGGAAGATCCCAAAGAGGACCCACAATGTTTCCTTGAAGATTGTGAAGTAATCTGTGATGCTATAGGGTGTTTTCCTACTCAAAAGGTAGAATTTACTTCCTTTCAGTTAAAGGGTAGGGCTGGTAAATGGTGGAGGAACTGGAAGAAAGCTAGAATTCAAGGCGCACCGCCAGTTATGTGGACAGAATTTTACAGATTGGTTATGGATGAATTTCTTCCAGCAAGTGAACGATCATCTAGGGCCAGGGATTTTCTGTATCTACGGCAGGGAACCATGACTGTTGATGAATATTCAGCTCAGTTTGTTAAATTATCTGAATATGCCCCTGAAATCATTCCTTCTGAAAGGAAGAAAATAGAAAAATTTGTGGAAGGGCTTCGTGATGCCTTATATGATCAAGTGGGTTCTAATATGAACGATTACTCTTCGTACTCACAAGCTGTTGATGTGGCCCGAAGAATGGAAAAGAGGTCAAAGAATAAAGAAGAATATCGTCAAAAGAAGAAAGCTAGATATAGGAGATCTTTTGATCAAGGGGAAGACTCAGGGACTTTGAAACCCTTTACTACATCACAACATGCTCCAGCCACTCCTACTAAGTCATCTTATTCTACAGCCAATGTGGCTAAGCCTCGTTTAGAGAGCAGGGGTGGTTTTAGCTCTTCTAGTAGAGGAAGTACTCAAGGTAGAAGGGAAAAACCTCAATGTCCTGAATGTGGAAAGTTTCACTTCGGAGAATGCAGGTTAAACACTGTTGGTACAGCTTGTTTTAACTGTGGACAAAAAGTACATTTTATAAGGGAGTGCCCTCAGCTCATGACAAGACCAGGTCAAGGGTCTACCTTGCCACCTCGACCACAGTCTATTTCTGCTTCTATTACTCGAACACCAACCCCTTCAATAGGGGGTAGTATGGGAAGAGGCCAAGGTGATCGTGGAAAACAAGCTGCTGGCAGAGGAAATGCAAGAGTATATGCTCTAACCCGACAGGATGCTCAAATATCCAATGCTGCAGTTACAGGTATATTATCTGTTAATACTTTTGCTGCACGTATTTTGTTTGACCCCGGTTCTACTCACTCATATGTGTCACCCCTATTTGCCAAGAGATTTACATTTGATTCGATTATTCTTAAAGAACCATTCTTGGTTTCCACACCGATGAGAGAGACTTTGATGGTTAAAACATGTTATCGTTCTTGTAAAATAATTGTTGGGGGCATGGAAACTGAGATAGATCTTATGATTCTCAATATGTTAGATTTTGATGTGATTTTAGGGATGGACTGGCTATCTTCTTGCCATGCTACTATTAATTGTCGTGACAAAGTTATTTCCTTTAATATGCCGGAGAGGAGTAATTTTGTGTTTCAAGGAGATCGAAGTGATGTACCTTGCAACATGATATCTATGTTAAGTGCCCGGCGTATGTTGCGAAAGGGATGTCAGGGATTTCTAGCTTTTATCAAAGATTTAGAAAAGAAAGAATAGAAGTTAGAAGACATTCATGTGGTTAATGAATTCCCAGATGTGTTCCCAGAAGATTTACCTGGATTACCGCCAGAAAGAGATATTGAGTTCAGTATTGATTTGGTCCCAGACACAAGACCAATTTCTATTCCACCTTATCGTATGGCTCCTGTTGAGCTAAAAGAACTCAAAGAACAATTGGAAGATTTGTTGAACAAAGGGTTCATTCGCCCAAGTTTTTCACCTTGGGGTGCTCCTGTTCTTTTTGTGAAAAAGAAAGATAGTTCTATGAGATTATGTATAGATTATCGTCAGCTGAATAAAGTCACAGTGAAAAATAAGTATCCTTTACCAAGGATAGATGATTTGTTTGATCAGCTTCAAGGAGCAAAATACTTCTCAAAGATTGATCTAAGGTCTGGATATCATTAGTTATGAATTAAGAACGATGATATACCTAAGACAGCTTTTCGTACACGGTATGGACATTATGAGTTTCTTGTGATGTCTTTTGGGTTGACAAATGCACCAGCAGCATTTATGGATTTAATGAACAGAGTGTTTAAATCCTTCCTTGATAAGTTTGTAATTGTATTTATTGATGATATTTTGGTATATTCAAAGAGTCATAAAAAACATACTGAGCATTTGAGAATAGTGCTTCAGACCTTGAGAGAGCATCAGTTGTACGCAAAGCTCTCAAAATGTGAATTCTGGATGAGTCATGTAACGTTTTTGGGACATGTTATTTCCCAAGAAGGTATTCATGTAGATCCAAGTAAAATTGAAGCAGTAAAACAATGGCCTAGATCAACAACTGTGTCGGAAGTACGTAGTTTTCTTGGCTTATCAGGGTATTACCGTCGCTTTGTCAAAGATTTCTCTAAGACGGCTCTCCCATTAAATAAGTTAACCCGAAAGAATGTTAAATACATTTGGAATGATTCATGTGAGCAAAGTTTCACCCAATTGAAAGAGTGTTTAACTTCTGCACCAGTCTTAATCCTACCATCAGGACCAGGGGGTTACTCTGTATTCTGTGATGCCTCAAAGATAGGCTTAGGGTGTGTGTTAATGCAACATGATAAAGTCATAGCTTATGGCTCACGTTAACTTAAAAAGCATGAAATGAATTACCCCACTCATGATTTGGAAATGGCAGCTGTAGTGTTTGCCCTAAAGATATGGAGACATTACTTGTATGGGGAAACTTGTAAAATTTTTACAGATCACAAAAGCCTTAAGTACATTTTTGAGCAGAGAGATCTCAATCTAAGGCAACGAAGGTGGATGGAACTTCTGAAAGATTATGATTGTACCATCCTTTACCATCCAGGTAAAGCAAATGTAGTGGCTGATACTCTAAGTCGAAAGTCTATGGAAAGTTTAGCTCACATTGCCACTATAAGGAGGTCTCTAATACATGAACTACAAGAATTGGAAGCTGATGGAGTATTCTTCGAGATCACTGAGTCAGGTACATTTCTGGCTCATTTAACAGTTAGATCATCCCTTGTTGAAAAAGTAAAAGCAACTTTAGAAAATGACATTGATATGGTCAAAATCAGAGATAAGGCAAGGCAAGATCTAGCACCAAGTTTCTTGGTAGATGAAGAAGGAGTCTTATGGTTTAATGGGAGACTCTGTGTCCCCAACATTGAATCTTTGAAACATGAAATCTTAATGGAAGCTCATGGTTCGCCCTACATTGTACATCCTGGTGCTGTGAAAATGTATCAGGACCTGAAACAAGTTTACTAGTGGGAGGGCATGAAGCGAGATGTGACTGACTTTGTAGCTCGATGTTTGACTTGTCAGCAAGTTAAAGCTGAACATCGACGACCACCTGGTTTGATGCAAAAACTAGATATTCCCGAGTGGAAGTGGGAAATGATCACTATGGATTTTGTAGTAGGTTTACCTCGATCAAGGAAATGACTCAATATGGGTCATAGTGGATCGACTTACTAAGTCAGCACATTTTCTTCCTGTTCATACCACTTTCAGTGTAGCAAAACTTGCTCGACTTTATGTTAAAGAAATAGTGAAACTTCATGGTGTACCAATATCCATTATATCAGACCGAGGACCTCAGTTTACTTCTCGGTTCTGGAAAGTCTTTCAAGAGGCTTTAGGTACCAAAGTGAATCTTAGCACAGCATTCCATCCTCAGACTGATGGACAGTCCGAAAGGACAATTCAGACTTTAAAGGATATGCTAAGAGCTTGTGTGATGGATTTCAGTGGAAGTTGGGAAGATCATTTGTCTCTCATTGAATTTGCTTATAATAACAGTTACCAAGTGTAATACCCATGAAAAAATAAAATATAAATATTTGTTTACAAACTACTGTTACTATTTCAGTATACAGTACTGTTTACCTGTATAATACTATTTACATATATGATACTGTTCACTTATACAATTGAAATATCAAGTACTAGATGTGGTTTGGTCATAAGAGAAAACTAGAAAGAAGTTCGTGGGAGAAAATGACGTTTTATGTGTAAAAATACCCTCAGGGACTAAAGTGAAAGGACTGAATTGAAAAGAAACTTAAAGGTTTAAGGTGAAATGATAGTTTTCCCCTTAAGTTTTCAATAGTAAGCCGCCTGCGACTTTTCCGTAGTTGTACAGTAACTGTAAATGATTAACGTGGATTATTTTATTAGAAATGTCATTTTCATGAATAGTAAATTGAATATTTTATTAGCGCATAGTGTTAAATAGTACCCTTGACTTTTGCTATAAATAGGCCCTTCCATTTCACTTCTAAACTCACACCTTCAACTTCTCTTCTTCTCTCCTTAAGTTTCTCTTACTCCAATGTTAGGCTTATGAGATTTTGGGCCTTTCCTTTTCAGCTTAGGTAAGGATACTATGCCCTTTCTATGTCTTTCAAATTTTAGAAGTTAATTTCTTAAGTATGCTCTGTGGTTGCGGTTTTGGCCGATCTTCCACATCAGAAAAACTGTCCTTAGCTGTTTATATGTTATTTTGATTCTGTGATTACCGAAATAGAATGTAAACTGTGAATAATACATGTCTAGGAAAGTTCTGGCTAAGGAAAGACCTGATTTTTAAGTGTGTCCAGTGTAATCCTACACTCTTTCCTGGGAACTTACCTGGTGTACTCTTTTACAGATTTTATTCTCTATTTCTGGTATGAATAGTAACCGTACGTATGAATAGTGACCGTACGTATGAATAGTAACCGTATATATAAACAGTAACCGTACGTATGAACAGTATTTGTACGAAAACAATCCTGACGTATTTTCTCTAATCTTTCATGAAAATCTCCGTAGCAGAACACCGAAATTCACCTGAGAACTCTTGTATGTAATGACTTAGAGAAGCGATGCTCGTACGGAATCCAGGTGAGTGAAACGACCCCGTTTTAATAGAGTTTTAGCATTATTGGTGATAAAAAGTATGTCGTAGGACACTCCCAAGATTCATAGAGGGAAATTGGATTCAGAATGACGAATATAATGAGATAATTAATCCAGAAGTATGGATAAGAAAAAGCAAGTATCTCATGATGATGTGAAGATTGAATCTCTTGATATGTGGTTTATAAATCTATAATATAGTTATATACTATACCTGTTATATGGATAAATATTATATTGAGCTTCTGATTATGATATGAAATGCTATTGATTGTGATTGAGCGGGACAGTACCCCCTCTCACGGCAAGGCGGAAAACCCGGTTGACAGGGTGTCTTGACCAATGAGTGTGGAGACAACGATTCCCTCAGTAGGGATATAGCCCGGATTGGTGATAAATCCGTGAGGCGCCCTAGCTAAGAGGATGAGGTTGTGCGTCATGGTGAAAATATACATAATTGGTGAGCCGGCCTGTGTGCGCTCTCCGGGATATATTGCCATTGACGAGTACTAGTAACGTTTATTGAATTGGATGAATTTTTATCTTCTTGTATGTAAAAGGATGATGTTGTGCGTCATGGCGAAAATATACATAATTGGTGAGCCGGCCTGTGTGCGCTCTCTGGGATATATTGCCATTGACGAGTACTAGTAACGTTTGTTGAATTGGATGAATTTTTATCTTCTGTCTATTGGTTGAGTATGAGCCTTTGGATATGCTTGCATGACTGGTAATGTATTTGAATTTTATTAACGCGAGGCCGATTCGCTCATTGAGTTTAAAAGCTCACACTGTTTGTACAACCTTTTTGTTCAGATCAGGTTGCCAGCGAAGAATATCTGCTAGAGGAGTAGATCACTTTGGACCTTCATGTTGTCGGGTAGACCCCTCTTTTGTTATAGATTATATTGCTCTGTAATCGTCTAGGACATCTAGGTCAGGGGTTCGACATTTGGCTTGTATGTCAGTATAATAATGTATTTTAAATTGATAATATATTATTACATGCAAATAATCTCTATGATTTTCAGATAAGAAAATTTGATATATTTATCGGAAGGCTTACAGTGATGAGAGATTCATCATTGTGCCGGTCATGTGCCCAGAAAACGGGTCTTGACAAAGTTGGTATCAGAGCAATGGTTGTTAGGTCTCCTAGTGATTATAGAGCAAGGTAACCTTAGTGGGACCTCCTCTATCGTTGTGAACCCGGGCACAACTATAGAGAGACGGCTCTACTGAAGGTCCTGTAGGATGTTTTCATTTCCTTTCCCTCCGAGACTTATCTCTTCTTAGGAAGTATGTTCTCAGTTTTAGTTTTAGACAGATGTGGCTACACTTTTGAACTTAGTCAAGGAAAAGTTGTTACTTGTTTTGATTCCGTTGCTGTCAGATCAAATTTTTATATGGTGGATTTTATAAGCTGAATTCATGATTGATTTTGTGTAGCTATATTATTTTAGGGTACCAGCCAATAAAAGAAACCACTTGCATTAAAAAAACACTGAAGGATTACATTGCAAAAAAAGAAGAAGTTTACTCATGCATGAGTAATCTAAAAGCGAGGTGGTCTCGGATTAGGAGGGTTGTATTGTATCATCACCCCTCGACCATTCCTTGGAGCAAGAGACATAGCAATGTCGCGGAGGGTAGTGTAAATTCCATTCATACAATCAACACTTCTTTGCTGTTGATTGCAGAAGCACTGAGTGGACCAATAGAAGAACCTATCTATTTTTGAAGTCATTGCCGCGTTATTACGTTTGGTTAACTTCTCCAGGTCCTCTATCATCTTCTTGAGAATCTTCACCTCCTGCTCTAAACAGGCGATTTTGTCCTCCGAGCTATGACCTGTACTAATCTCCTCGGCCTCCTCAATCTTCTTCATCTTCTTCTCCTTTTGATTTTCTTGAGATCCCTCGAGAGGTCTTTTGCCCTTGTCCCTGCATAAACTTAAGTTTAAGTCAAGTTCTTCTTCCTTAGCCTCTACTGTGAGATCAATGTACTTCCTTGAGGCCATGATTTGAAAAAATTTAGAAATTTTTGTAAGAGTATGAGGCGAGAGGAATACTGGGGGATTGTAGGCTTAGAGATTATTACTCTTTGTGGTGTGGTAACTGAGAACGCTGAGAAGGTTTTTATAGAGAAAAAATTTGGACTAAGAGACAAAGAAGATATCTCTTCACCGCACCCCTACACGATCAACCTATGGATTTCTGCAAGCTGGAAGCCAGAAGTCTAGGGTAGGCGTGCACACCGATAGCGCGTTGCATTAATGCCAAAACCATGAAAGTCAATATTCGGTGGATTTGCGGCCGATTTTACTTGGTTTTCCCATTTCTCCCGTTGGCATTTTCTGAAATTTAAAGAAGTTGATAATATAGCCATTAAAGATTGCCTTGGATGCTTTTATGATGAACTGAAATGCATTTCTCTATTTTATTGTATTGTTCTTGAGAGCCTTCAGTTGAGTATGATATACATAACTGATTGAATCATGTTGTAATTACATGTATGTATGTTATTCATGCATAATGAGTGAAGGCTACGATCAAGGAGAATATGTGATGATCCTACATATACTCATAGAGATGTGAAATCAAAATGACTTGGATAGAATGAAATGTGTAGAGGATAATACATCTTCATGGTTACACATACTTACATATAATGCTCTCGTGGGCAAATGAAAGGCAATATTTCCTTGCATCATGATAATACTTGATACATGTGCCGTAAGCAGTTAACTTTGTTTTAAAATATATATATTTACATATATATTATGTGTAAGTCTAGAGTAAAGACACTGATTAGAATATAAGATAAGGCTAATATGAGACTACCCGATTATAGAGTGATATCGTGATATGAGATTACACTATAAGACAAGTATAGAGTGAGGAAATTATAGATTGAAACGACGATTAGTCGAAAATTTTGAGAAAGGTCAAGATTAGCCGAAAATTTTTTTTGAGGAAATCTTTGACTTATGTTAATTGCATTAAATTATATTTACTATTTACTTGCATGTCCGACATTAATTGCTGGCATTGCGACGTATGTGATCTGTAAACCTTATAGCGAGCGGCATGTAGGTTGTGGTGGCTTTTAGCTCCAGGGGCTTCGGGTTGTCTATAAATCTTGTACGCCCGTTACCCCACTCATCACACCAAGCGAACTTCTTTCATTACATACCTATTTCTCAATCTCCATTCCTTTCTCATTCAAAGTTATTTCTGAGATCCCTAGAGAAATGGCCGATAATAAGTCTTTCAACTTGAATTTTGAGACTGGCAATATAGAGCTTGATTTAAATCTAAGTCTCGGAGACAACAAAGGGAAGAGACCTGTAGACAGATCACTAGAAATTAAGAAAAGAAAGAGGGATGTAATAGAGTTTGAGGAGGACAGTACTGCAACATCCTCAGAAAATAAGCTTGCGTTCCTGGAGCGTAAGATCGAAAATCTAGAGCGTAAGATAGAGAGCCTGGAATACAAGACAGAGGACCAGAAGCGACTAATAAGTCGTCTATTTGAAAACCAAGAGAAACTGATAAATCGTCGTTTCGGGGAACTGGCCAATCGAGTTGATAGACATTCAATGTTTGCAACTCAAAATTTTCGTGACCAAAAAGCAAGGTGTATTGACTGTATGAACGGAGTGACTTATGCTCTTCGCCAAATTTCTCAAGCGCTTCCTCCAGAAACTCTTTCTAGGCTACAACGATTAGCTTCCTCCTTAAGGTCTGAAGCACCTTCCTCTTCTAGACCTGGAGCACCTTCTACATTTCAAAAGCCTCCTCGTCCTTAATTTATTTTTTTCTTTTGTTTGTACCTAAAGCTATATTTGGTTTCAGCTTTACGTATTAAAATTATCTATGTACTAGAAATAAAATTTAAGTTTGTATTTAGATCTTCTTTGTTGAAGTGATTCCTGTTACTAAAAGAATTTGAGGAATGAGAAGATGTTAGACTTGTTATATTTCATACTTGATTATGGAAATTCTAAAGCACAGTATGGTAATATCCTTTTGACTGAGCAGAGTTACTAAAATGATATTTCATTGTATTTCTGAGCTATGGAGGAGTGCTAAATAAGTATTTTATGAACCTATACATAGAGAACTATGGGTTTGCCCTAATCATTGAAGGGATACAACTCTATATGAGTCATTGAGGTGAGAGGAATTTCTATATATATTTATTTTATAATTATGCGTGAGGAGTATGTTATTTACTTAACACATTTTCTAGAATTGTTCTTCTTAGAGATTTATGTAATGATTTCATTTTATATGACACCTTCAGCTGAGAGTGTCGCCTTAAGGTAGAAGGATCGCCTTTGGGCAAGAGTATTACCTATGGCCAAAATGATGCCTTCAGGTGGAGTACTTGTATTCGTAAAAGTTATAAGTTATGTGTGTGATAACTTGTGTCCTGATATTCAGTATAAACAAGAAAGACCACGTGTCACTTTTGAGAAGACACCTATTTGAGGTTTTACATAGAGACAGAGTTCGTCTCTGATCAGATGGTTTAAGTTTGGTAAAGGTTACGAGGATGAGACACTTTATGGTACAAAAGGTTGTGGAGAAGATCAAACTGATGAAGAAGAGATTACTTGCTGTTTAGAAAAGGAAAAAAAAATTCCTATGAAAATTATTGATAATGTGGTCTAGAGTTCACAGTTGATGCTATAGTGTTCTTGTAAATCTTACCAGGGATGTGAAGAGGTTTGGGAAGAAAGAGATGCAAAGGATGAGATATAGACGAAGTAATCACACTTATTTCAGTCTTGAGATGAGTTTTGAATTCGGGAGACCGAATTCTCTTAAGGGGGTGATAATGTAATACCCATGAAAAAATAAAATATAAATATTTGTTTACAAACTACTGTTACTATTTCAGTATACGGTACTGTTCACCTGTATAATACTATTTACATATATGATACTGTTCACTTATACAATTGAAATATCAAGTACTAGATGTGGTTTGGTCATAAGAGAAAACTAGAAAGAAGTTCGTGGGAGAAAATGACGTTTTATGTGTAAAAATACCCTCAGGGACTAAAGTGAAAGGACTGAATTGAAAAGAAACTTAAAGGTTTAAGGTGAAATGATAGTTTTCCCCTTAAGTTTTCAATAGTAAGCCGCCTGCGACTTTTCCGTAGTTGCACAGTAACTGTAAATGATTAACGTGGATTATTTTATTAGAAATGTCATTTTCATGAATAGTAAATTGAATATTTTATTAGTGAATAGTATTAAATAGTACCCTTGACTTTTGCTATAAATAGGCCCTTACATTTCACTTCTAAACTCACACCTTCAACTTCTCTTCTTCTCTCCTTAAGTTTCTCTTACTCCAATGTTAGGCTTATGAGATTTTGGGCCTTTCCTTTTCAGCTTAGGTAAGGATACTATGCCCTTTCTATGTCTTTCAAATTTTAGAAGTTAATTTCTTAAGTATGCTCTGTGGTTGCGGTTTTGGCCGATCTTCCACATCAGAAAAACTGTCCTTAGCTGTTTATATGTTATTTTGATTCTGTGATTACCGAAATAAAATGTAAACTGTGAAGAATACATGTCTAGGAAAGTTCTGGCTAAGGAAAGACCTGGTTTTTAAGTGTGTCCAGTGTGACCCTCCACTCTTTCCTGGGAACTTACCTGGTGTACTCTTTTACAGATTTTATTCTCTATTTCTGGTATGAATAGTAACTGTACGTATGAATAGTGACCGTACGTATGAATATTAACTGTATATATGAACAGTAACTGTACGTATGAACAGTATCTGTACGAAAACAATCCTGACGTATTTTCTCTAATCTTTCATGAAAATCTCCGTAGCAGAACACCGAAATTCATCTGCGAACTCTTGTCTGTAATGACTTAGAGAAGCGATGCTCGTACGGAATCCAGTTGAGTGAAACCACCCCGTTTTAATAGAGTTTTAGCATTATTGGTGATAAAAAGTATGTCGTAGGACACTCCCAAGATTCATAGAGGGAAATTGGATTCAGAATGACGAATATAATGAGATAATTAATCCAGAAGTATGGATAAGAAAAAGCAAGTATCTCATGATGATGTGAAGATTGAATCTCTTGATATGTGGTTTATAAATCTATAATATAGTTATATACTATACCTATTATATGGATGAATATTATATTGAGCTTCTGATTATGATATGAAATGCTATTGATTGTGATTGAGCGGGACAGTACCCCCTCTCACGGCAAGGCGGAAAACCCGGTTGACAGGGTGTCTTGACCAATGAGTGTGGAGACAACGATTCCCTCAGTAGGGATATAGCCCTGATTGGTGATAAATCCGTGAGGCGCCCTAGCTAAGAGGATGAGGTTGTGCGTCATGGTGGAAATATACATAATTGGTGAGCCGGCCTGTGTGCGCTCTCCGGGATATATTTCCATTGACGAGTACTAGTAACGTTTGTTGAATTGGATGAATTTTTATCTTCTTGTATGTAAAAAGATGATGTTGTGCGTCATGGCGAAAATATACATAATTGGTGAGCCGGCCTGTGTGCGCTCTCTGGGATATATTGCTATTGACGAGTACTAATAACGTTTGTTGAATTGGATGAATTTTTATCCTCTGTCTATTGGTTGAGTATGAGCCTTTGGATATGCTTGCATGACTGGTAATGTATTTGAATTTTATTAACGCGAGGCCGATTCGCTCATTGAGTTTAAAAGCTCACACTGTTTGTACAACCTTTTTGTTCAGATCAGGTTGCCAGCGAAGAATATCTGCTAGAGGAGTAGATCACTTTGGACCTTCATGTTGTCGGGTAAACCCCTCTTTTGTTATAGATTATGTTGCTCTGTAATCGTCTAGGACATCTAGGTCAGGGGTTCGACATTTGGCTTGTATGTCAGTATAATAATGTATTTTAAATTGATAATATATTATTACATGCAAATAATCTCTATGATTTTCAGATAAGAAAATTTGATATATTTATCGGAAGGCTTACAGTGATGAGAGATTCATCATTGTTCCGGTCATGTGCCCAGAAAACGGGTCGTGACACCAAGCCAGTATTCAAATGGCACCTTTTGAGGCTTTATATGAGAGACGGTATTGATCTCCTATAGGTTGGTTTGAACTTGGTGAAACCAAAATATTCGGACCTGAGATGATTCAGGAAGATATAAATAAAGTTAAACTTACCAGAGAGAAGTTGTTAACTGCTCAGAGTAGACAGAAATCTTATGCGGACAACCGACAACGTGATCTTGAATTTGCAATAGGTGACATGGTTTTCTTACGAATCTCACCTATGAAGGGAGTAATGAGATTCGGGAAGAAAGGCAAGCTTAGTCCGAGGTATGTTGGCCCATATGAGGTTGTAGACAGAGTGGGTAATGTGGCATATCGCCTAGACCTACCTTCCGACCTAGAGGGAGTTCATCCAAAATTTCATGTGTCCATGCTACGGAAGTATCTTCCTGATCATTCTCATGTCATTCAACCCCAAGAAGTTCATTTTGATGAAACTCTCACCTATGAAGAGGTACCAGTAGCTATCCTTGATAGAAAAGTCAAGAAATTGCGTACTAAAGAAATTCCTACTGTCAAGGTTCTTTGGAGAAATCATTCTCGCGAGGAAGCTACGTGGGAGGCAGAAGATGAAATGTGGAAAAACTATCCACATTTATTTGAAACTTGAGGTAAGATTTTAATTCGAATGACCGAATTCTTTTAAGGGGGGTAGAATGTAATACCCTTTAATTTCGGAATATAATTCGCTTAAGAGTATATTAGAATTTTACAACGTTACTTTAGTTATTTATTTTGGTCATTTTTAATTTTCATATTTAATTGTTCTCTTTGAATATTATTTATGAAAATTGAGTTAAATGACTGGACTGAATATTTGCACTACGTGGAATATATTCTAAGAATGGTGAAATTCATGGAAAAGTGGTTTAAGAATGGTCAATTAGTCCATTTATTGTAAATTGACTGGATGAGTTTGGATGTTGGGTTATGGATACCAATGGGTTATTCAATAACTCATTAGAAATAATTAATATAAAGTTTCAATAGTACCCCCTCATTTTTCTCACTCAACCGAAGCAGCTGAGGAAGTTTTCTCTCCTTTCTTCATTCTCTTCTCAAATCCTTTCCTTGATCTTCAGAGTTTTGATTATTTGTTCGGTTCAAAAGCTTTGTAAGGATCAAAGGTAAGCTTTAATCTCATTATTTTCCTTAAATCTAAGTTTATATGGAAGATTAGAGGAGGTTTTGTTCTTGAAGATTTTGATGATAATTCATGAATCTCAATTGTTTTAGAAGTTATATTTGAGTTATAATCGGTTAAAAGAGTTGAAATTCTGGTTTTGAAACAAGAAAGGAAAGGATGAATTTGTTAGAAATTTCTGCAAAAACTTCTGCAAAAAAACTCGAGTTACTGTAGCAACCAGAAATTTCGGGAAAATCTGGAAATTTTTCTTCGAGTTACTATAGCAGTTACTGTAGTGTCGGCAGTCAACGGTACTGTAGTAGTCAACGTACTGTAGCGAACCGTACTGTAGCAAACCGTTACTGTAGCAATCAGAAAATTTTGCGTATTTTCGTGATTTTGTTTCCTTTCTTATGTTTCCTTGTAATATATTTTACTAGGAAATTTTCCTATACAAATTCTAGTGTGGAACAAGGTAAACTTGGACAAACATCAAGGTGAGTGAATAACCTTGCTCAGCTAATTTAATATTACTAGTCAAAGTACAATATAAGTCTCATTTACAATATTATTTGGATAATAAGCAATTAATTTTTCATATAGGAGTATATGATGATCGGTAGAAATAAAAGTATGTAGAAATTATTTTATTTCATGACAATTGTACTATGTGATAAATTCTCACTATCTTATTAATGAGTAAAGATCTACGGGATCTAATACACGAGTTGAAAGGGTTAAAGTCCCATACTACTCGGTGTATATCTAAGAAATCTTATACACGAGTTTGAAAGGGTTAAAGTCCCATACTACTCAGTGCATATCTATGAAACCTATACACGAGTTGAAAGGGTTAGAGTCCCATACTACTCGGTGTATACCTATGAGATCTTATTCACGAGTTTGAAAGGGTTAGAGTCCCATACTACTCGGTGTATATCTATGAAATCTTATTCATGAGTTTGAAAGGGTTAGAGTCCCATACTACTCGATGTATAAGACAATTAATTATATGAGTAAATGTGGTATTTGTACTTTTGATATTTTATATAGTACAGTTATTTACTTACTGAGTTTTTAAATAAACTCACACTCCCTATGACTATTTTTTTCATATACAGAAAACAAAGAACAAGAGTATCCGTTTGAAGAATAGAAGCCCCTTGGAATTATCCTCTATTTCTGTCTGGTGGGATACCAGTACTTATTAATGTAGATACTAGGAACGCTCTGTACTTTCTATAGGTATCCTAGGCTTGCGATGAGATAGAAATATCAGACTATGTATGTCTATATTTGCTTATCAGATGAATATAATTCTGTAGTGTGGAATGAATGATGAAGGTTGAATGTAAAACCTTACAGAATATATGTAAATAACGTATGTTTGAGAATTTTATCAAATGAGTAGTATCTTTTCACATGTTCAATTTTTGGGATGTGACAGGGTCATTAGGGATGACAAAACAAGGGCGATTAAGCCGGGAAAATGAGCTTTATTAGGAGTACCAGGAACAGAAGACGACTTGTGAGGCTGTTGGGATCTCACAGAAAACACCACAATGGTCAATTTCTGAAGGTTTCAAGACCCAACCTTGTTTTCCACCAACATAGAACTTGTGGGGATGAGATTAAGGGAGAAGGGTGAAACTGAAAAGAAAGAAGACGACAAACAGGGGTGTAGGAAGCTCCATGAGAAGAGGAAAGCTAGGAGAGGTGTAGGAGAGGTGTGGGAGAGAGAGAGAGAGAGAGAGAGAGAGAGAGAGAGAGAGAGAGAGAGGAATAGTAGTTTTCTTTAAAATTCTTATTAAGGGCATTTTTGTAATTTCAAGTTTGAGTCCACGTGACAAGTGACGTGACAGATGATATTTGTCACGTGACAGCTTAATCAGTATTTTCCATTAGTTTCTTTGATAGTGTTAAAAAAAGGACATATTTAAAAAAAATACATGAGACATATTTAATCAAAAATAAATATTAAAGGTATAAATAAAACTTGATGTAAATATTAGAGACATAAAATATAATTTTTTCTAACATTTATCTGCATCAAAGTATTGACCACAAGAAGCATAAGAGAGGCCTAAGTAAAAAACATTGTTTCTCGCTTTTGCATCTTCCTTGCTGACCGTATACACTAGATTCCATTTGAATGGTCACAGATTTTAAATAAAAAATTAATTTTACACCATTGTCTTATTATAACTTCCTATATATAATTTTAAATGTGATATTAAATGTGAAATTATATATTAAATTAGTAATAAAAAATGTGCAAGCATATGACCTTTTGTGTACATAATTAAATATTATCGCCCTGTAATTTTCCGCCACAGTGCAAGAGCAAAATTGGCGGTCGCAAACTAACTTCCTTGGCTTAAAAAAGCGGAAAAACTGAAAAAATGATTTGTGGTATATATAATCTCTCCTCTCCATCGTGGACGAGGAGCATAGAGTAGTGTGTCTTCACACTGCTCCTGTCACTGCTGTTTCTCTCGCTCTTCCTCTCTTTCTATCACTTCACACTTCACATGCGTTTCTCAATTCTTGCAGCCATTTGAAACCCTAACTTGAGAATTTCAATTTTCAATGGCGATGGCATCTCCATCGACTCCGAGCTTCTCAGCTTCTTTCTGTTCCACTAGGACCCAATTCACTCGCATCGCACGCTTCCCCTCCGTCACCTTGCCTCAGTTTCGCAAAAACCAAACGCTCTCTTTAACTCGTCGACTTGTCGTATCATCCCGTCTCAATTCGTCTAAATCCTCTGATGCTGGTGGCTCTGTCTCGCCTGACAGTGGAGATTTACCCTACGAGCTCCAGCACGATTCTTCGCCTCAGCGTCAGAGGCGCGGATCGCCGGTATTCGTCACGCTCCCAGTGAATGCTGTGGGCCCAGAGGGGCAGGTCCGAAGGCTGAAAGTTATAACGGTTTCGCTCTTGGCGCTTGCGAATGCTGGAGTAGAAGGCGTGGTTTTGGAGATTTGGTGGGGTTTAGTTGAGAGGAATGAGCCTAGGGTTTATAATTGGCGAGGGTACTGGGAACTCGTCATGTTGGCTCGGAGGTGCGGCCTGAAGGTTCGGGTTGTCCTTGCTTTTCATCAGTGCGGCACGGACTCTGCTGATCCTAATTGGTATGTGTTAATTGACTTGATTCTATTGATAATGTGGGAGCATATTGGAATTTGCATTTTGATTAATTGGTGTCTCTGGAATGCTTCTCTGGAGATTATAGGATATAAAATGTAATGTGATTCTATTATATCATCTCGAATTGCTACTTACGGTTATCGTATTAGTCACTTTAAAGGCATTAGATAGTAATGAATCTAGGATTTGGGGATAGCTTTAGTTGAGGTTTCCAATTCAAATGGTCTAACAACTCTCAGGTTGTGTTATAATTTGGAATAGATTTAAGTTATTATCTGCGTTACACTTTATTTACTGGAATTCCCAAGCTCATGCTGCCGAGAGAGCTGGTTACTTTATTAGCTGAGTTAGTTGGAGACAGTGATGCTTGACCTAATGAAGTCTATCAATCCTCTTACATGGGTTTGCAGTCTAGATGAGCAATGCAGTGCTAATTAAATTTATCTGTTTTCAGAAAAGCACCCTATTAATGTATATCCCTTCTCAGGGAGTAGCGTACTGCTACTCATTGAACCTCTGCACTACTTAATGTTAATAGGTTCTTCTTTAACTGGAAAAAAGAAAAAAGAAAAATACAATTAGGAATTTGAGGTCCACACTTTTAAAATTTTATTTTTGGTTGGCCATTTTTATCATTTTCTAGTAAATGAGATATTTTCTGGTCGTTCATCTGTCACTAAGAGTAGATGTTGCAAACCTTAAGTTATAAATTTTTTTGTTCATATCATAATTACCATTTTACAGTGGGTTCCTGGGTGGGAAGTAAGTAATTATGACCTGAGGGTTTTCAATTTGATACTGTGTAACCACTTTTACCTGGGCAATTATGATCTGGAGGTCGAATTTATTTGGTTTACTTTTGGTTTCAAGTGCTTTCAATGTTTCTTCTTGTTTCCAAGTCATGAGCCTTATACCCTGGAAGTTTGTCCCTCTGTGTAGGATACCTCTTCCTCAATGGGTACTTGATGAGATAAAAAAGGATCCAGATTTAGTGTATTCGGACAAGTTAGGGAGAATAAGTACTGAATACATTTCGCTTGGATGTGATATGCTTCCTGTGCTGTGTGGACGATCTCCCATTCAAGCATATGCTGATTTTATGAGGAACTTCAGGGACACCTTCAAGCCTTATTTTGGCATTGTCATAACAGTAGGCATCTTCCAAACACTTTGGGATCAGTCTGATGAAGATTCAGGTTCCCTGCCATCAGAATTAGATGCTCATTGTAGTTTGTGTTCATTTTGCAGGGAGTACAAATTGGTATGGGTCCTGCTGGTGAACTAAGATATCCTGTACACCCTTCCCAGAAGTTAATACCAGCTTGGCCCCACGAACTTGGAGATTTTCAATGCTATGACAAGGTTGGTGGAAAATTATGCTTCTGCACTTCTGCTATAATCTTGTAGAGTTGTATTTAATGCTTTATGTGCTCTGGGGATTTTGGGTGATAATTAAATTGCTTACTTTACAGCATACTGCAATCATGAATCACCATCATTTTTAATTTCCTCCTTTTTTTTCCTGATACCCGTCAGTATATGCTTGCATCTCTAAATGCTTGTGCAAGAGAGATTGGAATGCCTGAATGGGGATATGTTGCTCCACATGGTGCTGGAAATTTCAGGCGCAATCCTGAGCATACTTTGTCTTTTAGAAGTCAGGATAGTTCTTGGAACTCACCACAGGGCAAGTTTTTTCTTGAATGGTACTCGGGGATGCTGCTACTGCATGGAGAGAGAATTTGTAGGGAAGCTGAAACTATATTTAGGGGTACAGAAGTCAATATGTCAGCAAAAGTGGCTGCCATTCACAGGCACTATATGATGGACTCTCTTTCATCAGAGTTAATGGCAGGCTATTACAATACTTCTAAAAGGGATGGATACTTACCCATTGCTCGCATGTTTAGTAAGTACGGATTTAGCATATGTTGCTCATGTTTTGAAATGCAAGATGCAGCAGCAAATAAGAGAAACCCATATGGTGGCCCTGAAGGTTTTCTGGGACGGCTGTTGTTGGCTGCTAGGCTTTGTGACATACCACTGGAAGGTCAGAACTTTTCAACTAATTTTAATGATATGTCATTCGAGCAGGTGCTGAAGATGTCAAAGTTTTACTCAGACGGGTTTGAAAAGCGTCCCTTCTCATTCAACTTTGTGAGAATGGACGGGAGAATGTTTGAATCTCGTTTTTGGGATCGATTTACTCGTTTTGTAAGGCAAATGTCTGATGGGAATAGCTTTCGAGCAAGATTAAACTGTGTTAGTGATGCACGTTTGAAGTCCACATCAGGGGTAGCAGAAGTGGGACTGTTTTACCAGCACTGTTAAGTCTAGTTCCGCCCTTAGATATATAAGGCAAAGTTTAGTGTAACCTCCATCATTGAATGCAAATGGTCCGATGATATCGGAGATAGTGTTGCGAAATGTGTAGTAATTGCATATTCTTCAGAGGTTCTTCAATTGCTTTTCAGCAAACAGTTTCTTTTACAAAATACAACCTTACATTGCCTTCCCTGAGTTTTTGGATGGGGAGCATATTATGATCTTATAGAATCTTGAAATGTTGAGAAACTAGTCATTTTTACCGATCATTTTGGTGTTGAAAAATAATTTTAGTTAGTGTTGTGGCCCGTGCGATGCACGATTAAGTTATAATTCTAAAAACTTTTATAATTTATAAAAATAATAATAAGTACAATTGATTTATATGAAACTTATGAATTATGACATATATTTTTTAAACGTAAATAATTAAATATTTTTAATTGATTTATCAGCTCCATAATTAAATTTATTTTACCTACTCCAAATTTGATTTGAATTGATTTATTTATTTAATAGAATAAATTTAAATGAATAAAATAGGTAAATTAATTAATTTTTAATTTGTGGATTATTTATTATTTGTTATAAATTATTTATTGTATAGATCAATGATTGATTGAATATTGATTTCATCTTTATTTTTGAATGCGTTTTTTTTTTGTTTCAATCGGATCCATAGAAGAAAAATATTGAAGGTTGCTGCTACATTTGGACTGGATTTCTAGGCTTCAGATTTCATCTTTCAATAATTTGATTTTTATCTCTTTCTTCAGTCAAGGGATAATAATTTAAAGATTCATATCTCAAATTTTGATTTTTATTAAATTAAAAATTATTTTGAAAAGAAATTAAAATAAAGTCAAATAAAGTAAATTTTTTAATTCACATACCAATTCCATAATCAAATTTATTTTACTTACTAAAAACTCTTCTAAGACACTACAGCGGTCAAATAATAAAAGTAATTTTTTTAATTTCAATTCAAATCATTTAAATAAATTCAAATCAAATAATTAATATTATGTGATGTCATTAATTTGTCAAATTTATTACTTTACCTAATTTATTTATTTATTCAAATTAATTCAAATTAAATAAAATAAAAACATTTACTAATTATTAATTTCACTTATTAATAATTATGGTAATATATTCTAGTAAAAATATATTCTACTATTCACTTTAACAATAACTCACATAATATATTAAATATATTGGGATGCACATAATATATTCTAATAATAATAATATAATTTAAAAATTTGTGAAACTTATGAGACTTATAAGTTATGAAATATATTTTTTAAACCTAAATATTCTAATATAAATTTTGATTATTTATACAAATATAAATTATAAATTTTAATAAAAACTTGTGATAATAATGATCACATTATATTATGATGTAGAATAAGTCATCAAATGGAATAAAATAATAAGATGTATATGTAATCAATAAAAAGTTTTTAATTTAAATTTTTTTACAAAAAAAAAATAATCAAATTAAAAATATTCATATGGAATGTAAGATAATCAACTGTAAAAAAATTTTATACATATAATCAATAATTAATTCCAATATGTCTTGATCCTCGTGCATATATATTTCAATAATTTATTATCTATATATTTCAATTCAAATCAATTCAAATCAAATAATAAAGGTAATTTTTTTAATTTCAATTCAAATCAAATAATTTATTTAATGCGATGTTACAATGGTCAAATAATAAAAGTAATTATTTTGAATTTCAATTCAAATCTTTTCAATCAATTCAAATCAAATAATTAATCTTATGTGGCGTTATTAATTTACCAAATTTATCAAATTTATTAATTTACCTAATTTATTCATTCAAATCAATTCAAATCAAATAAAATAATGAATTTCACTAATTATTAATTTCACTAATTACACTAATTAATAATTATGGTAATATATTCTGATAAAAATATATTCTACTATTTACTTTAACAATAACTTACATAATATATTAAATATATTGGAATCCACATAATATATTCTGATAATAATACTATAATTTATAAATTTGTGAAACTTATGAGACTTATTAGTGACATATATTTTTTAAAACGTAAATATTCTGATATAAATTTTGATTATTTATACAAATATAAATTATAAATTTTAATAAAAAATTTATGATAATAAACGACCACATTATATTATGAAAAAAGATCATACCTTTGACATGAAATGAATGTTTTTTTGCATATATTCTCAGCACTTTTTGAACTTCCACCAGGTTTGAACCTTTTCTAACAAAAGAAAGAACAATCATATCAATTTTGTTGGGAATTCTCCATTTCAAGATATTTTCTTTGTCTTTCTTTGTCAGTGTATGGAGATCCACTATCACTCCAAAAAGAGTAACATTCTTTCTCTCACGAAGAACTGTAAAGTTCTCATAGCGACATCAAACCAAACCTAATTTTTTGTCACATGATAAGACCGTAAATGAGATAATTTCATCTGAGCACAATATTACACTATCAGGTTTCACATCCTTAGCCAACTTTTTGTAGTTCATACAGATTGTATTCTCATATTCCTTTATGCTATAGTTAGTTGATATGGTTATTTTCTGATCTTGTTTTAATTTAATAGGATTACCATCCTTCAGAAATCCAATTCGAATCTTGAGGCCTTACAACATTAGAGACAAAATGAAAAATAAAGAGCACCATAAAATTTGATTGACTCCAAAATATGAAGTGGATTCAAACAAAAGAATTATATTAAATCAAAGAACAAATAAATAAAAAAGGAAAAAAAATACTGGATCTGAGGAGTTTACCTTTCTTCTGTAATAGCCATATTGTTGGACTCTCTACTTATCAGTTGTGTCCCTTTTTCAACATACTCGTGGGCAATATATTGCGTGATTGCTCTTGATTCTGTGCATTGAAATCTTTTTTATAAGGAATTTTACAAATACTAATTTAACAATCTCTGAGTGTGCTTGTTGGAGATGTATATTTAATACTTACCAAATAATTTTAGATATTTGTTTTCAAAGGCTGGAACTTGACCGAATGTCAGCATCAAAAGAAGCAAAAGTTAGTTGAATTGAAACTCAGAGACAAGCAATTCATGAATTGCTCTAACACTTACATTAAGAAAAATGAAAAGTTTCTTTTTGTATTCACTCTCTTTCATGTTAATGGGAACAACTTGAATTCAAGTTGTTTCTTAAAAAGGCAAGTAGTAACCTACATGGTGGCTATCGAGAAGGTGCTTTCGTGAACTTTTATGGCTGCCATGACTAAAAAGATTATACTGAGTTTGAATGAAAATAGAATAGATACAGAGGCGAGTTGCTTTTCTGTAGTCGGTGGCCAGAAATCTACTCTGAAGTTGATACAAGAGCCATCAAATCATTCTTTCATTGCTGCTTTTCAGTTCAACGCATGACACTCAACATTCGGTCATTCTTGAAATTTGAAACGCACTATATTAGCTTGAGATCGAGCTTCAGATTAGCATAGAGGCAATTGATATAAACTCTCCAAACACAGAATTCTTCCAACTTCAAATCGAGCTCCAAATACTCAAATTTTACGATGATTCACAGTTTTAAAAGGGATGGTTTGAATTCTTTTAAATGCAAACTTTTCAAGATTATTTGAATGCAATTATAGAATCAATCATACTAATTTGCATTTAATATATTGCAATTATTTAATTATTTAATTATTAATTAAATTTACGACAATTCAAAGTTTTAAAAGAGATAATTTGAATTCATTTGAATACAAATTTTTCAAATTCATTTGAATGTATTATAGAATCAATCACACTAATTTACATTTAATATATTGTAATCTTCATATAATTTAAAGGAGAGCCCTACAGTATATCTCAAAAGAGTTGCTTAAAATGAATTTAATATAATGTCATTAATAGAAATGAATTTATTCATGTACATAAATTTATTCATTTAATTTTTATTTTAATTTAATAATTTTATTATATGTTATTTAATGATATCAATGTAATTAATACTTTAGAGTGAAATTATTTTAATCTATTATATAGATTGTCATGACCCTCATAAACTTTTAATGTTAGGATAAATAAAAGATAAAGAAACTCTAGTCAGAAACTACATGACTTTGCATATAAATGTAAGTTTTAGTGACCAACAATTTGTAGTGGTTTGACTCCTAGAATTAAAAATATGTCATGTGCAAGTTCAACTGTGGTTTTGCGCAAATTTACTATTTGGACCAATATTGATGAGCGTGGGGCCGTGCACTGAGAAGATGAAATGATGCACTATATTGACTAGAGTAGAGGAACTCACCACAAGACAGCAGGACGCGTGCTGTAATATCTTTTTCGATACAAAATAAACAGGTAGACGTCCCTCTCAAGTTAATCATCCCTTTCTTTCATTGAAGGTGCAATTCATGGTGTCAATTTTTTATACTAACTAAAATTATTTGGCCAATTAGTAGAGTTTTTATGCCAAATTTTACACGTGACTTAAAGGGAATGTTTGGTACGTAATAAGAGAAAAGAAAAGGAAAAAGAAATGAAAATGAAAATTGAGTATTGTACCAAAATGTTTTAATTTTTTGTTCTAAAGAAAAATAAGTCTAGTGTTTTTGAAGAGAAAATTTTGAACAATTTCTCACTGCATCTATCTCTCTTTCTTTCAATCACTCTCTCACCCTCACTCATTGTACCAAATGCGTCGTACAACTTTATTGGCTTAAAAATAAAACTAAACTCAATTTTTGGTCCTTGAGAGATACCTTCAATGACTAGGTGGTCCATAAAAGATTTCTACTATACAATTTAGTCCTCAAAAATTTTAGAAGTTATACTCGTTAGTCCCCAGTCCCATCTCCACTGTTTGCTAATTTGGCTAAGTACGTTAAATTCCTCTGTGGCATGTTAAGTTCGCCCGATTAGCTAAAAGCCGCAAACACGTGGGTGTGATGTGGCCAACATAGGATGATGTCTTTTGCTACATTATGAACGACAAGAAAAGGAGGAATTGATTTGGGGGTTTCTCTGCTAGAGTTCCTCCATCCATTTGAATAGGGCTTTCATTATTGGTTGCAGTCCATGAATTCAACAAACCAGAAGGATTGCCAATACTGTAATCGATGTGAAGCGAGGTGACAATTGGAAACCAGTTACTTAGCCCAAGAATTAACAATAGCTTAGCTCAAAATGTCTCGATGGTCTGTGAATGTGGTTTGAAACCATTTGTGTTCATTGATAGGACGAAGACTAACAATGGCCGACGATTTGTTAGATGCTCGACGTACAAGGTGATGTAAAGTTATTTTTTTTCTTTCTATTTTTTCCATTTTGAATTCCAAAGCTATTGAGATATTGTTGACATAATGTGTATGGTGTGAAATTGAAATGTTAAAGTTTAGGGTTACTAAAAATTTCCAATTCAAAATAGGCAGTTGAAATGTTGTTAGGGCAATGGGTAATAATGTACTATAGATGTAAAGGAGGAACCCACATTCCCACTTGATGTTGGGTTTATTTGTGATAGTGTATATGATTACATGAGATCAAAATAATGCAGAGTAGTATTTCTTTGATAATGTATATGATTATATGAGTTCAAAGGAATGATATGTTGAGTTGGTTACAATAGATGCATTGTTAATTTCCTAATTTACTAAATTAGGATTCTTTCTACTGATAATTTCATGACTCCCAGCATGTGTCAATATTGCCTTCTTAGTTAAAATCACTCTTGTTTTTCTTAAAGTTTTTTCTTCCATTGTTATTTTTAGCTTTTAGTATTTTGGCATTGCATTTTACTAGTAATAGTTGTTTTTGTGTGCTTTCGTAGGGTTAATCTTGAAAAGATAAAATGCTCAAGAGATGAAGATTAGATTTGGTCCATGTTTCAAGAGAATGCTTACTGCAGAGTTTTCTGCTAAAGCAACGGATCTTTGCACTAAAGAGGGACTATTCTCGTTGCAGTGGTAAATTCTCGGCTGCAGTAAGGCTGAACAGTGCAGTTACGGAAATTTGATGTATAAATAGGTCTTTTAGAAACTTTTTAAGGGATTTGAAGCTAGGAAAAGAAGGGAGACACTGTTTTGACCTAGGGAGCAAGTGAACATGACTTTGGAGCACCTTTGGAGCTGATTTTCACCATCCCCATCTTGAATTCATGGATCTTCCTTCTTCTTTTTCTAATTGTTGTTATTTTTACTAATATAAGTAGTTAAATTCCTTCTATAGGATTGCTATGAACCCTAGTTTGGATTAGGTTTCATGTAATTTCTTGAACTCTTGTGATTGTTGGCTATTTAATACATGTTTACTTATTCTGTTCTTAAAGCTTTCCTTTAACTTGGCCAATTATTGGATTGATTTGGTGTTTTTGCTAAACTTGGAAAATGGATGTAAAAACTAGGCCAATGAATGAGTAGTATAAGTTCTTGAACCTTAGTTTTGTAAAGGGATTGGTACGTTAATGTTATAGGAATATAAACATTAACCTCATATAATCATATTAAGGCATGTTCACTAATTTAACCTAATTTTACATAAGAGATTATGGAACATTAGGTTTTATCTTAGTTGAGCTTTGAGAAAATCCTTCTAAGAATTCAAATGCCTTAGGTTAGCATGTACTGCCGGTGAGAGCAACAGTGAGAGAAAGATAATGAATCCTATAAAAAATGAAAGGTGATTAGCAATCCTAGGTTTTTAATATTGGTAGTTCTATTCTTTTCAATTGTGATTTCTGTTTGCTTAATTTTGTTGCCTGTTGAATTAAGTTTTTTGCCATAGAGCTACCGTCAATTCAAAGGACCGTATAGACAGTACCTTACTTTAGCTTCTTGAGTACTTAGCACTTTAATTCCTGTGGAGACAATACTTATTCATCACTTTATAACTTGTACGACCGGTACACTTGTCGTGTCACCACCATGTAGTAGAGTACTTTCTTATGTAACATAATGGCATGTGCTTGTATAGATACATTGATATATTACTTCATTTATAATCAATACAAGATAGATTTTTAATCTTTATTCTTATTCTCTGTTATAGAAGAAAGATTAAAAGTGTATATTCACTATGACTTAATAGCTTAGATTCTTGCTTAAAGCAAAAAGAAACAGTGTATGTGAATTAAATTTTCAATTGCATTGTTATGTATTTCTCATGTCTTGTAATGCTCCCCTTGAAGAGTTTATTTGTTTTCTTTTTTTTTTTGACTTGGTTTTTTAATCCTCTAAATTGGTAGGATAAGCTTCTTAGTTGTGGTTTCTTTCAGTGGTTGGATGAGGAATTATTTCATGAAGACGACCAATTCTTTGTGCTTCAAAACAAGAGAGTTGTGACTATGCTGAAGAAGAAAGTGGTGAAACTTGAGGAAGAAAATATGAGGCTTAAATTTATCTGTATTATGTGAGTGGTTGTTATAGGTATTGGGTTGTTTTCTAAATTTACTTTCAAGGCTTAGGATAGGGAATTTCAGAGAAATGATGCAGAGGCACTACTAGAAAAATAGGATTTTGTGATGGAAAAATCCATCACTAAATCAGGATTTAGTGACAGATTTTCTGTCACAAAATTCGATGCTAAAAAGTGCGTCAGATATGAAATTGTGATGGACTAAGTAATCTGTCACTAAATTAGTGATTAAAAAATAGTTTGTCACTAAATTAGTGACGAAAATAGTCCATCACTAAATTAGTGACGGACGCTTCCGTCACTAGTTTCACCAAATTAGTGACGGAATAGTCTGTCACTACTTTAGTGATGAAAATTCTATCACTAAATAACCTAATTCTATCACTAAATTGGCCTTACATTGCATCTTCTTTTGTGACGACTAACCCATCACAAATTCATTAGTGACGATCATTTTGTCACTAAACCGTCACTAATATGTTTGTTACTATTGTCTTTTCATATTTTTTCTCCCTTTTCTATTACAATTTTCATTAACCTTATTTACTTCAAATTCTATCCAAAATAGAATTGTATATACATATAAAAAAATAACAAAGTCGAACTCAAAAAATTACAAGAGATATTTATTGAAATCATTCTATAAAATTAACATACAACCATGTGTCATATACTTCAATAATACAAGCTAGACTCTAAAATATTAGACCATGTGTCATATACAGTAACAACAAAAGCTACACTAAAAAAAACATTGAACTATGTATCACAAGGGAGAAGATAGAATATATTATGAGAGAGATAATAGGATGAGTGTTAGAGAATGAGGCAAGTTGAGATTAACACTGAAGAGATGGGAACGAGGATAAAATCATCTAATTATATACTTGACTAAGGCTTTTGTTTTAGGATATTTGACATTTGGAGAGAAATGAGAAGAGGGAAAATTAGTGGAGAGTAATAATTTAGGAAAATTGAGGGAGAGAAACTTAATGGAGGGAATAATAAAAGAGAAAAAGATAATGGGAAAAAATTAAAAAATTAAAAATAACTATTGAAGGAAAAAATTATTTATTTTATTTAAAAATAAAAATATATGCCAAATAGGGATATAAATTTAATTTATAAAATTTGATATTAAATTGAAAATAACTATTAAATTTTGTTTTTGTCATGGGTAACACATACTCACCTCTTGAGGATGATTAACTTGGAAGTCATGATTCACTTGCAACATTAATGCCTCACGCATAAATGGCTGCCTTGGGTTCTGGCAAAATAAAAGAATAGGTGTAGGGTTTGGCTGATTAGACAGAAGAGCTAAAGTCTTTGGAGGATATTTGGAAGGAGAGTGTGGGTAAATTTTGCTTTAGTTATAAGGAACACATACTCTTTGTGATGGCTTCAAGCAAGATTTAATTGGCATGTAAGAAGGAATAGGTTTGACTAAAAAAAAGATAGATTAGGCTGGAAAAAAGAAAAATAAAAAATAGAATTGAGAAATTAAATGGTGAAAAGGAAATAAAAAATAAAAGGTTGAAAATTTAAAGAGAAAAAAATGAAGGTTTGATGGATATAAAGGTATTGAAGAAGGGCAAATTATTATTATTATCAAATTAATAGAGAGTGAGGAAATATAATGGTATGTCTAAGGTTATCTTCGATATTTTTTTTAATAATTCTTCTCATAATTCAAAAAAAATAGTGATGAAATTTAGTGACGGAAAAATTCGTCACAAACTACTAATAGAAATTAGTGACAAAAAAAAACTTTTGTCGGAAATTAGTGATAGAAAATTTTCCATCACTATATTCTAGCTTTTGTAACTAATTTTAGTGACAGTTTGGAATCCGTGACTAAAATTAGTGATAGAAAGTATTCACCAAAATCTAGCTTTTGTGATGGTTTGGAATCTGCCACTAAAATTAGACAAAAGTTTTCCATCACTATATTCTAGCTTTTGTAACTAATTTTAGTGATAGTTTGGAATCCGTGACTAAAATTAGTCATAGAAAGTATTCACTAAAATCTAGCTTTTGTGATGGTTTGGAATCTGCCACTAAAATTAAACAGAAGTTTTCCATCACAAAATTCTAGCTTTTGTGATGGATTTTAGCGGCTGTTTGGAATTCGTCACTATTTACTGATAAATTTTAGTGATGGATTCCAGTCCATCACTAAACTTCAACATTTTACAAAATTAGTGAGGGATTGAAATCCATCACTATAATCCGTTACAAAATGATCCGTCACTATATTCCATTACAAAATGATCCGTCACTAAATTTAATTTTTTTAGTAGTGAGGGTACTAGGTTGTTAGTGGTTGCTATAAGCGTAGGATGAGTTATTTTCATTTCTACAAAGTGTTGATCCTATGTAATCTAGAAACTTGGTAGTATATTTTGATTTTGTGTTGCTATCATGGCTTGTAATTTGTTATTTTAAATTTGTGGAAAGTGGTTAGTGAATATGTTGTTACTGGCTATGTCTGTTTTTGATATCTCCTAAATTTTAAATTGTTATCTCACAATTAAGCAACTATAAGAAATGTTGTTAAATTTGTTACTGGTTAGGTGCTAAAGACACTTGTTGCAACAAAAAAATGGTCCTTGGAAGATTTAAATTGGTCCCTTGGACAAACTTCAACATTTGGTTCCTAAATCATTATAGACTAAATGGTCCTGGAAGATCTAAGATTAGACTAAATGGTCCCTGGAAGATTTAAAATTAGACAAAATGGTCCTGGAAAGATATAAAAGTAGACTATATTGTCCCTAAAGATGCCATGGTGTAAACTAAATGGTCCACAACTTGACCGAAAAACACAAAAATCCCTCCATAAAAAATTGGTGGAAAGTGGAGGGGAAAGGAACCAAATTCCCCATTTTCTTAAAAGACTTGAGAATTGCAAAACCAATGCCACGTAATACCATAGTGGACCAACAACATATCACAATTCATAATTTATGCATAGTGGTCCACAAATACCAATTTCAACAAAGTGAACCCATAAATGCCAAATCAAAGTGGAGTTATGCATACACTTAAAATATGGATGCCCGAAAAGGAGTATTTGAGTTCTTCTACCATCATGTAATGTCTACAACCAAAAAGCTCAATATGAGAACTCTTAATAATAGTTAATGTCTATAACCAGAAATGTCAATCTTCATCCCCATAATACATAGCCCAAAAAATAGAGAATCCCATACAATTATTTCCCTGAACCTTTGCCTTTGTTGCTACTTGCATTCAAATATCCTTGAGAGGATATCAATTCCTTCCACTTGATCTTAGTGACAAGTCTCGTAGCTTGGATTGGTTCAGGTGATGGCCACATAACTTTTTGTGTCATGTAAAGCCTCTTCAAACCTACTGGAGGTTTGTATGACAATGAAGCATAAGAAGAAGGCAGCTTCTCTGGATGTGGTCTCATTGCTATAGGGACTGCTGGAATTTGTGTTGATTCATCGAGAAAATTGAAACTCAGTTGTTGTGGTGGTCGTATTCTTGCATATAGCCTCATTGTCGATAGTGGTTATGGTGGTGGTGGCCTAATAGTCGATGTAGGATCAGAGCTCTAAAATGAAACCAGAATGAGAAAAAAAAATTCAATTTCAATGAAGTAGTGTGACTAACTTTTGAATTTGAATAAGAAGACATACCTCTGAAGCCCGAGAAGACACTCTAGTTACCCTTATAACTAAAGGCCTCAACGTTTATGTAGGCATAAATTCCTTAAATACAAACAGAAGAACACATTGCAAAATGGTGGCAGTGAGAGGAAAAATACGAAAGGGAATAAAAACTTATAACTTACCATACATAAGGATAAAGTCATTGGCAGTTGCAACTGTGGTGGTGGTGGGCTAACAATTAACATGGGGATGGAGCTTTGATACGAAATTAGAACATGACTTAAAAGATGTCAATATAAATGAACTATTGTGAATTGTGAATTCAAACAAGAAGATGTATCTCTAAAACTCGAGAATGTTAAGGAATTGGAGAAGGAACTGTTGACTTAGTAACCAAAGCTCCTTTGCAACTTCTTACATTATGCCTTGTCCTTCCACACTTAGAGCACTTATTGTCTCTATACTACCTCTTTAATCGGTAAGGATTTTGAGGCACATCATTTTCCTTTCTCCTTTGCTTCTTAGGATGGTCAGGAAGTCTCTTGAATGGTGGGAGGAGGGGGAAAGAGACGGGGGGCAAGCTAGTCTTCGACCAAAACTCCTTATTCACTATAGGGTTGATATATGGCTCACAAGTCTTCTTCTATATCTATATGGAGCAATAGGGTTGTACAAAGTCCTCTGACTTCCAGTTGTTATGAGCCATACATGTTACTACATATTGACATGGATTTCTGATGATCCCCTATATGTTGTAAGAGCAACTTTGATCCTCTAGATCCACACTAACTTTAATGGCCTATACTCCACCTTAAATTTGAAGCCCTCTAGGTCTCCTACCCAATGTGGTGTCCACTTAGCACTATCCCTCATAGCAAGTTTTAATTTGCTATGTTCTTTTGGGGGAAATTGGACTCACATAAGCTTTGGATTTAATCATTCATTGGTCATCTTTCCCATAATGTACAGCCTCAACTCATCTACCATGGTGATAATTGGCTTTACTCTCATCTTGAGCAACTTGGAGTTCAAATGCTCACAAAAGTTATTCAACTGTGTGTCATTCTTTGGGGAAATGGCTCATATAGGCCTTTGTCCAAGTCGAGGAAGGGTTTTTCTTTACAAATTCCCTAGCTTTGGCATTCATCGCCTTCATCCACTCTAAGTTAAAATCAAACTTTGCCTCTATGCTTGCCCTAACACATGCCCAAACAAGGTTGCATAGGTCCTTATTCTTGAATTGGTTATAGAATTTACTCCACAAATGCCTCACATATAACCAATGGTGCACCTAAGGCATAACCTTCGTAAGAGCTTGTTATAACCCCTATAACACATATCAGACCAACACAACCACATCAATTTTGAAATTAGCACCACAAAGCTCATAAATACTGCATATATATGTCACGGCCCAAACCTGGGCATGTGACCGACCCAGTATAAGGGAACACCCCTCCCAAATACTGTAAGCCTGAACCAAACAATCACATAACCAAAAAAAATTTCAACAAATCATGCGCAAGGCATTCCATAATATTCCAAATAAAGTAAGAGACATCCATTTATCATAATTTAACCACCATGTTCAAAATTATTCCTCTCAACATAAAAAGGATAGAATATTTGGGGAACATGTGTTTTACAACAAAAATAAAAGGTTTCAGTTAGCAATTATCCTTTACAAAATTTCACATCCATCCCTAGGTGACCTATGTGACTATAGATTAATTAGATTCAATAAGGATTAGAGTATAACTTCAGTAACAATACTGAAATTGTCACGCCCCAATTCGGGAATATAACCGGCACGGTGGTGGACTTTACCCACCACCATAAACCTAATTCTGCTCACAACCACACATAGAGTAAATAAAATCCAATAAAATTGTCATGATATAAATAAAATTCCTTCCTATAACAATATAAACCAAGCAAAAGCAAGATTAGTAATCTCAATTAATGGAACACATATAACAAACTTTCTATCATGTCCTACTCAGGGCACATAGAACCTATTTCATTTTGTCATACCAGAATATGCAATGCTAAAAAAATAAATAGATAGAATTAAACATTCAATTGAAGAAATATTTATTTCATTTAGTCATAAATAGTTAGTTACAAAGAATTATACCATTCTATGTCTTTTATTCATTCCATCACAACAGTAAATTAAATAAGAAGTTAAAAACATATCCGTCAATGTATTTGCATCATTTATTTACATCATCTCATCAATTCATAAGGATAAAAATCCAAATCCTAGGTTACCTACGTGATCATGGAGCAACTCTAGAGTATTAAAATAAAATATACAAGGACATGATTTAAATTATCCCTAGAATCAAGTAGGATCTTGAATTGAGAATCCATTATTCCTTGAATGAATACTCACCTTCATCTGTCAACTCTGAAAAATGTTGATAGGAGGGTATGAGCAAACTACTTGCCAGTGAGGGGATAAGACAACACTATGACAAAAAACGGATATCATGCATCATAATGATAATATGTAGCAATCATTCATAACCTAATTATAACACAATACAATATAACCCATAATAGTTCTCAACAGTATCTAAATAAATCAAATACATTTCAACATAACTTAAGTAATCCATAACAGCAAATAATGCAATCAATAGCACACATTTTCGGTACTAACCGAGTCAACCAGGGTATCTCCAAAACGTTGCCCGTGACCCCATTGCATCCACCCTTACAGCTCCATATAGATTTTTCCATGGGGTGCACAACCGTGCCTTTCCTTTTCTTTTTCAAACACAATGATAATTCAAGAATTCACATCACAAGTCAAACACTCATTCATAACATATCTCAACTAACAATAAATAAATAAGTTCAAAAATCAAATATACCACATCTCAACTCAATTCACAAATAACTCACAATCCTTATCACAATCTCATCATCCATATTGCATCACAGAACCCATGGATACTCTTCATACAATTGCATCACATCTTAATGAAGTTAATTCACAAAAGAACTATAACTTTGCAACTTTAAATACAAGTTTAAGATAACTATGTGTTTGTGTATGTTTATATATATCTTTGCCAAGGTCAACCTTCTAAAGGAGGAGTTTGCAAAATAGTATAATGTATGTGTATGTACATATATATCATGATTAGAGAATTATATATATATATTCATTGGTTATAGGTAGGTATATATATATATATATATATACATGTATCTTTTTATCTTTAAGACATAAAGCTTCATGTGTTTTCATATATATATATATATATATATATATATATATATATATATATATGTATGCAACACATATATTTCTCTTTCATATTTCCAAGGGATAATAGAGTGCATATATACATACATACTTCCAAGCTTTCCTTGTGTACCAATGTATCTCATGAATATATACAAACATATATACACATATTGGAATTATTCTCTTCACTTCTCCATTCATGAGGAAATATTGTTATGTGTACATAACCACACAAATTTTAAAACTATTTATATTTCATCATTCTATGCAAGCACAATAACAACATAAATCCAAATGTAATCTTACATTCATTACTCATCATTTTCTAAACATCTAGATAGACTATATGTTCTCATTTATGATGCAAAGGGTCACTAAATAAAAATATTTAACCATAAGAAGCATCACCCACTCACCTCGAATCCGAGCAAGGCTCCTATACTTTAAACCAAGGGAAGGTACCAACAACTCGTAGGAGACCTAGAAAATAATCTAAGAAGGAAACAATACCATTTTAGAACTTAGGTCACCAAGTACCCAACATTATTATATTTTTCTGCTAGTTTCAAATCCCAAACTTTACAAACTTTCTGGTGTTGTTTTGTAGCTCCAAAATTCAAGAAACTTGGTATAGAGCCTTCTTTATATGTTAACATGATATGGTAAAAATTTTCAAATTAAAACTCCCTCATGTGACCCTTCTACAGACCTCATTAGTGATCCTATGCTAGAACTACCCAATTATGCTATAAGTACTGTTTTATGCTTGATAGACCATCCTAACCATATCTAAATGCAATGACATTTTCCAAGGCAATAGGAAAATGTCTTAGCTAGATGTCATGAAAATTTTAAGTCAAAATAAGGTCCTTTGGCCCCTAAAATAGAGTTGGCTTTCCAAACTGCCCAAATTTGCTTCTGCACATAATATGGTTCTGTTTTTGGGCTATTCCACCAAGCTAAACTCTTCTAAAAATTTTGAAACTTTGCAATTTGATTAAGTAAGATTTCAAGATTCCTTCATAAAAATTTCAAGGTTTGAAAGCTTCATTTGATTACCCAAAATACACAAAATTAGTAGCATGATAGATTAGTCCTATTTTTTGTAGTTTCACATTTTCTTCTCAGTTTAGTCCCTATCTGCTGTGTTTTCTCTATTTAACTCATCAGTTCAGTCCTATGGTTCAATTTTAATCTAACTAAGACTCATTTATTCATGTCTACCCAAGATTAGGTGAAAGATGAATTAAAAACAAGAGATTTAAACTTACCAGAGGTTTATGCTTTGTTTTCGTACTCTGCTACGTGTTTCTTTTTTCAAGCTTCAAGTTTAGCCTCTCTCTTCTCCTTTTTTGAAATTCTGATTTTGGTCAAGTCCCCACCACCCATGCTGGTTCAAGTTTTGGCTGAAGGAACTATCACTCAAAATATGAAGCTGTATAGTTTGACTCTCTCCCTTTTATTTTACTCTATTTGATGACAACAAATCAAGGTGTTTTTGTTTTCTCTCTTTGGCTCACTCTCTTGCTCTCTCAAGCTTTCGCACATAAAATGGAGGAGAAGGAAAAGCTACAAAAACAAATAAAAGTGATTATAGCTTTAGTCTTCTTTTACCTAGTGAGTTTTCCACCGCCAATAATAAAGTGAGAGTTAATGGATTCAATGTGGCTTATTCCTAGGCTGCTACACATACACTCTTGGTTGAAATATTTGAAAGTCCTCCTATTCCTTTTGTTCTATTCAATTAGGTCCTTAAAAACTTGTAATGAAATTCCTAATTTTACGCAAATTTTAACAATTTATTTTTTCCCATTTCTTATCTCACCCTTCCCATTAAAATTAACTCTCATACTAAATAAAATTTCAAATAAATCCTAAAAAAGCTATTATAATTTTATTTCCTAATACAAATTTATCCTTAATATATCCAAAATTTAAAATTTTAATTCCTCAAAAAAATTTCTTTTAACTCTGAAGGTTCACTGTACTATTTTAAAATTTGGGATATTACACTTTCCAATAATTTCATCACATTAAACACAATAATTGTAGGTGTTCTATCTACTACGAAGCTACTCAAAAACCCCACCATGACCTTTACCACTGCCATCAACCTAGAACTGGAATAGGTTGACAACTTGGAGGCTCTACTACTCCTCACATGGAGTCTCGTCAACTAAACATTTACTTGCAAGGGGTACACAAGAAAATGATGAGTATAAAAATACTTTGTGAGGAAAATAGTTAATCATGAACAAAATACCACTATGTACCACTAGCAAGGATAAGATCCCAAGGAAAGATCTCATCCACTATCACGACCAACCCAAACATCAACCCACTGTACAACCTATGTAATTAGATAATGAAATTCATCTACAATAACTTATTAAGAACTCATACCACTATCACACGATATCATATACACAAGAAACGTCTTTAACTCAATCCATTGCACAAATACAAGAATTCGAAATATTACCATCTCAATTCTACAATATACACACCACAACACATGGTCATGACCATGCAGAAGTAATCCCATTTTTTTTCCATAAGCCTATCTATCTCATCAACTTTCCTTCACATGCACATGTAATGAAATGTTCATCGCCTCTCCATCTCAAAGGTGACATCTTTGAGTGTGGCGATCTCGAGGGTAGGGTCGATTGCCACCAGCGATTACTTATGGTGTTATGCCTTCAGCTTCCCAAACATTGCACCATTCTAGTAATGTGGTCATATAGATCGGGATAGCCATAGCGACTTCTCTTATATGTCAAATCCACCTCACTCCATAAATCAGACACATAAGGGCACAACCATAGCAAAGTAAACATTCCTTCACATTTTCCCATACATGGATTACCCCAACACAATCGAACACATATTGAATACATATATGCACATTATTTATACCAATGCCCAAATATAAATACATTACATAAAATCCGTTCACATAATGGAGTATGCCCACACAATTTCAGACATAAAGGTCATTCGACACCCAAGGTCATGTCAATATTTCCAAGTCTACAAGGCACCATTTCCCAATCAGTATTATCGTTAAACATGATCATGAAATAGTGAGAATAAACATAGCATGTGTTTAATACAAGATATGATTAAGCTATCCACTCTAGTCAATTTCAAGAACACATCCAGGTTAAGTAATTTCAATTCATAGTCCAATTACACACACACACACAAAAAAAGGTTTAGGGGCATTGGCGTAGGTGCCAATACAATTATCATGATAAAATGAAAGTTACAATTATTTCACCTATAGTAAATTTAGACTTGAAAGCACCCCTTTCCTCCACTAGGATACGAGCACAGTTATGACTCACATAAGATTACCTTCTAGTGTGGATTACCTCTTTAAACACCAGCTAGAATTAATCTTAGGGAAGTTTAACCAACGAAAGTCAACACATTGAATTTTCACTACTTTATTTACCACACAAAGGTTATGTTCAATGTATTAACGCATCCATACATACAATTTTTATGGTTTACAAAGGATCCTACCTACATCTCAAATGAGTATGAAAGCTTGTGAGGGTCTATCCTAAGCCATTTCAGAGTTATTTCACTTGGACATCACTTTACATAATTAGTGTGTATCATAGAGTAACTAGAACAATGCATATGAGGAGTTAGTAAGGTTAAGCCATCACATTCAAATTCCACCACAAGTTTCCCATCTTTAGATTTATCACAATTCACACACTACTATCATATCTCACAAGGAATCAATACATTAGAGATAATAAGGTTCACACAATTCAAGGTAAAAGAATTGTATTAATTCTTCACAATGAAAAACACTAGCAATTCCAATACATGAGAATCAGTACATTGCTATATGTCGTCACCAACATGAGTTGTACCACACCTCAAAAAATAAATTAGGAGGAATAAGATCTCCTAGGCCACTTTAGGCTTATCCCCATTTTAAATAAAAAAACTTGTGCATTTAATTAAATCACGCACAAACAATTACGTAACTAAATTCAAGTTAGATAGTGAAAATCCCTCACCTTAGTCTTACTTCATTTCCTCTAATTATGATCCTCAAGAAATGTGAAAACAATTCAGAGGAGTAACCATAAGAAGGTAGTCCTCAAACCTAAATAGACCATTAACACAGAACTAGAGTTACTTTGAAGGTTAAAAGATCACGTTTAAGTGGGATAGGTCTACCCCCTCCTACTGCACAAACAATGAACTACCACTCTAATTATATATATATATATATATATATATATATTCAGCCAGCAGCTCATTCTAACATTCAACAGTCCCAAGATAGCTTAAGATTCCCAAATTTCAGCTCACAACAAAAAGAGGGCCAACACAGAAAATACTCTCAACCAAGAAATTTTAGATAGGGTTTATCCATAAAAAACAATCAGAAACATGATTCAACCCAAACAGAAAAGTTCCAAAAATTGACTACCCATTCTCGACTTACACTCTCCTTCGAACCTCCCTTTGTTCTTCTCAGTCAAAGCATAAATAATAATGTGTAAAAATCAGTAATCAGTCTCCCAAACCAAACATAACAAGTTTTCACATCTCCTAGGATTCAACAAAAAGCAACCAATATAAACAGCATATGGCTATCACTTGCAAAAAAAAGAAATTCGAGAAAAGTTGTATGCCACTCACCTTTGGTCATGTAATCCAACTTCTCTATCCTCTTATTCCTTTTTACTCTACTCTCTAGTTGAAATCTCAGTCCCAAAATTTTGATTAGAGGGAAATTTCCCCATGCCCTCGATTAAACAAATCACAGCACGAAGAAAGGCACAAAAAAATCTAAAATAAAACAAATTAATTTCTCTTACCTGTAACCAACACAGGGTGGTCAGCAGAGGGACCAATGGCCAGACAATGTCGGTCGAGCAATTGGAAATAGTGAGAGCAACCGTCGCAGATGATTCCTCTCAATCTCTATGCGTCGCTTTGTTCTGTCTCGCGTCGAAGGGAAAAGAAGAAAAAGAGGGAAGGGTTCTGGCAAGGGGACCAAGGTGGCACACCGTCACAACACCTCCAACCCAAACCTCACACTTGCCCGTTGCCTTGACTCTCCTCTCCCACTTGATTTTCCTTCTTCATGCACGCAGATACACATGGCTTCCTCAAGAAGCCACAAGATATTGATGGAAATAGGGGACACATGTGTGGCTCTCTTTATGCCACGTATCCATTCTCTAGCTTAATTTTTTATTTAGCCCTAAGGCTTTATGCTATAAGTTTTGAAGATGACAAATATGTGAAAAATGTAGCATTGATATATTAAGATTAATTATTTTCATATATGCTACAAGTATTTTAAGCATGATCACATTATTTGGAATGAAATGATTTTTACATGAATCATGTTATTTATTATGAATTGAACTAACTATTTGGTTTGCAAGATATATTTTATAGGTTGACTCAAAACAAGAAGTGTGAGCACTAGATTGTAGAAAAGGAAAAACAACATCATGCTCTACTTAAGAAAACAACATGAATATAAAGATACATGAATCAAGCCAAGGCACCAAGACAAAGAGCAAGAAAAGAGTAAATAGATTTGAGTGTCTTGAGTCTTATATTTCATGTAAACTATTTGATGGCAAGTTAATAAGGTTTATGAGCTTAATTAAAAATATCTTCAAAATCTCATCTGTTGGAAAATGTTTTTATTGAAAAGGTTTTATGAACTTATTGAAAACATTTCTAAAACCTTATTTTAGTTGGAAAATGGTGGAAATAGGTTATTGACCCTTAGAAGATGTAAAATTTTTGAAAAATCGTAATCAGGAACTATCAGTTGACTGATGTACTTGTAACAGTTGACTGATCGCTCTGGTTGAATTTCAGCTAAGGATCAATTTCCTATCAGTCAACTAATTGGCACCGAGCAGTCGACTGATTGGTCTTTGTCTAAAAATTAAAATTGACTTCCAGTACCCATCAGTCGACTGATCCAACTGTTTCAGTCGACTGATCAATTCTGGAACAATTTCAATTTCGAGATATAGAGTCATTAGTCGACTAATAGACCTTTACCATTCGATTGAGACCTCATTAAAGTGCAACAGTTGACTATCGTGGTTATATCAGTCAACTACTAGCTGCCTCATATCAGCAATAATGGCTAGGTCTTATAAAATTTAGCTAATATCTTTTATAAAACATCTCCAATGGCTATATTTCGACTATGGCTATCTATAAATATAACATATACCTAGTCTGAAACCAAGTGAAAAAAGGCTTAAAATTCCTACTATTACTCTGCCAAATATCTTGCCAATCATTTACTCTTAAGTGAGCTTCATTTGTAATATCTATTCTTTGAATGGAGTATGTCTCTATCTACCTCATCTATTATCCTTCTGAGTGTATTCCTAAGGTGGTTAAAATTTCTTAGAAGAGTGATTGAGTGTATCACTTGGTTGGATAGTTAAGAAGCTCGGCTTATGAAATTCTTTGTAATGGTTTCAAAAAGTACTGGGTTTGACTTGTTGTGGTTTGCAAACATTAACTAATTACAAGCTTATGAGTGAAATACTCAAATGGTTTACTAAAGCACTGGATGTAAGTTTCGGATTAGTTGAACCAATATAAATATCTTGTGTCATTTTTCTTATCCTTTACTCTTTTACATACTGCATTTATTTGCTCTTTAATTCCTTGTTCTTTATAATTATTCATCTTGATAGCACTTTGATTTTCTAATTGAATTTACTATTTTAGCTTGGAATATTTTAGAAAATCATTTTAATTTCTAATAAAGTTTTGTGAAAATTTTATAAAACGTAATTCACCCCCTCTTAGGATCCAACCATTTCTATTAATTAATATCACAGCTTAGGCTCTTGATTTGAGACTTAACCATCTAGGAGTTTTGATATGGATGGATTTGGTAATTGACTTATGGTTGAAAATTGCACTTTCACAATACCTCTAGTTTTTAATGCAAATCATTTTCAATATTGTAAGTATGAGATGAAAATGTTTTTAATTTAAGTAGACCTTAAACTCTGGGATGTTATAGAAAATGGTTCTTATATTCTTGTCAAGGAAGATCAAGGAAAATTGATTTCAAAACCCAAGAGTGAATGGAATGATGCTGAAAGAAATTTAGTACAACTCAATGCTGAGGCAAAAATGATTATTTCTTTTGCATTGAGTCAAGATGAATTTTTCATAGTTTCTAAATGTTCTACTACTAAAGATATGTGGGAAACTTTAGAAGTTACATATGAGGGAACTCTAAGAGATGAGGAATTAAGATATTGCGTTCTCATTAATGAGCATGAAAATGCTCAAATGGAAAATTGCAAAACCATTAATGAGATATAACTTATGTTTAATCAATTGCAAGCTCTTGGTGAGGTTTATGCAGAAAAATCTCAAATCACCAAGGCGACAGAAGCAAAAAATGGAGAAGAAGAAAAACCACAACCACAACCAGAGGTGGATCAAGAGAAAGATCAGCATTTGGAACAAAGCATAAAAGGCTCAAATGAAGAAACTGAATTTTGTCTTGTGGACAAAGGCAATTATGAGATAAATTCATTTGATTACTCTTTTGATGAGCTTCAAAATGATTATGATCATTTATATGCTAAATCTGTTAAACTTGCAAAGAATTTAATTGTTTCAAAACAGAAAAACTCTTCTCTTGAAAATGAGTTGGAAAAATTGAAAATTGAACTTTTTATTTCCAAGGAAGAGAATTTTGTTTTTGAAAATCAAAACAGAACTATGCAAGAAGAGAATTTGACTTTAAATACAAATATCTCTACCAACAAAAATTGTTCCTGCATCAAGTGTGATTCTTTGAAAAAGGAAAATAATGATCTTAAAAACACACTTGCAATATTTTCTCAAGGTAGAGAAATTTTAAACACCTCTGTTGAAAAACAAAGAAGAAGCTTTAACAAAGTCGGCTTTGTTTTTAGAAATAAATCAAACCAAAAATATTTTAAAAATTTCTTTGCTTCTACAAAAATGTCCAATAATCCAACTTGCACTTGTTTTTATTGTAGACTGAAAGGACACAAATCTTACTCCTGTATTTATAAGAAAAATTTTGTTCATGTAGTAAATATGAAATGATTTTGAAAAGGAACTCTTAACCCGGGTAGACCCAAAGAAATTTGGGTACCAAAAACAAAAGATTGATTTGGCAGGATCGCCTCGAAGTAAGGAGCAGAAGTCACATTTAACATATGACAACACCAAATATTGATCTTCACTCTTTTGCACAAAAAGGAGGCGACAGACACATAAGCATTTCTATCAAAAATCTCAGTAAAAATCTTTGACTAATATACTTATTGTATTTATTTGGTCTGAAATGTTATCAAGCATGCTGGCATCTATATTTGAAATATCATGCATGCTTTTCTAACGGATCTTTTAGGTGTGCAGCCTAGGGATTCATGTTTTGTTTTGAGCCAAACAATTTCCTTATAAATATAGCTCAAGACCCTTCAATACACCGTAGCTCAAAAACTGGTTTTCATTGCATTTTTATGGAAGCATAACATATATTGAATATAATATATTGTTTCTCTCGTTACTTGAGACTTATTTGAACATTACTAACTTATGCATTAGAGTACTCCTCAAGCTTTTGTGTAGGAAAAATATCCTTTTGATGCACTCACCTCATTCTATCTCGAGCATATCAGAAAATAGACTTCAGCAATAGATTAGTCGACTAACAAGATGTTATCAGTCGACTAATGCATCAACTGTCAAATTATTTGAAGATCAGAAGCCAATCAGTCGACTACTGTAGGCTCGTCAGTCAATCAGAAAAGTTCTATCAGATCCTCTATTAGCATATCAGATGTAATCAATCGATTAATAGAAGATGATCAGTCGACTGGGATCTCTCTTCCCAAAATCTTCCTTGAATGCATAAGCCAGCAGTCGACTAATTGAGGTCCATTAGTCGACTGACCGAGGTCCATCAGTCGACTAATAGATCATACAACACTAAACACTAACATTAGCACTGAATGCTGGAATAGATGCTAGATTCCAATCTGAACGTTGAACACTAAGTCAAATTAGCCTGAGTACCCCGAGAGGCATCAGTTGACCCTCGACCCTAGATAGTCGACTGATAGATCACAGAACCAAAATCCCTAAAATTTCTGCAATCAATCGACTGGCTAGGCTTCCACAGTCAACTGATAAGTCTTTCAAAGACAATATTATGAATTAGAATTTTTGGGTGATTTAAAGTTTTCACTGCCACGCTTCAAATGTGCAGCATAATTCCTTAGAGCATATATGAAGATTTCCTCAAAGATTCATCTATTTCTCTCACGAATTGATCTCCCTATCAGTTTGATAGTTTTAATCTTTTTGTTGGGAAATGTTAATCAAAGAGAACACTAAAACTGGAAAATGAGTTAATTGAGAATTCAACTCAAATGTTGAGAATGATGAAGAACTGATGCAAGAATGGCATACATGGAGGAGACGTATAATTAGATGGAAACTAAAGAGGCAAGAATTTATCTTTCATTCAGACTAAGGAACTTCATTTGCTGACTGACTTGATATGTGTTCTTCATTAAGAGAGGTTGAGCTACTTTAAGGATTGTGGATTGAAGACTTTTTCAAAGGAGGAGTATTTATTATGTTTTAATATATGTTTCTCTAACATGAGTTTTATGTTTGGTTTATATCTTTTACATGTTGGACTAACATTAATCATTTGGTATATGGATTATGATCTTATATATTTTTATATCTTTTGACTAATCCGTATATATATATATATATATATATATATATATATATATATATCACAAAAGAAGAAAATTATATACTCATATAAGATATATAATAAATAATTAGAGTATATATCTTATATGAGTATATAATTTTCTTCTTTTGTGATATATATATATATATATATATATATATATATATATGATGAAAAATTATTTGCTTCTACTATGCCAAAATCTATCATATCTTTTGAGAAGCACATTTATTTTGAAAAGGATTTTAAAAATACTTTTGCCTTGCTGAGATTTCTTCTATTGTGCCTATCATGGTTTCATTTTTTTCTAAAGAAGAAATTATTTTGAAATTTTTTTTAAGATCCCTTTTTTGTTGATGTATGGAGTATGAACGATATCTTTGATTATATGTTATACTAATCCATATATCATGCTTCTGCTGTGTGCTGCAAATGTTTCTATCATATGTTAGCAAAAATAATTTTGAAAAGAAAAGGATTTAACAATCCTTATTTCAAATGATTTCAATGTTTCTGCTATTTTCCAAAATATGTTTATTTGTACTAGCAGAAATCTTTTTCAAAGAAAACATTGTAGAAATTTCTTCAAAAGTATTATTTCAAATTCTGCAGTCAAAACTGAATTTCCTTTATACTTATTTAAAAAAATCTTTTCAAAAGAAAATGGTCATGAAATTCAGGATGAGCCTTATCTCTCTTGAATATATATATAGATGTTCTTGAAAAAAAATACTTTTTGAAAATTGGTTACTCATTATTCCTTTTCATAATATGCATAGTTTAAGGGAGAGCCTAAAACTAATTTCAAGTTTTATCTTTTGGCTCATTTCATTTGACATGAGAAGTTTTCTGAAAAATTTTGTTCATGTCAATGAAAAAGATAATAAGTTTTAATATATCCTCACCCCATGCTAAAATGACATCATATGATATCTTTGCTTAAAGAAGGTTATGCTTTAAACTTTATATACTGTGTTCCTTATACCTTTTTGTTGATGTCAAATAAAGGGAGAAGAAAAGGTAGAAAAATATGTATATGTGCTTATTGCATAACATTCATTATCATGTGTTACATATTTTTCTTTGATGATTTGTCATCATAAAAAAGGGGAAGATTATTAGCCCTAAGGCTTTATGCTATAAGTTTTGATGATGACAAATATGTGGGAAAAGTAGCATTGATATATTAAGATTAATTATTATCATATATGCTACGAGTATTTTAAGCATGATCATATTATTTGAAATGAAATAATTTATACATGAATCATGTTATTTATTATGAATTGAACTAACCATCTAGTTTGCAAGTAAGATATATTTTATAGGTTAGTTCAAAATAAGAAGGGTGAGCATTGGATTGCAGAAAAGGAAAATCAATATCATTCTCCACTCAAGAAAATAACATGAATATGAAGATACATAGATCAAGCCAAGGCACCAAGACAAAGAGAAAGAAAAGAGTAAATAGATTTGAGTGTCTTGATTCTTAGATTTCATGTAAAATATTTGATGACAAGTTAATAAGGTTATGAGCTTAATTGAAAATATCTTTAAAACCTCATCTGTTAGAAAATGTTTTTGTTGAAAAGGTTTTATGAACTTATTGAAAACATTTCTAAAACCTTATTTTTGTTTGAAAATGGTCGAAATAGATTATTGAACTTTATAAGATGTAAAGTTTTTTGAAAAATCATAATCAAGAACTGTTAGTTGACTGATGTACTTGTAATAATCGACTGATTGCTCTGGTTGAATTTCAGCTAAGGATCAATTTTCTATAGGTCGACTAATTGGCACCGAGCATTCGATTGATTGGTCTTTGTTTAAAAATCAAAATTGACCTCCAGTACCCATCAGTTGACTAATCCAACTGTATCAGTCAATTGATCAATTTTGGAACAATTTCAGTTTCGAGACAGAGAGTCATCAATTGATTGATAGACCTCTACCAGTCGACTGGCACCTCATTAAAGTGTAGCAGTCGACTATTATGGTTCTATCAGTCAGCTACCAACAGCCTCACATCAACAATAACAGCTAGTTCTTATAAAAATTAGTCGATATCTTTTGTAAAACATCTCCAATAGCTATATTTCGACTAGGGTAATAAACATAACATACCCAATTTGAAACTAAGTGAAAAGAGGCTTAAAATTCCTACTATTACTTTGCCAAATTATCTTGCCAATCATTTACTCTTAAGTGAGCTTCATTTGTAATATTTACCCTTTGAAGAGAGTATATCTCTGCGTACTTCATCTATTATCCTTCTGAGTGTATTCCTAAGGTGGGTAAGATTCGTTGGAAGAGTGATTGAGTGTATCACTAAGTTGGGTAGTTAAGAAGCCCAGTTTTTGAAATTCTTTGTAGTGGTTTCAATAAGTACCTGGTTGGAACTGGTTGTGGCTTACAAGCACCGACCGATTACAAGCTTGTTAGTGAAATACTTAAGTGGTTTGTTTGAAGATTGGATATAGGCTTGAGATTAGTCGAACCAGTATAAATATCTTGTGTCATTTCTCTTATCCCTTACTCTTTTACTTGCTGAATTTATTTGCTCTTTAATTCCTTGCTCTTTATAATTATTTATCTTGATAGCACTTTGATTTTCTAAATTGAATTTACTATTTTAGCTTGACATATTTTAGAAAATCATTTTAATTTCCAATTAAGTTTCGTGAAAATTTTATAAATCACAATTCACCCCCTCTTGGGATCCAACTATTTCTATCATTTTATAAAACAATTCTTCCTTAATTATCATTTCACTTAAGTTCCTCATTAGTTTATAATTATTTTCAACCACCCTCAAATATTCATAATTAATTTACTATTCCCCTGACTTATTTCTCCCAATGATCGAAGAGTTCTCCTTCGTCTAAAAGTTTTCAAATAAGCCCCTAGAATTTCATTATTATTGTTTTATTTTCAATTTAGTCCCTCACTAAGGGCCTAATTTAAATTTTCTTCCTCCTTGAACTTACATCCTAGGTTCTTAACAACCTTCCAAATTCACATATAGGCATATAATAAGATGAACACATTGACTGAGCAAAATAAAATTCTCAAGTATTACAGAAATTAACAATCAATACAATCGACATCGCACACATCTAGTCATCAACATAGTCATCAATCCATTACATAGTCAATTCTATTATGAATAATATGCACATACATTTAAATTACCATCATTCAATGGTGTCATTCTGACAAAAATCAATACAAAATTCTGGTTTCTAATTACTAAGCTTAATGTAATAATTGATTTTTTTCTCTATTCTGGTTTGCTTATAAATTAACTAGTGCAAAGTTAATCAATTGAAAGCATGTTGCACAAAGCTTCTCAAAAGAGGATTTAGAATACAATATCCACACAAAACTTTGAAACTTTTCCAAACAAGAGTATTATAAAAATACAAATATTTCATCCAAAAAGCTTATTTATTAAAGATATAAGAATTACATAACATTTGATCCATTAATATTTATATAGTCATGTTAACTTAAGAGTTTATATACAATTCCAATTACTAGATATCATGCCTACTTTATCAACACATTCCCTTCTATTTCAAGTTTCTTAAGGTTGATCTCCTCCACTGTTGCCCATAAAGCGTCTATTGAAGACAGCTTCTTGTTGGGGATTGTAGGCTTGTAGTTCTTCAAGGGTGCCCATCCTCTGTTTGAGGGAGTTAAGTCTCAAGTCAATAGTTCGTAGATGTTGGTGCACTATATCAAATCTCCCTTCCATCCTTTAGAGTAACCCCAAGACTTCTCCCATTGAATTGTTGGCACTCATTGGTATGGGTTCGAGGACTTCCATTGCTGGTGGTTCCGGGGCTTCGGTCGTGGGTGGCGGACTACCAGGAGGGATTTCATTGTAGGCCTATTCCTCCATCTCCTCAACGCTGTCCTGTCGAACTTTTCTTTTCTTTCTGGGTTTTCTGACCCAATAGTGCTGGTATTTTATATATCCCAAAAATGATAAAGTATTTACCCATATTTCTTGGACTCCAATTTGTTTTTCACCATCAAAGGGGTTGATACAATATACTCGGAGAATCTTAGTAATGATGGACGCATAAAGTGAAGGAGCTGACTTTTTCTTTGCAGTGTTTGTCATTCTTTGCATGAGAAAATATGGCACATTAAATGGTTGCTCAAAAAGGGTTCAAACCATTATATACTGCTCCAATTCATTTGCATAACCAAAGTACCCCAACTGATTCAGAATGCAATTAGTAAATACATAATGAAGTAGCCTTTTTTCTAAGGGTAGTTTGTTGATTTTTATCAGGAAGTTGTCCGCTAATTGCTCACCACCCATTACGGTTTGGTATGCTTAGGCCTTAGAGTACCATTGAACCATGGTTAAAGAGTGGTGAATTTAGCCCGTTAGGTGGTAGAGTCCTAAAATCTCAGACATTCTTTGTTCTGAAATGATGATTTGTACCCCCTTAACCTTAGAGATAATACACCTATCCTTTATCTTTATGTTAGAATAAAATGCCTTAATGACTTTTTGGCTATACGTCAATTGACAGTTTAAAAGCTGAGAATGACCAATATTCGCTAACCCTCGATAAAGAAAAGTAAATTTTCTTCAATGAAGAAATGAAAGTTTTCTCCTATTTATGAAGTGTTCCTGGAAATGTTGAACTCTCTTTAGGTTTCCCAATAACTGAATTAGAGGCGTGTGTTGGACTATCTTCGTCCTTGACCCTCATGACTCTGCTTGTGATACCATTAAAACGGAGAATGGGAGGATTGAAGTGTTTGGAGAGGAAAGATTGAAGGGATTTGGTCAATTTTTGAGAGCAAACTGAAATGAGACATTCGCCTAGGGCTTTTTTGCCGTCGTAGCTCCCCTCCTTAGTTAAGAAGGGTCTGTGGCTGTGTGGCATGCCCATATCCCTCCAAGGGATATGGGCCCCACACGAGGCATGTAGGGCCCACAGCCACACAAGGGCTGTGGGCTCCAAGGACCCTTCTTGGCGTACGGCTCCAAGGACCCTCCTTGGCGTACGGCTCCAAGGACCCTCCTTGGCGTACGGCGCCAAGGAGGGGAGTCCAGTCCCTTTTTTGCGACTAAAAATGAGTTCAAATGGTGTGAAATCTCTTAAATAACCCTGTCTCTGAACCCTAACAGACTAATATTGAGCCCTTCCTAATTGACTAGTCCTCTTTTGTTTAAGCAATGAATCTGTGACCTAGATAAGCCATTCGATTGTCAAGGTCTCTCAGTCGACTATAAGCCTACACGAGAGCTCCCAATCGACTGGTGTCCCTTGCTAGTAGACTGTGTGACTTCTAAATCTTCCCAAAAGCATGCCAGCTAACTAGTATTCATTCCCTTCTAAATCATGTTTCTCTGGTTTTGATTTAAGTTTTCTGATATTTCCTCAATAATTATTATTTAACCTACTCATTTTATCTTCTAGACATATTTTTAGGATTCCTTCCTGACTATTAGTATTAAAATTTTTCTTTGGTATTTAACTAAGCCTAATACACCTCCTTTTTTTTTACTTTCAGTTGTCTAAGCCATGATGTTAGTAATGTTCACAAGTATTTTCATCACATTCATACATTAGAATAGCAGGTGAAACTACCCCTTTAATTTAATCTGTGTTTTACAGTGAACATTTTTCCTTGTTTAATTTTTACTGTTTTTATAGTTTGCACTACAATTTTCTTACTTATGAGCTAAACATGAGTGTTCATGTATTTTATCATGAGTTAAGTTAAATGATAGCCAACATGATCTCTTATTGTGAATTCAAATGATGATAGCCTCCTACCTGTAAGATGCACTAGCCAAGTAGATATTACACGTGGGATTCCACCACCTTCCCAATAGGGGTATATCATATGCCAACTTACCATTCAACTGTTCCTCATGCAAAATTTATTTGCACTTTTAGATTTTCTTGTTATGCCCTTTTTGTTGATTAAATCTTTTCTAAGGTCCTAATCCGAAATCACTATTAGATTCTAAATTCTAAACTTCATCATAGAAACAAGGTTATTAATCAATATACAAATAATTCATGGAATCACATAAATGGAAATCTTGCAGTACATTTACGTTGAATTCCACAACCACAATGCTTCATTTACAACAATCATTATAGCAATGAAGCAGTCATCAACACATGAAATTCTCATAAGGGTACAATACTTGAATTGTTAGTCATAGTACAATCTTTAATTTGGCATAAGCGACTGCTTAGGTTGTCCCACTAAGTCTTTTATGCATAAAGGTCTCACCTTGATTTTCCCCACTGGATTTTCATATTATTTTAGGTTCCTTTCCTTTGCTACTGCCTTTACTGTTATCAGGTTCATAGGGAATCATTTTCCTTTTCTTTCTCTCATTTATTTCCTTGATTTCCATTCTCAGACCCTTTACCTCTCCTGAGTTGATATGAGAATCTCAAATAGTTGCCTATTGGCAAGCTTGCCTATCTAGTCAGGCAGTTAGGATCTCCACGCTATGCATAAGCTCCTCCAGAACTCCCAATTGCATTCCATTACAAAAGACCATCCTATAGGCATGAACATATTATCCATTTCTAAGTTATACTTAATTCTAACATACTAATACATAATAGATCAATGCAATAACTAGATAAAGTAGCTAACTACCCATTCCCACCCACATGGTGCCTAGACCATGTTCTGATACCATAAATTGTAATGTCTTCTCTAAAGTACTATCCCTACTTAGCTTTAAGTAGTCGTGATTATTACCAAATTCATATTTTAAGACTTATTGTGATAGAATAAATTTATGTCCTTTGGGTGTTATCACGAATTCCTATTCTGCATTTAACCTATTTGGAAGTAAATATTTCTTAATAGAATTACCTCATTTAACTTTACCTCTTTAGAAAAAGGAAACAAGTGAGCATATAACAATGTTGAAGAACTCATTATGTTAGATAGAGGCCAATCATTCAACTAATGGGGTCCATCTAGTTGCCTGGTTGCTCTCTGTCTAAAATAAATTAATTGTCTAGAGACAGATCAATCGACTGGCACAAAGCACCCAGTCGACTAGTTGGTCTCTGCCAACTCTTTTCTAGTCTGGTTTTGCTGCTAATTTGTCACCACTTGATCCCTCACTTCAAGTTATGATATTTACCAATAATTATGGTCAGAAACCTATGAGCATTTAAGGCTAATCTAGAACAAATTAACATATTAGTTGTCCTCATAAACTTATATAAGGATTTATACAAAACTGCACTACTTAATTTATACTGTTATACGGGTGTCACTAATTCATTAAGTTCTCCTTGTGTATCTCTTTAGCTACCCTCAATCAATAGCTTCTTTGTACAGATGTACACTGCAAAATTACACCTTTTACAATATCTTGAGTTTACACATCTGGTGACCTCCCTAAGCCTGCCACCACTGTCAATTCACAGTACACGCTAACCTACAATAGCACACAGGCACAACACATGTAAGATCACACAACATATTCAATCCACACAGCACATATTTAAGCATGAACAAGTTTAACACACAGTAAAATCATAATTAACTGACCCATAATAAAGAAACATGTTTTCATGAAACAAGCTAGCTACCTTTGATGCAGCAATATGCTTTAATCAATTTATTTCTCTTCTTTTTCTGATTATTTTCATGTTGTCAGCTCTTCTTTTCTCTAGCCTCTTCTCTGATTTACGTCCCTTTACAAATAACCTAATCTCTATCATATTTTGATTTAAGAAATATAGAGTTTAGACTAATTCTTGACCTCGCTACTTACCTTGGCAGGCTCTAAAACTTTACCTTCGATTTATACCTGGAATCCAATCTACAGCTCATGTTCAATTCTCAAATCTCTCTTTCTCGTGTCTATTGTTCTCTCTCTATTTTCTCCGCTCACACCTTTTCTCTCTTTCTTGCTTATCTAATTATTTTCATCGTCTAGCCGCCCTAATTATTTACTTTCCCTACCCTCAATGTTATCTATGATGTGTTTTAGTAGACTAAGGGTGTTTTAGTAATTTTTCCCACCATTTGAGTCAGCTGCTTGCCGCCAAAAGCATTTCTGCAGGCTGATAGCTAATTGTTCATTTCCCATTGGTTAGCTTAGGTGTATAATCAAAATAAATTAGAAAATATATAAATTATAATTGATAGTTTGATACAAAATAAAATTTTTAATTATGATTGAAACATAAGTCGAGCATGAATAGTACTTTTTCTAATATATAACAAAATATGACAATTTTCCATTTATAACCCTAAACATGTTTGGGAAGATTTATTGAGAAAGACAGTAAATTTAATTATACTCTTCTCTCCTACAAATATTTAAAATTACATGGCCCTCTTAAAACTATTTGTAAAATTTACACTCCCTTACTCTATAACTATGAAATATATATACATTAGTTTAATTTTATATTATTTTTTCAAAGAGATTTGTTGTAGCATTTTTTTATCACTTTTTTCCCTAAAATACTATCTATAGACTTGAGAATATATTGAATTTTTTCACAATGAAATAAAACATGTGTGACATCTTGATATTCTGAATTAACAACAAAGAAGGATTGTGTAAAAACTAATAATCTTAAGCCAATTAAGGTATTTTAGAATATATATATATATATGGCATTAAGTACTATAACGAACATCTTTAGATATAAAATATAAAATTAAACTGAAGTGTAATTTATTTTATAATTATAGAAAAACAAAGTATATATTTTAAAGAAAAGTGCGAGTGGCATGTAATTTTGAAGACTTTCATGGAAGATGAATGTAATTTTAAATTTAAAAACAAAGAGAAAAAATTAGACACAAAGAAAAAGGAAAAAGCTTCATGCCTGCACTTTGTAAAACTTAGGTACTATACATAAAAAGCATAAAACCCCAGCCTCTCACCTCTTGCATCCGTACCAACTTTATGGATCCGATGATCAGAATTTCAATTATTTCATCCTCCTTTTCGTCGTTGTTGAACTGTATCCAGGCAAGCATGTTCTGTAAATACATTTTTAGAATATGTTCATCACAATGATAAAGTAAGCAAAGCAAATTCTTTTCTTCATCTCTTGTATAAGGCAGATTCGATGGGGCCAGGTGCTCTTCATTTTAGTAACAATTTTTTTTAGCAACAGTTAAAATTGTTGTTAAAAGTGTTATATAATTTTAGCAACAATTTTTACTGTTGCTAAAAGTAAAAACTGTGGTTAAATCTCTACCCTGCAGAGCAGAGACCCCAGGTCTGATTCAATGGGTTAAGGACTAGCGTGTATTTAGTAATCATGTAGATTTTTTTTTGATATCTTTTTCTAGAGGCAGTCAAGGCATTAGGCATTAAATGGGAGCTTTTTTTTTCAACAATAATTTAATCACTATTTTTTACACAAAAAAAATTAAATGTAGTTTTTTATATCTTTATCGTTACAAGAAAAACATGAATTCATCTCTAATTTATGAACGAAAAAATTCTGCCTCTAGTTTTTGCGTTCCAAATAATTTGAGACGGAAATAAATTTCGTCTCAAATTTAGAGACAAATTATTTCCATCTCAAAAATACAATTCCATCTCTAGAATCAAAGACAGAATATATTTCGTATCAAATTAAAAACAGATTTTTTCGTCTCTAATTCTGTCTCTAATTTATGTCTCTAATTCCGTCTCAAATTAAAAACGAATTCAGTCTCTAATTTTCAATTCTACTTTTTTTTGTCAAGTTTGTGTCGATTTTAACCGCTTCTAATGTTACGTTTTTCATTTTTTTTATTTAGTGGTGGTTACATAACCGACACTAATTGACATAATTTTTTTTAATAAAATTATTTAATCTATAATGACAATTTCGTGGGTATATTGCAACCGCCACTAATTGACATAATTTCTTTTAATAGAATTATTTAATCTATAATGACAATTTCGTGGGTATATTGCAATGGTTTATAAATGTCTCTCAAACCATATTGTTTTAATATTTACATATAACATTCGTTGACAAATTATATATTCAATATAATTACCAAAAAAAGAATCATACATAAGTTAATTTAAGTAAAATATACCAAAGCTATTATATTCTAAACATTTGTACATAATATTCTAAGGTGTAAAAATAAAAAAACTACAAATTCTAGTTAGTTATATATCTTTGGTTCATGATTTGATGCTGATGAAAGACAAGCATCATCATCTTCCTAAAAAAAAAATAATAGATCAAAATTAAATTATAATCACAAAATTTAATTTCAAAATCCAATACACCAAATAATCAAGAATCACACCAATAAAATGAAGATATATATTGTCTCATATACTAATAACCAGAAGGATACTTCATGTCAAAGAAAAAAATAACAAGAACTGGCAATTAACATATTCCAAATGGCAATAAACTTAGGGGTTGAATCTACAAGGCTCATAAACAAGCACACGAACCAAGGACAGGACACAAGACACTGAAGATTACAATGATCAATATGCAGATAACAATTAAATATAACAGTTTCCATTGTCAATTCCAAGATATTCATATAGTTGCCAAGACATTAGTGTTATGAACTTTAAATATATTAATTTCATTTGCTTTTATCAATGGTGTAATTTAACCTAACATTAAAACTGATCAAAAATATAAATTGAATAGCAAAATTTTAGAAACTAAATTGAATATTTTGAACCCTTACTGATTCACCACTAAGATTCATGTAAGTTTGAGGCTTTGCAAGGAAAACAGGAACTTCACCAACAAAACTTGTAATAGGATTACCTTGTATATGATTCAAAAATACAACAAATACTGAAATAAAAATTATCTAGTCATAAAGGAAGACTGAATGCAGTGCAACAGTGGACAAACCTTGGCCAAAAATGACTTTGCAGTGGACCGTGCTCATAGGAATCCCATGTGATTCAGCAAATGCATCAATCATCTCAAAGCCAGCTTGCTTTGAATAACGTTTTATTATCTTTGAGGAAACTAAAAATATATATATTTAGGATGCATCACATTTTTTAGTACAATTTACATTGTGTCTAGTTTCTTTGTACTTATCACCAAGATTGCCCAACCCAACAAAAAGCCATGGCCGAGGAGCATCAGTACACAAGCTACGCCTACATAAGCGATTAAGCATCTCTTCCAGGAACTCTAGCAGCCATGACCAAACAGCAGCACTTCACCCAAAGAAACACAATTCTACACTTTTTTCTGAACCAAATTTGGTTCTCCTACAAATCTGCAACTCAACTGATAAGTTTTAACACAAGTTTCAAATAAATAGATGAATTTTTTTTTTAAGCATCAACACTAATCGAATATCTTTTGGATAAAAAATATTATAAATTTACAAAATCTAATCTTCAGAGCACAGCAAAAAATCAAATGGGGGCAAAGCTGATAACAAGAACAAAACCTTATTATCAAGGTAATCAAGATCAAGATCTTGTACAGGATCGGAAAAACTAGTAAGATCGAATTGCTGGAGTTTAAGATCCTATATAATTTTAAAATATAAATATAAAAAATATTTATATAATTTTTTAAATATAAAAAGTATTTAAAAATAAATATAATTTATCAAAATATCAAAATATTTTCATAAAACATCTCATATTTCTATAAAAAAAAATTTGAATATCAAAACGTTAAAAAAAAAAACCAAGTGTTAGGATCTTAAGATCTTGTACGATCTTGTAAGATCTTAAGATGCAAGATCTAAATCTTAAGAGATCCTGATGCAAAAAAGATCATACATAAGATCTTGTGCGATCTTACAAGCAAGATCTAGATCTTGATTATCATGCTTATTATACACCAAGTTGTGAGAAGAACTCCACAAGTATCATTCTTGTTTTTTTTTTTCAAAATTTTAATTAATTACGATTGAGATTGCAACAAAGTTGCTACAACTTGCACCAATGGTGATGACTGACTTTGAACTAGAGTGCAAAAACTAGTGTAGAAAAAAGGGGAAGTGGACAAATGGAAAGTGCCACTTAAGATGATAAATAATTTGCCATAAAAATCAGCCATTTTACACTGGTTTGCCAACATTCTAAATTTAAGAGTAATATTGAAAGAGGCTTGGAATACATACTTGATTAGCTTGAACAACTGTCATAAGGAACACACCAAAGAAGAGGAAAAAATCAATAATTAGAAATGATATGCCCCCAAGTGATTTGTATCAGTATGTTGTATCCATGCTCCAAATGAAGAAGGAGCAAGTGGATTAGAAAAAAACTTTCTACAAGCAACTTAAACCAAAAAGAGTTGGGAAAACATAAAATAAATCATGAGCTTACTAGTGATCAACAAAGTTGAAACTTTGAGAACACATACTCGTTCGAAATTGTAAACATCTGTTGGAGTATTTTTTAAAAAAAAAAAAAGAGAAAAAATCACTTATCGCCAGAGTGAGGTGTGAGGAAGACAACAGCAAGACAGCGAGAGAAGGGAGAGACTAAGAGTGAGGTGTGAGGGAGACGGGACGGAGCACAACGGCGAGAGACAGGGAGATTCAAGAAGCTTCAATCTTCAAAGATGGCCTAATGGAGCACAACGATATCTATTATCAAATTTCTCACATACACACAACACAAGAGAGAGAGAAGAGCAGAAGAGAAGGACTCAATGTTTTTTATTAAACTCAAAATTAATTACAAGTACAACACTCCCACATGCCTTTTTTATAGGCAAAATTACACAATAAGATAAATAAAATAAATAAACAAGTGGCTACAATTTGAAGCAAACTTTGATTTGAATTCTGTCATCCAAAGTTGTAAAGTTTGAATTGAATTCTAACATCCAAGGTTGTAAAGTCTGAATTGAATTCTAACATCCAAAGTTGTAAAGTCTATTTTGAATTTTAATTTCTAAGGTTGTAAAATCTGATTTGAATTCTAACTTCTAAAGTTGCAAAATTTGAATTTAATTATAATATTGCCTCCCTTAAATCAAGCTTGCAACCTTATCATTCCAAGCAATTTCTTCAACCTATAAAACAACTCAATCTTTAATGGCTTTGTAAATATATTTGCAATTGTTCTTTAGTCGGACATTATTCGATCACCAATACTTTTCCAACTACTAACTCTCAAATTTTGTGGTATCAAATATCAATATGCTTTGACCACCCATGAAAAACTAGATTTTTACATAATGCAATAGCAGATTTGTTGTCACAAAATATTTCTGTAAGAGCATTATGCTTCTGGTGCATCACTTGTAAAATTCTTCTCAGCCATATCGCCTGTATAGCACAACTAGCTGCTGCTATATATTCTGCTTCAATTGTAGCGAGTGCAATAACTGGTTGTCTCTTTGATGACCATGATATTATACGAGTACCCAGATGAAATATGTACCCTAACATGCTTTTTCTTGTCTCTAAATCTCCAGCCCAATCACTATCTATATATCCAACAAGTTTCACATCATTATTATTAACATAAAAAATTTCATCAGTCAAAGTACCTTTGATATATCTAAGAATTCTTTTTGCTCCTTGTAAATGACAAACACTTGGTTCTTCCATAAATCTACTTAGCAATCCTACTCCAAACACAATATCTGGGGTAGTTGCAGTTAGATATCTCAGACTTCCAATCAATCTTTTATAATGGGTTGAATCTACCCTTTTGCCATCATTTTCTCTTGTTAGCTTTAATTTTCTTCAACCGGTATGGTAATCGGCTTTGAATTTTCCATCTTAAATTTCTTTAAAATATCACTAGCATATTTCTTATGAGGAATAAAGATTCCATCATTCTGCTGAATGACCTCAATGCCAAGAAAATAGGACATTAGGCCTAAATCTGTCATTTCAAAGCAGCTTATCTTAGCCTCCCTAAATTTTGCAATTATCTTTAGATTATTGCCAGTGAAGATTAGATCATCAACATAAAGGCACACAATAAGAATATCTCCAGTCTCAATAAATTTAATATATAAAGTGTGTTCAAATGGACATCTTTCAAAACCATGCTGCATGAAGTTGGAATCAATCTTCTTGTACCATGCTCTTGGTGCCTGCTTCAACCTATACAACGCTTTCTTCAATTTTCTTTTCCATTGATCACATATCCTACAGGTTGTTCAACATATACTTCTTCTTCCAGAGTACCATTAAGAAATACAGATTTAACATCCATTTGATATATTTTCCAATTATTTTGAGCTGAGAGAGAAATAATCATGCGGATCATGTCTAATCTCGTAATAGGATCAAATACCTCAAAATAATTAATACCTGTTTTTTGCTTATATCCTTTAGCTACTAACCTTGCTTTAAAGTGATCAATCTCACCATTGGGCTTATGCTTTATTTTATACACCCACTTTACTCTAATTGGTCTTTTATCTGCTGGCAAATATTTCATTCTTCTTAATTGCATGAATTTCATCATCCATTGCTTTTTTCCAATTCTCATTGTTTGAGGGTTCTTCAAAGGTCATGGGTTCACAATCTACAAACAAAGAAAAATTGATAATTTCTTCATCAGAAGTATCATTATTGTTATCCACAACATAGTCCTCCAATCTGGCTGGTAATCTCTGGTTTCGTTGTGGTCTGTTAGATGTTTCTACCTCATTAGGTGTTGGAACTCCATGTCTATTTCTTCTTCATAATTGTCTAGAATCACCACCACTTCCTTCTGGGCTTTCAAAGACCAATCCCACATTTCTTCTTCATTAAACGTCACATCACAACTAATAATCACCTTCTTTGTCTCTGGATTGTAAAGTTTATATGCTTTTGAGTTTGTGGAGTAGCCAATAAAAATATATTTTTCACTTTTGTCATCTAATTTCTTCTTGAGTTGATCTGGTACGTGGGCATATGCTATACACCCAAAAACTCTAAGGTGCCTAATTGAGGGTCTTCTTCCACTCTAAGCTTCTTTGGGTGTCTTATCACGAATACTCTTTGTAGGACACCTGTTCAAAAAATAAATAGTAGTGGCAACTACTTCCGCCCAAAATTCCTTAGGCAGTTGTTTGGCTTTCAGCATGCATCTCACCATATCCATGATTGTCTTATTCTTCCTTTCTGCTACTCTATTTATTGAGATGTATGTCTAGTTATAAGTTGATATTAGATTCCATATTGCTCAAAAGAAATCTGTACATGGAAGGTATTCTCGGCCTCTATCTATTCTGAGTGCTCTGATTTTGCAACCACTTTGCTTTTCTACAAATGCCTTGAATGTCTTAAAGGCATCACAAGCTTCTGATTTCTGCTTCAAGAAATATACCCAAGGCTTTCTATAAAATACCTGTTACCACCTTGTATTGGTATTTCAACCGAGCACATATCTGAATGAACTATCTCCAGCAATTTTTTCGCTCTCCAAGACTTTTCAGTTGGAAATGATTCTCTGTGCTTCTTTTCCATTTGACACATCTCACATACTCCAGAAAGAATATTCACAACAGGCAAACCAGAAACATATTCTTTTTACGATAAATAATTCAAACCAGAGAAATGAAAGTGACCAAATCTTATATGCCACAACCAATTATCATTTGGAATTATAAAACTTAAACAATGAAACTTATTATGTTGAATTCCCAAGGGAAATAGGCGGTTGGGATTCATTTTTACCTTAGCAATGAATCTTCCATCTCCATTAATGTAATACCCGTTAATTTCGGAATATAATTCGCTTAAGAGTATTTTAGAATTTTACAACGTTACTTTAGTTATTTATTTTGGTCATATTTAATTTTCATATTTAATTGTTCTCTTTGAATATTATTTATGAAAATTGAGTTAAATGACTGGACTAAATATTTGCACAATGTGGGATATATTCTAAGAATGGTGAAATTCATGGAAAAGTGGTTTCATAATGGTCAGTTAGTCCATTTATTGTAAATTGACTGGATGGGTTTGGATGTTGGGTTATGGATACCCATGGGTTATTGAATAACCCATTAGAAATATTTAATATAAAGTTTCAATAGTACCCCCTCATTTTTCACTCAGCCGAATGAAGGCAGAAAAGCGTTTTCTCTCTTCTTCATCCTCTTTTCAAATCCTTTCCTTGATCTTCAGAGTTTTGATTGTTTGTTCGGTTCAAAAGCTTTGTAAGGATCAAAGGTAAGCTTTAATCTCATTATTTTCCTTAAATCTAAGTTTATATGGAAGATTAGAGGAGGTTTTGTTCTTGAAGATTTTGATGATAATTCGTGAATCTCAATTGTTTTAGAAGTTATTTTGAGTTATAATCGGTTAAAAGAGTTGAGATTCTGGTTTTGAATCAAAAGAAAGGAAAGGATGAATTTTTTTGAAAGATTTTCTGTAAAATTCGAAGTACTGTAGCAACTGGAAATCTGGAATTTTTCTTCGAGTTACTGTAGTGACCAGAAATTTCGGAAAAAAAATTTGAAAAATTTTCTTCGGGTACTGTAGCAGTACTGTAGTGTCGGTAGTCAACGGCACTGTAGCAGTCAACGTTACTGTAGCGAACCGGCACTGTAGCGAACCGACACTGTAGCAACCCGTTACTGTAGCAGTCAGAAAATTTTACGTATTTTCGTGATTTTGTTTCCTTTCTTATGTTTCCTTGTAATATATTTTACTAGGAAATTTTTCTACACAAATTCTAGTGTAGAACAAGGTAAACTTGGACAAACATCAAGGTGAGTGAATAACCTTGCTCAGCTAATTTGATATTACTAGTCAAAGTACAATATAAGTCTCATTTACAATATTATTGGGATAATAAGCAATCAATTTTTCATATGGGAGTATAAGATGATCGGTAGAAATAAGAGTATGTAGAAATTATTTTATTTCATGACAATTGTACTATGTGATAAATTCTCTCTATCTTATTAATGAGTAAAGATCTACGGGATCTAATACATGAGTTTGAAAGGGTTAAAGTCCCATACTACTCAGTGTATATCTATGAAACCTATACCCGAGTTGAAAGGGTTAGAGTCCCATACTACTCGGCGTATATCTAAGAAATCTTATTCACGAGTTTGAAAGGGTTAGAGTCTCATACTACTCGGCGTATATCTAAGAAATCTTATTCACGAGTTTGAAAGGGTTAGAGTCCCATACTACTCGGTGTATATCTATGAAATCTTATTCATGAGTTTGAAAGGGTTAGAGTCCCATACTACTCGATGTATAAGATAATTAATTATATGAGTAAATGTGGTATTTGTACTTTTGATATTTTATATAGTACAGTTATTTACTTACTGAGTTTTTAAATAAACTTACACTCCCTATGATTATTTTTTTTCAGATACAGAAAACAAAGAAGAAGAGAATCTGTTTGAAGATTAGAAGCCCCTTGGGATTATTCTCTATTTCTGTATGGTGGGATACCAGTACTTATTAATGTGGATACTAGAAACGTTCTGTACTTTCTATAGGTCTCCTAGGCTTGCGATGAGATAGAAATATCAGACTATGTATGTCTATATTTGCTTATCAGATGAATATAATTCTATAGTGTGGAATGAATGATTAAGGTTGAATGTAAAACCTTACAGAATATATGTAAATGACGTATGTTTGAGAATTTTATTTAATGAGTAGTATCTTTTCACATGTTCAATTTTTGGGATGTGACAAATTTGGTATCAGAGGATAGGTTTTATAGGTCCCCTATAGAGTACAGAGCAAAGTGATCTTTGTGGGCCCTTCCCTATTGTCATGAGCCGCGGCATGACCATAGGATTAGGTTCCATAAAAGACCTTGTAGAGTATAACGTCATTTTATAGATAACTTCTCAGTGGGGCTAGTAAGTGATATTTTGTTTATGTCTGAAAATTGTTTGTTATGTGTGTAGATCTGTGACAGATCAATGTCACAAGGATCTTCTAATAATAATGAGCATATGGGTCCAAGGAGGGCCATAAATCCACCAGTACATGTGCAAGATGATCCTAACCGTGGTGATAGTTTACATGCTCAAAGTACTGAGGGCGCAACTAGTGAGCAAGCAAGAAGAGTTGAACCTGATGCCCACGTTGGTAATGCAACTATTGCACATGTGATTAATTTGATGAATGAACGATTTGACCGATTTGAGGCTGAAATGAGAGGTCGAGCTGCACAAGCTAACCTGCCAGTGGATCCTCCTATTGTTGAAGCTGAAATTGTACCACCAACTCCGTTAGCGGGAGGAGTTAATGTAAGGGAGGTAAGAATGTCTGAATTCCAGAAAATGAGGCCTCCTACTTTTTCAGGGGAAGATCCCAAAGAGGACCCACAATGTTTCCTTGAAGATTGTGAAGCAATCTGTGATGCTATAGGGTGTTCTCCTACTCAAAAGGTAGAATTCACTTCTTTTCAGTTAAAGGGTAGGGCTGGTAAATGGTGGAGGAACTGCAAGAAAACTAGAATTCAAGGTGCACCGCCAGTTATGTGGACAGAATTTTACAGATTGGTTATGGATGAATTTCTTCCGGCAAGTGAACGATCATCTAGGGCCAGGGATTTTCTGTATCTACGACAGGGAACCATGACTGTTGATGAATATTCAGCTCAGTTTGTTAAATTATCTGAATATGCCCCTGAAATCATTCCTTCTGAAAGGAAGAAAATAGAAAAGTTTGTGGAAGGGCTTCGTCATGCCTTATATGATCAAGTGGGTTCTAATATGAATGATTACTATTCGTACTCAGAAGCTGTTGATGTGGCCCGAAGAATGGAAAGGAGGTCAAAGAATAAAGAAGAATATCGTCAAAAGAAGAAGGCCAGATATAGGAGATCTTTTGATCAAGGGGAAGACTCAGGGACTTTTACTGTATCACAACATGCTCCAGCCACTCCTACTAAGTCATCTTATTCTACAGCCAGTGTGGCTAAGCCTCGTTCAGAGAACAGGGGTGGTTTTAGTTCTTCTAGTAGAGGAGGTACTCAAGGTAGAAGGGAAAAACCTCAATGTCATGAATGTGGAAAGTTTCACTTCGGAGAATGCAGGTTAAACATTGTTAGTACAGGCTGTTTTCACTGTGGACAAAAAGGACATTTTATAAGGGAGTGCCCTCAGCTCATGACAAGACCAGGTCAAGGGTCTACTTTGCCACCTCGACCACAGTCTATTTCTTCTTCTATTACTCGAACACCAACCCCTTCAATAGGGGGTAGTATGGGAAGAGGTTCTGGAAGAGGCCAAGGTGACCGTGGAAAACAAGCTGCTAGCAGAGGAAATGCAAGAGTATATGCTCTAACCCGACAGGATGCTCAAACATCCAATGCTGTAGTTACAAGTATATTATCTGTTAATACTTTTGCTGCATGTATTTTGTTTGACCCCGGTTCTACTCACTCATATGTGTCACCCCTATTTGCCAAGAGATTTGTAATTGATTCGATTATTCTTAAAGAACCATTATTGGTTTCCACACCAATGAGAGAGACTTTGATGGTTAAAACATGTTATCGTTCTTGTAAAATAATCGTTGGAGGCATGGAAACTGAGATAGATCTTACGATTCTCAATATGTTAGATTTTGATGTGATTTTAGGAATGGACTGGCTATCTTCTTGTCATGCTACTATAAATTGTCGTGATAAAGTTATTTCCTTTAATATGCCGGGGAGGAGTAATTTTGTGTTTCAAGGAGATCGAAGTGATGTACCTTGCAACATGATATCTATGTTAAGTGCCCGGCGTATATTGCGAAAGGGATGTCAAGGATTTCTAGCTTTTATCAAAGATTTAGAAAAGAAAGAACAGAAGTTAGAAGACATACATGTGGTTAATGAATTTCCAGATGTGTTCCCAGAAGATTTACCTGGATTACCGCCAGAAAGAGATATTGAGTTCAGTATTGATTTGGTCCCAGACACATGACCAATTTCTATTCCACCTTATCGTATGGCTCCTGTTGAGCTAAAAGAACTCAAAGAACAATTGGAAGATTTGTTAAACAAAGGGTTCATTCGCCCAAGTTTTTCACCTTGGGGTGCTCCTGTTCTTTTTGTGAAAAAGAAAGATGGTTCTATGAGACTATGTATAGATTATCGTCAGCTGAATAAAGTCACAGTGAAAAATAAGTATCCTTTACCAGGGATAGATGATTTGTTTGATCAGCTTCAAGGAGCAAAATACTTCTCAAACATTGATCTAAGGTCTGGATATCATCAGTTACGAATTAAGAATGATGATATACCTAAGACTGCTTTTCGTACACGGTATGGACATTATGAGTTTCTTGTGATGTCTTTTGGGTTGACAAATGCACCAGCAGCATTTATGGATTTAATGAACAAAGTGTTCAAATCATTCCTTGATAAGTTTGTAATTGTATTTATTGATGATATTTTGGTATATTCAAAGAGTCATGAAGAACATACTGAACATTTGAGAATAGTGCTTCAAACTTTGAGAGAGTATCACTTGTACACAAAGCTCTCAAAATGTGAATTCTGGATGAGTCATGTAATATTTTTGGGACATGTTATTTCCCAAGAAGGTATTCATGTAGATCCAAGTAAAATTGAAGCAGTAAAACAATGGCCTAGACCAACAACTGTGTCGGAAGTACGTAGTTTTCTTGGCTTATCATGGTATTACCGTCGCTTTGTCAAAGATTTCTCTAAGACAGCTCTCCCATTAAATAAGTTAACCCGAAATAATGTTAAATACATTTGGGATGATTCATGTGAGCAAAGTTTCACCCAATTGAAATAGTGTTTAACTTCTGCACCAGTTTTAATCCTACCATCAGGACCAGGGGGTTACTCTGTATGCTGTGATGCCTCAAAGATAGGCTTAGGGTGTGTGTTGATGCAACATGGTAAAGTCATAGCTTATGGCTCACGTCAGCTTAAAAAGCATGAATTGAATTACCCCACTCATGATTTGGAAATGGCAGCTGTAGTGTTTGCCCTAAAGATTTGGAGACATTACTTGTATGGGGAGACTTGTCAGATTTTTACAGATCACAAAACCTTAAGTACATTTTTGAGCAGAGAGATCTCAATCTAATGCAACGAAGGTGGATGGAACTTCTGAAAGATTATGATTGTACCATCCTTTACCATCCAGGTAAAGCAAATGTAGTGGCTGATGCTCTAAGTCGAAAGTTTATGGGAAGTTTAGCTCACATTGCCATTATAAGGAGGTCTCTAATACATGAACTACAAGAATTGGAAGCTGATGGAGTATTCTTCGAGATCACTGAGTCAGGTACATTTCTGGCTCATTTAACAGTTAGATCATCTCTTGTTGAAAAAGTAAAAGTAACTTTAGAAAATGACATTGATATGGTCAAAATCAGAGATAAGGCAAGGCAAGGTCTAGCACCAAGTTTCTTGGTAGATGAAGAAGGAGTCTTATGGTTTAATGGGAGACTCTGTGTCCCCAACATTGAATCTTTGAAACATGAAATCTTAATGGAAGCTCATGGTTCGCCCTACATTGTACATCCTGGTGCTGTGAAAATGTATCAGAACTTGAAACAAGTTTACTGGTGGGAGGGCATGAAGCGAGACGTGACTGACTTTGTAGCTCGATGTTTGACTTGTCAGCAAGTTAAAGCTGAACATCGACGACCACCTGGTTTGATGCAAAAACTAGATATTCCCGAGTGGAAGTGGGAAAGGATCACTATGGATTTTGTGGTAGGTTTACCTCGGTTAACAAAAGGAAATGACTCAATATGGGTCATAGTGGATCGACTTACTAAGTCAGCACATTTTCTTCCTGTTCATACCACTTTCAGTGTAGCAAAACTTGCTCAACTTTATGTTAAAGAAATAGTGAAACTTCATGGTATACCAATATCCATTATATCAGACCGAGGACCTCAGTTTACTTCTCGGTTCTGGAAAGTCTTTCAAGAGGCTTTGGGTACCAAAGTGAATCTTAGCACAGCATTCCATCCTCAGACTGATGGACAGTCCGAAAGGACAATTCAGACTTTAGAGGATATGCTAAGAGCTTGTGTGATGGATTTCAGTGGAAGTTGGGAAGATCATTTGTCTCTTATTGAATTTGCTTATAATAACAGTTACCAAGCCAGTATTCATATGGCACCTTTTGAGGCTTTATATGGGAGACGGTGTCGATCTCCTATAGGTTGGTTTGAACTTGGTGAAACCAAAATATTTGGACCTGAGATGATACATGAAGATATAAATAAAGTTAAACTGATCAGAGAGAAGTTGTTAACTGCTCAGAGTAGACAGAAGTCTTATGCGGACAACCGACAACGTGACCTTGAATTTGCAATAGGTGATATGGTTTTCTTACGAATCTCACCTATGAAGGGAGTAATGAGATTCGGGAAGAAAGGCAAGCTTAGTCCGAGGTATGTTGGCCCATATGAGGTTGTAGACAGAGTGGGTAATGTGGCATATCGCCTAGACCTACCTTCCGACCTAGAGGGAGTTCATCCAATATTTCATGTGTCCATGCTACAGAAGTATCTTCCTGATCCTTCTCATGTCATTCAACCCCAAGAAGTTCATTTTGATGAAACTCTCACCTACGAAGAGGTACCAGTAGCTATCCTTGATAGAAAAGTCAAGAAATTGCGTACTAAAGAAATTCCTACTGTCAAGGTTCTTTGGAGAAATCATTCTCGCGAGGAAGCTACGTGGGAGGTAGAAGATGAAATGTGGAAAAACTATCCACATTTATTTGAAACTTGAGGTAAGATTTTAATTCGGAGGACCGAATTCTTTTAAGGGGGGTAGAATGTAATACCCGTTAATTTCGGAATATAATTCGCTTAAGAGTATTTTAGAATTTTACAACGTTACTTTAGTTATTTATTTTGGTCATATTTAATTTTCATATTTAATTGTTCTCTTTGAATATTATTTATGAAAATTGAGTTAAATGACTGGACTAAATATTTGCACAATGTGGGATATATTCTAAGAATGGTGAAATTCATGAAAAAGTGGTTTCAGAATGGTCAATTAGTCCATTTATTGTAAATTGACTGGATGGGTTTGGATGTTGGGTTATGGATACCCATGGGTTATTGAATAACCCATTAGAAATATTTAATATAAAGTTTCAATAGTACTCCCTCATTTTTCACTCAGCCGAAGGAAGGCAGAAAAGCGTTTTCTCTCTTCTTCATCCTCTTTTCAAATCCTTTCCTTGATCTTCAGAGTTTTGATTGTTTGTTCGGTTCAAAAGCTTTGTAAGGATCAAAGGTAAGCTTTAATCTCATTATTTTCCTTAAATCTAAGTTTATATGGAAGATTAGAGCAGGTTTTGTTCTTGAAGATTTTGATGATAATTCGTGAATCTCAGTTGTTTTAGAAGTTATTTTGAGTTATAATCGGTTAAAAGAGTTGAGATTTTGGTTTTGAATCAAAAGAAAGGAAAGGATGAATTTTTTTGAAAGATTTTCTGCAAAATTCGAAGTACTGTAGCAACTGGAAATCTGGTATTTTTCTTCGAGTACTGTAGCGAACCGTTACTGTAGCAAACTGTTACTATAGCAAATCGTTACTGTAGCAATCAGAAAATTTTGCGTATTTTTGTGATTGTGTTTCCTTTCTTATGTTTCCTTGTAATATATTTTACTAGGAAATTTTTCTACACAAATTCTAGTGTGTAACAAGGTAAACTTGGACGAACATCAAGGTGAGTGAATAACCTTGCTCAGCTAATTTGATATTACTAGTCAAAGTACAATATAAGTCTCATTTACAATATTATTGGGATAATAAGCAATCAATTTTTCATATGGGAGTATAAAATGATCGGTAGAAATAAGAGTATGTAGAAATTATTTTATTTCATGGCAATTGTACTATGTGATAAATTCTCTCTATCTTATTAATGAGTAAAGATCTACGGGATCTAATACATGAGTTTGAAATGGTTAAAGTCCCATACTACTCAGTGTATATCTATGAAACCTATACCCGAGTTGAAAGGGTTAGAGTCTCATACTACTCGGCGTATATCTAAGAAATCTTATTCACGAGTTTGAAAGGGTTAGAGTCTCATACTACTCGGCGTATATCTAAGAAATCTTATTCACGAGTTTGAAAGGGTTAGAGTCTCATACTACTCGGTGTATATCTATGAAATCTTATTCATGAGTTTGAAAGGGTTAGAGTCCCATACTACTCGATGTATAAGATAATTAATTATATGAGTAAATGTGGTATTTGTACTTTTGATATTTTATATAGTACAGTTATTTACTTACTGAGTTTTTAAATAAACTCACACTCCCTATGATTATTTTTTTTAGATACAGAAAACAAAGAAGAAGAGAATCTGTTTGAAGATTAGAAGCCCCTTGGGATTATTCTCTATTTCTGTCTAGTGGGATACCAGTACTTATTAATGTGGATACTAGAAACGCTCTGTGCTTTCTATAGGTCTCCTAGGCTTGCGATGAGATAGAAATATCAGACTATGTATGTCTATATTTGCTTATCAGATGAATATAATTCTGTAGTGTGGAATGAATGATTAAGGTTGAATGTAAAACCTTACAGAATATATGTAAATGACGTATGTTTGAGAATTTTATTTAATGAGTAGTATCTTTTCACATGTTCAATTTTTGGGATGTGACAATTAATCAACGTGCAATAGCCATGGTGTATCTGCATGTTATAACCTTTCTTTGACAGTTGTCCCATGCTCAATATGTTAGGATGAAGACCAAAAACATAGAAAACATCAGAGATAAAATTTTGTGAACCATCTTTTAACCTGATAGCAACTTGACCTTTTCCCAAAATTGGAATATTTGTGTTATTACCAAATTTCACGATCGATTTTACCATTTCATCTATAGAAGAAAATAATTCCTTTTTCCCACATATATGATTACTACATCTAGTATCTAAATATCAAATATTTTCATCTTCTAAAAATGAATTACTTGCCAAAAATAAACTTTGTGGGTTATCAGTATTCTCACCAACATCTTGATACTAATTGTCTGCCATGTTTACCTGATACTTGAATCTACAATCTGCAGCTTTATGCCTAAATTCCCCACACTAAAAACAATTAAAATTTGTTCTTTCTTGATAATTGTTACCTCTTCCTCTTCCTTAGTTGGCAAATCCAAAATTGTTTCCACCTCTACCTTGACTAGGTGGTTTAAAACTTTGGTCTCTCCCTTGATTGTAGTTACCAGGTCCTCTTCCTCTAAAATTTCCTCGACCTCTACCTCTGTAATTTCCTCTTCCTCTATTATTGAAATCACGACCTCTACTTTCAATATTTTGACTTGACTCAGCAACGTTGTTGAGATTCACCTGACTCTTTAAAGCTTGTTCATTTACTTTTTCTGTCTTCTCCAAGATTCTGCTCATGTGGCTTTCAATGCTTCCTTGTAACTCAGCTACTATCATGGTTTCTGTGTCATGGGACTCAATTATTATAGTCACCATATGGTTAAACTTCATCAGCATGGTACATAGAATTTTTTCTACCACCTTGCTATCAGGAATTTCTTCTCCATACACCCTCATCTTATTGACGAGATTTGTAACACATGAAAAGTATTGTTCTACAGTTTCTGAAGTAAACATTTCATATTCTCTATGCAAGGACTGCAATTTAGATTTCTGGGCCTTTTTAACTCCTTTATATGACAACTTCAAGATATCTCACGCTTCTTTAGCTGTTTTGGCATTTGCTATTTTGTCAAAAATTGAGTATTCTACACCTTGATGAATTTGTGAAAGTGCCAGCTGGTCCTTCCTATGAGCAGCTTCATCAGCTCCTTGTTGTAATCCTAATTCTACGAAGCTCTAAATATTGTGAGCTTTTAAATGCATAGACATCAAAATTTCCCAATAACTAAAATCTAATTTCCCATCTAATTGGGGACTAAATCAAACAATATTGAAATTGATTGCTATATATATATATATATATATATCTCTCTCTCTCTCTCTCTCTCCAAATATACAAAAAACAATTTGACACAGTGAGAACTCTCTTGTTCCTCACACACTCAAAAGATTTTTATGCTCACAGTTCTGAGGCAACCAAGCTTTGATACCAATTTGATATCTATTATCAAATTTCTCACAGACACACAACACAAGAGAGAGAGAAGAAAGAAAGAGAAGGACTCAATGTTTTGATTCAACTCAAGATTAATTACAAGTACAACACATCTACATGCCTTTTTTACAGGAAAAATTACACAATAAGATATATTAAATTAAACAAACAAGTGGCTACAATTTGAAGCAAACTTTGATTTGAATTCTGTCATCCAAAGTTGTATAGTCTGAATTGAATTCTAATATCTAAGTTTGTAAAGTCTGAATTGAATTTTAACATCCAGGGTTGTAAAGTCTATTTTGAATTCTAAATTCCAAGGTTGTAAAATCTGACTTGAATTCTAACTTGCAAGGTTGCAAAGTTTGAATTTAATTCTAACAAGGAGATTCATGAAGCTTTAATCTTCAGAGATGACTGACGGAGCACGACGGTGAGAGAGATTCATATTCAAAAAAGCTTCAATGATGAGAAACAAAGACAAGAGAGAGGGAGATTCAGGACGGGTTGATAGAGCACTAGGGAGATTGGAGATTAGGGATGCCGTGGGTTGGGAAAGTAAGTAGGGAGCACGTTGGAGAGAAATTGGGATTAGGAATTAGGTTTTTTAATTAAATTAATTTAAATTATTTAAATTATGAAATTACTAAAATATCTTTATATAAATATTAGAGACCAAAATAGGAATGGACTTTTAGAGATAAAAATTTTTATCTCTATTTATTAAATTTTTAAAAAATAAAAATTGAATTAAACATTAGAGATGGAAATTCAAGAAGACCAATCAGAGACAAAAAATTTCTGTCATAGAATTCGTCTCTAATTATTTAAATTTCCCCCCTCATTTTAGATCTAAATCAGGGATAGATTTTTAACCTATTAGAGACAGAATCTGAGACGAAAAATTTTCATCTCTAATTTATATTTTTCTTGTAGTGTATTATCAAGTTCTTTAATTAAAATGTAATAAATGTACGATTCTCTTATTACCACACAACAAATGTATAGTCTCTACAAAATAATTTTATATTTTTTTATAACTCATCATTACATTATTGGTTTTCTAAGAAATTTTTTATACATTTTATTTTGATTAAAGAACTTTATAACAAAAATACAAGTCACTCTATATAAGTTTTCTCTATTATTTATCTTGCAAGAAATTAACTCTTTTCCCTAGACTTGAGTGTGAAGTGTATAACCTTGCCAATCGAAGGTAAATTTGAAGGGATGTTAGCTATAAATACGTACGTAATAAATTAACGACATATGTACTGTATTATGGCATGAGATTGTCTGTATATAACAAAAAAGACGCAGAACCAAATTTGATATATATATATATATATATATATATATATATATATATATATATATATATATATATGATTTTTATATTAAAATAATATAATTTTTATTTTTTTAAGAAAAATTTTAATATTTTTTATTAAAATAATATTTATACATGTAAAACATTACTTATTTAATATTTTTAAATGATCAATAATTTTAATTTTTCATATATTTTTTAAAATTAATTACATTATATTTAAATTTGAAAATTCTGTATTTATTTTTAAAAAAATTATAAAAATTTTATATCTAAATTTACTATATTTATTAAATATAAGGTTATAAAATATAAAAATATAATAAATAAGATTATTTATACTAAATAATATATTATTTTAAAAATTAAAAATTAAAAAAAGACTCGTTCAACCGACTTTTAAACGAATTTAAATTACTCAATTCAAACATAGAATCTACAAACTTTTTGCACAACACTAGCTATGCCCCGTCCCACTATATTGCCATCCATTTATCGAGGACTACAAAAAATATCACTCCAATCAGTAATCATAATAGTTAATTATAAAGAAAGAGAAGCGAGAAAGATTACAATAGTATTTGAAGGTGTTTCTAAAGGCACTTGTACCTTTCCAGGTTCAATTATGATTACCAGCAAATTTTGGTGCCATTTACTAAAATGTCTTTTATTCATATATAAACAAGAATTCAATTGTGACAGTTGACCCCGTACTTACACTATAGATGAGATTATTGAATGTATCATTATATGATATTAATTATGGCATGAAATTGTCTGCATATAACAAAAAAGACGTTGATCTTTTAACATGAAAATATTTTATCGTGAAATTTAAACTATTTATTTCTCGTAATTAGATAATTTATATTTGTGATTATTTATTTTTTTATAAATATATATCTTTCAAATACGTATAACGAACAATTTAGATCTCATATTACAGTAATGTGAAATATCCTCACCCCAAAAGATCTCTGTCCTAACAAAAATGTCTCTACTTAATTAATAGTTAAAATTTTGTCATATGGGCAATAATAAAATAGTATTTATAGTATTGTCGTTACTTATACTGATATATGCTAGAAAAAGTGAGGTGACAAAATTGGTTGTGCGAATTTAATTTGCATTTTCTTCAAAAATGAAAGAAGGTAAACTAATAATTTAGTATCTGGAAGACCATCTCTTTAAATATTGTCTTCTAGAAATAAAATTTCTCAGTTTAAATTCTTTGAGTATTTCTTCCCATTAAAATTTAATCTATAAAATATTTATTTTTTATATTTTGATTTTTAATTAACTAATCTCTTTTTTTAATTTTACTTGCTTTTTCATTTGCTTATTTCATTATATAATATATATATATATATATAATATACATATTTTTTATTTTTTAATATAGTTTTCCTTATTGAGAATGTTCCTGAATTTCTCAAAAGCCAAAAATTGGCTCAGACAAAATACGGGGTCTACAAGTGTATACATTATTTGAGAGGCATTTGGATAAGTTTGTATTATTAATTAATTAAGTACTTGTATTTTTATTATCAAATTTTCCAATAAAATAAAATATGTATAAATGTTCCTCTCAAGATCAATTATGCAATAGAGTTGTAAAATATATAATTATTTTTTAAAGAAACTATACATTTGTAGAATCGCACTTATCATTTTCTAATTTGAGAACCTAATTGCAAAATATAAATAACTGCATACTTAAATTTTTTCCATTAATTAATAACCACATGTATGATATTACTTTTTCTTAATGGAAGAGTTATTTTGATTAAGAGAAAATTTTAAAAAAACTTAAATTGATATGCTTTATTTTTAAAAAAGTAAATTAAGAGAAAAAAATCTTCTGAGAACTACAAAAGTCTGATGGAGATAACTGTCATTTTTTGCTTATTTTGAAATTTTTTAGTTTTCAAACGAATTCCATAAAAATACTGTAATTAAGAAAGAAACAAATCAACAATTTGTGTTTGACAACTCATTTGATAAGCATTTCTATCAAAAGTATTATGTTTAGATAATCATTAAAAAATATTTTTTAGCATATAGTATCAAATAACTAAAAAGAACATGTATATATTTGAGTTATGTAAAAATAATTAAAGAAGTTATAAATGATAATTAATGATTTTAGGATAAGATTTTTTTAAATTTCTGCTCTAATTAAAAAAAGAAGCTTTAATTTTCTACTTCATTCCCAAATCCCAAAGTAAAAGAAAAAAAATCTATTTCTACTATAATTTAAAAGAAAAACTCTGGGGCAAACAAGAAATAAATTATCAAAATAAAATGATGAGAGGACAGCATGGCAAAGTTGGGAAGTCAACTTCATGGTAAGCGGGATGGGATCAATGATGTGATCCTCACCATCCTATGCATGTCAATCATTAATCATTAACATAAATAAACTTAGTGGATTTCAGCCCTAACCACATATAACATCTGCACATTCCTACATTAATTCTCGTTTATAATTATAGTAATGGATGCAACCATATACCACCACTTTCCTCTTGATTTGTATGTAAGCTTCTTTTTTCACTGTTTAAATAATTGGATCAAACTAACTGGTTCAACTAGAATATTAAAGAATTAATAAATATTTGAATCGGTGAAAAATCAATCGAACTAATTGAAGGAATTAACAAGATTAAATTTCTAATCCTAGATCGGTGTAAATACAAACTACAGCATATTAATTAACATAACATAAAAGGGATGAACAGAACATGTACCTGGCATTATTGCGCTATCCATCTCGAACAGTAGAACAGAGAGAATTTTTTAGGGTTGTGTGAGAGTGAGAGTGGTACTACTCTCTGTCTGATAAGTGTTCTATCTAGGGTTAGCCTGATTAATGGGATGTCAGTCTATTTAATATCAGACGAGAGCATGGACTTCTCAACGGGCTATGTGATTGGCCCAACCCATCACGGGTCATTCACAATATAGAAGCCCAATTATAATATTCATATATTAAAGGCTATATATTAGAATAATATAGTTAATATGTTAATAATTTTTAATAATTGATTAATGCATATCCAAAATAGGATATATATTATATTAAATTTCAACACTAATTTCAAACTAATAAAACTACTGGTTCACCTTGTTCAATTGGTTCTTCTTTTTGAATTTTTACTGAATATTGTTATATATTTTTAAAAAATCTCCAAAAATTTAAATTATTAGGAGAAGATTTATGATTAATATATATATATATATATATATATATATATATATATATATGTAACATGCTTATAATATTTTAATATTATATATTTTAATATTTTAACATTTGTAACATATACATTAATTATATATTTTAATATTTAATATATTTTAAGTACTACAGATCCGACCGCGGTCTAATCTTTGACCCTTAAACTAGTGTTTCAATTAGTTCAGTTACCGATTTAATTTTCTGAACCTTTTTTTTTCTATTTTTCAAATTTCAAGTGTATTCGCAAATAACTATAATTATTATTCCCCCCAACCCCCCTCCCCCGGGCCCTGCGCCGACTGGATTGTGTATATATTATTGTTTCAAAAATTAGATTAAACTAAAGAATATAGCGAGAAGTTGATAAACTAGTCACATAACTTGTTTCGATGATCTTTAAGAAACTAACCATCCAAAAATATACTTAAAATCCAGAAAAATTGATAAAACTAGATAGATACCCATTGGACAGCTTGAGTTTTATTCATTTCTATTTTTTTCATTTTTGTATTTTTATTTTATTTTTCATATATTTTATGAATATTAATGTATTATTCTACATGTCAGTATTATTCAAATCTTATTTTGCAATTAATTTTAAATTTTATTCTACTTTCATATATTAATTAAATTAGGTATTATTGTTAAATATGTAAAAAATATTTATAACTTATCTAAATCTTTGTAAGCTTATCAACCTTAAACATAAAAAGATGTATTAATTTATTACATTAAATTTTTAATATATACAAATATATGTATAAAAATTAGATTACAATCGAATCATTGAACTTTAAACTAATTCTTTTATTAGCTCAATTTGTATCTATGCCCCTGATTTTTTTCGATTGTATTCTTTATCTTTCAATTTTTATCAAATATATTTCAAAATGATGAATATACTCTCCATTCCTCTCTCTCCTCACTCACACAAGGAACAGTGCCAGAGACCTCACCGCCACTCGTTCTCTTTTCTCTCCCATCGAATCTCTCTTCCCATCTACGACATTTCCTCCATCATTCTCGCTTCCCCCCACTGTGAAATCCCTCAACCCAACTCTCTCTCCCTCACGCACGCACACTCCCATGCCTCTCTTCTCTCAAATCCACCAATAGGAAGAAAACCCAAACTTGAACAAAGCACCGTGTATCTCATCGGAATCCAAAATCACACGCAAATCAACTAGATTCATCCTTGACTATGACTTGAGTAAGAGAGTGAAGGTGTATTCATATGGGTTGACGTCGTTCTGCCGCATTTGGTTGAATAAGCGAATGGATTGAGAAGGGGATAAGCTCTTGGAATAACCCTAAATCAAAATGTTGTAAAAGAAAGTGGTTGGTCAATGGATTTGAAAAAAGAGAGGCATGGGGATGTGTGCGTGAGGGAGAGAGAGTTGGGTTGAGGGATTTTCACAATAGGGGAAACGAGATTCTAAGAGAAAGAAGGAGAAGCAAGAATGTTGGAGGGAATGTCGTAGATGGGAAGAGAGACATAATGGCGGAGGAAAGAGAGCGAGTGGTGGTGAGGTCTCTGGCGTTCTTTGCCAGCACCGTTCTGTGTGTGAGTGAGGAGAGAGAGAAGACAGAGAGATATGAAGGGTATTTTTGTCATTTTGAGACATATATGATAAAAATTAAAAGATAAAAGATAATATTGGGCCAAAAAAAAATCTTATGAATATAAATGAAAATCGAGATAAACGTTAAAGGTATATAGTATCTTTTTACCTTCTTTTACTCATTCAATAATCAATATAATTTCTTCCTATATAAGGTTTCATGATTTGAGAACTAAGAAGCAGACTGTCGTAAGGAGAGATGAACCTCTTTAAAACTTGAGTTTTCAATCGTTAGATTAATCTTGAAATATGTGTTTTCCCATGTTTTCAATGCTTGTTACAAGATAGTAATTTTTTTTTCTACGAAAATTAACCAATCAAGATTTCAACCTTAAGAAGTTCAAGCTTTCCATAACACATCCCAGATAAACCCTGATGGATTTGGTGGTATATTAATTACACAATAATTTGTTGAGCGAAGATCCAGTTGTTTGCAGCTCATATATAGAAAGTGGCGACTTGCAACCACTTCAAGAACACTCACACAATTAATATACAAATGTCAACAACCCCTTCACAAATTATATTTAACTTTCAACGTGCATTATTTATGGCATAAATTCAACTTGGACCTAGCTGTTTAATCGCAACAGAGATAATGAATTAATTTCGTATCCCCTTATAATGAGAGTGAATAGAGACATAGTAGGATATAATGTTAATTTGGTTCTTCAGTTTTGTCTCTATGTTTTATTTTGTTCCTTACCCTAATTTTATTTTAATTTCATCTTTAAATTTTAATTTAAACCCTTCGTTTTATTTTAAGTTTTACTTTAGTTCTTTAATTATCTCAAGTTTTAGTTTGGTCCCTAAATTTTTTTATTCCAATTTAGTCTCTTATTTTTATTTTTATTTTTCCTTCAGCCCCTTGATTTTATTTTGTTTCATTTTGATCGTTTAACATACAAAATCATTTAAATATTTTCTTCCCTTTAAACACAGGTAGATTTTTAATAGAAAAGTCTTATGAAGTCGTTAAGTAATAAATCACATAAAACTTTTTGTTAAACATCTTGGCAATGTTGAAGAAAAGTGATTTTTACAAGTAAAAAGATCAAATTGAAATGAAATAAAATTAAAAGGAAAAACTAAGAAAAAGTTAATGGTCTAAATTGAAACAGTATAAAATTAAGAGATCAAAATAAAACTTTAGATAAAGTTAATGGATCAAATTAGAATAAAATTAAACTAAAAGACAAAAATAAAACTTAAAACAGAGATAAAAGGCTAAAATGATACTATAGTAAATAACATTAAAGGGAAAAAAAAATCTCTAATCAGAACATAAAATGTATGGTGTTTAAAAAAGAAAAACTTTATACTTTTTTATAACTCTATCATTGTTTACTTTTTTTTTAAGAAATTTTTTTCATACGTTTTATTTTGAATAGAAAATTTAATAGTGAAAATATAAAAAAAATGAGTGTTTTGTTAATATATTTTTTTTTGACAATAGTGTTTTGTTTATATTAAAAGCGCTTAAGGAAAACATTTTCCCTCTACACTCCCACATACGTGAAAATAGGGTTTCAAGTTTCCACTTTCCATCGTGTATTGATTCCTGTTTTGGCTAAAGTTTAACAAATAACAGTCTATATAAGATATTATTATGAATTAATTAAGTCTTACAAAGATTTGTGTTTCTTTTTTTTTTTTTAAATTAATTGAAGGAAATCAAATAGCTGTCGGCCAGTTCAGTACCGCACGTGATTGTTAATAATGACTGAACCTCTCACTTCAGCCATGTGATCTCTATATAATAGCTTTAAAAGTTAAAACCTTTGACACTTGTGAGTGGATAAACCGTAATGCTCATTTCTCATCGTTAATTTGTAGATGTAACAAATTCAACCAAATCCGCAATAATATGCGTTAATTCAACAATAATTAATGTTTCTTTGCCTTTTACTTTACTGTTATTCGTTAGTGTGGTGGAGGGCCCAATTGTCAAGGCATTAATATGGGAGCTGATTCTTTGCTTAGCGACAGAGTATTTAGCGTACTGTTGAATTAATGTGGGGGTGTCAAATACTCTGTATAACCCATGCATTGGACAGAAGATTCTGATTCATATCAATATGCTTAACCTCCCGCAAACGATTTATATTCTTAAATTTTTTTATCTTTGTTTATCATAGATACTTTTTACTCAAAATAATCTTATTTAAAATATTATTGAATATTAAATGTAAATATGTCTCTTAACAAAAATTTAAATCGTGATTTGCCACTTTATGAAAAACAAATCCTTTTTATTTGACCCAATTTTTGTTGATAAATATATTTTTTTTAAAATTTACATGAGTATTTTGTACTTGAAATAATTTTACTTGACACATTGTCAAAAATTAAATGCAAATATTTTTCTCATAGAAATTCGAACATAAATTTATTACCTTGTAAAAAATTACCTTCTTTTGTTAGACTAAACAACTTGTTAATTGGTACCCTTCAAATTTGAATATTTAAATTGGCAAAGATAATTCATTACTTCGTAATCACCCAACAACTCTGTTTAGTTAATTTAGAGATGCTACGTTGTACGTTGTATCATATATAGATTAATTAACGGAAATCATATAACCAACCACTCTTGAAATGAGCTCTATCCTCGTCCTTATTTAATTGGTACATGTTCGAAATTTTATCCGATAACTAAAAGCACCAATAATTCCCTCCCTTCATCCTTATCTCGTCTTCATTCATTACCTGTGATGTATAATTTCATCACACTAAAACCTCAATTTCTTACTTTAATTTAGTCTCTCACAAATAAAACCTATACTAATTATATATTTTGTTTAAGTTAGTCATCATTAAAACTTTCTATCAACTTATATATCTTATTAACAATAACTAAGTAGTAGCATGTTAAAAAAAAAATTACATATAACCACATTTGTTAATTTTATCAATAACAAGTCGATAGAACTCATAAGGATATTATTAATACCATATTTGTATGCAAAATGGACCAAATTAAAAATATTAAACTATAAATGACCTTGAAAAGAAATTTTACGAGGAACTAACTTCAAAAATATTTCGTCAATGAAAAATCAAATTGAAAATGTTCTCGTATGTCTCGATTCAAATTTGTCAAACCCCAATAAAAATAATTTTTAGATATTAATGATTTTAACAAAAAAATTGAAAAGTAATATTTTAACAGATTAAATGAAAAAAAAATATTTTATGCAGGAGACGCCAAGAATTTTAGTCGATTTCATCGGGGGAGTTTCATGTGACACTCTGATTTGCAGTGAAGAAGAAGATGAGGAAGCAAGGGGTTTCTAAAAGGAATCTTAAAACCAAAGATCCATCGCTGACATATAGCTCATGACTCTGTTTTCCAGTACAAGTAAAATTATTATTATTATTATTTATTTATTGCGGCGGTAAAGCGTAATTTTGGCCATGTGAAATAGAAAAGAAGAGGAAATACGTGAGAAACGGTTAGCTGAGAATTTATTTCCCCATCCCCTGGGCAACGGAAGAGACGAAGAGTGCAGGCAGCAATGGAAATTACCATAATGACCCCCTTACGGGACAAAGAAGAAGTAAAGAGAGTATATGAGACAACCAGGCAAAGTGAAGTGAAAGTGAAACCGTGAAACGTCCATCACACTTTGATAGCAGAGACATCTGATCTGCACGAATAAGGTGGAGAATGGTGCCCAGTTCTAATCCTTACTTGTATTAATTACACACACACTTGTAACTAGCAATTTGCAACAACAATCCTCACCTATTAATTTATTTCCACCCTTTTTATAAATAAATATCTTTTTAATTACAGTTTCGTTGCTCTTTTTAAGTTTTATAGGTTTCAGTTTCAGTTTCACTGAAACTCACAAGTCGCAACCTTCTTTTCTTTGAGCCTCCGATCTGACTCTGATCCCAATTTTCTGTTTCGCCACTTGTTCATCTTCTTCCTCCATCAGCATCTGAATCGCTAATTTCGTCGCCATGCCGGGTTTGGTATCCGTCAAGACGCCACCGGATGCTCCACCCCTGCGAATTTCGGTGCCCGAAAGTCAAACACCGCAGAGATCGGACTCCGCTAACCTCAAAACGCCCTCTCCTCTTCCGAAGAAACCGCCGTCTCCTTCACCCTCCCGAGGCAAGCCCTCACCGGATCGCAAGAAAAAGCTTCCTGACTCCCCTAACCCGGCTCTTTCCGAGGCCTCCCTCGATAACCCCGATCTCGGCCCCTTCCTTCTCAAGCTCGCCCGAGACACAATTGCCTCCGGTGAAGGTCCGGCAAAGGCTCTCGACTATGCCATTCGGGCCTCCAAATCATTTGAGCGTTGTGCGGTTGAAGGAGAGCCCAGCTTGGACCTCGCTATGAGTTTGCACGTTCTGGCAGCTATTTATTGTAGCTTAGGCAGGTTCGAGGAGGCCGTGCCGGTGCTGGAGCGGGCGATCCAGGTTCCCGACGTCGCCAGGGGTGCGGATCACGCCCTTGCTGCTTTCTCTGGTTATATGCAATTAGGGGATACCTTCTCCATGCTTGGCCAGGTCGACAAGTCGATCTCATGCTATGACGAAGGGCTGAAAGTCCAGATCGAAGCATTGGGTGAGACGGATCCAAGAGTCGGGGAAACTTGCAGGTCTGTGAGATTTCGCTGCTTTAATTTATTTCTTAATTTTGATGCACTTCCAGTAATTTACACAATCTCTGTATAAGTTATCGTATAATCTAAGATTATTCAGTTTAATTTCAAATATAGAAATTATTTGATTACCGAAAACCTTCTAATGTCCTAAAATGAGCTTTAATATCGCCGGCTAAACTCAACTCTTATGATTTTTTTTTTTGGGTATGTGTGCCCTTGTGTTGCTACCCAGACGTCACAAGTATTTAGAACCGAAAGACATCAGAGGATTAATGATCAGTTATCTTGAAATTAATCTTGCACAGTTGTATTATCATCTAGAAGATGAATGCTCAAGCCACACAATCCACTATATCTTTGTGGTCGTTGCAACTTTCACCGCTGCTCTTGGCCTTTTGATTGGATGTGCAAGAAATGTAGTGAATTGATTTTTTTTTTTTTGGTACATATATCAGCCATCCCTTGTCATCATTCTAATATGTACTGGTTTAAGTATTTATTTACCTCTACTAGATATCATTATTGGACAATACCTGCTCATGTTTGTAATATAGAGCTTGAATTATTTGATGAACTTATTATATCAATAAAATGGGTATTTTATATTCCAGATACTTAGCTGAGGCCAATGTTCAAGCAATGCAGTTTGATAAAGCAGAGGAACTGTGCAAAAAAACTCTTGAGATTCATCGTGCACACAGTGAACCAGCATCTCTCGAAGAAGCAGCAGATAGAAGGCTTATGGCACTTATATGCGAGGCAAAGGGAGATTATGAGTCAGCTCTTGAGCACCTTGTCCTTGCCAGCATGGCAATGATTGCAAATGGACAAGACAATGAAGTTGCTGCTATTGATGTCAGTATTGGAAACATTTACATGTCTCTTTGTCGCTTTGATGAAGCTATCTTCTCCTATCAGAAGGCACTTACTGTATTCAAATCATCTAAGGGGGAAAACCACCCTTCAGTTGCATCTGTTTTTGTACGCCTTGCTGATCTGTATCACAGGACTGGAAAACTGAGAGAGTCCAAATCGTATTGCGAAAATGCTCTACGAATTTACTCAAAACCAGTTCCTGGAACCACACCAGAAGAGATTTCTACTGGGTTGACAGAAGTTTCAGCCATTTTTGAATCTGTAGATGAGCCTGAGGAGGCTCTGAAACTCTTGCAAAAGGCGATGAAGTTATTGGAGGATAAACCAGGACAGCATAGCACAATTGCAGGAATAGAAGCACGAATGGGTGTGATGTTTTACATGATAGGGAGGTACGAAGATTCAAGGAACTCTTTTGAGAATGCTGTGGCAAAACTTCGAGCCAGTGGGGAAAGGAAGTCTGCCTTTTTTGGCGTTGTTTTGAACCAGATGGGATTGGCATGTGTACAACTGTTCAAGATAGACGAGGCTGCTGAGTTATTTGAAGAAGCTAGGGGAATCCTTGAACAGGAGTGTGGCCCATGCCATCAAGATACTCTTGGGGTATACAGCAATCTTGCGGCCACTTATGATGCTATGGGAAGGTGATGATATCATTTTGTTAACATCCCTTTTTGTAATTATTTTCTTTTAAATGTGTTCTCTAAATTTTTTCACATTAGGTAGGCTAAATTACTCTTCTTCAGTTTATTTCATCTTTTAATTTAAAGTTTACCTAGGATAACTTTGTTGTTTGTGGTAGCCTTCAGAAGTGACGGTCAGCAAGCTAAGTGGTATCCTTTTTACGGTTGTTAGATGGATGGTTGCAGATTTTGTGCTGTCTGTGTGAAGGAACTAACTCACACATATTAGCTCAGAAAACTGCAATAAGCAGTAAAAGATGTCCTCGCACGTTTGCTGTTGTATTTTTGAATTAGGGACATATCCTTGGGAACTTGAAACTGAAAGCTTTTGGATTTTGATGTGGTAGTTAATTTGCTGATCTTTGAAGCTGGTGACTCTGTTCCTTCATGACCCATTAATGGTTTGGTGCTCATATTCTAAGCCTTAATTAACAATTGATCTATTGCTGGATGGATCAGCCGTCTCATCTTTTATACCTGGCCTCCATTAGCTGCATGAAGCTGGATTTATAGTTTTTTTTCTGATTTTTTTTATTAGTGTTCAATGTGATTTATAGAGTACATCTAACATCTTCTAAAGTTTTGTAATTTCTTAGCACTAATATTTTTGGTGCAAAAATCTATATTCTTTGATGCTGAATCACACATCCCTAGTTCTTAACATAATTTGACGATATTCTTCAGAGTTGGAGATGCAATTGAGATCCTGGAGTATGTTCTTAAATTGAGGGAAGAAAAGCTTGGAATAGCAAATCCTGATTTTGAAGATGAGAAGCGAAGGCTAGCTGAGCTTCTGAAAGAAGCAGGCAAGACCCGAGACAGAAAAGCAAAGTCTCTGGAAAACCTCATCGATCCCAGCTCAAAGAGGACAAAGAAGGAGGGGGCAAAGAGGTGGCCTGGCTTGGGTTTTAGAATTTAACTAGATTTTTACCCATCTATATATTCAACGCTCGATCTGTAACATAGAATATCATGTATAGGATTAAAGATGTAATTTGGGAGCTTTCCTGTTTCTTGATCTTTGGTCCCGCATTTGTTTTTCTTGGTTCATTGTTTTATCAAATGATTGTGTTGTGATCTTGTAGCTGTACCACGGAATCCCTTCGCTGCCCTCCTTTCTGGTAAAAAAAAAGTTGGAGAGAATTTTAATTCGAGTGAATAAGTTGATAGTGCTTTGTTTTGTTCTTTCTCTGATTTTCTCGGTGAGAAGTTATGTTTTTCAATGATCTTTCATCAATTTTGCAAACTTTTGATGCATGTTCCACTTATCACGAAGAGGTTCAAGACATTATGATGTTCTTTCGTGTATGACTTCAAGAGTGAGTAGAGGACCACAGAACTGATCGGTGGCCTTGCTTACTTGATCTACTTTCCTGGGATATTTATTTCACCAGATAGTTTTATGATGCTCAACGGGAAACACGAATAGCATGGCACAATTTAAGACATAACCGACCATGGACTATGGATTTGGCAATAAACCAAAAATTGAAATTTTATTCTATTTTTTAACAAATACAATACTTAGAAATTAATTTGTGTGCATCTATTTTGTCTTTCAATACATATTCTCTTTCATATTGTCAATTTTTTTTTAAAACTTGAGGCAGGCCTGCAAAGAATTCGGGGAGAGAGAGAGAGAAAAAAATTACAAAAGTAAAAAAAAAAAAAGTCGTCAGGAAGTTCAAATGTATATCTTTGTGTTTGGATACGCAATCTGCGACCTCGTTGGGTGTTCATTGTGCATTAACCACATTTTGCATGGAAATAGTAATGTTTGACTGAGCTTTGAGTTGGATCGTTAACCATGTTTCTCTTCTCCAACCTTGAATTCAACCATCGCAATCCCGTGTTTCTTTTGAGCGTCATAAATGCGGTTTCAACCACTGCTCACTTACTCTTTTTTTGTGCTGCCCTTCCCATTGCCTTTTTTACCGATTTCTCTTTGTGTGTTGTCCTATTGTTGGTTGAGTTTGTATTGGTGTTTGCTCATTACTCTGTCATTGGTGTTGTTGGTCGTGAGCTGCCATTGGTCCATGTTCCATCACTTTTCCTTGGGTTTGGCTTCCATTTCTTGGTGTTTTCCCATGCTTCTGGCATGTTCTTCCCTCTCCATCAAAAAGCTTTGGTTGCCCTTGTTTTCTATGTCGTTCCTTTATCGTCGCACAATCCATGTTGTCTTGGCTCTTCCTCATGTTTTTTGGTGCTGTGTTGCTAGGAAGGTGTAGACAGTGTTGAGAGGTTCAGAAAACACTTCTTTAACATCCCTATAGTTGAAAAACTAGTAGGTCACGAAATTGGGTCTTTCATGGCCCGCCAACCCAAGAGAGTCGTGGACTACGGGAGAGTCATGTCCTTTGTGTGTTGGGTTGATTATGTGATAAAAACCTAATATGTATAATTATGTAATTATATTAATTATAACCTAATTAATATGGTTAATATAATTATCTTATATATATATAAATATTTAATTAAACACCTAATTTATTTAATTATACTGTTTACAACAACAAAAGGCACACAAAAACATTTTATTGCATTGGCTCCGTTTTGTAACATATGACTCATCAAATGTCCCGAAGGACTAAATTGCATAGCATTTGTATTTCTTTGTATTATGGCCTTGAGAGGCATGAACATGTTTTTATGAATTTCCTTACTATGATTGTCTTTGTATGAACATGTGTATATCTTTATGGCGTTGTGTTCTTTAATGGGTATGTCTTTGTGATTTCTTGTAATAGTTTATGTTTTCCTTGAGTACTATGAATCTTGAATTTTCTTTATATCTAATACACATGTCTAAATGGATTCTCACAAATTAGCACATTATCTCGAACTAAACGATGATGTGGATGAATACATGTTTACGGGTACACTGGTTTCTAAATATGCCACAACATATATATGTAAACAACCATGTAGAACAATGAACAAGCAGGTCATGCATGGGTATTAGAAGTATTATAAGGATATCTCATTCGTTGCAATGAGATGTTCCGCATGCAAAAACATGTATTCTAGAAGTTGTGCCTTGAATTAATTGAATGTGGGTTGAAGGGCACTACACTGATGGGAGTTGAGGATATGGTTGCAATATTCTTGTACATGGTGGGCCATGGGATAAGAAGATTCTTACAAGAAAAGTTTATAACACTCATGAAAGACCATAAGCAAACATATTCATGCAATGTTGGTTGCTTGTTTGAAGCTTTCTTTCAAGTATATTAGGCTCCAAGATCGTTAATTTCGTGAGATTCCTCCCAAAATACAAAGTGATGTATGATATTGGCCTTCTTTCAATGATGCCATAGAAGCCATTGATGTGAAGAGATTTTATTTATATGCCAATATGCTAGGTATACATTTTAGTTGTAGATTAGTTATTTACTGTTAGTTTAGTTTTTCTTTTTGTTAATTATATTTTCAAGTAGTTAATAGTTTAATAGTAAATATGATTAGTGCCTAAAAATAGATGTGAATACATGTAACATCTTCTGATGAATATGAAGATATTTTTCTTCACTATTTCTTTTACTTCATTTTTACATGACTAATACTCAGTCTCTATTTTTTGAGACAAGCTCTGACTTAGAGCTTGTGCATAGTATCAGAGCAGGCAACGATCATAAAGTTTCTTTGAGTCTCACGCAACTAAGTAAGAATGGAAATGATGAAGGATTCAGTACAATCAAGCACCGAAAGAAGATTGACTTCAGTTTAAAGTTAGGATGATTCATTACTCATGCAGAATTCAGACAATCCAAGAATGGTTTTGGTCATGGTACCACTCACAGATTTGAACTTCTAGAGTTGGAGTCGTTCTATCAGGCGAGCGCTAGTTGCAAAGAATCAACTAGGGTTCATCAGTGGATCCATAGCTGAGCCTACTAAAGAACAAGGACAAGGAAATAGAAGCGAGTAGATGAAATGGTTTGCTCGTGGATTATCAATTCAATGAGTAAGGAGATCGTTGACACATATGTTTATTGTACCTCGGCGAGGAGACTTTGGACAAAACTAGAAGAGTAGTTTGAAGAACGGAATAAACCATTGGTTTACCACATCCAGCGTCAGATTGCCTCTATTGAGCAAGGCAATCAATCATTCGCGATGTACTACAACAAGCTACAACTAGCTCCACAATGCTCGTGTAAAGCCATGGACAAGTGTCAGTGCAATATATCTAGTTTTACATAAATTCTTTCATAGACCAAACTAATTTAGTCCTCATGGGACTGAATGACAGTTAGGACTCAATTAGGAGTCAAATTTTGGTCCTTGATCCTTTACCATCCATGAATAAAGCATACTCGATGGTTCAACAAGTAGAGAAACAGAGAGCTATACAAGGAGAAATGGCTAGTAATGCAGAGGGCAGTGCTTTATTATCAAGGATAGTGCAGCAAAACACTAAAACGCAAAACAATAAGAAGAACCAGAGGAAGAAGGATAGGAATTATGACTATTGCCAAGCTACAAGACATACAAGGGACACATGTTTTAAATTGAACGGGGTACTTGTTAATTTCCAAATTAACATGATTTATATGCCTTTTTCTTGTCAACTGAATCTCACTACTACTTGATTTGTACTGAATTATGACCTTCTGGCCTCAAGATGTTTTGATTCTGATTTTTCTAAGCACTTGCAATTTTTTATACTTTCATCTTCAATTTTATGATAGTAATTGACAGTTGATCTTGCATTTCAAGTACAAAAGAATCCACTTTGGGAGTAAGGAAATATGAAGCAGCAAACCAGCATCAGAAGTAAATCTGCCTTCTCCTACTATAGCACTATTCATTTACTGTTACAACATAGACGACACCCAACACCAGCTACCCAGCATTTGGAGCTGGAGTGAAAATTCTGCAGGACATTTTCTGTGACCCACCGCTACAGCGGTGATGTCGCACCTCTACAGCGGGAGTGCCTCCGCTGCTCTATGTAGCATTACGCTACAATTTTTTGTTAACCCTCATTTTCTATGTTCCACCGCTGCAGCAGTGAGGACATACCGCTGCAGCGGTGGAGCTATTTTCCTGCCACTTCAGAGTTTGTTTAAATAGCTTAAAGGAAATTTTCTTAAAGAAATTTTCTTTAGGGCATTCTGATCCAGAGATAAGGAGTGAACGCCATTTTTGCTGAGCATAAAAGGGGGAACTTAACTTTGAAGGCTTTGGGACTCAGATCATCCATCCGAAATTAGATTCATGACTTTCTTCACCTTTATTTCTGATTATTCTTCTATATTTTTATGAGTAGCTAATTTTTCCATCTAGGGTTACTATAAACTTAACCCTAGAATATATTTGTTTCCTCTCATGTAGTTGCAAGTCTGATTCAATCAATATATGTTTTCTTATTCATTTCACTGCTATATATGGTGGAATTATTTAGTCTATTTATATGCTGGTTACTGTTATCAATCTCGGGAGAGGGAGGTGAGAGTAAAACACTGAGCAGGGAAGACAAGTGTTCAAACCTTAACCTAAGTGTTTTCACTTGTTAGCTAATAGGGATATTAGCTAATCTCGTTTAATCAAAGCTAGGTTGGGCAATTAGACTTAACTCACTTAAGGAATTGAGTAGGTGTTAAGTATCTTAATTGAAATTTAAGAGAATTCTCTTAAGTTATTAGAATAACCTAGGATTACTTTCATGGTTTAATAAGTTGTGGTTGCGTGAGAGGGGTTTTACAATTTGTAGGACGGGGGAGAGGGATTAGTAACCCTAGGCTTTTAATTTCATTAATTTCGTCAGTTTGAATCTTTGTCTGCTATCCTTAAAAGAAAATTTATAAAAATTACTGTTACATGCTTTCTTTTATCGTCAGTTCTTCATTGGAGCTATCTTCAATCCAATTGCTTTGTCTAACTAATTCAATTAAATTTCTTGGGTAATTAGTTGCTTAGTCTTCATGGGAACGATACTTTTACTCTCAATTTACTATATTACTTGAGCGACTGGTGCACTTGCCAAATCGCCTAGGGACTAAGTGTTGTGCTAATATTCAAAGGAATTTAAAAGTGATAGCTTAGATGCTTCTTTGTTTTGTTTTCTGTTTTGTCTTGTTTTCTTTCATTTTTCTCTTTTCTGTTCTGTTTGAGTATTTAATCATTTTAGCTTTTCTTGTGTTGATTTATTTGCCGTTGTATTTTTCATTGTTAATTGGTGTTTCTTATTGTGTATGCAAGGTACCCTTGATCCTTCCGATCTTCTTTTCGAGCCTGAGATTGAAAGACTTACAAGAAGAACTCGAAAGGAAGGGAAAGCTAGAAAAACGAAAGTGAGCTAAGTTGCACAAGAAGAAATGGTTGAAGATAACCAAAATCATCGGGATGTGGAATTGAACGTTGGTAATGGTACGAGTAATGAGCCTCAAGAAGGGCACAGAGCAATTTGGGATTATGCTTCACCGCATAGTGCTGGAAACACTTTGAGTATAGTGAAGCTAGCTATCGGTGCCAATAATTTTGAGATGAAGGCAATGATATTAAATCTAGTCCAACAAAGTCAGTTTGGAGGAAGTCCCATGGAGGATCCAAACAATCATATCATGAATTTTCTTGATATTTATGATATGGTCAAGCTTAACCGAGTTACTGACGACGCAATTCACCTCCAACTATTCCCTTTCTCCTTAAGGGACAGTGCAAAAAGTTAGTTGATGACTCCACCACTAGGAAGCATTACTACTAGGGTTGAGCTTCAGAAGAAATTCCTAGACAAATTCTTCCCTCCCTCAAGGTAGGTAAAACTAAAGAATGAGAATACTGCTTTTTACCAACAAGAGGGTGAGACTTTATACGCTACTTGGGAGCAATTCAAGGAAATGTTGAGAAAATGCCCAAACCATGTGTAATATCCCAAGAATTTTTATGAATATTTAAAGTTTGATTTGAAGTTTAGTGAAAAATTTAATTATGTGGAAAATTTTCTTTTTGAATTAGTGAAGAAAATGTGGGAATAGAAATTTTTATTTCTTAAGCTTTTCTCTATTTTCTAGTTTTAAGAGTGTTTGAGGTAAAATCGAGATTTCGGCTTCATTTCTCGATTAAAATTGGTGATTTTGGTGTCTAAATGCTCCTTAGACATTAAGGGTGAGATCCCATGGAAGAAATCATGAAAAACGGTGAAGATTTGGCCAGATTTGGGCCAAAACCGAGAGAAATCGCGAAGGGGTCGCGATCATGGTGCCCAGGCGCCATGTGTGAGATGGGAAGAAGAAGGAATTGGCGCCCAGGCGCCACGTGTGGCGCCTAGGCGCCAGGCATGGGTGGCGCCCAGGCGCCAGGTGTACCGGGAAATTTTAGTTTATTTTTCAATCGGCCATAACTTCTTCATCCGAACTCTGTTTTGGGCAAACTTTATATCATTGGAAAGCTCTTTAAGTCTAGTTTCCAATGGTATAATTTTCATTTGAATATTCATTACCAGTTAGGAGTTATGATTCGAGAAGTAAGTGAAGGTCGAGAGTAGTGGTAGGAAATTTTTCTATTTCGTAACTCTAATGGTTTTTGTCTGGATACAATAGGAATGGTCAAAGTGCAAAGTGGGAGTGCCGAGAGCATGAAATCCAGGTGAGTGGGTTAATACTTGCTATGATTAAATATCTGTTATTGACTTTTTGCATCATAGTGGAAATATGTTGTATATCCAAGTTTGAAGAGGATGATGTGGAACGATAAAGCATAAACAAATGTGGAACGTGTCTGGTAATGTATATAATTATATTTTCTTATTTTCCCATGAATGGAGGTTATATGATGGATTGTGAATGGCATGTGAACCGAGTTGAATAATTGTTCTATATTATGGGTTATGTTATATACATGCTATGTTGCTGGAACCACATTGATTATGTTGTGGCTTGAATTGTAAATGACTGAGTTGTGTATGTGGCTCAAGATTATGATTGAGGATGTTTTTATATGTGATTGTGATTGTGTTTGACTGGAAAAGAAAGGCATGGTGGTGCACCCCATGGAGAAATCTATGTGAAGCTATAAGGGTGGAGAATATAAATGGAGCGATAAGGGTGGATGCGGCGGGGGCCGCGGGCAACGATCCACAGGTATTCTGGACGACCCGGTTGGTACGGGAATTGTGTGTGAAATTAATTTCATCGATTGCTGTTGTGAATTTTGAATTTTGTTGAAATGCATTTGATTCACTTGGATATTGTTGTGAAGTATTATGAATAATATTATATCATATGATGATCGATCTACGTATGATTGCTGCATGTTATCATTATGATGCATGATTTTTATTTTGTCATAGTATTGTGTTATCTACTCACTGGGCACGTGGTTTGCTCATACCCCTCTTATTGATATTTTTTTTCAGAGTTGACAGCTGAAGGTAAATATCGGAACAAGGAATTATGGATCCTTAGTCCATAATTACCTTTTCATTTGTTCAGGATAAAGGTATAATAGTTAAGTTTTATTCTAAGTTGTATAAATCTAGAAATCTCTGTAATCGGGTAGGTTCATTCAGTGATGTAATGTGAGTAATTGTAGTATGTATAGAAAACTCGTTTTGGTTGCATGAAAAAGAATTGTATGATTTTTAAGAAAAAGATAGGCTTACGGAGGTGAAATGAAATTCACTTTCCGTGCCGGTCACGTGCTCAAATTTTGGGACGTGACAAGTTGGTATCAAAGCTTTGGGATTAGGTCTCCTACCGATTACAGAGTAAGGTAACCTTAGTGGGATCTCCTCTATCGTGGTGAACCCGGGCACGACTATAGAGAGATGGCTCCATTGAAGGTCCTGTAGGATGTTTTCATTTCCTTTTCCTCCAAGACTTGTCTTTTCTTATGAATTATGTTTTAGTTTTAGTTTTAGACAGTTATGGCTATACTTTTGAACTTGGTAAAGGAAAGGTTATTATTTGTTTGATTCCGTTGCTGTCGGATCAAATTGTATGTATGGGGCTTTATATGTTACATTCATGATTGATTTTGTGTGACTGATTTCTTTTATCCTTCTTAATTTTATTATTACTATTTTTGGAGTACCATCCCATAAAAGAAACCACTGGCATTAAAAGTAGAAGGATTACATTGCAAAAAAAAAAAAATTACTCATGCATGAGTAATCTAAAAGCGAGGTGGTCTCGGATTAGGAGGGTTGTACTGTATTATCACCCCTCGACCATTCCTTGGAGCGAGAGACAGAGCAATGTCGCGGAGGGTAGTGTAAATCCCATTCATACAATCAACACTTCTTTGTTGTTGATTGCAGAAGCACTGGGTAGACCAATAGAAGAACCTGTCTATTCTTGAAGTCATTTCTGCATGATTGCGTTTAGTTAACTTCTCCAGGTCTCCTATCATCTTTTTCAGATTTTTCACCTCCTGCTCTAGACAGGCGATTTTGTCCTCCGAGGTATGGGCCGTGCTAGTCTCCTCAGCTTCCTCGTTCTTCTTCATTTTCTTCTCCATATGCTTCTCTAAAGACCCTTCAAAAGGTTTTTTGCCCTTGTCTTTGCCCAGACTTAAGTTTAAGTCGAGCTCTTCTCTCTTGGCATCCACTGTGAGATCAATGTACTTCCTTGTGGCCATGATTTGAAAAATTTAGAAATTTATGTGGGAGTATGAGAAGAGAGGAACGCTGGAAAGTTGTAGGCTCAGAGATGATTACTCTTTGTGGTGTGGTAACTGAGAACGTTGGGACAGTTCTTATAGAGGAAAAATTTGAACTTAGAGACAAAGAAGATATCTCTTCGCCGCACCCTACACGCTTAACCTATAGATTTCTGCAAGCTGGAAGCTAGGAGTCTAGGGTAGGCATGCACACCAACAACGCGTCGCATTAATGGCAAAACCACGAAAGTCAATATTCGGTGGATTTGTGGCCGATTTACACTTGGTTTTTCCATTTCTCTCGTTGGCATTTTCTGAAATTGAAGGAAGTCGACAATGTAGCCATTACAGAGTGTCTTGGATGTTTTCACGATGAACTAAAATGTATTTCTATGCTTTCTTGTATTGTTCTTGAAAGCCTTCAGTTAAGTATAATATACATGATTGATTGAATTATACTGTGATTATATGTATCTAAATACATATGATATGTATGTATGTTATTCATGCATAGAGAGTGAAGGCTATTTGTTATGGCCAGGAATAATATGTAATGATTCTACATACATTCAGAGAATGAGAAGTCTGAAATTTAAAAGAACTTGAATAGATGAAAATATATATAGATAATGATGTATCTCTATGTTTATACATATATACATATATGCTCATAGAGGCAAGTGAAAGGTAAAATTTTTCTCTCACTTTATGGAACGCTTGATGTGTAGATGTGAGAAGTTTTTATTTTAATATGTATGTTTGAAAATGTGTAAGCTTAGGGCAAAGTCACGGATTAGAAACCTAGATAAGGTTAATATGAAGCTACCCGTTCATGGAGTAATATCTCGATTTAGAATTATTGGATATGACAAATACAGAGTTAGGAAGTCATAAATTGAAGCGGCGATTAGTTTAATAATTTGAGCAAGAGTCAAAAGTTAGCCGAAATTTTTGAGGAAATCTTTTGTATTTGATTATATTTTGTTATTTTCTGGCATGCTTATCAGAGACCGTTGGCATTGCGTCGGATAAGGTCTGTAGGTCATCTTTAGAGTATGATGTAAAGGTTTTGTAGCCCTAAATTTCGTCTATATATAATGGATGCCCCATTACGCTGCTCACTACACTAAGAGTTTATATCTATAAGCTTTCTAGCATCAAACTTCTCCTTCTGTACAACCTTTATAGCTCAGAAAAATATGGCCGGCAATAAATCTTTCAATTTAAACTTTAAGGCTGGCAAGGTAGAGCTAGATCTAAATCTTAGCCTGGAGAATTATAAGAATAAGAGATCCATGGAAGAGTCACCAGAGGCTAAGAAAAGAAAAAGGGATGTAGTAGAGTTAGAGGATGTTAGCACAGCAACATCTTCTAATAATGAGCTTGCGCTTATGAGACAAAAGATGGAGGACTTGGAAAGACTGATAAACCGCCACTTTGAGGACCAGGGGAGATTGATAAATCGTCTCTTTACAGAACAAGAGAAGCTTTTGAACCGTCATTTTAGGGAATTGGCGAATAGAGTTGATAGACATTCGATGTTTGCAACTCAAAATTTTCGTGACCAACAAGCGAGATGTATTGACTGTATGAATGGAGTGACTTCTGCACTTCGCCAAATTTCTCAGACGTTTCCTCCAGAAACTCTTTCTAGGCTGCAACGATTAACTTCCTCCTTAAGGTCTGAAGCACCTTCTTCTTCTAGACCTGGAGCACCTTCTGCATTTCAAAAGCCTCCTCGTTCTTAATTTATCTTTTCTTTTGTTTGTACCTAAAGCTGATGTTTGATCTAATGTTTACGTATTAAAATTATCTGTTTTGTAAATCAAGTTCAGCTTGTTGCCTGTAACTTATGTATTAGAAATAAAAATATGTTGAACTTGTTATATTTTGTACTTGATTGTGAAAATTCTAAGAGAGAGAATGAGATATAAACAAAATATTGTCATTTGCTTCAATCTTGAGGTAAGTTTTGAATTCGGAGGACCGAATTCTTTGAAGGGGGTAAGAATGTAATATCCCAAGAATTTTTATGAATATTTAAAGTCTGATTTGAAGTTTAGTGAAAAATTTAATTATGTGGAAAATTTTCTTTTTGAATTAGTGAAGAAAATGTGGGAATATAAATTTTTATTTCTTAAGCTTTTCTCTATTTTCTAGTTTTAAGAGTGTTTGAGGTAAAATCGAGATTCCGGCTTCGTTTCTCGATTAAAATTGGTGATTTTGGTGTCTAAATGCTCCTTAGACATTAAGGGTGAGATCCCATGGAAGAAATCATGAAAAACGGTGAAGACTTGGCCAGATTTGGGCCAAAACCGAGAGAAATCGCGAAGGGGTCGCGATCGTGGTGCCCAGGCGCCAAGGTGAGATGGGAAGAAGAAGGAATTGGCGCCCAGGCGCCACGTGTGGCGCCCAGGCGCCAGGTGTACCGGGAAATTTTAGTTTATTTTTCAATCGGCCATAACTTCTTCATCCGAACTCCGTTTTGGGCAAACTTTATATCGTTGGAAAGCTCTTTAAGTCTAGTTTCCAATGGTATAAGTTTCATTTGAATATTTATTACCAGTTAGGAGTTATTATTCGAGAAGTAAGTGAAGGTCGAGAGTAGTGGTAGGAAATTTTTCTATTTCGTAACTCTGATGGTTTTTGTCTGGTTACAATAGGAATGGTCAAAGTGCAAAGTGGGAGTGCTGAGAGCGTGAAATCCAGGTGAGTGGGTTAATACTTGCTATGATTAAATATCTGTTATTGACTTTTTGCATCATAGTGAAAATATGTTGTATATCCAAGTTTGAAGAGGATGATGTGGAACGATAAAGCATAAACAAATGTGGAACGTGTCTGGTAATGTATATAATTATATTTTCTTATTTTCCCATGAATGGAGGTTATATGATGGATTGTGAATGGCATGTGAACCGAGTTGAATAATTGTTCTATATTATGGGTTATGTTATATACATGCTATGTTGCTGGAACCACATTGATTATGTTGTGGCTTGAATTGTAAATGACTGAGTTGTGTATGTGGCTCAAGATTATGATTGAGGATGTTTTTATATGTGATTATGATTGTGTTTGACTGGAAAAGAAAGGCATGGTGGTGCACCCCATGGAGAAATCTATGTGAAGCTATAAGGGTGGAGAATATAAATGGAGCGATAAGGGTGGATGCGGCGGGGGCCGCGGGCAACGATCCACAGGTATTCTGGACGACCCGGTTGGTACGGGAATTGTGTGTGAAATTAATTTCATCGATTGCTGTTGTGAATTTTGAATTTTGTTGAAATGCATTTGATTCACTTGGATATTGTTGTGAAGTATTATGAATAATATTATATCATATGATGATCGATCTACGTATGATTGCTGCATGTTATCATTATGATGCATGATTTTTATTTTGTCATAGTATTGTGTTATCTACTCACTGGGCACGTGGTTTGCTCATACCCCTCTTATTGATATTTTTTTTCAGAGTTGACAGCTGAAGGTAAATATCGGAACAAGGAATTATGGATCCTTAGTCCATAATTACCTTTTCATTTGTTCAGGATAAAGGTATAATAGTTAAGTTTTATTCTAAGTTGTATAAATCTAGAAATCTCTGTAATCGGGTAGGTTCATTCAGTGATGTAATGTGAGTAATTGTAGTATGTATAGAAAACTCGTTTTGGTTGCATGAAAAAGAATTGTATGATTTTTAAGAAAAAGATAGGCTTACGGAGGTGAAATGAAATTCACTTTCCGTGCCGGTCACGTGCTCAAATTTTGGGACGTGACAAGTTGGTATCAAAGCTTTGGGATTAGGTCTCCTACCGATTACAGAGTAAGGTAACCTTAGTGGGATCTCCTCTATCGTGGTGAACCCGGGCACGACTATAGAGAGATGGCTCCATTGAAGGTCCTGTAGGATGTTTTCATTTCCTTTTCCTCCAAGACTTGTCTTTTCTTATGAATTATGTTTTAGTTTTAGTTTTAGACAGTTATGGCTATACTTTTGAACTTGGTAAAGGAAAGGTTATTATTTGTTTGATTCCGTTGCTGTCGGATCAAATTGTATGTATGGGGCTTTATATGTTACATTCATGATTGATTTTGTGTGACTGATTTCTTTTATCCTTCTTAATTTTATTATTACTATTTTTGGAGTACCATCCCATAAAAGAAACCACTGGCATTAAAAGTAGAAGGATTACATTGCAAAAAAAAAAAAATTACTCATGCATGAGTAATCTAAAAGCGAGGTGGTCTCGGATTAGGAGGGTTGTACTGTATTATCACCCCTCGACCATTCCTTGGAGCGAGAGACAGAGCAATGTCGCGGAGGGTAGTGTAAATCCCATTCATACAATCAACACTTCTTTGTTGTTGATTGCAGAAGCACTGGGTAGACCAATAGAAGAACCTGTCTATTCTTGAAGTCATTTCTGCATGATTGCGTTTAGTTAACTTCTCCAGGTCTCCTATCATCTTTTTCAGATTTTTCACCTCCTGCTCTAGACAGGCGATTTTGTCCTCCGAGGTATGGGCCGTGCTAGTCTCCTCAGCTTCCTCGTTCTTCTTCATTTTCTTCTCCATATGCTTCTCTAAAGACCCTTCAAAAGGTTTTTTGCCCTTGTCTTTGCCCAGACTTAAGTTTAAGTCGAGCTCTTCTCTCTTGGCATCCACTGTGAGATCAATGTACTTCCTTGTGGCCATGATTTGAAAAATTTAGAAATTTATGTGGGAGTATGAGAAGAGAGGAACGCTGGAAAGTTGTAGGCTCAGAGATGATTACTCTTTGTGGTGTGGTAACTGAGAACGTTGGGACAGTTCTTATAGAGGAAAAATTTGAACTTAGAGACAAAGAAGATATCTCTTCGCCGCACCCTACACGCTTAACCTATAGATTTCTGCAAGCTGGAAGCTAGGAGTCTAGGGTAGGCATGCACACCAACAACGCGTCGCATTAATGGCAAAACCACGAAAGTCAATATTCGGTGGATTTGTGGCCGATTTACACTTGGTTTTTCCATTTCTCTCGTTGGCATTTTCTGAAATTGAAGGAAGTCGACAATGTAGCCATTACAGAGTGTCTTGGATGTTTTCACGATGAACTAAAATGTATTTCTATGCTTTCTTGTATTGTTCTTGAAAGCCTTCAGTTAAGTATAATATACATGATTGATTGAATTATACTGTGATTATATGTATCTAAATACATATGATATGTATGTATGTTATTCATGCATAGAGAGTGAAGGCTATTTGTTATGGCCAGGAATAATATGTAATGATTCTACATACATTCAGAGAATGAGAAGTCTGAAATTTAAAAGAACTTGAATAGATGAAAATATATATAGATAATGATGTATCTCTATGTTTATACATATATACATATATGCTCATAGAGGCAAGTGAAAGGTAAAATTTTTCTCTCACTTTATGGAACGCTTGATGTGTAGATGTGAGAAGTTTTTATTTTAATATGTATGTTTGAAAATGTGTAAGCTTAGGGCAAAGTCACGGATTAGAAACCTAGATAAGGTTAATATGAAGCTACCCGTTCATGGAGTAATATCTCGATTTAGAATTATTGGATATGACAAATACAGAGTTAGGAAGTCATAAATTGAAGCGGCGATTAGTTTAATAATTTGAGCAAGAGTCAAAAGTTAGCCGAAATTTTTGAGGAAATCTTTTGTATTTGATTATATTTTGTTATTTTCTGGCATGCTTATCAGAGACCGTTGGCATTGCGTCGGATAAGGTCTGTAGGTCATCTTTAGAGTATGATGTAAAGGTTTTGTAGCCCTAAATTTCGTCTATATATAATGGATGCCCCATTACGCTGCTCACTACACTAAGAGTTTATATCTATAAGCTTTCTAGCATCAAACTTCTCCTTCTGTACAACCTTTATAGCTCAGAAAAATATGGCCGGCAATAAATCTTTCAATTTAAACTTTAAGGCTGGCAAGGTAGAGCTAGATCTAAATCTTAGCCTGGAGAATTATAAGAATAAGAGATCCATGGAAGAGTCACCAGAGGCTAAGAAAAGAAAAAGGGATGTAGTAGAGTTAGAGGATGTTAGCACAGCAACATCTTCTAATAATGAGCTTGCGCTTATGAGACAAAAGATGGAGGACTTGGAAAGACTGATAAACCGCCACTTTGAGGACCAGGGGAGATTGATAAATCGTCTCTTTACAGAACAAGAGAAGCTTTTGAACCGTCATTTTAGGGAATTGGCGAATAGAGTTGATAGACATTCGATGTTTGCAACTCAAAATTTTCGTGACCAACAAGCGAGATGTATTGACTGTATGAATGGAGTGACTTCTGCACTTCGCCAAATTTCTCAGACGTTTCCTCCAGAAACTCTTTCTAGGCTGCAACGATTAACTTCCTCCTTAAGGTCTGAAGCACCTTCTTCTTCTAGACCTGGAGCACCTTCTGCATTTCAAAAGCCTCCTCGTTCTTAATTTATCTTTTCTTTTGTTTGTACCTAAAGCTGATGTTTGATCTAATGTTTACGTATTAAAATTATCTGTTTTGTAAATCAAGTTCAGCTTGTTGCCTGTAACTTATGTATTAGAAATAAAAATATGTTGAACTTGTTATATTTTGTACTTGATTGTGAAAATTCTAAGAGAGAGAATGAGATATAAACAAAATATTGTCATTTGCTTCAATCTTGAGGTAAGTTTTGAATTCGGAGGACCGAATTCTTTGAAGGGGGTAAGAATGTAATATCCCAAGAATTTTTATGAATATTTAAAGTCTGATTTGAAGTTTAGTGAAAAATTTAATTATGTGGAAAATTTTCTTTTTGAATTAGTGAAGAAAATGTGGGAATATAAATTTTTATTTCTTAAGCTTTTCTCTATTTTCTAGTTTTAAGAGTGTTTGAGGTAAAATCGAGATTCCGGCTTCGTTTCTCGATTAAAATTGGTGATTTTGGTGTCTAAATGCTCCTTAGACATTAAGGGTGAGATCCCATGGAAGAAATCATGAAAAACGGTGAAGACTTGGCCAGATTTGGGCCAAAACCGAGAGAAATCGCGAAGGGGTCGCGATCGTGGTGCCCAGGCGCCAAGGTGAGATGGGAAGAAGAAGGAATTGGCGCCCAGGCGCCACGTGTGGCGCCCAGGCGCCAGGTGTACCGGGAAATTTTAGTTTATTTTTCAATCGGCCATAACTTCTTCATCCGAACTCCGTTTTGGGCAAACTTTATATCGTTGGAAAGCTCTTTAAGTCTAGTTTCCAATGGTATAAGTTTCATTTGAATATTTATTACCAGTTAGGAGTTATTATTCGAGAAGTAAGTGAAGGTCGAGAGTAGTGGTAGGAAATTTTTCTATTTCGTAACTCTGATGGTTTTTGTCTGGTTACAATAGGAATGGTCAAAGTGCAAAGTGGGAGTGCTGAGAGCGTGAAATCCAGGTGAGTGGGTTAATACTTGCTATGATTAAATATCTGTTATTGACTTTTTGCATCATAGTGAAAATATGTTGTATATCCAAGTTTGAAGAGGATGATGTGGAACGATAAAGCATAAACAAATGTGGAACGTGTCTGGTAATGTATATAATTATATTTTCTTATTTTCCCATGAATGGAGGTTATATGATGGATTGTGAATGGCATGTGAACCGAGTTGAATAATTGTTCTATATTATGGGTTATGTTATATACATGCTATGTTGCTGGAACCACATTGATTATGTTGTGGCTTGAATTGTAAATGACTGAGTTGTGTATGTGGCTCAAGATTATGATTGAGGATGTTTTTATATGTGATTGTGATTGTGATTGTGTTTGACTGGAAATGAAAGGCATGGTGGTGCACCCCATGGAGAAATCTATGTGAAGCTATAAGGGTAGAGAATATAAATGGAGCGATAAGGGTGGATGCGGCGGGGGCCGCGGGCAACGATCCACAGGTATTCTGGACGACCCGGTTGGTACGGAAATTGTGTGTGAAATTAATTTCATCGATTGCTGTTGTGAATTTTGAATTTTGTTGAAATGCATTTGATTCACTTGGATATTGTTGTGAAGTATTATGAATAATATTATATCATATGATGATCGATCTACGTATGATTGCTGCATGTTATCATTATGATGCATGATTTTTATTTTGTCATAGTATTGTGTTATCTACTCACTGGGCACGTGGTTTGCTCATACCCCTCTTATTGATATTTTTTTTCAGAGTTGACAGCTGAAGGTAAATATCGGAACAAGGAATTATGGATCCTTAGTCCATAATTACCTTTTCATTTGTTCAGGATAAAGGTATAATAGTTAAGTTTTATTCTAAGTTGTATAAATCTAGAAATCTCTGTAATCGGGTAGGTTCATTCAGTGATGTAATGTGAGTAATTGTAGTATGTATAGAAAACTCGTTTTGGTTGCATGAAAAAGAATTGTATGATTTTTAAGAGAAAGATAGGCTTACGGAGGTGAAATGAAATTCACTTTCCGTGCCGGTCACGTGCTGGAGGTGCGTTGATTGCAAAATCAATTGAACAAGTTCAGGACATAATCAAAACTATGGGGGCCAGTCAGAATGCTACCATCAGAGCCAGGAATAATCCAAAGAGAGGGATGTTAGAACTCGATACCCTTAATGCTTTTCTTGCCCAAAACGAAGCCTTAACTAAAAAGGTTGATATATTGTGTGCTAAACAACATGAGTCGGTAAGAGTTAATGCGATAAGCACTTCAGAACTCAAGTGTGACTTTTGTGGAGGTGCTCACATTAATGGTTGTTATGAAGAAGTATATGTGGAATAGTTGAATAATATGGGTAATCATCAGAGGAGCCATAACAATTCTTATTCCAATTCATACCATATGGGGAATAGGAATCACCTGAACTTTTCATGGAGCAACAACCACTGTTTGAATCCCATGACCTCTTCATCTTCTGGTAGGCCTTCTCAACCTCCGGGATTTAATAATCAGAGTAATTACCTTCTCAGAATAGTGCTCCACCACCTTAGGTAGAAAAAAAGTCATCCATAGAAGAAATATTCATAAAGTTTATGGAGAGAATTGAGGCTATAAGCCAAACTCAGAGTACAGCCATTAAAAATGTGTAAATTCAAATGGGGCAATTGGCTACTGCTCTGAACAATAAGTCACAAGGCAACTTTCCTAGTGACAGAAAATAACCCCAGGAAGGATGGCAAGGAACATTGTAAGGTGATAACTCTTATAAGTGGTAAGCAACTCCCTGAAGCTTCTACTTTAAATGTTCAGATGCAAGATGATAATCTTGATGATCAAGTACAAGTTAGTGAGCATCCACAACAAAGGGTGAATGTAAATGAGCATGAGGTACCAGAGGCCAATAATAAAAAGAAAGAAGAAGTAGTGAAAAAGAAATTGAAGAGGGAATCACCTATACCCTATGACCTATTCCCTTTGCTCAAAGGTATAAGAAGCAGAACATGGATAGGCAATATCAGAAGTTTTTGGAGATATTGAAATAGCTACATATAAACATTCTTTTTGCAGAAGCTCTAGAGCAAATGCCTAGTTACGCAAAATTTATGAAGGATATGATCTCAAGGAAGAAACGATTGAATGAATTTGAAACTGTGAAGCTGACTTAGGAATGCAGTGCAATAATCTAGAGGAAGCTCCTGGTTAAGATGCAAGATCCTGGAAGCTTTGTTATCCCTTGTAATATAGGGAAGAATTTTGCTGGTAATGCTTTGTGTGACTTAGGGGCTAGCATTAATCTGACACTCTTTGCCATTTTCAAAAAGCTGGGTTTGGGAGAAGCAAGGCCTACTACTGTAACTCTACAACTGGCAGATAGATCTTTATGCTACCCAAACGGAGTAATTGAGGATATGCTAGTCAAGGTAGATAAGCTAATCTTTCTTGCGAATTTTATTATCCTTGACTATGAAGAAGACAAGGAAATTCCCATCATTCTAGGGAGACTATTCCTTGTGATTGGAAGAACTCTGATTGATGTTTTCAAAAGAGAGCTCACTATGAGGTTAAAATGATCAAGAAGTCACCTTCAATATGAATAAGGTGATGAAGGCACCAGATGAACCTGAAGAATGCAATCTAGTGAGGGTGATTGATGAAAGTGCATGAATGCACTTTAAACATTTGGTGAGTAATGATAGTTTGAAAACATCTTTAACGATGGAAGAAGAAATTAAGAAGGATGATATCAAGGAGGCAATTGGATTTTTTAATTTATCATAGCTATTTTACAATCCAAGTCGATCTTTTGAGAAGTTGGACAGACCTGCAGGCAAAGTAACTCTTTTAAAACCATCCATTGAAGAACCTTCTAGACTGAAGTTGAAGCAACTCCCATCCTACCTTAAGTATATTTTTCTTGAGAGAAATGACACCTTACCAGTCATTGTATCTGCTACCTTGACAGAGGAGCAAGGCAGGCATTTAATAGAGGTCTTGGGAAAATATAAGAAGGCTATTGGATGGTCCATAGCCGACATAAGAGGAATCATCCCATCAGTGTGTATGCATAAAATTAACTTGGATGAGGGGTATAAAACTTTTATTGAGCATTAAAGAAGTTGAATCCAGCTATGAGAGAAGTGGTGAAAAAGGAAATCCCTAAATGGCTGGATGCAATAATTATTTATCCTATATCAGATAGCTCGTGGGTGAGCCCGGTTCAATACGTCCCTAAGAAGGGAGGTATGACCGTAGTGGCTAACGCCCAGAACGAGCTTATTCAACCAGAACTATAACCGAGTGGAAAGTTTGCATGGATTATAGGAAACTCAACAGTGCCACTCAAAAGGATCATTTTCCATTGCCTTTTGTTGGTTAAATGCTAGACCGATTGGCGGGGCAAGATTATTTCTGTTTCTTGGATGGTTACTCGAGATATAATTAGATTGCTATAGCCCCTAGTGACCAAGAAAAGACTACATTCATATGCCCTTATGGTACTTTTACTTTTCGGCGTATGCCCTTCAGACTGTGCAATGCACCAGTAACTTTTCAACGATGCATGATGACAATATTCTTGGATTTGGTGGAGAAATCCATGGAGGTATTTATGGATGACTTCTTAGTTTTTGGAACTTTATATGAAATTTGTCTGACAAATTTAGAATTGGTGCTTAAAAGATGTGAAGAAACCAATCTTGTGCTGAAATGGGAGAAATGCCATTTCATGGTTCGAGAGGGAATTGTGCTCGGTCATAAGGTTTCGAAAAAAGGTTTAGAGGTGGACAAGACAAAAATTTATGTGATTGAACAATTGTCACCTCTAAACTCAGTAAAGGGTGTAAGAAGTTTCTTCGGGTATGCGGGTTTCTATCGCTGCTTCATTAAGGATTTCTCAAAAATTGCAAAGCCTTTATGCAAATTTTAGAGAAAGATATGCCCTTCCACTTTGATAAGGAATGTATAAAGGCTTTTGAGGACCTGAAGAAGAGATTAATCTCAGCTTCTATGGTAGTTACTCCCGATTGGAGCAAATCGTTTGAACTTATATGTGATGCAAGTGACTATGCTTTTCGAGTTGTGTTAAGTCAAAAACATGGGAGAATTTTTCATCCTATTTACTATGCTAGCCTGACTCTAGTAGATGCACAGTTGAACTACACTACTACTGAAAAGGAGTTATTGGTTGTAGTTTTTGGGTTTAAAAAATTTAGACTGTATTTGGTGGGAAATAAGGTGATTGTTTTCATTGATCACTTGGCCATCAAATTTTAATTGGCAAGAAGGACTCCAAGCCATGTTTAGTCCGATGGATTTTACTACTGCAAGAATTTGACTTGTAAATTGTGGATAGGAAGAGTATTGAAAATCAGGTGGCTGACCACCTATCCCGAATAAACACGGACGTGAGTTATAAAGTAGAGCTACAAATCAATGAAAGTTTCCTTGATGAAACTTTATTTTTTGTCGAAGAGACCCAAATACCATGGTATGCTGATATTGTGAATTACTTGGCATGTGGGATTTTGCCACCTAACATTATTTATCAACAAAAGAAAAGGTTTTTGCATGATGTCAAGGTTTATTAGTGGGATGAACCAATTCTTTTTAGGATGTGTGCTGATCAAATCCTTTGGCGTTGTGTATTAGAGGAAGAAATTAAGAATATCTTGTGGCATTGTCATGGATCCGACTATGGAGGTCATTATAATAGTGTCCGGACTGTAGCAAAAGTGTTGAAAAGCGGATTCTATTGGCCTTCATTGTTCAAAGATGCAAGAAAGTTTGTAGAGAGATGTGACCGGTGCCAAAGGAGTGGGAATGTATCAAGAAAACACAAAATGCATATGAATATTGTGCTAGAAATAGAGGTTTTCGATATATGGGGAATCGATTTCATGGAGCCATTTCGTCTGTCATACTCTAACCAATACATCTTGGTGGCCGTTGATTATGTATCGAAATGGATGGAAGCAATACTTACACACACCAATGATGCGAAGGTGGTACTGAAGTTCTTGAAAAAGAACATCTTCTCTCGCTTTGGAGTCCCAAGAGCATTGATCAGTGCCGGAGGATCACATTTCTATAATAGGAGTTTGGAGATGCTCTTGGCCAAATATGGAGTCAAACACTGGATAGCTACTCTGTGCTACCCTCAAACTAGTGGCCAAGTGAAGGTGTCTAATTGGGAACTGAAAAGAATCTTAGAGAAAATAGTCAGTAACTCATGGAATGATTAGGCAACTAAGCTTGATGATGTGCTGTGGGCCTACCGTACTGCTTTTAAAACCCTAATTGGAACTGCACCATTCTGAATGGGAACTTGAACATAAAGCTTTTTGGGTCATGAAGTTTTTGAATTTCGATGTGAAAAAGGCTAGGGAAAAGAGACTGTTACAACTGAATGAGCTAGATGACCTTCGTCTCCAAGCTTATGAAAGTTCTCGTCTATATAAGGAGAGAGTTAAAAATGGCATGACTAGAAAATTACTTGTTGATCCTTTGTTACTGGCCAAAAAGTATTGCTTTATAATTCAAGATTGAAATTATTCCCTGGGAAGCTGAAATCCCGATGGTCGGGACCTTTTGTGGTCAAAGAGGCATTTAAGAATGGAGCAGTGAAGATTGCTAATTTGGAGGACACTCGGAGCTTCAAAGTAAATGATCAAAGGCTGAAGCATTATCTGGGACACGAGAGTGAAAAGGAGGGGACTTCAATTGCCCTCACTACACCAAGTGCATAAGCATCCTGGTAAAGTCTAGCTGAAGACTATAAACTTAGCACTCTTGAGAGGCAACCCAAGTCTTTATTGCCTTGTAGTTTAATTTTTATCATAATCTTATGTCTTTAGCTGTAGTTGATTGATTATGCTATTGTGCTGAAATTCATTGAGTACTGAACTGGTGGGTATGCTAGTTTTGACTGATATGCCTTGTTGGTTGATGTTCTAGTTTTGTATAATCAAGTCTTCCCTGATGTTCTACTGTTTAGCTGATTTGATGCTTGATGTTGTGTGAGTGAATGTTGTGCTGATGATTGAGGATGTTTGCTTAATTGAGGTTATAGTTTTGAGAATAGGTTATTTCTGAAAATTTGGCCATTTTAACCTTCCTGATATGCTTGATAATTGGTTGCTTGGGAAACTGAGGTTTGAAGTATTATGGGGTACTGAGGCTTTGAAAATAGAGTCATAGGTGAGCGTGTGTTCTATCTTAGCAAGCTGCAGCAGTGGCTTATTACTGCTGCAACGAAAATTTAGGTTTGAAGAGGTATTTTTCTTTGTCTAAGTATGCTGCATTGGTGGTATGTCTCACTGCATCACAAGTTAGGGAATCAGAGAGATAACTCTCTGCCATAAGACTCTGCAGCGACGAATATATCCCGCTGCAGTGAAAGAGTGGATCTCAATGGCTTATATTATGTTAAATTACGCTGCAGTGGTGGGTATATCCTATTGCAGCGGTGATAAGTGGGAAACTAGGGCCTTTGTGTGCTGTCTTAGTACGCTACAACAGGGATAACGATCCGCTGCAGTGTTGGTGGTGTTCGTATTCAAAAAAAAATATTGGTCACTGTAGCGGGATATGAATCTCGATGTAGCAGGTCGGCCCTATTTATGTAATTCCCTAATTTTTTACCCATCTCTGCCCTAATTTTAGAAAACTGCCTCCTCTACGGCTGCAACCCTCCTTAGTCGACTACGTCGCCCCTGCCTCCTTAGCCATTCTCTCATCCCAAATCCTCCATTTAGCCTTCCATTTTCTCGAGTCACCCTTGCATTCGTCTCGTGTGGGTTGTGGTGGATTTTTTTGCTTACTTAGTGTTTTTGCTCTCTCCCATCATCGACATTGCTTGGTAGGTTTCCTCCTCTCTTTTGTTTTTAAATTTCTTCTCCAGTTGTAGAATTAGTTAGATATTAAGGATTGTGGGTGGTTTAGTTTGTTGTTTAGAAGGTTTGATCTCCATTGGGAATTTTATCCATAGGCTTGTGGCTAGTTTTGCTGTTAATTATTATTTGGGAATTTGCTTTTCTTTTCTCTAAATTTTATTGTTTTAGTTTTGTAGTTAGTACTAGGATAGTCTTTTTGCTTAGACTCTAAGAAGATAATCTTTTATTCTTTTCTAGTTTAGACTTGTGGGATTGTAGGTTTTCGTTATTTAGATTGTCATTCTTTAGTTAAATTGGTTTTGCAGACTGAAGTTTAGTTTTTAAATTGCCCTTATACTAGGACTTTACAATTTTTAGGTATCTTTTAGAGTAGGAATTAGGTTTGGGGAGGTTACTTATCAGCATTGTAGCATTTTAGGGATTGGATTTATGCTAGCTGGGTGCAATGGTTATTCATGTTGGATGTGTTGCTGGATTTACTTTTACAGGATTCCTACTGGTGCTTGTCACCCTCATGGCCCCTCCTCAGTAAAAGAGGAAGAAATTAACTGCCAAAACAAAATCAAGTGCTGAAGCCTCTTCAAGTTTTGAGGCAAGTGATTTTAGATCAGCTGCCCATCAGAGGAGATTTGAAACAAATACCTTCAGTAGGAGAATAAAGGAGAAAGGAATTAACTTAAAAGAAGATGAGTTCCCGAAAATTCAAGAGATTATTGCCTTAAGGAACTGGGAAAAGTTAGTTGCCATTCCAACCCATGGATATCTTAGGTTGGTGCAAGAGTTTTACGCCAATAGCTACAGGGTGGCAAATGACGAATTAAAGGAATATGAGTCAAGGGTGCGAGGTTAAAAGGTATATTTCCATGCTGAAGCCATCACGAACTTACTTGGAGAATATTTCTACAATGAGCAACCCTTCAACTACCACACATTGAAGAACGATGGGTCATGGGACCCTGAAGATGTTCTGAGCACCATTTGTGCCCCTAGAGCCAGGTGGGAGGTAGACAATAGAGGAGCTTCGCACCATGTGGAAAGGAAATCATTGCTACCAATTGCTAGAGTATGGTCGACTTTTATTGGATACAAACTCTTGCCATCTTCTAACATTTCAGACATCTTCGTTCCAAAGGCACTACTGATTTACTGCATCATGAAGGGGATTCAAATAAATGTAGGACTTCTCATTTCAGACAACATTGAGAAGTTGGCTCAGGCAAACTCTGGCATAATTAGATATTTATTCCTTCTAACCTAGTTGCTAAAGAAGCAAGAGGTCCCAATGAGAGAAGAAAAAGCTATGAGACCTCTAGAGCCCATCACAACATAGTACATCAGAGGACAGATAGCTTACGGTAATAAAGATGCATCTACTAGAAAGCCATTGCGTAAAGGGAAGGAAAAAGCAAGTTTAGCCAGCATAAACGAAAGAGGAATAAGAATTGAAGAGGGGATCATCGAGATTAAAAGCAAAATGGCTAGAATGAGGAGTGAATAGGCTGAAATGCAGAGTGCCATGTCTAGACTTCAGATTGAGTCTCATCAGCAAAAAGCCTACCTTTCTGCTTTAGGAGGCTTGTTAGCTGCAAAATTGGACTTGGATGCATCCCAGCTTCCAAATCTTGCTAGGGGACAGAGTTCAGACAGACCTGAGGAAGCTGAAGAGAGGAATGATGACATAGAAGGATAATATGTTCGACATTTGATTAATTCTCTTTGGTTGTATCTGTTCTAATATATCTTTTATTGCTTTGACTGTTATTTTGGAGTGGTGTGGCTATGGATAACTGTTACAATAGTTCCCTGAATTTTGTTTGATGTGATGAATTGTGAACACTGTGGGCTGCAATTTCATATTTTAGTTGTTTTAAAATCTTGTTGCATTGATGGTTGATACATAATACTTGTATGTTGTTTGGTCTCTAATTCTGAAAATTTAATGAATGCTTTTCCTCATTTTACCTATTTCCCCCATTGAGGACAATGTAAGATTTAGGTTTGGGGGAGAGATTGGTGTGGCTACTGGGATAATGAGAAAATTCTGGCTGGTATTGAGCTGTACAAATGAATATGTGTAATTAGGAGAAGAAATTCTTGAAAATTTTTGAAAATTTTAAGATTTAGCTCTTGAATTTGCAAATCTTTAAGTTTTATTTGTATAAGTGTGAACCAAACCATTTCATGATTACAGAAGTGATAATATCTCCTTGTGAATGGTTTAGAGATCATTTTCAAATTTAATGAAAAAAAGTTAAATAAGGGGCTAGTGAAAAAAGAGTTCAATAAAGGGATAGCTTAAAGTTTCAATAAGGGATAGGCTCTTATAATTAACTCAAAATGAGTCTTATAAAAAAAACATATATATATATATATATATACATATATATATACATATATATCTCCAAATGCAATAAGGAATTAAGGTAGTGATACCCTTGAAAACAAAGAATCAAGTCAGTTTTGAAAACTTTGAATTTGGTGCTATAAATTGTTCTTAGAGGAAAGGATTGGATGTTTCTGAAAATCAATTTTATAAGTTTTATTGTGGTTCGGTTAATATTTATCTTGAGAATCTTTAAGATTGCAGACTCTTGAGTTTAATCATAGATATAATTTTGATGAGGCTTAGTTTGCTTTAATTCACATGTTTTAAAGTCTTTACTCCTCCTAGTTGCACATATTCTTGGTTGCTCAAATCTTAATTAGAACTTTTCTTATAGGAAATTTTCGCTTGAGGACAAGCAAGGGTTCAGGTTTGGGGGAGTGTTAATTTCCAAATTAACATAATTTATATGCCTTTTTCTTGGCAACTGAACCTCACTACTACTTGATTTGTACTGAATTATGACCTTCTGGCCTCAAGATGTTCTGATTCTGGTTTTCCTAAGCACTTGTATTTTTCTATATTTTCATCTTCAATTTTATACTAGTAATTGACAGTTGATCTTGCATTTCAGGGTACAAAAGAATCCACTTTGGGCGTAAGGAAATATGAAACAGTAAACCAGCATCAGAAGTAAATCTGCCTTCTCCCGCTGTAGCACCATTCATTTACTGCTGCAGCATAGACGATGACCAGTGCCAGCCACCCAGCGTTTAGCGCTAGAGTTGAAAATTCTGTAGGACATTTTCTGTGACCCACCGCTGCAGCGGTGATGTCGCATCACTGCAGCGGGAGTGCCTCCACTACTCTATGTAGCGTTATGCTGTAATTTTTTTTTGCCCTTATTTTTTGTGTTCCACCACTGTAGCAGTGAGGACGTACTGCTGCAGTGGCAGAGCTATTTTCCTACCACTTCAGACTTTGTTTGAGTAGCTGGAAGAAAATTTTCTTCAGGGTATTCTGATCTGGAGAGAAGGAGTGAACACCGTTTTTGTTGAGCATAGAAGGGGGAACTCAACTTTAAAGGCTTTGGGACTCAGATCATCCATCCGAAATCAGATTCATGACTTTCTTCACCTTTATTTTTGATTGTTCTTCTTTATTTTTCATGAGTAGCTAATTTTTTCATCTAGGGTTACTATGAACTCAACTCTAGAATAGATTTGTTTCATCTCATGTAGTTGCAACTCTGATTCAATCAATATATGTTTTCTTATTCATTTCACTACTGCATATAGTGGAATTGTTCAGTCTATTTATATGCTTGTTGTTGTTATCAATCTTGGGAGAGGGAGGTAAGAGTAGAACGCTGAGTAGGGAAGACAAGTGTGCAAACCTTAACCTAAGTGTTTTCACTTGCTAGCTAATAGGAATATTAGCTAATCTCATTTAATCAAAGCTAGGTTGGGCAATTAGACATAACTCACTTAAGGAATTGAGTAGGTGTTAAGTATCTTAATTGAAATTAAGTTATTAGAATAACCTAGGATTACTTTTATGGTTGAATAAGTTGCAGTTACGTGAGAGGGGTTTTACAATTTGTAGGACGGGGGAGAGGGATTAGTAACCCTAGGCTTTTAATTTCATTAATTTCGTCAGTTTAAATCTTTGTCTGCTGTCCTTACAAGAAAATTTATAAAAATTACTGTCACATGCTTTCTTTTATCATCAGTTCTTCATTGGAGCTGTCTTCAATCTAATTGCTTTGTCTAACTAATTCAATTAAATTTCTTGGGTAATTAGTCACTTAGTCCTCTTAGAAACGATACTTTTACTCTCAATTCACTATATTACTTGAGCGACTGGTGCACTTGCCAAATTGCCTAACAGTACTCGAATTAGTACAAACAACTTAAAAAAGATAAAGGAGCTGCAAATGGAAAGGGTTTTGTGAATATGGCTAACAATCCATTTGAGGAAGGACACAAGTTAAAGAAAGAGTCTACTGCTGTGAATTGGAGTTCGACAATGATGACTTCATTCAACAGGAAATAAACAAAATACTTAAAGGGAAGTAAGGGCATATGAAAGATGTCAAGCAAGTTAGTTTTGTTCAGTTCACAGAATATGCTAGTAACATCATTTCAAATCCCTCCTCTCATATAAACGACATTGATTATTGTTGGGTCATTGTAACACCGTGTGTTATATAATGTTTGTGTGCATTTGATTTCTATGTTGATATATTGGATTTGCGTAATTGGATTTAATGCTTGTACACATGCATATATATGATGTTTAAAACAATGGAAAATTATCAGTAGTATATGTAATGAGTCAGAGAAATTTGGTTTCATCTAAATAATTAAAGAGGGGACCTTATATGAAAGAATCTAAAGTTTTGGGTAAAAACATAATTTCTGAAAAATAATGGTGTTAGGTAAGTAAAGGGAGTGTTGAGATGAAAATTTCTAATTGTGGGAAATATTTTAGAGAGAAAATAATTTGATTAGTTTATTTGAATAGATTTCCTATTTGCACTTAAGTCCCTATCTTAAATTCAAGAAGGAATTAAGGGAGGCCCTATTGGCAATTTGTGAAAAATACTTCTCCCAACACTTAGCAAAATATCAGCTCAATCCCCCTCTCCTTCCCATTCTCATGTCAGTCTCTCTTTCTCTCACCCTATTGGAGCATTTGAGCCCCAATTCAACAAAAACTCCTAAACCTTGGCTTTCTTTTTGGTTGGTTGTTCATTTTAGTCACCAGTGGCTCATCTTCATGCTGGAAAGCTTCAAGAACCAAGGTAAGAGCTAGGTTTTCAAATTTCTCTTCCATTTTCGAAACCATGAACCCTATGTGCTAAAGTTGGGTATTTTGTGTGAATTGGGTATTTTAATGGTGTTAAAATGGGTATTTTTCATTTCTAAATCTTCTTTCTCTTGTTTCTTGATGTTTTGGCTGCCAAAGAATTGAAAGAAACTCGATTTCCATGGTGGGTTTCAAGCAATATCAAAAAAATTGGGAATGATAAGGTTTTGTGGAACTTTAAGCTTGATTTTTGAAATCTAAGAAGGGAACAAGTTTTAAATGTATTCCTATAGGATAAATGATTTCTATAGTGACCAAAACATGGGAGAAATGCTTGTCTTTGGGTTAGCTTGAAGTGAGAAGAGATGGAGAGGATCTAACTTAGTTATTTTTGAATCTGCAGGCTACCGGTTGACTGTCATGTGGGAAGCGGTCGACTAGCTACCCTTAATGTTCTACCCAGTTTTGACTGAAGCATACCAGTCAACTGGCAAGTCACTAATGGTTGACTAGTTGTTCCTAAGCAAAATGGCAATCTTAACAAAAGCATATCGGTCAACTGGTGGGTCTCTAATGATCAACTGATTGTCTCTAGGAAGAAATGATATTTTTACAGTAGCAAATCGGTCAACTAGTATAGTGATAACAATCGAATGGTTGTTTTCTGTTACCCTATCTAAATTTTTGATAAAATTGTACCGGTTGACTGGTAGGAGATCCCTAGTTGACCTACTACCCACTGTCAGGATTGGCTACGTTGATCCAGTCAACTACTAAGTAGAGGACAATCGACCGATTACCACTAAAAAATGTTTTAAAGCTCTAAATTAATTCTCTTATTTCTTTTCACTTAATTAATAGGGAATCTACTTTAAAACTTTGGGATATCATTTCCTTTGAGTTATCACACAAAACCACGGTAAAGGCTAATTTGGGAATTGAGGTAAGTAGGCGACCTTGCTAACTTATTTTCTTCAACTATAACATCATATTACATGCTTGTATGAGTAAATTGGGATTTAATATAAAATTTCCATGCATGAAATGACGATGTATGCCATTGAAATCATGTGTGTGATAATGTTAAAGAGTTCTATTTCATATTGTGATGGATTATATAAAGTCTTAGTTGTGGTCGATATGATTGTGGGTGAGGGCTTTAGTGATACACGTCTATTAGGCTCAGGCTTGAATCCAGGAAGGGTATGGAATTTGGGATCAGAATCTGGTGATTGCATGGATGATTGTGTGATTAATTGTTGTGATGTGAATTATCTCTTGAGTATGTTAATGTGATGTTATGTCTTGATATTTGTTTCCTTCCACAACTGCTTGCTTACTGAGTTATGGAGAACTCATGCGCTTTAGCAGTACTTCGAGTGGACCTAGCCTGCATCGTGGATGGGTTATTATTTTGGTGTTTTAGGTCTTAATACACCCTGGAGTCACGTAGGTGTACTAGGGTCTTTTGGATCTATGTATAGATCTTTTTTGGATATATACAAATATACCCTAACGTATTCTATTATATTATGTGTTCCCGAATATTCCACCATTTTGAATTGTATTATATGGAATATCTTGGAACAAAGTGTTGTAATGAATATTATGGATATTTAAAATGAAATGATGTTTTCATGAATCTTGGTGTATCTTTACTTTTTGTGTTGAAAGTATTGTTTAGGCTTACAATATGGAGAAGGTGTATCTCTTCGTATTATGTCAGTCACATATCCCAGTTGCAGGCTATGATAGTTGTAGATACACGAGCTATAAACCATGTGTGTGCAGAGAAGAATTTGTTTGAGTCCTTAAATCGTTTAACACATAAAGTGATGATACATTTACCAGATGGAGAGGTTAAAAACATGGATAAGAAAATCAGACTAGATCGGCCGATCAAACATAAAAACCTATGAACCGGCCAATGGTCCAGTCCAGGTGAACCTAGAAAATTGGTTAATGTTCGAACCAATTTAACGAGTTGACTGGTTTAATAAAAAAAACAACTTCATCCATGGATAGTCGGAAAAGAAGAAGATCAACTTTAGATCTTCAGCCATAGAAAATTGAAGAAGAAAAAGAAGAAGAAGAAGAAGGGCCAATAACATCATGGCGAAGATAGATCAATCGGAATTTAGAAGCGTATCATCCCTTCTGGACATTGAAATAATAAGAGCTTTTATATAAATGGAATGCTGCCACTGGAAAAACTGAAAAAGAAACAGAAGAGTTTGCCAATGGAAGGGGAGCACAATGACTAGGTAATGTAATGATTTTATAGGAAATATGGGGGGAGATATATATATATATATATATATATGGGGAAGGCATTGTGGCGTGTATTATACTCTAAGTCTGCGGCACATTCTACTTTTGCAACTAGCTGAGTCATCATAGAGTGGGTTAGGATGAAGTTAAAGCATGAATATGGATTATAAAATATTTTTAAAATTTAATTTGATTTATTTATTAATTATAATTTTTAATTGATATGATTTATTTTTAATTGAGTTTGCAAATTTATATTTATGATATATAATTATATTATATTTTTATATTTTTAATTATATATTTTATATTTTTAATATTTTTAAAGTACCATCGGTTTGATCACAGTTCGACACGGTCTGACCGGACCATTGACTCTTGAACTAGTATCTCTATCGATTTAATGACCGATTCAATTTTCAAAACATTGGTTAAAACTGTGCAATTTCATGGAGATATATTGTTGCTTAAGGAACTAACTCTATATAATGCACTATACATACCCACCTTCAAGCATAATTTACTATTAATGGCTATGCTTTCAAAATCGGAATGCTTAAATTTAGTTTTTATCCATCCTTTTGCTAGTTAGTGGAATCATTGTAGTGGGAAAACTAAAGGGGCAGCTTTATATACTAGACAAGAAATGTTTTTTTCCTGAAACAATAATGAATACATGTGCTTTGATGTCTAGCTGTGATGTTGTAGATAGATATAAGGTAAATTGTGTGAATTCATGTTCAGTTTGGCACATGAGGATGAGACATCCATCTAAAACAGTAATGCAACATCTGTCTTTTTACAGTAATAAAGATAAAAATTTGAGTCACTATGATGTATGCCAAATTGCCAAAGAAACAAAGTTGTCTTTTCCTATTAGTGACAGTAGCACAAGCACAATTTTTGAATTGTTACATGTGGATATTTGGGGACCATATAGGGAGGTAAGTATTACTGGTGGAAAATATTTTCTAAAATTGGTGGATGATCATAGTAGGTTCACATGGGCATATCTGATGAGAAAGAAGAGCTAGACTGTGTTTCATTTGAAGAAATTCTTGGCAATGGTTAGAAACTAATACGGGAAGGCAGTGAAGACAGCAAGATCAGATAATGGTGCAAAGTTCCTTGGTGCAACATGTCAATCATTGTTTAGTGATCTTGGTATACTTCACCAAAGACACTGCATATACATACCCTAGCAAAATGAGGTGGTGGAGAGAAAGCACAGAAGTATACTACAGATAGCAAGGCTTTACTATGTCAAGCAGGTATGCCCATGAAGTTTTGGGGCGACGCTATGTTACATGCAGTTTATTTGATAAATAGATTGCCTTCTTCTGTATTGAATTGGAAAACACCTTATCATATTCTTTTTGGAAAAAAAGTAGTATATAACAATTTGAAATGATTTGGATGTTTAAGCTATGTTATTAATGTAAGTTGTTGGCGAATTGGCAAGCGTACCAGTCATACAAGTAATAAAGAGTGAGTAAGATATTGTTCCAATGAGGACTAACTCGCTAAGTACTCCAAAAATTTAAATGTATCAGTCGGGCAACCAATTTGGATCAAGGTAGCTCTGATTAAAAAACTGAGAAGTAAAATCGAATTACAATAAAATTGGATGCAAATAATTCAAATAAAAGGCCTAGAGTTACTAATCCTCCTCTTCTGTCCTAGAAATTACTAATGTCTCTCATGCACATGTGATTCTAATTAATTATATAAGTTAATCTTAAGTTATCTTTTGGTTTAAAATAATTCTCACGAATTTAGATTAAGCTACCTAACTCCTACGCAATCCCTTATATAGATTAAGCCTAATATAACCAACCAACTTTGATTAAACGAGATTAACTAATATCCTTATCAGTTAACAAGCGGAATCCCTTAAGCTAAGGTCATGCACTCGTTCCTTTTAATTAGAGTTATACTCTTACACTGCTCTCCCAAGATCGATAAAAGTAATGTGCAAACTATAAATTGATCAAGTTCATAGCAAGGTCAAAGCAAAAGAATGAAAAGACATATATTGATTAAAAGAAATCATAAATACAAGGAGAGAAATAATCCCTAACCTGAAATTAGGTTCATAGCAACTCTAGAATAGAAATTTAGTCACTCATAGCCTTAAAACTATAGAAAACAGTAAAAGATAGAGAAAACTCCATGAACTCAAGGTTGAGTTAATGGAAATTGGGCCCGAAGAGCTTCAAAATGGAATTCCTCCTCTTCCCTCTGCAAAATCGGCGTCCTCTGGCTTCCCCCAACTCAGAATAATCTAAAAACTCCTCTTTTTTGCTATTTAAATTAGTCCAGAAATTCGAGCCACCACCGCAGAGTTTAAGGCTTTAAAAGACTTTGGTGTAGGAGCCACTACTATAGCGGTGAGGATCCACCGCTATAGCTACTATCGCTATAGTTGTGAAATCCATCACTATAGCTGTGGGAAGCAAAGAAGACAACTTCAAAATCTTCTGGTGCAGAGCTCATAGCTATAGCGATGAAGATCCATTGCTATAGCGATGAAAGGCAAATAACTCTCTAGCATCTTCAGAATTATAGCTTTGACAGTTCCATCTTCTTGCACTAGCTCCTCACCAACTCAACCTGCATTAGAAAATAATAAATCATCAATTACCAGTAGTTCTGAATCATGAAATTACTCAGTTTATTAAAAGTTATAAAAAAGCTTAAACTACTCTAACTACTCAAAACATGGGTTAAGATATGCAAGTCTAGGCAAGATAGAGATCAAAAGAAAAGACGATTAGCACCAACGTAGTGCTAAGTTGAGAACTATACAACAGCTACAAAAAGATAAATTTGGTCCTGGAGCAAAAAGGGGAATATTTTTTTGTTATGCCCTGGTCAAAAGGGGTATAAGGTGTATGATCTAGATAGTAGGATGATTATAGTATCTAGAAATGTGATTTTTAGGAAGAAATTTTTCCTTGTAGATCAAATGAATATAGTGAAGTAAGTTTGAATAGTAATTCCTCTTTACCTATAGTTCCTGTTAACTTGGAGGAAGAGTATGACAGAGGAATTAGCTTGCCAGTAATTAATACTAACCAAGAAGAATGCCAAAATGAAAATAGCAATAGCAGTATGAATAATTCTGATGTTGTAGCATATCAGAATGCAGAAAAGGGAGTAGTACAGACCATATAAAGCAACATGGTTAGACAAAGGCCTATATGGATGGATGATTTCATGTGTCAAGTTAGGTGTAAATCCTACAAGAACAGGTTAGAGAATTATGATTCTAATAATTCTCTTACTTTCTCTTTTTCCTTGTCTAATCATTTCTCACATGAACATAAGACTTTTATAGCAAATTTATCAGCTTTTCAGGAATTAGTCAATTATTTGGAAGCACAGAGAGAGACAGTGTGGGTGGAGGCGATGAAGGTTTAGATTGATGCCTTGGAAAGGAATAAGACATGGGAGATTATAGAGTTACCAAAAGGAAAAAAACCAGTTGGGTGTAAGTGGGTGTATAAGGTGAAGCTTAAAGTTGATGGTAGTGTAGAGAGGTATAAAGCTAGGTTGGTGGCTAAGGGTTATCACCAACTAGAGGGTGTGGATTTCCATGATAGTTTCTTACCAGTGGCTAAAGTAGTCATGGTCAAGTTCACAAATTAAGGAAGTCAATGTATGTGTTAAAGCAGGCCTTTAGGCAATGAAATACTGAACTTACCTTCACGGTTGAAGAATTATGGTTTTATGCTGTCCACCCATGACCATTGTCTATTAATTTTATCTTCAAACACGGGTTAAGGAGTTTTTAGATTACAAGTTTACTATTATTTTTTAGGTGTGGAGTTTACGAGATCCAAAAGGGGTCATGGGTAAACCAGAGGAAATATGTCCTAAATTTGCTACAAGATACTGGATTAGTTAAGTGTAAACAATCTTCATCTCCATTGCCTAAGGGCATCAAGTTTTGTAGCAATAAAGGTAAGCTCTTGTCTAAACCACAAAGATATAGAAGATTGATTGGCACCTTCTCTACCTTGGATTCACTAGACCTGAAATCTTGTATGCCACACAACAACTTAGCCAATTCGTGTAGAAACCAAGGGATACTCATTGGCAAAGAGCTTTAAGTGTTCTAAGGTATTTGAAAGGTTGTCCTTCTTTGGGATTGTTTTTCCCTTCCATGAACAATCTCAAGTTGAAAACACACTCAGATTCTAATTAGCGATCATGTATTATGACCAGAAGATGTCTTACTGGATATTGTGTATTTATGGATACTTCTCTTATTTCATGGAAAACAAAGAAACAGACAACATTATCAACATCATCTGCTAAAGGTGAGTATAGGGCCATGGCAACTACCCTATGTAAGTTACAATGGTTAGTTGCATTCTTCGTGATTTTCAGATTGTAGTACACACACCCATCACACTTTACTGTGATAACTAATAAGCAATCCATATATCAGAAAATCTAGTCTTCCACGAACAAGCATTTGGATATTGATTGCCATTTTATCCGTGATAAGGTCAAGGATAAGTTCATATCACCACAACATATTTCTTCTTCTCAACAACTAGTTGATTCCTTCACTAAGGCCCTCACAGGGTCTATGTTCAATGAAATGATTGAAAGTTGCGCTTCATGTACTATTACCAAGCCTCACTTGAGGGGGGTGAAGACATTTTATTTATATGTCAATATGCTAGCTATACATTTTAGTTACGGATTAGTTATTTAATGTTAGTTTAGTTTTTCTTTCTGTTAATTGTATTTTCAAGTAGTTAATAGTTTAACAGTAAATATGATTAGTGCCTGTAAATAGATGTGAATACATGTAACATCTTCTGATGAATCTGAAGATATTTTTCTTCACTATTTCTTTTACTTCTTTTTTACACGACTGATACTCAGTCTCTGTTTTTTGAGACAACCTCTGAGTTAAGGCTCGTACATATTGAAACTCATGTCCAGTGTGTGGTTAGTCCTACCAACCAACCGATGTTTGTTGGAAGAAATGGATATCCCACATAAAATGCGTTAGTTGTATATAATTGGGATATGTGTTTTACTTTTACATTGCTTGAAAGGGAAGACACTACTCATGATACTCGTGTCTTTCAACACCCTCTCACAACTCCTTACATGAAAATACTATTTACATTTTTAAGTGGAAATCTCTTTTTTTTTTTTGTCAAACATTGGTTTTCCTATTTTGGTTCTCTTAGTGGGCCTTGAGCCTCTAACTAGGTTTTTTTTTTTTAAGGAATTAGCGATTATTTTCCTCCCCTATAAGTAGATTTGGATCATTTTGGGAATGTGGAAAGGTCAATTCATGTGATGTTCCGTTCTTTTTATTATTTTAGAAAAACTTTTTTAATGATAGATAATTTTAGGGTGAGTCATTATAAATTTATACATCTATATTCTTATGAGTCCAAGTTTGATATGTAATTGTTTTATTTTGATATCATGTCTTATCTCATGTATTCTAGGCTGTATGTCTTTAACAAAAATCAATTCTATTTATTCAAAAAAAGAAAAAAGATAGATATTTTTAACTTAGATACGAAGATGTAGGAGACGTTTTTATGTTATCATCGATTGAAAGAAAAAGATTGTGATTCTATTCAATCACTTCCATATAACTTGCTTGTTGAATGGTCAAATAACGAGGGCTTGACTTAGAAGAGGTGTTAGGGGATGAAAGCGGTCATAATGAGATGATTTTGTTAACAGTTTGTGTATTCTAAGACCTATTAGTGCATATTCCAGTCACGCTCCATCTTCTGAAAACAATTTCTACATTTCTTGGGGTTAATTTTCATATAGGAAAAAAGAAATTTGTTAATAGATTTCCTAATAAGAAAATAAAATTGTTAGGTAAAAAAATAAATTAAATAAACTTGACCTACTCAAAATTAAATTAAATAGGGCCTTTAAAAAACCGAATTGGGCTTCCAAGAAGAAAATGGATTAGTCTTGGAGTATATTGGGCCCCGAGACCCAAAAAAACTACATTGGACTCAAGATACTTTAAGAGGGGCCCAAAATTCTCTTTTTTCCACCAAAGCCATCAAAATTTCCTCAGCCATTAATAGGTTGGCCACCACCTCAAGACACACCAAAAGAATTGTTTCTTCGTCATGTAAGCACACTTGGACGTTCAGCCATAGAGAGGACGAGGAGAGAACATGTGAAAGTGAAGTAGAGAGGAAGAAGAAGAAGAAATTGAAAGAAAACCTAAGGTAAGCAACCTTCAACCTCTAATCTTCCTTTAGCTTCATCTTCTTCAACTAGAAATTCACTTCCTACTCTTTTGATGGTAGAATTCTAGAGAGAGAAAGGGAGTGGAAGAAGGCCCTAGGGAGAGAAATTGATAGAAATTTGAGGAAGGCTAAGAGATAAATATTTATGCCTTGGAAATGTTCTTATTTCATATTCTACACTTGGTAATCCTTTTACTTCCATGTATCTTTAGGAATTTTTTTTAAAAAAAAAAATGAAGAGTAGAATCCTAGAAAGAAAGTGTGGTGGAAACTTGAAGGAAAGCTTGAAGAAAGCAAGAAACAAAGAAAAACTAAGAAAGGTAGCTAGCTAGATTCATAAAGGTATAGTTTTGCATTATTTATATTGTCTCTACATATTATGTGATCATGAGAATTCTATGCTTTTGCTTGGCTTGTATCCTGCTATTATTTTTATATGAACATTTGGCATGGAGTTTGAGATTCGTTCTCATGAGCTTAGGAGTTTACCTCTCATGGTTGTGCATCACACTAGGTTGGGGTTTTTTCCTCCATATGGAACTTAGAAGTTTGTCTTCCATGGAGATGTATATATTGGATTTAATCCCATAGATGATGTAAATTTAACTTGAATTTGAGGTAATGCATACTTTTCCATGGTTTTTGTGTGACCACAACTCATTTTAGAATCCTTTTACAAGTCACAAATTGTATTTGGGTAGGTTGCCAAATTGTTTAAGTATAAACAGCTTGTAAAATTGTGTAATGAATTGCTTTACACATGGAAACTTTTCTATAAAGATCACCATACTTTTGTGTTGAAAATGATCCTCTTTTATCTATGCCAGCTTTTGGGCTTTTATCTCATATTTCCTTTAAAACTAACCAGTTTTAGGAGGCCAAGGAGATTAGAAATGGATGGAGGAAATTAGATCCATTTTGAGCCATGTAGCGGTTTATGTTGTAAATATGTAATTAGTGCACCAAGAACTTCTTGACAGATGTACGATGGATTCTAATATGTGTAAACGTGTATAAACTAAATATTTATGTTTAAGGGATAGATCTTGATGCTTAGAGATGGAGAAATGTATGTATCAAAAAAGTGGAGTGTAATCTCTTTGAGAATACAAATTTAGTTATGTGTGTTTGACACAAGATGAGATGTTAGAAAACTTCTATTTGCTATGGAAATTTGGCATTATATTAATGGCAATGTTGAGGAAAGTGTTTACCTAATTTTCATGAAATTCCCACACCAATTAGGTATCCTCCATACACTTGAAATGGTAACTGTTTTTATGAAAAATGACTAAACAGGGCATATTTGCATATGTCATTGTTTGGGTGTGGATACCTAATTAAATGAGCCTCTTTTGCCTTGAATTTTTATGCCAAGTTCTTGACTTGCTAGGGCTAAGACTGGAAAATTTTTGTGAATTTTGGTGCTGTCTAAATTTGGCCAAATACCAATGGAAGAATACCTAATACCACTTACGTGCAAAATTGAACTATTTAATCTGGAGTACTGTTTAAGTGGTCAACGGTCTTACTTTACTCCTAATGTTTTTTTGCTAGCTAGATAAATCAATAATTCATGATTCTACAAATGTTATATAAATTAGAGTTGAAACAATAGGTCATTTATCCTCAAACTTGTGACCCTGAAATTTTTTAATAAACTGGATAGTGGATATTAATCTAGAAAATGGTCAATTTGAAGGGCCAAACCATATATAATTCATTTTTTTGAAATTTTTACCATAGATTCTAAACATTTTATTGATGTGGCCCACCAAAATTCACAATATTTGGAGCTTTCTTCCCAGAAAATTCTTAAAACTTAAAATCCGAAATTGACCTTAAAAAAAACATGTTAAAATAAATTGAAAACTTAGATAGTATCAAAAGGAACAACTTCCAAATTAATTAGGGTAGAGAAACAACACATAAGAGGGCCTTCGTGTTCAATTATAGCCATAAATAAGTTCATTTAATCATATTTTAATTAAGTCCAAAGTTGGTAAAAAAAAAATTGAGTGACTAGCTTACTTTAATGGAAACTCAATTCTCAAATAAATAAATAAAATGAACAACAATTTGTAGATTAACAAATCATAAATCTAGAATATATATATATATATATATATATGCAAAAAAAAATTAACCTAAAATCCCTAGTGTTACATATACTATAATATTACATAAAAAGAAATAAATAAAGAGCTGAAAACAAAACAGAGATAAAAATGTACATTAAAGAACAATTTAAATAATAAACAAAAAGAATCAACAAACGTAAAATAAAGATAAAAAAAATATGTACAGAGAACTTAACCTAAATTGAGAATTTAGGTGCCTACATATTCAACGAATTAATGAGATGAAAATTTATGTCGTTCGTCTACAAATCATTGATGTGCTGCCTGTTTTTTAGGCTTCATTACAAAGAAAGAAACAATGACACAAAAGATGTCAAAAGAATAATAGCTAAAAATTAGTTGATAGATTTTACTTTTGAAACCAGTTAATCTTACTTCCTTCTCTTCATTTTTCCTCCTTTTCTGTGATTTTTTATTTAATGAAGAATAGTTTATTCCAAGTGAATTCAATGAGTTTTAAAGTCCATGAAATTATTTTGAAAAAAAATGTTTATGTATTTTTGATAATTTTCAAATGAAATTGTCAAAATTTAAAAGAAACATTTTTTAATTTTTGAAACTATTTCAAGAAACATTGAAATGTAAATTTTAAAATAAAATTTTTTGGGAATTACAAGATTATATCAATAAAGAGAATCAAATTGAAAATTTCAAATCTTTTTTGATTTCATATAATCTAACAAAAAATTTAACTAAAAAATAAGGAATGCATAACATGCAAGTAAAATATTTAATTACACTGCTGCGTAAAAAGTTAACAAGAAATGCAAACATAAACATATCCTGCGTCATTTCTTACAGGCACTAATGACAGTTGTGTAATTAGATGGTCTTTTATAACAATAACTCTTTTTTGTTTGATGACAGAAAATGTTGAATAAAATTAAAATATTAACTGTTTAATCATTAAATAGACAGACAAGATTAAATGAAAAAAATTAAAAAACAATTATATTTTCAATTTTATTTGTCCATTTGCTGAATATAAGATTGCAATTTCAACTTCACACTTTACTTATCAAAATTTTATAGCCATGCATGCGTAGGTCTAATGTCATAATTTTTAAATAAGTCATTACATCTAATGTTGATTGATTTAAGTAATTTGATATTAGTTTTCATTAAGTAAGACCTGATTCAATTTAAATTAAATTAATTAACAAATTAACAAATTTTTAAATACCGATCATTTTTAAATTTAAAAAGAAAAAAGTCACGATAGAAAGTCCCTATTTCACTGGTTAACATTAATTAGGTATTGTTCTATATATTTCCATGTTTGGGTAGTCAAACTTTTGAATGTCGTAATACAAAATCGGAAAACGATAAAAACGTGTCATGAACATTGGTGTTATTCCTAGATACGTCATTTGCGGTTTATCTTTGTTTTCTCACTGCATAAATCTTCTACTTGTTCTTAAAAATAAATAACATATGTTTTTTATAAGTCATTAAATTAGAGATTTAACAATTTAAATTTTAGTAACTTATAAAAAAAATTCATTACTTAAAATTTGAACCGTAAAATTTTAGATCTAATGACTTACAAAAAAATAAACAGCACATCTTTTCTCATTATGATTCTAGGATCACTACTCATAACTCGTGACTCACGAATCACCAAAATCCACAATTCCACTCCATGTAAAATTTATTAAAACCAAACCAAATTAAATCGATTCAAATTAAATTAAGTCAATTAAAATTAAAAAAGAGGTCTAAATAGATTTTAAAAACAAATCAATGGAATAGTTCAATTTGATTGTCTATTTTTATTTGGTTTGGTATGCATTAATCGAGCCATATATTAAAAAAAAATTATAAACTAATTGTATTTCTTATTAGTTTGGATGTCAATTAGATATATTATCATAAATTTATATACTAACACTAATATATTAATATATGATTTGATTTATAATTAATAGATGGTTTAAGAGGAGAAAATGTGAAGTTATGAAAAAATTAATAATAAATATTTATAAAATAATATGTTACAAAAAGATTTTACCAAGTATATGTCACGTCCCAAAATCTGAGCACGTGACCGGCACGGAAAGTGAATTTCATTTCACCTCCGTAAGCCTATTTTTCTCTTAAGTATCATACCATTCTTTTTGATGCAACCAAACCGAGTTCTCTATACGCACTACAATCATTCACATTACATCACTGAATGAACCTACCCGATTACAGAGATTTCTAGATTTATACAACTTAGAATAAGACTTAATTATTATACCTTTATCCTGAACAAATGAAAAGGTAAGCATGGGCTAAGGATCCATAATTCCTTGTACAGATATTTACCTTCAGCTGTCAACTCTGAAAAAAAATGTTAATAAGAGGGGTATGAGCAAACCACGTGCCCAGTGAGCAGACAACACAAAACTATGACAAAAAAATATCATACATCATAATGATAATATGCAGCAATCATACGTTATCGGTCATAACATAATTCATAATATTTCACAACAGCAAACAGTGAAATCAATTTCACACATTTCCCGTACCAACCGGGTCATCCAGGATACCTCTGGATCGTTGCCCGCGGCCCTCGCCGCATCCACCCTTATCGCTCCATGTATATTCTCCACCCTTATAGCTTCATGTAGATTTCTCCATGGGGTGCACCAGCATGCCTTTCCTTTCTAGTCAAACACAATCACAATCACATCTAAGAACATCCTCAATCATAATCATGAGCCACATACACAACTCAGTCATTTACAATTCAAGTCACAACATAATCAATATGGTTCCAGCAACATAGCATGTATACAACATAAACCATAATATAGAACAATTATTCAACAATAACATACTTCAACTATGCACATATTAATGAACTCAACAATCAGAGTATGATACATTTCAACTCAGTTCACATGCCATTCACAATCCATCATATAACCTCAATTCATGGGAAAATAAGAAAATATAATTATATACATCACCTGGCAAGTTCCACAATTGTTTATGTCTCATCGTCCCACATCATTCTGTTCAAACTTGGATATTCAACATATTTTCACTATGATGCAAAAAGTTAATAACAAAGATATTTAATCATAGCAAGTATTAATCCACTCACCTGGATTTCACGCTCTCGCCACTCCCACCTTGCACTTTGACCATTACTATTGTAACCAGATAAAAACCATCAGGGTTATGAAATAGAGAAATTTCCTACCACTATTCACGACCTTCATCCACTTCTGAAATCATAACTCCTAACTGCTAATGAATATCCATATGAAACTTATACCATTGGAAACTAGACTCAAAGAGCTTTTCAACGATATTAAAAAAAAAAACTGATGCTACAGTAACGGTCAACGGTCAACGCAACTACAGTAACGTTGACCGAGTCAATGCTACAGTAACGTTGACCGAGTCAATACTACAGTAACGTTGACCGAGTCAATGCTACAGTAACGCTGACCGAGTCAACGCTACAGTAACGAGAAAATCTGAAAAAAATTTTCTCGGTGAACAGTAATTTCTGGGGAAAATTTTCGATGTTCTTCGTGTTCTTCATCCAAAAGTGCTAAAATCATATCTAAAACAACATTTCTTTTGATTTCTTCCATGGGTTTTCATCCTTAATGTCTAAGGAGTATTTTAACACCAAAACCCCCAATTTCTACCAACAATCCAAGCTCAAATCTCAAATTTTCATCAAGAACACTAACTTTTTTCAAATATCCAAATTCTACGAATTTCTCCTAGTTTTCTCCAAATTTCTTGTTCTAATAACATCATAAACCACCTAGGAATGTTTTAGATTAATATCCACACTTAAATTCATCTATTAAAATATTCTACAAAAATTTTACAAAATGATAACCAAGGATTTGATCTTGTAATAAGAGGAGGAAGAAGAAGAACATCAACTTACCAATCCTCCTAACTTTCATGGCTTCCTTCCCCGTGCAAAAATTGCATGAATGGTTGATGAAGAAATTCTCTTGGATGTAATCGAGAGAGAAAGTGAGAAGCTACGAGAGAAATGAGATAAATGAGAGAAAGAAAAGAAAATGTATACGCGTGAGCCCCACCAATTTCTTTTTCGATAAAATCGCTCATAGCCACCTTAGCTTATAAGATTTGTTCACTTTAATCCCTCTCGATGTCTCAAATACCACTTTAACCTCGAATCCATCATCTTTTCGGTACCGGACTCATAATTCATTCTCATAAGCTCTATTCTTCTTCTCGGGTTCCTACTTGGTCATTTCTCAAAAGTACTCCATATTTTCTTTTCTTTTCACTTTAGCCCTTGAGAATTTGTAAAAATTTCCTAAATTAAAAATTAAAATTTCTATTCCCACATTTTCTTCACTAATTCAAAAAGCAAATTTTTCACGTAATTAAATTTTTCACTAAACTTCAAATAGATTTTAAATATTCATGTAAATTCTTGGGATATTACAGTATAATAATGAAAGATCTTAAATATTATACAAGAACTTTATAGTGCTTTCCCCACCCAAAAAAAAAAGTTCAAACCCAAATCAACCTATCCAAAAAAATAAAAAAGAATAGGTTTATGTTTTCTCAAAATCGATTAGTTTGATTCAATTAATTTTTGCTTAAAACATAATTAGACCAAACATGTTGATTCAAGTCATTTGATATTTATTTTCTCTAAGTAACATCTTAAATTTGAGTCTTGTGAATAAAAAATACTGGTATTGAAAGAGTTTTACTCATTTGTGATCTAACATAATTCGAAATAAATTAGTTAAAACTCAATAAATTTTTGAATATTGGAAATACTAAAAAATATATTATAATTGTACCCTATAATAGCATATTTCCCTTGTTTAGGCCTATCCATAATTCCTTAACAATGGACAGCTCTATGAAAGGATTAACATCTTTCCTTTTATTACTCTCTGACTAGTTCTTTTAAAGCATTGGTTGAGAAAACAATAAAAAAATAATTAAATATTTTTAAAATTAATATATTTCATGTAATAATTAGCGGTAACCTAAAGTTTTTAAACTAATAATTAGGATTGTTTTTATTATCTATTCATATAATAATCTTTTTTAAATAATACCATTTTTGTATTATAGAGAGTCTATAAATTCTTTTCAAAGGAACAATTTTAATTGGAGAAACTATTTTGAAAGACTAAATTAAGATATTTTATTTTTGGAAACTCAAATTGAAAGAGGAATGAATTAAGTTGAGAGATTTTATCTTCCAACCAGTAAATTAATAAAAAGAATATATTTTTTTTAGAATCATCAATATGACAGTATCTGAAAAAATTTATTTGATTTTGGTTAATTTAGTTTGAGCTGAATCAAATTACAATAGTATAAAACATTTTAAGCACTAATTTTTTTTGTTCACAAAAATAAAATTGAAAATTTTACTGCAAAAAAATAACATCCTAACTAGCATTAATTAAAAATAATAATCTTTTAAGAATGCACGAATTCATCAATTAACTCGTGTTTTCCGTTCTATCATTCTAGGACTAATATTATTTGGCTCGTGAAAGCGAAAAGTTGGGTAGGATTAAATGAAAAAAGCTTAAAAGCCATGCAGGAAATATGCTTCTTCTGTCAAAAAGTCCAAATTATTTAGTATTTTGTGATACTGCTTAGGCAGGTAAGTTCATTCCATTCTCTCAGAAAATGTCCCTTAATTACTCATGCACTACATTTTTCAACTTTCAAAAAAGAAAAAAAGATATGCCCAACATTAACAGATAATATAACAGTTATATGGATTTTAAGAATGAAAAAAAATTCAATTTTACGAGTCCCCACTTTAGAGAGGACTCTAATATTATTGTTCAAAAAATCGAAGTGAAATTAGCCTTCTATCCTATAATGTGAAAGGATATTTTTAGTGAAAAAATATCAATAAATTAATTAAAAATAAATTATTAATTTAATTCTTAAAATATTATTATTTTTTCAATTTAAATCTTAAAAAATTAATTATTTTAATTTAGTCATCAAATAATTATATTTGTCTTAATTTGATTCTTTTTGTTACTATATTACAAAGTTTACCATTATTAAATTTTAAAATTTTCGTTACTTAAAACAAATACAATCTTTTATAAATAAAATGATGAAAAATATATGTTCTTTCAAGAATTAAAAGAGTAATTTTCGTAGGAATTAAAAGAGAGTATCTGGTAGTGGAAAATCCATCTTTTAACAGTGAAAACACCTGCATCGATGTGGAATGGGAATTGGTTCTTGTTATATATATATATATATATATGTATTTGGCCGACAGCCTTGCCCAACATTATCAAATAAATTATGCTGTTCCAAAATCTAGAATCACCCATCTAGATTAAACGAACCATGCATGCATGTGTGTCTGTATCTTTTTATTTTATTACAACACGTATAAATTGGATTCGTCCCTCGTGGGCTAATTTCATTACTCAATGAAGGTTTGGTCTAATTGTTTGTCATTTTTTTTCAAAGAATAACCTTTAAAAGAGTGACCAGAAAACCGTGTTCCACGAAAATCTTTTTGTTACGTAAGAAAACAAAAGGCAAATATGGGTCGCTTCTTTGATCGATGAATAATCAAATTAAGAAAATAATATTAAAAGAGAAGCAGCATTTGATTTGTCTTTAATTTGCTACTGTTAATCATGAGAGCATCGCATTAGAAGCCTCTCTTTTTGTAGAATAATTGGCATAGATAGCTTGATGGGATCATGAATTATATATGTTAGGTTATATTTGTTTGAACACACACGTATATAGATATATATCTCCCCACTCAAGCTAGTTGATCGCAGTTTTATTTGTATCATTCAATGAACTTGAAATACTTGTATCATTCAATGAACTTGAAAGAAATTCTTTGAGAGTATACCTTCAGTCAAATAGTGAGAGACTAACTTTTTGAGGCATAATCAGGCCAATTGTTTATTTTTCACACACAATAAACTACTAATTTAGTAATTAAAATATTAATATTATTTTAAATTAATATTTTAAAATTTTAATATCTTACTTTATTTTTTAAAAAATTATATTTATTTTAATTTTTATCTATTATTAAATTATTAAATATATCGTTGTCAAATATTAAATTTTTTGTTGTCAAGTTATTTAAACAAATAAATAAATAAATAAAATTAAGATAAAAATATAATATTTTAAAAATTAAATTAAAATATTTGATATATATTTTATAAAGTAAATTAAAATAATTATATTTTTTATAAATTAAATAAATAATTTATTCAAGAAAATAAAGATGGGACAGGAGTGGGGCCTAGGGATAGTTTTTCAATTTTGCCATCATCATTCCGACTAAAAGCTCTTTCCATTTTCACTTTTCTTTTTCTTAAATAAAGGGCAAAGAAGCAGAAGATAAGGACAAGGCATTGAATTCGTCTCTGTTCCTCAACACAGTAAATTACGTTAATTAAAGACATCGTGATGTAACGTCAATGTCAAGGGGAGGGCAGAAAAGTAATATGTCTAAGAGTATTTACATTAGTAAATTTTATTTGTACTTTTATTGTGAATGTCACAATGTTATATCAATTTAAGTAATTTTTTACTATTTTAAATAATTTTTTATTTTAATGATAAATTTTTTAAAAATTTACAAATGTGTCATATAATTAATTATATATTATTTTAATATTTATTATTCTCCACTAATATTTATTATAAATTGATTATTTTATTATTATTTTTTGTATAAAAATCAATCCTTATATAAGAACCGTTCTTACGCGTGGCGAACTATAGTGATAAACTGAAATAAGAATCAATTCTTAAATTTAAAAATTATTACTGTAGATGCTCTAACCAATAGAAATGTCAAATGGGCCACACGGACTTACTTTAGTTCAACTCTTAGCAAGGTTAATGGTGAATATAAGTTAGGCTGAGCTTTATATAATTTATAGCTAAACAATTCTTACTCATCTCAATCTATCATGGGTCATGGACTAACTCTATTAGTCTATTTATCTTATTTTAAAAATGTACTTTTAGTTATTTTAATAATAGATACTAAATAATAGACAATCAAATTTCAAAAAATAAAATAAAATTTCTAAAAAAATATATTAAATTTGAAAATAGGCCTTTTTTCTATTTTAAAATGTAATTTTAATTATTTTAAATGAGAAAAAATATATATTAGAACTATTAGACTTTAAAAAACTAGACTAAAATTTAAAACATAAAAATAAAAAGCCTACAAGAACTGGTTCACCCCACCCCACGTAAACTCTAAAGGCTTTGATGGGTCGGGTCAAAAGCTTTTCTTTAAAATACACTATGAAATTATTGGCCCACTCATTCCATTTATAGAGTTGTGGTGGGCTGACCTATTAGACTAAACTCATTTTGACAATTTTACTAACCAACAGAGTTGAATGTATATAGTAAAATAGCTTAGTGCTTATTTAAAAGATAATTAAAAAAACTTAAGTTTTGGATAAATTAAAGTTTGAATAAAAATAAGTTAAGAGTTGCTTAATCAAGGTTTAGATAGAATCAGTTTTGTAAGACCTTAGTTTTAAATTCTAAATCAAACATCATACAGTTGCCGTAAAACCCTTGTTTTGGAGTTTCCCACCAATTTTTCAAACATGGACAGTTGATGTTTATATTTATTATTTGACAGTTTTTTTTAGCAAAATTGATTCCAAAAAAATATACTTGTGGAAAAAAAAATAGCGTAAGGGGTTTGGTTTTGCTTGGTCAGAATTTATGAATCATGAGATTTCTGAAATAATCAGAACATATTCATATTCATATTCATGCACTTCTGGTTCATAGCCTTGTCGACTTACATTCATTTTGGAAGAGTAGCTATGTACGTTTCCAACAGAGACATCCAACTCTTTTTATTGCAGTTTGTCACGTAAGCACTGTCATCCATCATCTGGAATCCCACAAAATCTCACCTAACTCTCAGTCCTCCACCCAAAGCGAATTTCCTGATATATAGATGGTAGGTTTTATATCTAATGATTTAAATTTTAATTGATGATTTTTAAAAAAATTAAAATTTAAATCATTAAAGTTCACATCTAACAGTTCATAAAAAAAAAAATTTACTACTTGTCAGCGAATCTAAGTTCCTCCTCCACCACACTCTAATTATCTTTTAAATAAAAAAATCAATGCAATTTTTTTATTATTATTATACCACAATCTTCTTTAAAAAGAGAAAGACAACTTTTTTTATTTTCTTTTGATATAATCAAACCATAAGATTTCTTCAACATTTTGTTTTCCATAAAATAAGGGGCTCGTTGTTTATACCTTTATGATGTTTTTGCTACTTTGTAGGACAAAACACTGAATATTGATTATTCCCTTCACCCAAAATGCAATACATTAAATTCAGTTTAAGACTAACTTAGTGCATACTTGAAGATTAATTTTAGAGCAAATCAGTGTACCGATTAGTGCGATGTATAGACATTTCATTAATATATAGACACAATACACGTTCAAATTTAGATATTTTTTTATTTCAGCACAAAGTCATTAAAAACTTTTTTATATACTATATTTGACGTTATTGTAGTATGATTACTATATTTGTTAAGAATCAAAATTTTCAAATCATTTTTTATCCTCATTCTTGAAATTGCCATATATAGTTGTCAATATGTAAAGACCGGACTTGCTAGATACAAATCAACTGTTGAAAGTGATTAGGGATGGCAACGGGGCGGATCGGGGTGGGTTTTTCAATGCCCGTTCCCGTCCCGCACACTTGTCCTTTGCCCCTTCCCCGCCTCGTTACCCTGCGGGTTTTTTTTTTAATTTTGCCCCATTCCCGAACCCATAGGGAATTTCAGTACCCCGTCCTATCCCGAAATCATATTATTGAGTGCCTTTTTCTCATACCTGAACCCAAACCCAAACCCGACCCGCATCAATTAACAATATGACTTTTTTTTGGGTAAAAAGGGAAAATTTATTTAGAGAAAACAAAAGTTCATATAAGCTTAAACAACAAAAACTATAAAAACTAAAATAAAAAAGGAAACAACATGTAAAACAATATAATTTTTAAACATAACATTCATAAATTCATCATAACAAATCTCATTACACAATACTCAACAAAGTTAATTTTAAAAAGTACAATAGTCAGCAGTTTGTTAAGATACACATCAACATTAAAAAAAATCTCATTCATGATTCATAAATCTCCAAAAAATTGTCATGCTTAAACTTCATCAATCCCATTCATACATTCTAAGCACTGCACTGAGTCTAAGCATGCATTCCATAGAGGTAGAGACCACTGCAAAGAGATGGCAATATGTTAATGCACCAAGATAAATGCTGAAGTAATTGAAAATTTGATTCTCAATTATGTGGCATAACTCCCGAAAGCAAAGTATGATGCTAGACTCTTACCTTGCAAAAAAAAAAAAGAGCCAAATAAAAGCCACCAACTGAAGGCAGAGAAAGGAACTACAAATTAAACAGAGATGCTAACTCAATTCATATAAAAGTCAGAAAATTAATGAGGGTTCATGAAACGTAATTATTTGATCACCAAAATAAAAAATACAATCCAGCTTTTATGGTTTTACTATCATCTACTAAAGAAGCTAGCAAACCAATATAGAATATTGCGGTTGAAAAAAGTCATGCATTTAACCATGTCATAATTGATATATTGAATGTTAGATCAAATCAATTTTATCATGAAGTAAAACAAATTTTATTGCACTAGAAAGGGGATTTTGTGCTTTATTATGATGACAATCTTATATATATTAACTACATTGTGATCAGATCACTAATATAATTTAGATTTGACAGTTTTGATAATCTATAATCAAAAAAACTGTGACTGATCATCAGCAAATGCCCATACAAAGCATTGATCATAGAAGAAATATCCAAACATATCTAGGGAGCATAAACCCATTCCATGTGGAAACAAATATAATTTTCTCATAACAATAAGCAAAAGGATTGCAGAATAGATATATTTTTGGAATACAAGATTTCAAATAAGAAAACAAGATTTCAAAAATAAATTACCCACATGAAGAGAGTGGTTGCCATCTGCTTAAACAAATCATATGAATCATACATCAATAACTTATGCATTGATCCATAAACAAATATTATTAACGATCAATTTCTATATAAAATTTTAAAAAGAAAAAATATCAAACATTTAAATTATACCTGAACATTTATCATCTGTTTCCATGTCATCTTTAATAGTAGCATAATATAGAGAAGTAGATGTGGCATCATCTATGAAAAAATTTAAAGTTTAAAAAATCAAATATTAAATTGATGTAAATTAAATAAATATTATTTCAAAAAAAGAAAAAAAATTGTAACCTTTTTTATAGCCGACAACCAATTTTGAGCACACATTGAACCTTTTCTTCCCATAATGCCATGAATCACAACCCAATATTTTTCAAATTTACCTAGCATAGATGACGTCATATTCCTTATTACATCCATTGGAGATTTTAGCCAATCATTCAATGATAATTTTATCTCACAAATTTAAGGAAAATACATGTTGTAGGATATTTTGTTTCTGAAAATAATTCAGTAACATTATAAAAAACCTCCAACTGTTTGTATACATCTTTTGCTAATTCTCATTCATCTTCACTAGGCAATATCTTGTACTTAGAGTCTCATTGTTTCAAGCGAACAGAAACATCCTTATACTTTATAGCAACTTCAAGCATTAAGAATGTTGAATTTCATCTTGTTGGACAATAAAAAATTAATTACTTAGTAAAAGGAATGTGCAATTGTTTAGCGGTTTCTTCAAACTTTTCCTCTCTTTTAGGTGTTACACCCCAATATATCACACTCTAACGAATCTTTTCAATCCCTCCCTTAATCACCTCTAGTCTATCTTTCACAATAAGATTCAGAATATATGCACAACAACGCATGTGAAACAAACAGCCATGACATATTAATTTTTCAAGTTGCAATTTGTCCAACAATAATTGCACTAAAGCATCATTAGTGGAACAATTATCTAAAGTTATTGTGGATAACTTTGTGTCAATATTCCAATCTATCAAAGTATCAATCAATGCTTCACATAACACATCACTTGTGTGTGGGCAAGGGAAATAAACAAACCTAAATAACAATAAAGTTTGAAGTAAATTAATTGATATTTTCATATAATTTCTAAAATGTAATTAATTAAATTTTAGTATATGAAACTAAGAAGTATACCTTAATATTCGATTTTGTAGTGTCCACGAGCTATCAATAAAGTGAGCTGTGATAGCCATGTATCCCCTCTTCTGGTTGGAAGTCCACATATCAGTTGGAAGTCCACATATCAATTGTGATTACAACTCTACCTTTATTTTTCTTCAACATCTTCATTGTTCTTGACTTTTCAACGTCATAAATATTCAAAATTTCACCTTTCACAATATTGCGAGAATGCATTTTGAATAAAGGTTGAAGAGAATTGGAATATCTTTTGAATCCCATGTGTTCAACCGTGCTAAGAGGATATTCATGCATATTCTACCTAATTCTTTTCTTGAAACTCCTTATTCAAATATGCTAGCTTTCAACTCTTACCTGCTCCCTTTGGAAAAATTATTAGCTATAATTGTTTGACGCAAATCCTTCACTCCCTTTCTCTTACATCTATCAAGATGACAATGCAAATGTTTTGTCCCATTTCTTGTGTTTCCTCCTAACAATTTGGAGCAATAATTACATTTGGCCTTCCATTCTCCATGAATTTTAAGCCTAACAAAATGCTGCCATACTACACTTCTAAGCTTTGAATCTCCTTCTACATCATCTTGCACTTGTGTCTCCTCTCTTGATTCATTTGCTTGTGTTGTTGGTGAAGAACTATCACCCACTTTACTTACTTCATTGCTACTATCCATCGAACATTTGTTTGAAGCATCTTCCATTTTAAAAAAAACTATTAAAACTATTTAAAAAAAGGCCTATTAGATTGACTGATATAAGCCGCTGCCTAATAAAGCATTTTTCCATATCATTAACCATTAATGAGGCCTAATAAAGCATCTAATAAAAGTAGCATAGCCCTAAAAAAAATGGTGTACAGTTCGCAGGAACGGAAACTTGGAAAACACATGAAAAGATTTATACTTTGATGACTTGATCCAATTTGAATTAAAGTGGCTACACGTTTTGTAGATTCCAAACAAAAAATATATAAATAATTTATTTTATTTTTTACTTGATAAATGATATCATAAATTATGTCATATATAAATTATGTCATATATTAAACTAATATATATGACTTTAGAAATTTGTTTATTTTTATTCTTTAAAGTCATATATCAATTGAAAATAGATACATAGAAAAATAAAACACAACAAATATATGAAGAAGAGAAGCTAAAGTGTATACAAAAGAGTGAAAAGTTGAAACTAAAAGAACACATCATTTTTTTCAAATTCAAAACAAACTCAAGCATTACAGAATCAATGATATTACAATCAAGACTAAGCTTTAGTTTCTTGACCTAAACAGAGTTTAGCATCATAAAATCGAAAAACTAAGAACAAAACTGAGATTAAACTTCAATTCCCTGATCTAAAACAGATAGTAGCATGACCATAGCAAAAGAACTAGATCAAGTCTGTTCAATCCAAAAGATCAAGAAAAAGGCCAACATGTCAATGATCCCAAGAATAAAGTAAGCAAATCACTGATTCAGTTATAAATACATTCAAGATTCGAATCAAGAAATCAGCTAAGACAACATCATACCATAGACTCGGTTTTAGCTTACAAGATTCCATGAAAAGATTAAAAATCCAAAACTCAAGCCTAAAGCTAACCAGAGACCAAGATTCAGGGACTAAATTGAAGATAATTTAACAAACCGTACTTAAGGACAACAAATATTATCAACACGCAAGAAGAGGCGCATCAAAGTATCTAAAACAAATTAAAAGTCGATCCAGAAATACAAAATCAAATAAGATTTTAGTGGCGGAAAAATAGAGAGGAGAAGAAGAGTATAGGCTGTATTCAAAACTATAATGAAGGGAACATAGAAATGAAGGGAACGCAGTGGCAGAAATGAAAGTTAAAGAGAATAAATGAAGGGAACTTAAAAATGAACTTAGAATAGAAACTTAGAACTATAATGAAGGGAACTTAGAAATGAACTTAGAATAGTGAATAGCCATAAACACTTCACCTTAAAAGTTAAAGAGAATAAAAAAGAATAAGAAGAAGAATAGGGCATTACCAGATGGCCGACGAGATCACGAAAGAAGAGAGGAATGGCCGAAGGAGGCAAGTCTAGAATCTCTGGATTCTACCATTCTTGAGATCGAAAGAACAAAGTCGAAAGAGGAAACTCAAATTGTCGAAAGATTGAAGAATGAAGCAAACCCTAATCCCTAAAATGTTTGAACTGAATGTCTTATATCTGATATATTTTTATTTATATATTATTTATATATTAAATATAAAATGTCTGATATATTTATTTATATTATATATATATATATATATATATATATATATATATATATGTATATGTATATATATATATATATATATATATATATATATATATATATGTATATATATATAATGTTGGGGGCAGGGAAGATGCTGAACCGAACCTGTGATTGCATATTCAGGGAATCCCCGAAATCGCCCCATCCCAATCAAACATTGACTTACTCGACCCAAACAGGTCGAGCCAGGCTGGGTCAGTCGAGTTCGGGTGGAAATTGCCATCCCTAAAAGTGATTGACTTTGACTTTTGTTGATTATCATTTCAAAGCACAATGTTATTAGAAACTGGTGTCTTCTAAGTTGAATAGGAAATCTTGAATATGATGAAATAATTATCAATGGGAATTATGACTTTTTCTCCAATATTTTTTTCAGAGATAATTGTTGCTTTGATGGCATGTTTATTAAATCGAGACACGATCAGTCTACTACTATTACAGAGACTCATTGATTTCTCAATATTTCTAAGTAACATTATTAGAGCATCAATCTTCATTTCTGGTTCATGGTTTAGAACATCTGACAATATGATATTGTTCAAAAATTCTTGTGTGTGGAAATTGTTTATTGTATCAGCATTTGTATTAGCTCTACAGACGCTATCAAAACTTAAATATTCTTATTCTGCTCTTGGAAGTAAAGATAACATATATTCATTTATGGTATCATCATCTTTAAGCCTTGGAGCAAGGATTGTTCTTTCTTTGAAGTAACTCAAACTATTTAAATTGTTTATGGGATCATGATATGTGCTTTTCACAATAAAAAATATAGGATCATCAACAATGTTGATTAGTATGTCATCAGGAATTTCAATAGTTGACTCACTAATATTTTTATAATCCATTGTACTTTCATCAACACTAATGATCCAATCAGAAAATGATTTGACTTGTTCAACATCAACTATTGATTTAAATGTCTGGAGTCATATGTTCTAAGTCAAACGCATTACTTTGCAATGATTCCAAATGTAAAAAGAATTAATTGTGGAGAACAAAATTTCTTGTTTACTTGTTCTTGGTATGATTAGGAATATTTTTCTGAAGTCTCCACCAAATACAATGATTTTGCCACCAAAAGGTTGAGTATAACTCATTATTGTAAAATCTCATCAAATCCCTTAGATTTATGTCAAGAGTTTTAAAGCACATTTTTTTTCATCATTGGTGCCTCATCCCATATAATTAATTTTGTCTTAATGATAAGTTATGCAAAGTGACCTCCTTGTTTAATATTACAGCTTGAGTCTTCAATAATTTGAAAGGGAATGCGCAATCGAGAATTAGTAGTTCTTTCACGTTGAAGTAAGAGAGATGTTATCTCACTTGATACAATATTTATGACAATTATCCATTTTTAATCTAAGTACGATTATTTATGTTTTTCATAGGAATGTTTTTCCAGTACCTCCACATCCATATACAAAAAAGATTCCCATATTGTATACATTAACAACCTCAGTGACTTATGTATATGATCTTTGTTTAACATTTTAATTGAATCAAGATGCTCCTTCTTTAAAAGAGATCGATCATATGACATCTCATCATATATAAGCTTATTTTCATATTCATGACTTCCAGCTATATCTGGAAATGACATTGATTCAAATTCACCAAGAGATCTTCCATTACTTTGGAGTATGTTTTCAATCTAGATTAACACAGTTCTTCAATTGATCATCAATAAGTTGCAAATCTATTTCAAAATGAATAATGATAAAAACCAAACACTGAAGTGATACAATAAAGAAATTTTTGACTATATTTATTGTAATACCCGTTAATTTCGCAATATAATTCGCTTGAGAGTATTTTAGAATTTTATAACGTTACTTTAGTTATTTATTTTGGTCATTTTTAATTTTCATATTTAATTGTTCTCTTTGAATATTATTTATGAAAATTGAGTTAAATGATTAGATTGAATATTTGCACCATATGTGGTATATTCTTAGAATGGTGAAATTTATGAGAAAATGGCTTAATGATAGTTAATTGGTCAATTACTGGTAATTTGACTAGTTGGGTTTGGGTGTTGGATCATGGATATCCATGGGTATTCAAATAACTCATTAGAAATCTTTAAAATAAAACTTCAATAGTATCCTCTCATTACTCACGCATCTGAAGCAAAGCTGAAATAAACAGTAAATTCATTTTCTCTCATTTCTTCATCCTATTCTCAAATCTTTTCCTTGATCTTCAGAGTTTTGATTATTTGTTCGGTTCAAAAGCCTTGTAAGGATCAAAGGTAAGCTTTAATCTCATTATTTTCTTTAAGTCTAAATTTATATGGAAGATTAGAGGAGATTTTGTTCTTGAAAATTTTGATGATAATTCATGAATTTTAGTTGTTTTAGAGGTTATTTTTGAGTTAGGATTGAGCTATGGTCAGTTAAGAGAGATGAGATTCTGGTTTTGAAACAAGGAATCAAAGGATAAAATTTTCTGGGAAATTTTCTGCAAAACTCAAATTTACTGTAGCAACCAGAAATTTCGGAAAAAATTTTCGAGTTTACTGTAGCAGTTACTGTAGTGTCGGCAGTCAACGGTACTGTAGCAGTCAACGTCACTGTAGTAAACCGTCACTGTAGCGACCTGTCACTGTAGCAAACCGTCACTGTAGCAATCAGAAAATATTGCATATTTTTGTAATTTTGTTTCCTTTCTTATGTTTCCTTGTAATATATTTTACTAGAAAATTTTCCTACACAAATTCTAGTGTGGAACAACATAAACTTGGACAAATATCAAGGTAAGTGAATAACCTTGCTAAGCTAGTTTGATATTATTAGTCAAAGTACAATATAAGTCTCATTTATAATATTATTTGGATATTAAGCAATTAATTTTTCATATGACAGTATATAATGATTGGTATATTTTTTTTTACAGAAATTCAAAGGAATAAGAGTATATATAAATTATTTTATTTCATAGCAATTGTACTATGTGATAAATTCTCACTATTTTATTAATAAGTAAAGATCTACGGGATCTCATACATGAGTTTAAAAGGGTTAAAGTCTCATACTACTCAGTGCATAACTATGAAAACTTATTCACGAGTTTAAAAGGGTTAGAGTCTCATACTACTCGGTGTAAATAGATGAAATTATAAATACGAGTTTGAAAGAGTTAGAGTCCCATACTACTCGTTGTACATCTATGAAATCTTATTCACGAGTTTGAAAGGGTTAGAGTCTCATACTACTCGATGTATAAGACAATTAATTATATAAGTAAATGTGGTATTAGTACTTTTGATATTTTATATAATACAGTTATTTACTTACTGAGTTTTTAAATAAACTCACACTCCCTATGATTATCTTTTCAGATACAGAAAACAAGGAAGAAGAATATCCGATTGAAGATTAGAAGCCCATTGGAGTTATTTTCTATTTCTGTCTGGTGGGATACCAATACTTATTAATGTGAATACTAGGAACGCTCTGTACTTTCTATAGGTCTCCTAGGCTTGCGATGAGATAAAAACATCAGATTATGTATGCCTATATTTGTTTATCAGGTGAATATAATTATGTCGTGTGGAATGAATAATAGATGTTGAATGTAAGACCTCACAGAATTTATGTGAATAACTCATGTTTGAGAATTTTATTAAATAAGTAGTTGTGGATATTAAGATTGTTCAGGATTTTGGGATAGCACTGAGGTTTTTCTTAAAAATAGTATCTTTTCACATGTTAAATTTTTGGGATGTGACATTTATAATGTAATTTTCGTAAAATTTAGAACATGGTTACCTCTATGGCGCAATAATGTTCTTTGTTTATACAACATGTCATTAGATAAAAGTTGTCATGTGTTGTCCTAAGCGAATTCAGGGATTGAAATTGTATTTGATAATTGTAGAGTTGCAAATAATCTTCTTATGTACAATGTTGTTGCCCACTAACTTGCTTCAATGATTCCATCAACATATTTTTTGTTATCATCAAACAATCATAAAGCATAGCATGTACTCTTAAATGTGTGATGAAGAACTCAATCAATTGTTCTAATCTCTTCCAAAAAAAAAAGTTGAACCTTTAATTACATTAAGTAAAGTCTTGAGATAATGCATTTTACCACTTCTAAGCGAAGTGTAATACAACCTTCTAATTGAGAAACCAACATTTCTAAAAGACCATTCTTTAAGGTCACTTTTATAAATAAATTTCATCGGAACTCTACATATGTTAGAGTTTTTGTTTCAACATATTTTTTTTTGCCTCAAACCAAGCAATAAACATAGTCATAGTGTGAGAATTTTTCTCAACAACCAAATCAATTGGTTCATCATCCTTGAAAATGATAGTTTACATATTTGAAAAATGAAAACTCAATCTTTCTACTGGTGGATCTCTGAAATTTATGTCAAATCCACAAACTGCTTCACAAGGAGATAAGTATCTACAATCATAAAACATTTTTATTTCATCTCTCTTTTCTTTGTGTCTACCTTCTTCTGATCTCTGATAGAAAACAATTGTTACTCTATCATATTCCTTATTGATGTATTTAAACAAATATTTTATAGACCTTGATTGATTACATTTTTCAACATTAATGTGGGCTTGATATCTCGTTAGCAATGTTAGGCTGTATGATATAATATATTTGTGAAAAAGAAAACAATAAAATATCATAATGAAATAATTTTATATCAGCTAATATAATGTCATTTAATCAAGTAAATTATTGGTAGTTACCTATTATTCAAATGAACTCCATTTTTTTAATAGTCACATCGTTGTCCAATCTTCAATACCGAGGATAACTGTCTTCGTCAATAATTATTAGAGGTGTCAATATGCGTGCAAGTTCACAGTAAATACGAGCCGCGCTAGCCCGTTTCTAAAGGGCTAGAAATTCCCAGACCCGACCCTTCACTCTACGAGTTGGTGGCCCAAACGGACCAACCCACTAGCCCGCCATTTTTTTTTTTGCTTTTTTTTTCACAATCATATTTTGGGTCTATTCCATATGCTCTTGTAATATGTTTGTCACATCCCAAAAATTGAGCATGTGAAAAGATACTACTCATTTGATATAATTCTCAAACATACGTTATATACATATATTCTGTAAGGTTTTACATTCAACCTTAATCATTCATTCCACACTACAGAATTATATTCATCTGATAAGCAAATATAGACATACATAGTCTGATATTTCTATCTCATCGCAAGCCTAGGAGACCTATAGAAAATACAGAGCTTTTCTAATATCCACATTAATAAGTACTGGTGTCCCACCAGACAGAAATAGAGAATAAACCCAAGGGGCTTCTAATCTTCAAACGGATACTCTTGTTCTTTATTTTCTGTATCTGAAAAAAAATAATCATAGGGAGTGTGAGTTTATTTAAAAACTCAGTAAGTAAATAACTGTACTATATAAAATATCAAAAGTACAAATACCACATTTACTCATATAATTAATTATCTTATACATCGAGTAGTATGGGACTCTAACCCTTTCAAACTCATGAATAAGATTTCATAGATATACACCGAGTAGTATGGGACTCTAACCCTTTCAAACTTGTGAATAAGATCTCATAGGTATACGCCGAGTAGTATGGGACTTTAACCCTTTCAACTCGTGTATAGGTTTCATAGATATGCACTGAGTAGTATGGGACTTTAACCCTTTCAAACTCGTGTATAAGATTTCTTAGATATACACCGAGTAGTATGGGACTTTAACCCTTTCACACTCGTGTATTAGATCCCGTAGATCTTTACTCATTAATAAAATAGTGAGAATTCATCACATAGTACAATTGTCATGAGATAAATAATTTCTTCATACTCTTATTTCTACTGATCATCATATACTCCCATATGAAAAATTAATTGCTTATTATCCAAATAATATTGTAAATGAGACTTATATTGTACTTTGACTAGTAATATCAAATTAGCTGAGCAAGGTTATTCACTCACCTTGATTTTTGTCCAAGTTTACCTTGTTCCACACTAGAATTTGTGTAGGAAAATTTCCTAGTAAAATATATTACAAGGAATCATAAGAAAGGAAACAAAATCACGAAAATACGTAAAATTTTCTGACTGCTACAGTAACGGGTTGCTACAGTAACGGTTTGCTACAGTGTCGGTTCGCTACAGTAACGTTGACTGCTACAGTACCGTTGACTGCCGACACTACAGTAACTGCTACAGTACCCGAAGAAAATTTTCCAGATTTTTCCCGAAATTTCTGGTCGCTACAGTAACTCGAAGAAAAATTTCAGATTTTCAGTTGCTACAGTACTTCGAATTTTGCAGAAAATCTTTCAAAAAAATTCATCCATTCCTTTCTTTTGATTCAAAACCAGAATCTCAACTCTTTTAACCGATTATAACTCAAATATAACTTCTAAAACAACTGAGATTCATGAATTATCATCAAAATCTTCAAGAACAAAACCTCCTCTGATCTTGTATATAAACTGAAATTTAAGGAAAATAATCGGATTAAAGCTTACCTTTGATCCTTACAAAGCTTTTGAACCGAACAAATAATCAGAAATTCTGAAGATCAAGGAAATGATTTGAGAAGAAAATGAAGAACTGAGAGAGAAATCTTTTCTGCTTCCTTCGGCTGAGTGAAAAAATGAGGGTTACTATTGAAACTTTATATTAAATATTTCTAATAACCCATGGGTATCCATAACCCAACATCCAAACCCATCCAGTCAATTTACAATAAATGGATTAATTGACCATTCTGAAACCACTTTTCCATGAATTTCACCATTCTTAGAATATATCCCTCATTGTGCAAATATTTAGTCCAGTCATTTAACTCAATTTTCATAAATAATATTCAAAGAGAACAATTAAATATGAAAATTAAAAATGACCAAAATCAATAACTAAAGTAACGTTGTAGAATTCTAAAATACTCTTAAGCGAATTATATTCTGAAATTAACGGGTATTACAATGTTAGACAAAACATGAGAGTGAATTCCATTTCATGAGTGCATGACTACCAAAATACATTGTGTCATTGTCATATTTGATTCACATTTTATAATAAGGCAATAAGCAAAATTAAAAAATGCTAGTTAAAGCCATTTCTTAAGCATAAGCAAATTGAACATAATTATAATTTGAACATAACCATAAGTACATAACCAAATTGAACATAACAATTAACCATTCAATTTGAACATAAATACATAACCATAAGCAAATTGAACATAACAATTAACCATTCAAGTTTAAAAGCATGAAAAAAAATCCTAATAATAACATAATAAATTCACCACCAAACATCTTTATCATCAAACTACAAAAGTTCTATAATCAATCATCAAACTACAAAATCCATCAATCTTCCATTGATTCCATCCATCAAACTGCAAAACAAAAAAATCAAAAGAACATCACTAATTAAAACAAAGATCAACATACCAAATTTTAACAAAATCATCAAGTTTTCAAGTACTAATTCTAAAACTAAAATTATTACCATCATTCCATCAACATCAAACATCATCAACTTGAATAGGAGTATTTGAACCTCTCTCATTGGATTCATCAATATCTTGAGCAATATCATCATCATCTATATAAAAAATTAAGAACCTAAATTAAAACCAAATCATTAGAATTAAAATTAGAACTAATTTGAGATGATAATTACCTTCAAAATTAAACCCATGTAACCAATTATGGGCACATATAAGTGCTTGAACATTGGTTGGAAGAATGGAGCATCTATACTTGCTCAGTACTCGAGACCCAATACTGAAAGTCCCTTCACTCACTACTGTAGTATGAAATACTTAGAACATCATAAGCCATTCTAGAAAGGTATGCATACTTAACATGAAGTCCTTTCCAATGTTCTAAGATATCCAATGTAAGATGATATTTAGGTTCAAGTCTTAGCTCCTCTAAATATTTATCTAGCTCAAACTTCCCACACTGATCATCAGTTCGATTTACAAAAGCCACTAGTCCAATTCTGTACATTCAAAATAATAAAATCAAATTAAAAATTAAATGGAAGCACAAGTTTGATATAATCTACAAATAAATGAATACTTAGTTACTAGTTAGTAGTTACTTACATTACTTCATACACTAATGCTTGCATTTGATTGTGATGAGAAGCTTGTTGATTTAGTAGTGCAAGATTGAGGATCAATTTGTGGTAATTCACTTTCGCCACTAACAGAAACTTTCTTGTCATAATGAGAAAAAAGATTATATATCTCATCCTTAATGTGATTTATCTTTTCATTCACATTCGCAACATCAAGTTTCGCACAGCAAAATGTCAAGAATTCCAATTTACTCCTCGAATCAAGAATGCATACAATGAAAAAGATGACACTTTACTCACTCTAATATTTTTCAAATTTCCCAATCATCCTTGAAGCCATTTCTCTAATTATTAAATCATCACAACACAAATTTTCCTAAACAAACATTCAATTTTCCAAATTTGAATGAAATACACATTGGCAGTGGGATAAGAAGAACTAGAAAACAAGTCAGTGATGACAAAAAAAGGCTGCAAGAAATCACGGATCAATTGTGTTCTTCTCCACTCCTCTTGTGATGGACAAATCACAAAGTTATTGTCATATAAAGCTAAGCTTCTGAAAGCACGTTGATACTTTAGAGAACTTTTTAACATCACAAAGGTTGAATTCTATCTACTAACAATGTCTAACCACAAACCTATAGGAGAATCAATACCACCAACTTGCTCAACACATTAATGAAAGTTTATTTTCCTTGACTCAGAAGCTCTAACATACTTAATATTTTCTCTTATTTTATGTAAAACATCAGTAGTCGCCTTTAACCCCTCTTGAACAATCAGATTTAAAATGTGTGCACAACATCGAATATGAAAGAATTTTTCACCACACAACAAGTTATTTTGCAAAGATAAATGCTCTTTTAAAATATTTTGCATGCTGTCATTAGCAGAAGTATTATCCAAAGTAAGAGAAATTTTTTTTTTGTTAATTTCCCATTCCTTAAGGCAAGTAAAAACTTTTCTAGCCAACTCTTGACCAGTGTGTGGTGGTTCTATTTTATAGAAAGTAAGGATCTTGCTATTTAACTTCCAATTATTATCCACAAAACGGGCCATCAAACAAATATAACTTTCAACTGTATATGCAATCCAACAATCAGAAGTTAAACAAATCCTACCAGGACTATTTATCATGCTATGTTTCAACTTTTCCTTTTGCTCTAGATAAATACTCCACACATCAGATATTACAGTATTTCGAGTAGTGTGCTTCACATCAGGATTCAAATTCTTAATGTCTCCTTAACCCCTTTATACTCCACATAAGAATAAGGAAAATTATGCTCAATTATAGTCAATGCCAATAGATCCTTGTGGCGTTTCTAGTTAGGTTTTCTAGACCTCATTTTGCCTTGTTGATCTAACATCATTGTCCCAATATTATGATACCTAGGAAGAGGTACACACTTAGGAATATGACGCAAAAGTGTCGAAGTACCATATTTACTACTCCCTATCACATATTCTTTACCACAACCATTACATTTTGTTTTTTCCTTACCGTTAACAATACATATCTTCATAAAAGAAGACCACACATCAGAAATACTAGCTTTAGCCCTTTTAGGTAAAGGTGTTTTCTTAGAAGTACAAGTTTCACCTGTTTTAGTAATGGTAGGGGTTCCACTCTCATTCAATTCATGTAATCTGTCTATTTCATCCTCCATATCAACAGGAGGATTACTACTAACACCACTTACATGAATTTCATCTAAAGATGCCATATATTATTATTGCTGCAATTTGTAGTTAAAAAAATTAATACTCTTATTCTGAAGATAATGAAAGTATTTCTAAATTCCTAAGTCCTAAACTCCTTAAAGCTTGAAAGTTTCAATATCACACAGTCATAGTCTATTCAAGATTACAACACTAATTCAGGTAGATGATTACAACATTAATACAACATATTAAGCTTACTGTTGCAATCAATCCTAAGTTCTCAAAGAGCATAACACAGTTGAATTATGATCAAAATTATGAGCATAAAAAAGCCTACTTATTATGTAACAATATAAATTAAACAACTTTTTTTAAAAAATAATTATGAGCAAGGGTATCTGTAGAATCTACAAAGTATATCCTAAAGGAAGACAAAGCCTAGAAAATCAAGTTATGAACACTGAACAGCAAGCAAAGATATAATATATAGTCAAAGAGTCCAAGACATCAACATTCAACTCATCAATAAAATGATTCATATTCATCCCAAGACCCCACTCACTTGACGAGTGATGCCACTGCCAGAGACTCCAAGATGGAGTGAAGAAGCTGATGGGAGGAGGAGGATTGCGTGCGACTGCGACTGAGAGAGAGAGAGATGAGTCCCTTCAACTTCGGCCTTCCCTTGCTAGCCGTCGTCTCACTTTTGCGTGAAGGGTCGATTTAGTCAAAGGGAGAAGAAGGGAAGAGGGAGGACCGAAGGAGCTCCTGCCGTGTGTGAACGTTGTCATGAAGAGCCGAGGAAGACCCTGTGTGACTGTGTGAGGCAAAGGTAGAGGATTGTCGATTAGGGATTTAGGGATCTGCAGTGCTGAGCCTCTGAAGAAGTCTGAAGTAATGTAAAAGTAAAGTAAGTTAAGTGTATATATATATATATATATATATATATATATATATATATATATATGCGGGTTATACAGGTAACCAACGGGTTACTCAGGCCAGGCCGGCCCATGTAGGCCCGGTCCTTGCCCTCCTCCTTGATGGGTTAAACGAGATTGGCCCGCCGTTTAACAGGTCTAATAACTATCGAGTCATTGAAGGCTTTTGGAAAATGTTTTATGCATCTATCATATACCATACAAGGTGAGTTATAATTGGCACTTCCACAAGGCTCATGCATTATAAGATTGCTTATTGCATTGTATAAATTTGGAAACAATTGTTTGTCTAGGATCTTTGCTAATATAATTCTGTCAATATCAGCTGGGCTTAAATATTTGTCATCAAGATGCAGAAAGAGTAATATATGCGCATGTGGTAAGATGAGCTTTTAGAATTCAATAATATAAATGGCTGATAGTCATAAAAACAAATAAAGAACAAACATTAGATTATATATGAAGATTTTAAATTTTGTTTAAATATTAAAAAAAACACATATGTTTTAAATAATGATTCTAAAAATACCTGCAATGGCTATCAAAGTGCTTGTTTTTTCTAATATCTTTCATCAATTGATCAAGTTTAATCTTGAAAAGTTTGGCGATCAAATCTAGTCTATCTTCTATTCTTAAATGATTTAGATTGATGAACCTTGAAATTTTAGGCCACTCTGGAATAAGTTTGGCAATCATTTCTAACTGAGATGACAAAAGAAAGAAAGACTTATCTTGTCACCCTAACTTAAAAGTCTACGCCTCTTCTTAAATGGTATTCCAACCCTAAACACTGACTTAGAAAGACTTATTCCAGATTTATTAATCATTTATGTAATAATTAAATTATTTTATTTTGGAAAGAAATTAAAATAAATTCAAATAGAGAAAGTTTGTTAATTCACATATTTAATCCATAATTAAATTAAAAATATTTGTTGCAATGTTTCTGTATATACTACATGAATATACGATAATCAACAATTAACAAATTTTATACAATAATCAACAATTAATGCCAATAAAAAATGTGTATTTTATTTTATTTTGGAACAAAATAAAAATCAAAGTCAAATAAAGAATGTGCATTGATTCATAATTTGTTAATCATCCGTGTAGTTAGTTTATTTTATTCTAGATTTTTCAGATAATTAGTTTATTTTAGTTCAGATTTGTCAATCATTCGTGTAATAATTAAACTATTTTATTTTGGACAGAAATCAAAATAAAAAAAGTTTGTTAATTCACGTATTAATTTCATAATCAAATTAATAAAATTTATTTATTGAAATGTTACTATATGCTACGTGAATATACAATAATATTCCATATTTGTTAATCATTCATATAATAATTAAATTATTTTATTTTAGAAAGAAATCAAAATAAAATTAAATAAAGAAAGTTTGTTAATTCACATATTAATTACATAATCAAAATAAAAAATATTTGTTGGAATGTTACTATATACACTACCTGAATATATGATAATGAACCATTAATAAATTTTATACTCAATTTTATATGCTAATCAACAATTAATGCCAATAAAAAATGTGAATTGATTCACGTATTAGAACATTAGAGAGTAAAAAAAAGTGATATAATTTAAATTTGTCTACATGAATATTAACAACAATAATAATTAGTTTATTTTATTTTGAAAAAAATCAAAATCAAAGTCAAATAAATAATGTGCATTGATTCATGATTTGTTAATCATTCACATAATTAGTTTATTCTATTTCAAATTTGTCAATCATTTATGTAATAATTAAATTATTTTATTTTGAATAGAAATCAAAATAAAGAAAGTTTGTTAATTCATGTCTTAATTCCATAATCAAATTAAACAATTTGTTGGAATGTTACTGTATACTATGTGAATATACGATAATATTTCAGACTTATTAATAATTCATGTAATAATCAAATTATTTTATTTTGTAAATAAATCAAAATAAAATCAAATAAAGAAAGTTTGTTAAATCACATATTAATTTTATAATCAAATTAAAAAGATTTGTTGGAATGTTACAAAATTAATTATTCTATCAAGTATGTGATCAGAATAAACACTCCACAATTAACAATTTTGAATCTTTCAATATGATAATTTTTAATTTGGAAAGAAATCAAAAACAGAAATTAATTCTTAATTCATATAGAATTTAATAATATCTTTTAATCCGATTATAATGAACATTGGGATAGCATTCTATATTTAATTACATAATTAACATATCGATATTAATTCAATATCAATTCACATATATATTAATTAAGCATGCAATCAAATTAGACGGTTACAAAATTTGAATTTAAATTTTTTTATTTACATACTAATCATGCAACCATCATGCAATCAAATCATAAATTAGATAATTTTAATTATATAACGTCATACTATGTCAGTAGGTGGTGTAATAAATTTGGAAAGAAGTAATTATAAAATTAACATATTACAGAATAAAATTTTGTATTAAGCATGAGTTTGAATTAAAAATTATTTAATATCCAAAATTACATAATTACGGAACTCTCATATTAAAGATTTACTTAGATAATTAACAAATTATAGAATTAATTCTTCTATCAAACATGTGATCAATACAAAAATTACACAATTACTAGTTTTGAATCGTTTTATATGATAACTTTTAATTTATTACGAAATCAAAGTTAAACAAATCATTCTTAATTCACATAGAATTCAATAATTTCTAATGGTTAAAAGATGAAATAGTCTATTCATGTTCTTCATGCAGAATTCAATAATTAAGTATAATATTGTTATGTAAATTTTTGGTGCTCACTATTATAATCATTTGTTTTATCTGAATGCGTTTTAAGAGAGTCAATTGTGATAGGAAAGGCTTATTCAAGTTCATTATGGATTGAGGGTCCAATTCACAATTTAATTTGATATCAATAGGTCTATTACATTGACTGAGGGATATTTTATGATATTTTAATTATATTTTAAGTTAATTAAATTTTTAATAAGAGAGTAATCTTAATAAAACCTAAACCTTCAAATAGTTAAGAATCAATTGGTCAAGAGAGACTTTTTTGTGAGTTGTAACTCCTTTCCATCTATGATACTTTTTTGTATGGTTCTTCATAATTTATTACAGATTTCATTGTTTTCATTCCTAAGTTCAATTTGGACAAATTTACAGGTATGTTTTACTTCTTATCTCCCAAAAAATAATCTTACATGACCTCTCCTCAAATTTACATATTTATTGTTTTTAGAGTTTAAACTGTCATTATCACTGCAAGTTAACATTGAATTGAAAACTCTGTCGGCTGTGTTCAATAAACTTTAAAAATAATTCCATTTTAGTAAAGAAACATAATTGGCTTGAAAACCCCAAATTAATAGAAGAAAATGGGTTTAGTTTGAGTGGACACAAAAGAAAGTTCTTGTGTTTCCAGGTGGAGTGAGACAAAAGAAGTGATATATATGAAATCGGATACTGAAGGAAGGCAATGACTATCTCACACTCATAAGTCCACTTTACAGATAGACAGTAATCAAATCACACTTTAACACGACAAAGCACTCTAAAATTCCCTTTCCATTTTTACCCACAGTGAGATTCGCTTAAAAGTATTAAGCATTTGAGCCCTATTTGCACCATGCTTAAGTAAAATTGAAAGCGAAATTAAAATTGGGTTTGGCTTTCTAAAGTCCAAACCAAATCAAAAGGAGGAGACCCTAGGAAACCCTTGACCGTGAGCCTTCCTGAGACATGAAGATGTGGCACGAAATTCTGTGATGGATTGAGTTGTTTGTCTGTGTGTCAAGACGTGTATTTGGTGTACAAAAACCGTTCAGACAATGTAAATTTCACCGATCAGCAGCTATCCTGTGTCAACCGTGCGCGAGTCGCTTTTGATGTGTGTCAGTTTGAGCATCTTAAACACAGTGCCAAAGTAAAAGTGAAGTCAAAGGGAAACACTGAGAGAGAGAGAGAGAGAGAGAGACTGTCTATTTAAGACCACGTTTCCCCAGGCGTCGCTACAATACAATACAAATCACTCAAATTACATGTCATGCTTATCATCTTCTATATACCTCCAAGGCTGCATTAAGCTTTATATCAGATAATCAGACACTTTCTCACTGTCTCTTTCCTCTCTGCCACCACACTATTTTCAGCTACAAATTACATAACCTTTCTTTATCTTTCTCTTCTCTTTTTTTTTGTTTTTTCCTTTCCGTTATTTTCGCCTGAAACCATGAGTTCTGCGGATACTGCTCGAACCGTAGTGGGAATCATAGGTGCGTTTAACTGCTGCTTTTGAATTGTATTGAGCCCTTTTCGCCATTTTTCAGTTTTGGATTTCTGAGATTTTCATTGTTCATGGCTTGTGTTTGCCTTCAGGGAACATCACCTCCGGTTTCCTCTTCTTGTCTCCGGTGTAAGTTTCATTATTGCTCTTCTCTGCTATATGCCTATCTCATCTTTCTCGCCTTCATGGATTAACATTTTATTTATGCTTTCCTTCATTCTATTAGTTTGTTATTAAATTAATTTGGCCTACACAACCACCAGTGCTGCTCCTTTATTTTGGAGCACAACTATTTCAATTTAGTCGGCCTAAGATCAAGCAATTTAACAACATAAATTTAATGATTTAATAACAAAAAATAATTAAATTAAAATAATTATAATACTTCATGAATTAAATTAAGATCTTTTTAAACTAAATTGAGATTTTTTATTTAGAGACTAAATTAAAATAATTGTAACTTTTAAGGGTTAATTTACTCCTTGTTTAATGATCTAGTTGTCGAGAAAAATTTAAATTTTAAACCTTTTAAGATGCAATAAATCTCCTTTAAGATGGTATTGTTAGTTTGTTACTCTCTTTTGTCTTTTTCTTTTTAAATGAATATGAAATGCTTTTTTGCGTCTAATTACGTTATCAACGGAGACGCAAAACACATTGAAAAGATGCTTGCTTATGAAATCTGTAGCCGACAAAGGCAATTATTTTTCTTGTCGGTGGTTTGAAACTCTGAGTAGAATTAGTGAGCTAGCCTGGGAATTATACATATCCAACAGAAAAAAAGTTCCATGTTGAAATATTGATTATACCGGATCTCATCTCAGAGGCATTTTTTATGTAGCATATTAAATTTATTTATTAGAACTTACACAAGACACACTAAGATGCCCGTAAATCTTTTGCTCGGTCACTATTTTGTTTGTTTGAATAGAATTGTAAGATCAAGTGAATCTCACATAAACTCCACCTATCAATCCTAATCAAGCAGCTCTGTATAACTAAATAACATGTTGGCCAAGCTAAAAAGCCAAGCTTATTAGGACTGCTTGTAAAGTGATTGATGCTTATGTCTCTTATATATATATATATATATATATATATATATATATATATATATATATATATATGTGTGTGTTGGTTGTCCATATATATAGATTAATTTCAATCCTTTATATATAATGTAGGGTATTTGAAAAAAAATAATAATAAGATGATTTTTGCGGCTAGTGTCAAAATTGTAAAATGTAATTTTTTTTAATTGTAACTAACTATTTTTTATCGGACAATTATAATTAAAGATAAAAAAATATCGATAAAAAAATGATTGATAAATTAGACTCTGCAATTTTAATGCAAAATGTAGAGAATTTAAAATAAAATAATAATAATAATAATAATAATAGGAAGGATGTTATGGGCTTCATACTTGAATAGAAGCATCGAAGAAGCGTGATAGGAATAGGTATGGCTTAAAATGAAGGGTTTCAATGCTCTCCACCGTTTCATTCCTTAAAAAATAGTTGGAGGTTTGTGCATAGGACTTTATATATATATATATATATATATATATATATATATATATATATATATATCTCTACATGTAATGTCAAAAAGGCTGAAATGTGAATGAGGCATGCAGGCCAACATTTGTGGGAATATGGAAGAGAGGGTCAGTGGAGGAGTTCTCGGCGGCGCCGTACCTGGCGACGCTGGTGAATTGCATGATGTGGACGCTGTACGGGTTGCCCATGGTGCACCCAAACAGCCTGCTGGTGGTGACCATCAACGGCTCCGGCTGCGTGGTGGAGGTCATCTACATCCTCCTCTTCCTCGTCTTCTCCGACCGCACAAAGAGGCTGAAGGTCTTTGCCTGCTTCGTGCTTGAGCTCGTCTTCATCGCCGTCCTCACCATTCTCACGCTCACCCTCGCCCATTCTCACCGCAAGCGCTCTGCCATTGTTGGAAGCCTCTGCATTCTGTTTAACATTATGATGTACGTTTCCCCCTTGGCTATCATGGTAATATCTCTCTCTCTCTCTCTCTCTCTCTCTCTCTCTCACACACACACACACAAATACAACTTTCCTCCAGACTCCACAAAACCTTCCACAAAAAAAAAATCAATATTTATTTTAGCCATTGAATCATTAAATTTAAAGGGTAAAATTCCCTTTAGACCTTTCAAAATTGGAAGGGAATCCTCATTCCACACACACTCACACACACAAATATCACACGCAAAGCGCATCGTGAAGTGAGAAGAACGTATTAATCTGAGAGATAGAAAAAGAAAATAATGACTTTTAGATGAAAAATTAATGGTTCTCATTGATGCAGAATTAATCTCAAATATTGATTTGTGGCGCTGGGATGATTATTTTTTTTCTTTTATTACTTAAGGATGATTTTTTTTTCTTTTATTACTTATATTAAACCATTTCTCTTTTTAGATAAGGGTGAGCTCGTAAATGTTAAAACTACATTTCGGTAATATGGTTTTTTATAATTTGTTTTCTTAATTTGATCCTTCAATGGTACATGTTTTAATTTGATTCTTTATAAAATTGTCTTTTTAATTTGGTCACTCACATAGATTTTTTTTTTTTGAGTTCGTTCCTAACAAATAAATATGTTCATAATAACATTTTTTATCAATATGTTATTGATGCAATTACAAATTTGATGGTGCATAACATTTTTTTTTACAACTTACTATTATATAGTATGTAGATTAACAATTAATTTTTCTAATAACAAATTAACATAATGACATTATTTGCAATTATATTTGTGAAGGATCGAATTGCATATAAAAAATAAATTGGGAAGACAATTTTATAGGGGTTAAATTGAGAGATACAATGGCAGAGGAAAAAGGGAACCAAGTAGGGCCAAGGTCCCCCTAAAATTTTAAAATTCTTTTATTATATATATATATATATATATATAATTTTTTATATGACCTCAAAAAGAATATTACATGTTATATTTATTTTATTCCCTCCCCCCTCCTCTCTCCAAAACATAAAATTTGTCCTTTCGCCCCTTATCCTGTACGTATGGGACTAAAATGAAAAGATAATTCTACGAAGGACCAGTAAGAGCTGCAACCTATCAATAACGGACCAAAATAATGTTTTTGTCTAATATTTATATATATGACCATATCCCTAACTAATGAAATTATATATTGCATTGGTTGCAGAAGCTAGTGATCACCACAAAAAGCGTGGAGTACATGCCCTTTTTCATCTCTCTGGCCGCCTTTGCCAATGGCGTCGCTTGGACCACTTACGCTCTCATTCGTTTTGATCCTTTCATCACTGTAAGCATCCCTTCTCTCTCTCTCTCTCTCTCTCTCTCTTCCCTTCAAAGTTTGCAATACATCTCGTCCTCAGCTCATATATAAACATGTACACAAACACACACACACACACCTATATACCATATATGTTTTTTTAAAGATGTTGAATGGTTGTTGTGAGACTCCCAGATACCAAATGCGACAGGGGCGTTGTTCGCGGTGGCCCAACTGATTCTGTACGCCACTTATTACAAGTCGACCAAGAGGAAGATAGCAGCAAGGAAAGCCGCCAATGGCCACCTCCATCTCTCAGAAGTGGCGGTCGGCAATGCCACCCAACCCCAAACTCAACACCACTGCAGCCCCAACAGGATCGATGCTGCTTCCGCTGCTCATGCTTCTGACCTCCATCCCAAATAATAATATAATTCCCACACACACACTCGCATACCTTTTATACATAACCATCCGTCCTTGCTTTAAGCATTTCGGACCCACCACTATTTGTAATCCCTAATCAACTTTATATAATTACCGCTCCTTAATTTCCTTCTCCATTCAATTTCATCTTAGATTTTGAGGTTGAGTGAAAAAAAGGAACAAGCGTGGCATTCAGAAATTTTACTGAGTGCTTTACTAGTCTGTGTGTTAGGGGAATGGACTCCACAAATAACAAGCTCTAAAACGTAAAAAGTAGAGCGCGAGGGAACATGGAAATGTAATACAAGTAACATGGAAATGTATTACGACTCTGTTAGTAGACGTATATTTTTATGAGGGGCCAATTGGATACTTGAACTTTATTTGAAACTGTAAATTTTCTTTTGAAAATTCTTTGATTAGGGTCCTAAAACATTCTTTAAACAATTTTCTTAATTTAATTTACTTTGTTTAAGTAATTGAAATAAAAAATAGGAAGTCATAAAATAGAGAACACATAAGAAGTATAGTAGTTCGGATATATCTAAAAGATACTCCTACGTTTATTCCTCAAACACATAGTGTAAGAGTTTTATTGAGGGAAAATCACAACAAATACTCCAAGTAATCTAGTTCAGGCTCAGCTCCTCGCTTTTATATTATATACTTAGCAACTTCCAACTGTGGTTCAGTAAGACCCTACTTTTACGCTTACTAAACCGCTAAGTCTTAAACACGTCCTTAGCAAATGATTACAACTAGAAACCTCTCTTCTTGAGAGTGTCAGATAACAATTTTTACTCCTATCAACAAGAACCTCATCAGGATCCTAACAAAAAGTCCACTCACATGACGAGTATAAATTTTTATATAAATGAGATGGTTCACACAGAACCAATTACAGAGAGATTACTTACTAAGAGAATATTAAAACATATGTAACTCTCTCTGACAACAAAGTAAATAGAGTATGTGCGCTGAAGTACTTTTCAGGCTAATATTCTTTTTTTTTTTAAATTCAAATGTATCTTCAAAATGGTGTGGAGAGCTTCTTATATCATTTTTCTGAATTAGCCCTTGTCAAACGTACTGTCATGAATGTTCTTTAAACAGGTATCTCGTAGAGAAGATTGCCTATCCTTGACTTGAGTGCCTCCATTTGGTGCGAATCCACTAGATATTACTATGTCTTGATTATCTCTTTCAAATCTGCAATGACCAACTTTCACTTTGCATACATGCTATGTTTCCTTAATTAGGGGTCTTGGTGTTTATTACAAAATATTCTCTTTCAGGTACTCAATTCTTTCCATATTTATTGACGCACTTATTCCTCCTTTATTTATCACAAATGTTTGCCTTAATCTTCATTATTGATTTTGACTTAGTCTTCAATTATTTCCATTTTAGAGAGACATTATTGGTTCTGACTTCGTGCATTAAATGCATACAGTTTCAAAGTCTTGATGGTTGCATTAATAAACAAATACTTTAAATTGAAATCTTGCATTCATAAACTCCAAGGGCATTTAGAAAATAGTTTGGTAAACTTAGATTTGAACAAAATTAATTTTTAAGATTGATTTTGAGAAAACCTTGTATAAACGTAATTTATATTTGAAAATTGTTATCAGAAAAATGATTTTAAAAAATAGATTCGTTTGGATATTGGTTAGTAAAAGTACTTTTTAATGTGTAATTACCACAAAGAATATAAATTTTATATTGTTTTATTTCATATATCTTTATTCAATTTCTCTCATATGAAAATATAATAAAATAAATTATATTAATATTTTAATGATAATTTTTTAACCATTGGTACTAATATTTGATTAAAAATATACATTTATAAATATTGCAATGAAATGAGTTGTTTTAGTTTTTTTAATAATTATTTAAAAATTACTCTTGGATTTAAGCAAAATAAGATCAATAAACTCACATTGAAAATAATATAAGTAAAGGTTAAATTAAAATTTAAATAGAAGTACGAATAAAATACAAATAATTGTCAAAGTCTAATTTTTTATTATTTAAAGTCTAATTTAAATAAATTTAGGGATTTAAATGAAAATAAATTTTTTTAACTTTAGATCAAAGTCTAATTTTTTATTATTTACTCATGATAATATACAATTATAATAATTAGTTTGCTCAAAAATAAAAGATTCTCCACTCATGACTTTCCTCATTCCCTACGTGAATTGCAAGCTCTCAAACTGCAACTTCAAAGAAGGTATAGAAACGTCTTAAAAGTGAAAACCTACCATTTGACATACCCAACCAACCTTGAAAGTCGAAGGCTCCTTCCAACTCCAACCTTGTGTTCTGATGGCATCCAAATGAAAAAACTGTCAAGGATGATGCGATCACAAGCACGCTAAAAATCAGGAACAATAGAAGAAATATAGATAATATAATCGTCAAATCAAGTTAGCCCAAACCAAGATTTTGCCTCTAAATCGATTTCACTATCACATATCTAAACATGTCAATTTTATGCAAAATGTGATTATCACACCTTCAACACGCGGTGGAAGCTGGCTACACTACCCTCCTTCACTTTACTCCATACAACAGATTCGGATATGCGACAGCAGTGGTGCAAGAACCATGCCTGTACTATCTCAGTGGCCATTGTGAAGTAGAACTTGATCAGTTTAGTCACAATGTACTTTGATCAAACCTAATATCTACCCTATCTGCCTCTGCAGTTTGCATGAGCCAGAGAATGAATCACTAAGGAGCGTTCGTTACGTTGTACCTCTGTCGGTCAAATATTATGGTTATCCAAGTCAACGACAGCTTTCTTTATTCAGACAGCAACGTATAATTAGCGCTTGCGCATCACCGTTTTACGACAATTTAATATAGAATTCAACGTCAAATTAACATAATTACAAGGAGAAACTACTACTTCAGACAGGCTACAAAGAATTAAAAAAACTATTACTAGAAAATACAGCAGAGTAAGTAATTAGTCAGATAATTTTAATTGTGGCGCCAAAGGGTAAACAACTCCGAAGATCGTAATACATAGACTTGACTATAGCATAAACGTAGTATTTTAACCCTTTTGTTAAAAATAAATAAAATTACCCAAAAGCAAAGGAATCATAAACATATGGCTTGCGGACGGGAAAACGTTATTCTAACATAACGCAATCGATTTTATCAACACTCTATCGATCATAACAACAAAAAATAATGAACAGCTAGACTGCTTGAATTTGCACCAAGCCTCACAGTACAACATATGGTTAAATTTATGACTGACAGATTCAAAATGTTATAAACATCACTAAACTGTTAGAATTATACTACTTGAGAAACATCCAAATTATGTTAGTCAATTGGCTGCTTACATGTACTTAATCAGGATTCAGGACCAACAGGGTTTGATAAATCACACAAGTCAATGGACAGAGTAAAGAAACAGAACTGCCTACAATATTTGCAAACAAAACCCGTTTCAGAAGAATAGGATTGACACGTCCATTGTAAAACATCCTAGGGGAACCATCACATAGAGCACACATGATAAACCATGAACTGAATCTATGCTCGGCGCAGTAACAAGTTAATGGTGAAAGCAGATATGTCTCCCCGCTCAGAAGGAAAATGAATGCTAATAAAATATGTAAAACCAGCGAGGTTGCACTGCAAAACACCGTAGAGAACATAAACTAATAGCTGAAACCATTCAACTCAAAGAGAGATCAATAATCATCATTATATAACCCAATCAGTATTCAGGACCAACAGGGTTTGATAAATCATACAAGTCAATGGACTAAGTGAAGCAACAGAACTTCTACAATATTTGCAAACACAACCCGTTTCAGAAGAACAGGATTGACACGCCCATTGTAAAACATCCTGCAGCCACCCAAGGGCTTAAACGTTCACCTGCACCATGTCATGTCACGAAACTAATCAATTATCTACCAAAACAAAACAAAAAAAAAAGACTTAAAACTCACTATGAGATTACTTTCTAGGTAACTTCAACCGGATACAATGATTACTGATGCATTAAATTCAGGTAATGGCTACAAACCCTACTAGAATTGAATAAAAAAAATGGGCGAACTTTTTCCCTTAACATATTATTGGAAAAAAAAAAAGGAGAACTTTCCATATGTAAGTGGGTAGGACTGCTAGTAAATCATATGCTCAGGCGTACTTAAAGACACACGTAGCATTACATTTCGAGGCAACAAAGATATTTTGGGGTAATAATCCATCTTTTAGAGCACAAAGAACATGAGAACAAACATTTAAAAATGTTGAGGAACAAGCAAAATACTTTTAGCTGCCCAATATAGGAGTAATTATAACAATCATAAAAACAAACCTATTCTGGCTGCCTTCCAAAAGAAGCCCCGAAACCTGCAAGGTGATACCAAAATATGGTTCATAAATATCTGAAATCTTGCATAAACACCTATATTAAATAATTTGATTTAGGACAAAAAGATAAGATTGTTACATAATTGGATTGGATTACCAAAGGCACAAGAAGGAAGATTGAGAGAAACAAGTATCCCAAGATAAAGTACTTATTTTTATGTGAGCTCTATGTGCAGGCATACACAACACCACAAATGCTACCATCCTTTCCAGAATGGAACCAAGATGAGAGTCTGGTTATGTCAAAGCCAGTAGCCACTCCTTAAATCCGTAAGTGAAATTGTGTTCCTAAAACTTCAATTTGTAGGCCTATTTTGAGTGTCATACTACTGCAAGGCCAATGCTTGGAGGTCTACAAAATATTATGTGAAAATAAAAAGGCCAACTACCAAAAGAAAAAAACAAACGGTATTTGGTTCTTACCAAACTTAATACCAACCTAAAAAGGGAGCTGCAATTTTCCCTGCTGTGTCACAAAGACTTACCAGATGGTCTAGTTCATCATTTTCCTATTACTTCCAAGGGAGGTCATCCAACTCAGTTCATTGACAATGTTATGTTGCAATGAATGTTGAGTTTAGGAGCTGTGAGAAGAACAAATATATGCAATACCAGAGACACAAGTCTTCATACAAAGAAGACTACATTCTTCTCATTTCTCCCAAATAAAGGCTAAGGGTCCATCTGTTGAAGCAGAATTTTTTTTATTTTTTCAAAAAAGAAAAAGAGTAATCCTGAAGTACCATTTTGAAGCTTTCAAACAATCACTTTTTCATTCTAATATGATGTGATATAAAATCACTTGTTTGAAATTTTTGCCATATATTTGTAACTCATTTATTGGTCTCAGTCTTTACACCCCACAAGTTACAACAGACAGGTAACATGGCCTATTTTGCTTTGCAAATGAATCAAGGCCAATTACTGCAGTATCACTCCATTGCCAATTTCCCATGACGTCTATCTGCTTTTACCACATCCAAGAATGATCAAAAGATATTCATGATATGGCATCACTTATCCTCTAGTCTTAGGTTATAGAAGATATCCATTAAACAAGCTTTCTCCTATTATACCAAAAATATTAAACATGTCCTGGTCTACAATACTATTTCAGAGTCACTTAAATGTCAAAGCACAGAAATGAACCAATGATTCTAGCTTATTGATATTACAGTTAGATAGAGATTTGAAGGGCAGAAACTATAATTAGCTAAACGTGAACAATTATATGCAATTGGTGGTACACCTCCAGGAATGTTGGAAATGACAATATGTCAATGAAATCATACCAAGAGAAGTAAAAGGAAACGTACCCAGTTTTCTGTTCGAGGATGGTGGGAAACTGCATCTTCAGAAATGTGCACGTACAAATAACCAGCAGTACCACCGTCAGAAACGAATGAAAATTAAAAAGGGCTGACTGAGACCAAGAAAAACGGAAAAAGTGAACTCGTAAACACCGACCCGAAATTGAATCATATGATTATGAGAATGAAATGAAACAACGAGTTAGACAGAAGTGGCATTACCATGCCGGAGCAAGTGGATTCAAGCTTAGTTCGATATCTCCTTTAATAGCGCCTACTGTATTCGACTGGATCTGCAAGGAAGATCGAAACAACGGACAAAATCAATCCAATGACAAAACTTACGAGGCCGGAAGGGATTAATGAATTAGGACAGGTTTCTTTACTCTGTACACATCGATCAGGAAGAAATTCTATGCATGGGCCTTAGTAGTTGCATGCCCTTAATTTGATAAGAAGTTTGAGTGGTGAAATCAGCAAGGGACACAAGCCCCTACCGGACAATATTAGGAGAAAGAAAGGATGTAAATGTAATCTGAGGGTGCAAGTTTCTTGTTTCTGCACCTTATGTGATTCACCATTTCGTGAATTATTCCAGAATTTTAGAAGGTCTAAGATGCCTAACCTGAACCTATGCTATAGGGCGGCCAAGGGAGAACGAAGGAGCTGCCGCGAGAACTCTGCTACAGCAGGGCCCGTCGATCTAGTGCGTAGGCCGTGGGGCTGCTCGTGGCCGGTGTCGGTAGACTGCAGATGAGGAGATGGAGTTCACCAGTGGAGATGCGAAGATCCCGTGACAGGCAACGAAGCAAGAAAAGGTTTCAGTAAGGGGATATTAGCAAATTAAAAATTAAGGAGGATGGATTGTTTCGGTGGTTTGGGTTGGGTTTATAACTAATTGGGTTGGTGGGTTATTGCTAAGTGGACTGGACTGCGTGATTGTACACTGGAACTATTTGTATCCGTATAACTCATTTTCATAGTAAATTATAAAATTATATTTTTTTTATTTTTTAAAAATACATTCCTTTCCTTAATAATTATAAAATAAATCATATTTTAATTTAATTTTATATGATTTATTCAAAGACATTTATTATAATTTTTTTTCTTTTAATAATTTAATGTTACAAATTTTTTATTAGTTTTAAAACATGAATTTTTACATATTATAATTATATTTTCTATTGTTAATATATAATAAAATATTAAAAGTATTATTTATTTTTTAAAAAAAAAATTAAAGTACTTAAATTGTTGCACATAATTTTAATAAAAAATGGGTACTATGTTAGTAAATATTAAAAAAAATGCAATAGAACTTTTTTAAAACAAAAAATATAAAATTAAATTAAAATGTAGTGATTTATATTTTTAAAAATAAATTGTAATTTTAATAAGGAGGGAAGTGTAATTTAGGATACTGGACACTAGTAACACTTCTGGTTCCGTCGAAGGGAAGACATACCGGTGAAACCGGCACCGTCTGCATGCAGCACAACACAACGCCAATTAAACCGTCATAGTGAATAATAGACGGCATTTGTTTCCCGCTTCCCGCCCTCCAATGGCGAAGTGAAGGCAAGGAGCGCCAAAAGATTTCCCGATTTCATCAAATTTCCGGATCTCAACCGCGATGCAGTAGAGTGTGAAGAAACAATGGGGAACGCGAAACGGTGGACTGTGACCTACACCAAGCACATCAAACAGAAACGCAAGGTTTACCAAGATGGTTTCCTCGAGCTCCACGATTCAATTAACAAGGTCTTCTTTCAACAATGATTTTTCTACAATGCTTTCAGTTACTTGCTTTGTCTGATTATAAAAATCCATTTGATGAACTTGTTGTTATTACTCACATATGCATATAGTTCAGATTCCCCGTGCTTTTAGAGCAGAACTTGTTATTATTCAGCCGCAGGATTTCGCAAGTTCTGAGAAGCTGAATTCATGTGCAGGTCATGCTTTATGATGAGTTCGACAAACTCTTGGAGTGTAGGCTCTTGAAGAAGGATGAAATTGTTACTTCTGGTGAATCTCTGACGTTCAATGGCTACCTTATTGACATCGGTGACCCTGAGGGAGGCAATAACTCTATTTCTGATTTGAATGTTGATAGAACACATAAGAATATTGCCCGGAGGCCTAATAGGTTGAATGGATTCAAGTCTAGGATTCCATCAGGTATAGGTCGACTGAGCTACTTAAAGATTTAATAGTATTCTCCATTTCATAGTTCATTTGTTTACTCGTTATTTTTGGTTTTATGATGTAGATGACGGCAAAACTAATGTAAAGGAGAACAAACCACTTCATGCTCTCAGCCCTTCACAAAAAATTATCAAAGGTTGACTTAATTTCTTTCATAATTTGGCTCATTCAACTTTTGTCTAGTGGTCCATATATTTTTGTTTTACAGAATTTTCTTGGAAGGGCTTAGAGCTTTTACAACATAATCTGTACTGGTATATATGGGGTCGAGGCATATGATATCATAGGGCAAGATTCAGACTCACGACCTAAAGAAAGTTGTTACAAGGATTATACCACTGTGTTTAGATACAACTTGTTGTTAGGGTTTCACACACACACACACACACATATTTATAAAATATCAACATGCACTGTTTGTTGAGACTTGAGACTCCAGTGATGGGTTAGTGGGACCTAAATTAACTATTCCTATCAAGTACAGCATGCATGGTAGGCACCTACTTTCCTTGGATAAGTATATTATTCACTGCTTTTTTATCTCCCATTGTTTGTTCCTTACCAACTCATGCTCATGGTGTTGTTAAGAATTTCCCAAGTATTTATTATAGTTGATTAGCAGTAGTTACTTTTATTAATATTTAGCCCAGTATAGTTGTACATGTATAATAGTTGCTAACATTGCAGAGTTTAAGAAGAGAGAACTTCTTAAGTATGGATCACCAAAACTCAGTCCGGAGACATTAAAACCCAGTACATCAGGTTAGTCTGCTAAGGCAAATACACATTTAATTTATTTACTGCTCTACTTCCCTTTATTAATAGTCTTATACCATGGCTCAAAATAATGGGTAAGCACTAAGCAGGTAGAGTCTAGCAGTATAGATTCTACCTTGCTACTTCTATTTGAGTTGATATGATGAGAAACTGACAGTTAATAGTAAGACATTAGATTTACATTCAAGCAACTTTCAATCTCCTCCCAGAAAATCAATTGCTGTTCCAACTTTCTGACAATTTTTATCCGCTAACTATTCACCAATTTCTCACTTTCAAATTTCTCATTAGAATGGCAGGTTCTGTACACTACACAATTGACTCAAAAGGCAAAGAAGTACCATGATGGTTTTTTGCAACTCGTGATTTGTGGATCCAGTGGTAGACAGGTTTACTTCTATACACATTATCCTTCATTTAAAAAAAAAAAAATTATACTTCCTTCTGACTTCAGGAGATGGCTGGTGAGGGCATTTAATAAATAAATAATTCCACAACTTCTCTTTCTTACCTGTTCCCTTGCCAACTCTGATAATGCGGGTAAAAGTCCTTAGTTTTAGTCACATACACAGATCATAATGAATGCTTACGTTCCCTTCTTGTGTCTATCTTTCAGGTAATGCTGTTTGATGCAAGCAGGAAGCTTTTAGATAGCAGATTCCTTAAGAAAAATGACGTAATTAAACCTGGTGAATTACTTGCACTTGATGGATATTTGGTTGACATTGGTGAGAATCAAGTAGATCATGAACCAGATTCCAGTGTTCAAGGAAACAAATATACCGATGCTGAGGGAATCAAGAAAATGCACAGGCAGCAATATTGTCTTGACACTGATGTCACTGCTGGAAAAAGTGGTTAGTTGACCTGATTTGGGAAATATTCAGCTTGCTGCTTTATGATGTATCAGTTGTTTTATTTTATTTTTTTCCTTCATAAAATGCTTATAGATATTATTTGCCTTTTACCCTTCCAATCATATCTTAGATTACTAGATTTACTATTCTCATGTTGCTGACTTCTGATTAATATCTTTTGGATTTCTATTTATGAGCTTTACTTTGTAATTTGTAATAGCTAGCTCATGCTTGTTAGAATTTCCTTCATGGAAAGAAGGAAAGTTATAGCCTGCTCAAAAAATGAAGGAAGAAGTATAAAAAAGAGGAGGCAGAGAGAAAAAAAGAATATAGTATGCTTGTCTATGGTTTGTAATTATTCTATTTAATTGGTGATCATCAAACACAGTTGATACAAATTACAATATATTATTTTAATTTGTAAAAAAAAAAAAATGCTTTTAGATTTTTAGTCTTCCTAGTAAATGTTATTAGTAATGCCTCTGGTTATGTTTGTTTTTCTCCATTTTTTATCTTCATTCTCTCCCCTTCCCCCTTTTTGTTTAAAGACTACTTAAATATCTCTTGATTTTAGAATGGCAGGTCCTATATACAACAAGATCCACTAAAAAAACCAGGAAGTACCATGATGGTCTTTTACAACTTAAAATTTGTGGATCGCGAGGGAGGCAGGTTTATTTTACTGCTTTGATAATTTTCTTGTCCTTTCAATTCATCCATCATTTTTCCCACTCCACATGTGTCTTTATCTGTCATCAATTTGTTTCAATTATTGTTTATTTCAAAATTGAGTCCTGAATAATAAATTGTGCAATTTTTCTCAGTTAGTGACTGGATACTACTGGAACTGATTACATTTTTTTTTTTATTAGCTTGGCATGGTATTGAACTCATTTTTTAGTGATGCTTCCTTTGGTGTTCCCTTTTTCAGGTTGTTCTATGTGATTTGAGCAAAACGCCAATAGAACATAGGTTCTTGAAGAAAGATGAAATTATAAGAACCGGTGAATCAGTATACTTCGATAGCCATATTGTTGATGTAGGAGAGCCTGAAAGAAGGCATCAATCCCCAGTGAATTTGGATGAACAAGGCACTGGTGATAATGTTGTTCAGAGAAGACAGATTAAACATGGACAAAATGGTTGTCTCAAAGCCAATCCATTTATTGTTGAAGGTTCTTACTTGACTTGTTTATAAATTTCTTATATTTTCAGTGGACCTGTAGTGTTACATGGTTTTGTTTATGCCATTTAAATACTCTTGAGAATGTCCATTATCTGATATCCCCTCTTGCTTTGATCACCCTATTTTATTTTATTTTATTTTTGGATGTAACCTTGTTTATTGTACATATAATTTTTTCATATTTACTTTAAGTGTGTTTCTTAGTTATGAGACAACCATCTATATGGGAAATTGATCTTAGCAAAAAAAATTGAAATCAATAATGTTTTGGTACAGTAGTCTCCTTTCATTACTTGTAAAGATAGCAAGTGGGGTTTGTATCTTACCTATTGTTCATTAATGCAATGAACAGATGCACAAATTTCATGTGAATGCACATCCTGTTTAGCTTTCAATATTTTAACTTTCCATAGATCTTTTTATTTCTCCCTTAAACGTTTTTGGCTTCACTGAGCAGGTAAACCTCACAATAAGGCTTGTCTAGTGAAAGAAGCAGACTTGGACTCTCTCCTTTCTGGGTCAGATGTGATCAAATCAAACAGAATAGTCCCACCAATCAAGCCTTTACGTGACAGTGAGTATTGTGTACTCATCATTCTGTTTTCATTTGTCTGACGTCTTTGTTTTGTGTTTAATTATTTCATTGCATATCATTTATTTGTATGCATTTTCTTTATTGCTAAACATAAGTTTTAGTATGAAGTAGATTCTTGATTTCAAATTCAAAATGTCGGCTTCAAAGAGAAATGTCTGCTTTATGTTTCATAGGTTAGTTTCATGATTTTAAAGAGAACAAAGAGAGGAGAAAGATATGCCAGGGGTATTATTTTTTTCAACTGTGAAATAGGTAGATAATAAGGTTTTATTGACTTGTATAAAATTGGGTGGGGTGATCATTCCTCAAGAAACTGCATAAGCTTCAAAGGCATTAGAGCATGCGTTAGGAGATGCAGGCATAATGTTGTGCCTTTGATGTCACATGGGCTTCTCTTTTTTTGAGTTAATGATCGGCTTTGCTGATCTTAATACGTTGCTTCATTATACTTACATGTGACTTTCTGGTATTTGTGCAGCTCATCAAATATTGTCTATTTTACAAAAGCGTGTGGCCCTGGACAGCAATGTTACAGGTTAGGCAGGAAACCTCACCAGAAAATGGGCTTTCTGTAAGGTCATGATAATGCAATTATATTGGATTCTATAGGTGATCAACCTACGATATCCTCAGCACTCCATCAAGGTTCATGTGAAAATAATCAGGATAGGGGATCAATTAAGACTACAAAATTTCCCTATATTATGTCTTCTAAAGGCAAGTGAAGACGGAGTTTGTGAATTTCTGGCACATAAACTTATGATTTTTAAGACAACAGATTTCTTGATTTGTTGGCTCTGCCTAATGTAGATTCTGCAGGAGCAAGTGTTGATACAAGTTTGCAATTTACGGATACTATTGGAACTTCCCACCAGGTTTAGTCTCAATTAAATTTGTTTAGCATTACCTCAAGAGCCATGTGGTGGACTAGAGATTGTATTGTTGAGAATATTTGGCATCTAGAGTGCAGAATGTTCATGTGATGTCTAGGCTTCTGTTAAAAGGCTAGAAAGGGTTTTTGTTAGAAGAAATTTTTGTATTTTGGGGTGAAACCTTCAGCTATCTTGAACTGATGTCTTTTATTTGCAATTTTTTTTTTTTAATCTCTAGCCCTACTCCTGCAAGGAAGCTCAGACAAATACGAGTGAGGCAGATTTTGGTCTTGCCATGTCAAGGTCGGGTGCTCATTCATCTTCCGTAGTTACAAGCGAAGGTAAGAGAGATGAGTTCTCATGTAAAAATAAAATGGATGAATGCCCAAGCTTTGCCCTTGGGTTTTGACAGGTAATGCATTTGAATGTTTGCTTCTGTTATTTACTCTTGCTATCTTACACATTTTTTACTCCCCTGCTTGCAATCATCTGGTATGTTGGGCATTTGACTTCCGTAATCATTTAAATTGGAAATTTAGACGTAAGAAACATGCTTTCCAGCCCATCTCTTAAATATATCGATTGATGTTTTTATTTTTCCATGCTGTTTTCTAGACGCCAAAATCTTGAATTATCATACCATGTGGTGTACAAATTATATTTATATAGATTAGAAAGAAATTGGCAACTTGATGTCAGCGTGCAGCGACAATAACTAAACGAATCACGTTTGTAATTTTAAGCTTTTATGCGGTGGACACTGGACCAAAAGGAAAATTCAATAAAAGATTCTATGCCGCACTAGTGGCCATGTGGGGAGGTATGGGATGTTGGATTTTGTATAAATAGCTATATATAATAGGGAAAAATGCATATAATTCCCATGAATTCTTTTATTGTGCAGATTATCCTCATAAATTATAAAACTCAACACAATATCCAACTAACTATATTTTGTGTGATAAAATCTTTCTTTCTAATAATTTGTTAGTTGACTAACGATGCTAATTAAAATTACAAAATTGTCACATCAACTATTAATTAGGACAACCCAAATTGTCATGAAATCTCTACCATTCACCTCCCCTATTCCTACACCACAATGAAAGGAAAAAAAAGTGATCAAGTTCAAGGGACCAGCGAAAAGCCTGGTCTATCCTAAATGGTTTCAGTCATAGTAGCGGACCCTTCTCGTACAAAACTAGTACCGGTGGGAGCCGCCTTCCGGACTGATTGGCACACTCTTTAACATCCTCAAAGATAGACACATATGTCAAGCTTAGGATTCAACTTGAGACCAAGAGGAAATCAGTATTTTTAAGGAGGTGTCTGGGTGGGTACTGATCCTATTGATATCAAAGACTTGTCTTGCCTAGATTCCATTGGAAAATAAATAATCAAATCACTACAAACTGAAAATAACAACCTCAAAGAGAAATTATCTTAGATTGTCGAGATATCCAAAGATATGAAATCACAGTTTGATGCTAAGAAGAGTACAGATAAAAGGATGCACACTCAATCCACTACCAAGATATCCTTCCTTCACTATCACATCAACAGCAACAGCAACCCAAATCCTACGCCTTAGTCTCAACCCCACATAAGCAGAGTCATCGTCAGAGAAGCAAGGCCCTCTGTAGACTTTTTCGTCAAAGCCTTAGCCTTCGTTGGAGCTAGTGCCGGTGTCAGATGCTACATTAACTGTCGTCAACGGTGATAGCGATTCCACCATCTCCTCCATTTATCGAGACATCATTCAAACACTCGTCCTCAATCGCCTTGACAGCGCAGCTCTTGTCTTTGCTGCATGTGCATCTTCTCACTTACGCTGCCTCTGGCACAACATCTGCACTACTGCGTGGCCTTCCGTCGATGACCCAGTCGTCCGTTGCGTCATCTCTAACTTCCCCGACAACCATCATTCCCTTTTCTTTGACTTATTCCCCACCCTTCATCATTCTTCAAATGCGATTGAGTGTGTGGGAGAGAGAGTTTGGTAATTTTGCAAAAGGTGATTGAGTGTGGAAAGAGGAAGAAGGTGAAGGAAGAGGAATTGAAGGCTAGGTTTGAGCAGTTCTTGGCAATCAAAAAACAAAGAAGGGAGGAGAGACAGAGCAACAATCACGGTTGCTATTTTCGTTGCCATTTTTGTTTTTTCAATCTTTTGCCGCTTGTCTTCTTCTAACAATCATAGGGCTTCCTCAGTGAGAAGATGCAAATTAGAGGTAAAAGCAAAGTCAAAGTCATGAGAAGCAAAAAGCAAAAGCAGAGTTACAATGAATAATAGAGTAGCCTTCGACACCGATGCTTGCTCTGGCGAAGACTAAGGATTTGAAGAAGTCTCCAAAGGGCCATGCTTCTTTAGCGGATGATTGTGGGGTTGAAACTAGGCGTGGGATTTGGGTATGGGAGTGAAGGAAGGAGGGGAGATGCGTGGTAAAGATGATATGGCAGTTTGGGTTGTCCAAGGCAGCAACTAACATGACAATTTTGTAATTCTAGTCAACATTGACTGTTAGTCAACTAATAGATTATTAAATAGAAGGATTTTATCATACAAAATAGAGAGTTTAAAAGAGTATTGTGTTAAGTTTTATATTGCACAATAAATAAAGTTCATGGGAATTATCTATATTTTACCCTATATAATATATTTCAATGTATGCATAATAATGCATTGACACTCTTTGTCTAATTATAAATATTTTGTAAATTAGATTTAATTGATTACAAATTACATAAATATAAATTATTTTATATTGAGGTATATAGACGTGTTGTTGGTCTCGTATAGTTTGGTTTGAGACAATTCATATATTTTTAAAACCGAATCAAACCATGAGAAGTTAGTAAATTTTGAATTCGGTATCAAGTATCAACCTATGGCTAATCACATACAAATTTTATTAATTATCCATTAAGTTTGACAAAATTTATGTAAATACTTCAACAAGACAAAAGTACAAATAGTACAAAGTAAATACATCAATAACTCCGTATTGGGGAAATCAAATGAACATGATCGAAGGGCAATTCCAAATTGCGCCAACTCGCCTTCTGTGTATTCATTCATTGTTGGGCTCACGTGCGTATTATATTCATGAGTCCAGTATCCTAAGAGAGCGCATATCAATGACATCGTCTTCACTTGCTTCATTTCCTATCTCATCTTGTTTACTTAACATTCCAAATTCCTCTTCACTTCAGTTTCCCAACTCTTGCAATCAGGAACTTGTTCAAGATCCATCTTTTACGAAAACCGAAGTGATTCCCCATTCTGCATCAAAGTCCAAACCTTAGGCATGTCCGAGGATGACCGACTTTCTCTGACCCAGATGTACGATGAGGTAAACTTCTAACACTTCAATATTCCCCAGCATTGTCCGCCTGAATACCAAAAATGAAATGTAAGATGGATCAGGATTTTCCAATTTGATCCTCCAGTTGAGTTGAGTCATCATTTTGCTCGTAAGGGTGGGGAAAAATTGTTTGTGATATCAGGCTTTGTCATCTTTTCTTCGAGTTACCTTTCCATCTATGTTGTTTGCCAGTTGCGGTCTGAGCTGATTTGCTTTAATCTTCTAGATTAATTTTGCCTCTTGTGAACTATTAATAATCGTGTGCATGATTCAGTTTTGAACAGAAGGAATGAATTATCATTTGATTGCATGTTTTGTCTAAGCATTGACTTCAATTTCGTTCCCATGAAGTTGTTGGGTCTAGCGATCTCTTATAATTGAGATAGTGAATCCATGTTTGAATTTCTGCTAAGTAAGGTGTTCATATTTTAGTATTTGTGTTTGGAGCAAGATTGCTTCTAATAAAAAAAAAAACTTATAGAGAACCCAAAAAAAAAAATGTTTTCATTAAGTGAAAACCTGCAACATTCTCTGCGTGTGGCAGAACATTGGCAGATAATTTTTCAGTGCACAAAATGACACGAAGTAAAAGCCTAATGGAACCTAACAAAATAAGGTTCTGCTTATACCTTTAACTACACGTCATCATTAGCCCTTGATTACAATTGGATCCATCCATTGCAAAGACTTTTTCTTTGCCTCTGCATGAATCAGCTTGATATGCCTTGCATTCTTATTGTAGTGTCTTGAGCACTATTTTTGTTTCACAATTTAAAGTCTTTTGTATGACCTCTCGATTTGTCTTTGTTAGCTGAATTTTAGAAGCAACCCAATTCCAAGTCCCCCTTGTATTGCCGTTATCTAAACTTACGAATGGTTCTTGGAGTTGAAGGAGGAGTCCCACACTCAGAGTCAGGATTTGCGTTTTATATAATTTATCCCTCCGGGAGGAAAGAGCACTAAAGAGTTCTATTAGTATATTTCAAGTTTTCAACACAATGGAATAAAGAGTTAAATTAAATTTAAGTCATTCAATTAAATATTTCATTTTAACACATGTGCTGAGATACATTAACAGAACTCTGCAAAAGATTTGTGCACAAAAATTTTAACACCCTAGAGCCATCCATGTCAGCATGTGACCCAGCAAAGTTAATTGCTTAGAAATATCTGAGCTACTATTTGTGGGGAGGGAGCACTCTGTTTTAACAAGGCAAATTTGTAAAATGCGCGCGAGAGAGAGAGAGAGAGAGAGAGAGAGAGAGAGAGAGAGAGAGAGAGAGAGAGAGAGAGAGAGAGAGAGAGAGAGAGAGAGAGAGAGAGAGAGAATTTGACGTGATGGTGCAATTTGAGATGTGATCCAAATTCCCAAACCCACTTTGAGAGAGAGAGAGATTGCTTCACGATCCACCAACAACAGTAAGATCTTTTTAGGAAAACAAAATTTAAAAAAAAAAAAATTCTTCACAATCACAATGTGAGAAAGAAACAAAAGTTGCACCGACTACCAAGCAAGAAAGCTCTAGCTAGGATTTATGATGCCAAAACTGAACTTTGGAGTGTACAAAGTAACAAAGTTTCCCATGCTAGTTGACACATCTTTATTAAATTCGTCACATCCAAGATTCTAGGTTGTCTTTTCTTTTCTTGAAAATACCTCAACTCACCTTCATGAACTTTCAAGGCAACAGAAGATTTACTTGAAAGCATGAGAGCTAAAAGAGCAAAGATGAACTTACAGAATTTGTGTCTTTTTTTTTTTTGCCCTTTTCCCATTCATTGTCACTGTCCCATCATATATTTATTTTCCTTTGCATCTCCCAACTCAAAAAAAGTAAACAATGGGTGAGAGAAAGTTGAATCAATGAAAAAAGAAAACATCACAAGTTTTTATTCATAATTTTCAGAAAGCTCGGCTTAAAGAAGAAGGGATCCAAAGTTTATGCCTTAATGCAAAATTGTTGGAGGAATAAATCCCATTGATTTCTATCCCCTCTTTCAAGAAAGAGGAAAGAAGAATAAGTTCTTTGATTATCTTAATGTTGAGAAAAGAAAAGAAGAATAATTAACGGTCAGTGTTTTATTATCTCATAAGATCATTTTAAATCTAACTTATATGGTTTGATATCTGAATCGCTCTATATTATTGGGCTTACATGGAAACCATAATTACAGGTGTATTGATTAACAGGCACACCATGAAATAAAAATTCAACATAAAATCTAACTTATATGGTTCCTATTTTAGAATTTCAACATGAATCAATTCCACTTGGCCAATTCAATAAAGAACAATCACTTTTTCATCCCTTTTTCCTCCTGGAGGAATAAATAAATAAATAAAGAGTAAATTGCACTTCCCTCTCTTATAAGTTTTCAAAAATATATATTTCTCCCTCTACTTTCAAAATATATGCTCCCCTCCCTTGTGACTATGAAATTGCTACACTTTAATCTTTTTTTTTTCAAAAGTCTGTTATATTTATTTTAATGTTTCCACATGTTTTTTACTAAAATACTATTAACTAAGTACATAGTAAAAGTTTTTTTAAATAAGAAAATAGAATATTTGTGACATCTTATTCTAAATTAACATTAAAAAAAATCATCACAATACGTCAATATAAAATTTAACTAAAGTATAGGCATTTTATAGTTTTAGAAGAGAAGATGTGTAAAGGGAAGAGATGTGTAATTTTAAAAAACTTATAGGAAAAGAGTGTAATTTACTCTTTAAAAAAATAGTAAGTGAGATATTGTGAGGTTTATGAAGAAATGGTGGAGTTAGAAGTGGAAGAAGATATTTGGGCCCATGGTCATAGAATCAAGACAACTGGGCCTAAAAGACAGGAGGTGTGAGGGCCCATCTCCCTCAGTGGAGAGTCATGAACAAGTTCCATCATTTGAGAGGAGAATAGAATATGTACCATCAACCAATCCATCACAATTGCAATCCTCCAATTATAATAACTAAACAAATGATGAATCCCAAGGTTTAGATATGTATCTCATGTTGGCCCTCTCAGCAATCTCTGGGCATGCTCCTTCTCCACCAAAGCAAAGCATGAAGAGGAGAAGATAAGTATATGAGTGAAGTAGGGTTTGTAGTGATTGCTGTATGCAAAATGGGGGTTTCACAAACTCCAAGTACTTCTCCAAAGCAGTATCCTCAAGAACTTCAGCTAAAGCTATATCAGGCCTTCATCTTCTCCATTCCAATTCTGTTTTCCATAATTCTGTTTCTGTTGTTCTACTTGTTCTACCTCAAGCGCAGGGCTTCCTCTCTCTCTTCCCCTCCTCATCACCTCCCTCCCACCACACCATCCTCACCCTATCATTCCTCTGTAAGCCTCTCTCTCTCTCTCTCTCTCTCTCTCTCTCTATACAAACACACACACGTATACTATGCATATGACAGTTATGCTTGGTGAATGTAAATGTTTATGATCATATATATATATATATATATATATATATATATTCATTACTAACAAGATAAAGTATAGTGAAAAGAATTAACTTTTCATAAAGCGACAAATTAAATTTAAATTTTTGCTAAAAGAGATGTTTAAGATTAGTATTGACTATGTCTATTGAAGAAACCAATCTCTCAAATGTTTAATTTAGCAGGCTTGTCCTTTGGATCGCACCCTCCACTTCCTTGACACGCTTCCAAAAGTTTCATTTGATGAGGAATTAAAAGCTAGAGACTCACAGTAAGTGTTTCTATCTTCACTTTTCCTTCTTTTTTTTTTTTTTGGTGGAGGGGGTTGGGTTGGGGAAGATATATATTTTGCTTTTAAAAAACAAAAATTTGTTGTTGCTGAAATGCTAATATTGGCGCTAAACTGATGTGCTTTGATCGCTATCCACTACAGATCGAATGCATCAAATTGATTAAAGCGTGTGAAATGGTCAAAGGGATAAGCATGACTTTGAGATATAGAGTTCAAAATGATTAGGAACGGCTACTCTTTGAAAGGTGGAAAAAGAGTAGCTGAATCTTCAATTCCCAATTTCTTTCTTTTTCCTGAGAATCTTATATGGCTTCCACTATTTTCACCCAAAAAAAAAGTGCTACAGAAAAAGGAAGCGAAAAGATAAGTGGAATATATTAAATACGACATCTCTTGGGTTTCAGCAAAGATAAAAAGGAAATCAAACTGTTTGAATGTGACTCAAATGGAATAGAGAATCCTGCACGTGGATAGTAAAATCCAAGTCTCAAAATGGATAACGTTTTTTTTTTTTGGGTTGAATTTAATTGAATAAAATATTGCATTTGAGAATTGAGCTGATTGGGGTTTGAAAATAATGTTGGAACAGATGTTGTGTGTGTCTGGGAGAATTTGAGATGAAAGAAGAAGTGGTACAGATCCCTTATTGCAAGCATGTGTTTCACAAGGAATGCATATATCACTGGCTCCATTCACATTCAACATGTCCACTTTGTAGATGTTCCATCATCCCAACAATCAAGTTTCTTAATTTTCCACCTCCGCCAGCGCCGGCACCGGCGCCACCGTTCCATCCTCTTCCTCTTGCAGATGATGCCGTATAAAAGAAACAAATTGTCTTTTTTTAACATGTAAAAATGTTACAATTTGCAATCTAAATTGTCTGTCAAACTGTAGTTCGCAATTTAAACTATCAATTTTATTTTACATTTTAAATTTTCTTCGCGTATTAAAAGGAAAGAATCTATTCCTTAACAACAAGACTTCTTTCGATTTGGCACATTCTCTGCCTCACTTTCCATGGACAATTCATCAAATAAACAATTTCTTTTTTAACCCTTCTCTCTGTACATTGGCATATTCAAGTTGAGAATAAGCAAGGGGATCCTGAATTCCTGATTCATGAAGGTCAAATGCAGTTGAAGGAGCTTAGGTCCGGAAGTGAAGAACATCCAGCGAGAGAAGCAAAGGCCACCCATTTTGCAATGAAATTCAAAAACTGCCTTGTATACTCACTTAAGCTTACTCATGCTGTATAATTGCTTACTATATATTATAATTATAATTATAATTATTATTCCGTAGGGTTGCGTTTTGTTAATTTTTGGATTTAAACTAATAACACTCAAAAAAATTCTTCATACTTTAATTAATCTAATTTTAGCAACAATTTTGTTAGTCACGATTTTAACCGTGGTTAACACCCTGCTTTTTCTTTAAGAAAAACAGGGAGACCCAATCCACAGAGAAGTGGAAACACATGATAATTCTGGAATTCGGCAGAGAGGGAGTCACAGCTTGCCTAGCCAATTTGGTTTATCCGTCATGCTCGATCCAATAGCTACAATGTCTTTTGCCTTCAGACTATTGGATCGAGTGTACACAAACAGCTCATATCCTGTCCGCCCAACAAAGTATCCTGACACATAATTCTAAGCCCATTCTATTAGTGAGAAAGGAAAAGATTTGCATAGAGAAATGCAAACTTAACAAGTTGGAAATGAGGCGCTTTGAAAGGAACCATTCCCTGAGATGTGGGGTTGTGCTTGGCCATCATTGAGGTATAAGCCTCAGGAGAATGTAATGGTTGTACGGAAACCCTAAGATGCCACTTCCAAACTTGAGGGTGCCAACTGCCAAGGCTAAAGAGTGGACGGGGGCAGGAGTTGCATTTGCTAATTCTTTTATTAATTAATTTGCGTTACAACTGAAACAAATTGTGATTGCCTGACGGCAATGCGGAGTCTCATAGCAATGTGTTTGGGCTCTCACAGTTTTACAATTAAAGAGCTTATTACTTGGCCACACAGCACTATGCCCTGGACAACTTTGCAGTTCATCTCATCCCATCCCATCATTTTTGTTGGATGCAATTGAAGAATACAATCTGTCCATGAAGAGAGAGAGAGATAGGGGGATGACAAAGAAAGAGTAAATTATTGATTTGGTCCCTAAAAATTATAATTTTATCAATTGAATCTTTAAAAGACCGAGTGTCACAATTCAATCTCCAAAAAAATTACATTTGATTCAATTCGATACTTTTTATTGCTAAACATAATCTATCGTTATTAAATTTTAAAATTTTTATTAGTAAAAATTACTTTGATTTCTAAAAGAAGGGCAAATATAATCTTTTAAAAATTGAATTCAAACACTTAATCTTTCAAAAATTACATTAAAACATCTATAAACTTTTAGGGACTAAATAATTTATTCCCCCAAAAAAAAAAAGAGACAGTTAACATTGCCCTTCAAAAACTGTAATACCCATGAAAAATAAAATATAAATATTTGTTTACAAACTACTGTTACTATTTCAGTATATGGTACTATTCACCCGTATAATATTATTTACGTATACGATACTGTTCATTTATACAATCAAAATGTCAAGTACTAGATGTGGTTTGGTCATAAGAGAAAACTAGAAAGAAGTTTGTAGGAGAAAATGACGTTTTATGTGTAAAAATACCCTCGGGGACTAAATTGAAAGGACTGATTTGAAAAGAAACTTAAAGGTTTAAGGTGAAATGATAGTTTTCCCTTTAAGTTTTCAATAGTAATAAAAAAAATTTTCCATCGTGAGGTGAACAGTAACTGCATTATTAGAAATTTCATTTTCATAAATAGTAAATTGAATATTTTATTAGCGCATAGTATTAAATAGTACCATTGACTTTCCCTATAAATAGGCGCTTTCATTTCACTTCTAAACTCACACCTTCAATTTCTCTTCTTCTCTCCTTAAGTTTCTCTTACTTCAATGCTAGGCCTCTGAGATTTTGGGCATTTTCTTTTCAGCTTAGGTAAGGATACTATGCCCTTTCTATGTCTTTCAAATTTTAGAAGTTATTTTCTTAAGTATGCTCTGTGGTTGCGGCTTTGGCTGATCTTCCACATCAGAAAAACTGTTCTTAGCTGCTTACATATTACTTTGATTCTCTGATTACCGAAATAGAATGTAAACTGTGAAGAATACATTTCTAGGAAAGTTCTGGCTAAGGAAAGACCTGGTTTTTAAGTGTGTCCAGTGTGACCCTCCACTCTTTCCTGGGAACTTACCTGTTGTACTCTTTTACAGATTGTATTCTCTATTTCTGGTATAAATAGTAATCGTACGTATGAATAGTAATCGTATGAATAGTGACCGTACGTATGTGTAATATCCCAAGAATTTATATGAATATTTAAAGTCTAATTTGAAGTTTAGTGAAAAATTTAATTACGTGAAAAATTTGCTTTTTGAATTAGTAAAGAAAATGTGGGAATAGAAATTTTAATTTTTAATTGAGGAAATTTTTACAGATTCTCAAGGACTAAAGTGAAAGGAAAAGAAAGTATAGAGAACTTTTGAGAAATGACCAAGTAGGAACCCGAGAAGAAGAATAGAGCTTATGGGAATGAATTATGAGTCCGGTACCGAAAAGATGATGGATTCGAGGTTAAAGTGGAGTTTGAGATATTGAGAGGGACTAAAGTGAAATAAGGAAATCTGTGGGGCACCTAGAATTTAGAAACACCTGAGGTGAGATTTTATAAATTTGCTTTTGCTAGTCTTGACTGAGGGTCAATTGCACAGTAAGTGATAATTTCACCCCGGGCGAGTATATAGGTGGCCTCACCTATTTTTTTATTCATTTTCTCCTTTCCTCTCTCTCTCTTCACTTTCTCTCCTCTCTTTCTCTCTTCCTTCTCTTTAATTTCTCTCTTTACACTCCAACTCTACAACCGGGCTTTGGAGGGTGGATCTCGGGCTACGGGGCGAGCCTCTAGGAGCCAAGCAACATAGGGAAAGCAAGGAATCGAGGTAGAAATTTCTATTTCTTAAGCTTTTCTCTATTTTCTAGTTTTAAGAGTGTTTGAGGTAAAATCGAGATTCCGGCTTCGTTTCTCGATTAAAATTGGTGATTTTGGTGTCTAAATGCTCCTTAGACATTAAGGGTGAGATCCTATGGAAGAAATCATGAAAAACGATGAAGATTTGGCCAGATTCGGGCCAAAACCGAGAGAAAGTCGCGAAGGGTCGCGATCGTGGCGCCCAGGCGCCATGTGTGGCGCCTAGGCGCCAAGGACATGTGGGGAAGAGAAAGGCATGGCGCCCAGGCGCCACGTGGGGCGCCTAGGCGCCGGGCATGGGTGGCGCCCAGGCGCCAGGTGTGCCGGAAAACCTTAGCTCATTTTCAATCGGCCATAACTTCTTCATCCGGACTCCGTTTTGGGCAAACTTTATATCGTTGGAAAGTTTTTTGAGTCTAGTTTCCAATGGTATAAGTTTCATTTAGATATTCATTACCAGTTAGGAGTTATGATTCGAGAAGTAAGTGAAGGTCGAGAGTAGTGGTAGGAAATTTCTCTATTTCGTAACTCTGATGGTTTTTGTCTGGTTACAATAGAAATGGTCAAAGTGCAAAGTGGGAATGCCGAGAGCGTGAAATCCAGGTGAGTGGGTTAATACTTGCTATGATTAAATATCTGTTATTGACTTTTTGCATCATAGTGGAAATATGTTGTATATCCAAGTTTGAAGAGGATGATGTGGAACGATGAGGCATAAACAAATGTGGAACGTGTCTGGTAATGTATATAATTATATTTTCTTATTTTCCCATGAATGGAGGTTATATGATGGATTGTGAATGGCATGTAAACTGAGTTGAATAATTGTTCTATATTATGGGTTGTGTTATATACATGCTATATTGCTGGAACCACATTGATTATGTTGTGGCTTGAATTGTAAATGACTGAGTTGTGTATGTGGCTCAAGATTATGATTGAGGATGTTTTTATATGTGATTGTGATTGTGTTTGACTGGAAAGGAAAGGCATGGTGGTGCACCCCATGGAGAAATCTATGTGAAGCTATAAGGGTGGAGAATATAAATGGAGCGATAAGGGTGGATGCGGCGGGGGCCGCGGGCAACGATCCAGAGGTATTCTGGACGACCCGGTTGGTACGGGAATTGTGTGTGAAATTGATTTCATCGATTGCTGTTGTGAATTTTGAATTTTGTTGAAATGCATTTGATTCACTTGGATATTGTTGTGAAGTATTATGAATAATATTATATCATATGATGATCGATCTACGTATGATTGCTGCATGTTATCATTATGATGCATGATTTTTATTTTGTCATAGTATTGTGTTATCTACTCACTGGGCACGTGGTTTGCTCATACCCCTCTTATTGATATTTTTTTTTCAGAGTTGACAGCTGAAGGTAAATATCGGAACAAGGAATTATGGATCCTTAGTCCATAATTACCTTTTCATTTGTTCAGGATAAAGGTATAATAGTTAAGTTTTATTCTAAGTTGTATAAATCTAGAAATCTCTGTAATCGGGTAGGTTCATTCAGTGATGTAATGTGAGTAATTGTAGTATGTATAGAGAACTCGTTTTGGTTGCATGAAAAAGAATTGTATGATTTTTAAGAGAAAGATAGGCTTACGGAGGTGAAATGAAATTCACTTTCCGTGCCGGTCACGTACTCAAATTTTGGGACGTGACAAGTTGGTATCAGAGCTTTGGGATTAGGTCTCCTACCGATTACAGAGTAAGGTAACCTTAGTGGGATCTCCTCTATCGTGGTGAACCCGGGCACGACTATAGAGAGATGGCTCCACTGAAGGTCCTGTAGCATGTTTTCATTTCCTTTTCCTCCAAGACTTGTCTTTTCTTATGAATTATGTTTTTAGTTTTAGTTTTAGAGAGTTATGGCTATACTTTTGAACTCGGTAAGGGAAAGGTTATTATTTGTTTTGATTCCGTTGCTGTCGGATCAAATTGTATGTATGGGGTTTTATATGTTAAATTCATGATTGATTTTGTGTGACTGATTTCTTTTATCTTTCTTAATTTTATTATTACTATTTTTGGAGTACCATCCCATAAAAGAAACCACTGGCATTAAAAGCAGAAGGATTACATTGCAAAAAAAAAAATTACTCATGCATGAGTAATCTAAAAGCGAGGTGGTCTCGGATTAGGAGGGTTGTACTGTATCATCACCCCTCGACCATTCCTTGGAGCGAGAGACAGAGCAATATCGCGGAGGGTAGTGTAAATCCCATTCATACAATCAACACTTCTTTGTTGTTGATTGCAGAAGCACTGGGTAGACCAATAGAAGAACCTGTCTATTCTTGAAGTCATTTCTGCATGATTGCGTTTAGTTAACTTCTCTAGGTTTTCTATCATCTTTTTCAGATTTTTGACCTCCTGCTCTAGACAGGCGATTTTGTCCTCCGAGGTATGGCCCGTGCTAGTCTCCTCAGCTTCCTCGATCTTCTTCATTTTCTTCTCGTTCTGCTTCTCTGGAGACCCCTCAAAAGGTCTTTTGCCCTTGTCTTTGCCCAGACTTAAGTTTAAGTCGAGCTCTTCTCTCCTGGTATCCACTGTGAGATCAATGTACTTCCTTGTGGCCATGATTTGGAAAATTTAGAAATTTATGTCGGAGTATGAGAAGAGAGGAATGCTGAGAAGTTGTAGGCTCAGAGATGATTACTCTTTGTGGTGTGGTAACTGAGAACGTTGGGATAGTTCTTATAGAGGAAAAATTTGAACTCAGAGACAAAGAAGATATCTCTTCGCCGCACCCTATACGCTTAACCTATGGATTTCTGCAAGCTGGAAGCTAGAAGTCTAGGGTAGGCATGCACACCAACAACGCGTCGCATTAATGGCAAAACCACGAAAGTCAATATTCGGTGGATTTGCGACCGATTTACACTTGGTTTTTCCATTTCTCTCGTTGGCATTTTCTGAAATTGAAGGAAGTCGACAATGTAGCCATTACAGAGTGTCTTGGATGTTTTCACGATGAACTAAAATGTATTTCTATGCTTTCTTGTATTGTTCTTGAAAGCCTTCAGTTAAGTATAATATACATGATTGATTGAATTATACTGTGATTATATGTATCTATATACATATGATATGTATGTATGTTATTCATGTATAGAGAGTGAAGGCTATTTGTTATGGCCAGTAATAATATGTAGTGATTCTACATATATTCAGAGAATGAGAAGTCTGAAATTTAAAAAGACTTGAATAGATGAAAATATATAGATAATGATGTATCTCCATGTTTATACATATATACTTATATGCTCGTAGAGGCAAGTGAAAGGTAAAATTTTTCTCTCACTTTATGGAACGCTTAATGTGTAGATGTGAGAAGTTTTTATTTTAATATGTATGTTTGAAAATGTGTAAGCTTAGGGCAAAGTCACGGATTAGAAACCTAGATAAGGCTAGTATGAAGCTACCCGTTCATGGAGTAATATCTCGATTTAGAATTATTGGATAAGACAAATACAGAGTTAAGAAGCCATAAATTGAAGCGGCGATTAGTTTAATAATTTGAGCAAGAGTCAAAAGTTAGCCGAAATTTTTGAGGAAATCTTTTGTATTAGATTATATTTTGTTATTTTCTGGCATGCTTATCTAAGACCGTTGGCATTGCATCGGATAAGGTCTGTAGGTCATCTTTAGAGTATGATGTAAAGGTTTTGTAGCCCTAAATTTCGTCTATATATAATGGATGCCCCATTACGCTGCTCACTACACTAAGAGTTTATATCTATAAGCTTTCTAGCATCAAATTTCTCCTTCTGTACAACCTTTATAGCTCAGAAAAATATGGCCGGCAATAAATCTTTCAATTTAAACTTTGAGGCTGGCAAGGTAGAGCTGGATCTAAATCTTAGCCTGGAGAATTATAAGAATAAGAGATCCATGGAAGAGTCACCAGAGGCTAAGAAAAGAAAAAGGGATGTAGTAGAGTTAGAGGATGTTAGCACAGCAACATCTTCTAATAATGAGCTTGCGCTTATGAGACAAAAGATGGAGGACTTGGAAAGATTGATAAACCGCCACTTTGAGGACCAGGGGAGATTGATAAATCGTCTCTTTACAGAACAAGAGAAGCTTTTGAACCGTCATTTTAGGGAATTGGCGAATAGAGTTGATAGACATTCGATGTTTGCAACTCAAAATTTTCGTGACCAACAAGCGAGATGTATTGACTGTATGAATGGAGTGACTTCTGCACTTCGCCAAATTTCCCAGACGTTTCCTCCAGAAACTCTTTCTAGGCTGCAACGATTAACTTCCTCCTTAAGGTCTGAAGCACCTTCTTCTTCTAGACCTGGAGCACCTTATGCATTTCAAAAGCCTCCTCGTTCTTAATTTATCTTTTCTTTTGTTTGTACCTAAAGCTGATGTTTGATCTAATGTTTACGTATTAAAATTATCTGTTTTGTAAATCAAGTTCAGCTTGTTGCCTGTAACTTATGTATTAGAAATAAAAATATGTTGAACTTGTTATATTTTGTACTTGATTGTGAAAATTCTAAGAGAGAGAATGAGATATAAACAAAATATTGGCATTTGTTTCAATCTTGAGGTAAGTTTTGAATTCGGAGGACCGAATTCTTTTAAGCGGGAAGAATGTAATATCCCAAGAATTTATATGAATATTTAAAGTCTAATTTGAAGTTTAGTGAAAAATTTAATTACGTGAAAAATTTGCTTTTTGAATTAGTGAAGAAAATGTGGGAATAGAAATTTTAATTTTTAATTGACGAAATTTTTACAGATTCTCAAGGACTAAAGTGAAAAGAAAAGAAAGTATAGAGGACTTTTGAGAAATGACCAAGTAGGAACCCGAGAAGAAGAATAAAGCTTATGGAAATGAATTATGAGTCCGGTACCGAAAAGATGATGGATTCGAGGTTAAAGTGTAGTTTGAGATATTGAGAGGGACTAAAGTGAAATAAGGAAATCTGTGGGGCACCTAGGATTTAGAAACACCTGAGGTGAGATTTTATAAATTTGCTTTTGCTAGTCTTGACTGAGGGTCAATTGCACAGCAAGTGATAATTTCACCCCGGGCGAGTATATAAGTGGCCTCACCTATTTTTTTATTCATTTTTCTCCTTTCCTCTCTCTCTCTTCACTTTCTCTCCTCTCTTTCTCTCTTCCTTCTCTTTAATTTCTCTCTCTACACTCCAACTCTACAACCGGGCTTTGGAGGGTGGATCTCGGGCTACGGGACGAGCCTCTAGTAGCCAAGCAACATAGGGAAAGCAAGGAATCGAGGTAGAAATTTCTATTTCTTAAGTTTTTCTCTATTTTCTAGTTTTAAGAGTGTTTGAGGTAAAATCGAGATTCCGGCTTCGTTTCTCGATTAAAATTGGTGATTTTGGTGTCTAAATGCTCCTTAGACATTAAGGGTGAGATCCTATGGAAGAAATCATGAAAAACGGTGAAGATTTGGCCAGATTTGGGCCAAAACCGAGAGAAAGTCGCGAAGGGTCGCGATCGTGGCGCCCAGGCGCCAAGGACATGTGGGGAAGAGAAAGGCATGGCGCCCAGGCGCCACGTGGGGCACCTAGGCGCCGGGCATGGGTGGCGCCCAGGCGCCAGGTGTGCCGGAAAACCTTAGCTCATTTTCAATCGGCCATAACTTCTTCATCCGGACTCCGTTTTGGGCAAACTTTATATCGTTGGAAAGCTCTTTAAGTCTAGTTTCCAATGGTATAAGTTTCATTTAGATATTCATTACCAGTTAGGAGTTATGATTCGAGAAGTAAGTGAAGGTCGAGAGTAGTGGTAGGAAATTTCTCTATTTCGTAAATCTGATGGTTTTTGTCTGGTTACAATAGGAATGGTCAAAGTGCAAAGTGGGAGTGCCGAGAGCGTGAAATCCAGGTGAGTGGGTTAATACTTGCTATGATTAAATATCTGTTATTGACTTTTTGCATCATAGTGAAAATATGTTGTATATCCAAGTTTGAAGAGGATGATGTGGAACGATGAGGCATAAACAAATGTGGAACGTGTCTGGTAATGTATATAATTATATTTTCTTATTTTCCCATGAATGGAGGTTATATGATGGATTGTGAATGGCATGTAAACCGAGTTGAATAATTGTTCTATATTATGCGTTGTGTTATATACATGCTATGTTGCTGGAACCACATTGATTATGTTGTGGCTTGAATTGTAAATGACTGAGTTGTGTATGTGGCTCAAGATTATGATTGAGGATGTTTTTATATGTGATTGTGATTGTGTTTGACTGGAAAGGAAAGGCATGGTGGTTGTAATATCCCAAGAATTTATATGAATATTTAAAGCATATTTTGAAGTTTAGTGAAAAATTTAATTACGTGAAAAATTTTCTTTTTGAATTAGTGAAGAAAATGTGAGAATAGAAATTTTTATTTTTAATTTAGGAAATTTTTACAAATTCTCAAGGACTAAAGTGAAAAGAAAAGAAAGTATAGAGGACTTTTGAAAAATGACCAAGTAGGAACCCGAGAAGAAAAATAGAGCTTATGGGAATGAATTATGAGTCCGGTACCGAAAAGATGATGGATTCGAGGTTAAAGTGGAGTTTGAGACATCGAGAGGGATTAAAGTGAACAAATCTTATAAGCTAAGGTGGCTATGAGCGATTTTATCGAAAAAGAAATTGGTGGGGCCCACGCATATACACTTCTCCTTATTCTTTTCTTTTTCTCATTCTCCCTCCCGTAGCTTCACTTTCTCTCTCTCTCGATTATGCTTGCAAAGGAATTTCTTCATCAATCATTCATGCAATTTTTGCTTTGGGAAGGAAGCTATGAAAGTTAGGATGATTGGTAAGTTGATGTTCTTCTTCTTCTTCCTCTTATTACAAGATCAAATCCTTGGTTATTATTTTTGCAAAATTTTTGTAGAATATTTTAATGGATGAATTTAAGTGTGGATGTTAATCTAAAACATTCCTAGGTGGTTTATGATGTTATTAGAACAAGAAATTTGGAGAAAACTATGAGAAATTCGTAGAATTTGGATATTTGAAAAAGTTAGTGTTCTTGATGAAAATTTGAGATTTGAGCTTGGATTGTTGGTAGAAATTGGGGGTTTTGGTGTTAAAACACTCCTTAGACATTAAGGATGAAAACCCATGGAAGAAATCAAAAGAAATGTTGTTTTAGATATGATTTTTGGATGAAGAACACGAAGAACATCGAAAATTTTCCCCAGAATTACTGTTCACCGAGAAAATTTTTCCAGATTTTCTCGTTACTGTAGCGTTGACTCGGTCAACGTTACTGTAGCTGCGTTGACCGTTACTGTAGCATCAGTTTTTTTTTTTAATATCGTTGAAAAGCTCTTTGAGTCTAGTTTCCAATGGTATAAGTTTCATCTGGATATTCATTACCAGTTAGGAGTTATGATTTGAGAAGTGGATGAAGGTCGAGAGTAGTGGTAGGAAATTTCTCTATTTCGTAACCCTGATGGTTTTTATCTGGTTACAATAGGAATGGTCAAGTGCAAGGTGGGAGTGCTGAGAGCATGAAATCCAGGTGAGTGGGTTAATACTTGCTATGATTAAATATCTTTGTTATTGACTTTTTGCATCATAGTGAAAATATGTTGAATATCCAAATTTGAAGAGAATGATGTGGGATGATGAGACAAACAATTGTGGAACGTGCCAGGTGATGTATATAATTATATTTTCTTATTTTCTCATGAATGAGGTTATATGATGGATTGTGAATGGCATGTGAACTGAGTTGAAATGTATCATACTCTGATTGTTGAGTTCAATCATATGCGGATAGTTGAAGTATGTTATTGTTGAATAATTGTTCTATATTATGGGTTATGTTATATACATGCTATGTTGCTGGAACCACATTGATTATGTTGTGGCTTGAATTGTAAATGACTGAGTTGTGTATGTGGCTCAAGATTATGATTGAGGATGTTTTTATATGTGATTGTGATTGTGTTTGACTGGAAAGGAAAGGCATGGTGGTGCACCCCATGGAGAAATCTATGTGAAGCTATAAGGGTGGAGAATATAAATGGAGCGATAAGGGTGGATGCGGCGGGGGCCGCGAGCAACGATCCAGAGGTATTCTGGACGACCCGGTTGGTACGGGAATTGTGTGTGAAATTGATTTCATCGATTGCTGTTGTGAATTTTGAATTTTGTTGAAATGCATTTGATTCACTTGGATATTGTTGTGAAGTATTATGAATAATATTATATCATATGATGATCGATCTACGTATGATTGCTGCATGTTATCATTATGATGTATGATTTTTATTTTGTCATAGTATTGTGTTATCTACTCACTGGGCACGTGGTTTGCTCATACCCCTCTTATTGATATTTTTTTTCAGAGTTGACAGCTGAAGGTAAATATCGGAACAAGGAATTATGGATCCTTAGTCCATAATTACCTTTTCATTTGTTCAGGATAAAGGTATAATAGTTAAGTTTTATTCTAAGTTGTATAAATCTAGAAATCTCTGTAATCGGGTAGGTTCATTCAGTGATGTAATGTGAGTAATTGTAGTATGTATACAGAACTCGTTTTGGTTGCATGAAAAAGAATTGTATGATTTTTTTTTAAGAGAAAGATAGGCTTACGGAGGTGAAATGAAATTCACTTTCCGTGCCGGTCACGTGCTCAAATTTTGGGACGTGACAGTGGTGCACCCCATGGAGAAATCTATGTGAAGCTATAAGGGTGGAGAATATAAATGGAGCGATAAGGGTGGATGCGGCGAGGGCCGTGGGCAACGATCCACAGGTATTCTGGACGACCCGGTTGGTACGGGAATTGTGTGTGAAATTGATTTTATCGATTGCTGTTGTGAATTTTGAATTTTGTTGAAATGCATTTGATTCACTTGGATATTGTTGTGAAGTATTATGAATAATATTATATCATATGATGATCGATATACGTATGATTGCTGCATGTTATCATTATGATGCATGATTTTTATTTTGTCATAGTATTGTGTTATCTACTCACTGGGCACGTGGTTTGCTCATACCCCTCTTATTGATATTTTTTTTCAGAATTGACAGCTGAAGGTAAATATCGGAACAAGGAATTATGGATCCTTAGTGCATAATTACCTTTTCATTTGTTCAGGATAAAGGTATAATAGTTAAGTTTTATTCTAAGTTGTATAAATCTAGAAATCTCTGTAATCGGGTAGGTTCATTCATTGATGTAATGTGAGTAATTGTAGTATGTACAGAGAACTCGTTTTGGTTGCATGAAAAAGAATTGTATGATTTTTAAGAGAAAGATAGGCTTACGGAGGTGAAATGAAATTCACTTTCCGTACCGGTCATGTGCTCAAATTTTGGGATGTGACAGTATGAATAGTAACTATATGAATAGTACCGTATATATGAACAGTAACCGTACGTATGAACAGTATCTTTACGAAACACAATCCTAACGTATTTTCTCTAATCTTTCATGAAAATATCCGTAGCAGAACACCGAAATTCACCTGAGCACTCTTGTCTGTAATGACTTAGAGAAGCGATGCTCGTACGGAATCCAGATGAGTGGAACGACCCCGTTTTAATAGAGTTTTAGTATTAATGGTGATAAAAAGTATGTTGTAGGACACTCCCAAGATTCATAGGGGGAAATTGGATTCAGAATGACGAATCTAATGAGATAATTAATCCAGAAGTATGGATAAGACGAAACAAGTATTTCATGATGATGTGAAGTTTGAATCTTTTCAAAAACAGATTAATTGTTATCTTGATTTGTGGTTTATAAATCTATAATATAATTATATACTATACCTGTTGTATGGATAAATATTATATTGAGCTTCTGATTATCATATGAAATGCTATTGATTGTGATTGAGCGGGATAGTACTCCCTCTCACGGCAAGGCGGAAAACCCGGTTGACAGGGTGTCTTGACCAATGAGTGTGGAGACAACGATTCCCTCAGTAGGGATATAGCCCGGATTGGTGATAAATCCGTGAGGCGCCCTAGCTAAGAGGATGAGGTTGTGCGTCATGGCGGAAATATACATAATTGGTGAGCCGGCCTGTGTGCGCTCTCCGCGATATATTGCCATTGACGAGTACTAGTAACGTTTGTTGAATTGGATGAATTTTTATCTTATTGTATGTAAAAGGATGATGTTGTGCGTCATGGCAGAAATATACATAATTGGTGAGCCGGCCTGTGTGCGCTCTGTGGGATATATTGCCATTGACGAGTACTAATAACGTTTGTTGAATTGGATGAATTTTTATCTTCTGTCTATTGGTTGAGTATGAGCCTTTGGATATGCTTACATGACTGGTAATGTATTTGAATTTTATTAACGCGAGGCCGATTCGCTCATTGAGTTTAAAAGCTCACACTGTTTGTACAACCTTTTTGTTCAGATCAGGTTGCCAGCGAAGAATATCTGCTAGAGGAGTAGATCACTTTCGACCTTCCCGTTGTCGGGTAGACCCCTCTTTTGTTATAGATTATGTTGCTCTGTAATCATCTAGGACATCTAGGTCAGGGGTTCGACATTTGACTTGTATGTCAGTATAATAATGTATTTTAAATTGATAATCTATTATTACATGCAAATCATCTCTATGATTTTCAGATAAGAAAATTTGATATATTTATCGGAAGGCTTATAATGATGAGAGATTCATCATTGTACCGGTCATGTACCCAGAAAACGGGTCGTGACAAAAACTCTAAAAAATTGCAGCTATAATGGACAGTCAACATTGCCCAACCATTTAAAGTAGCCAATATTTTGCTCATTGAAGACAGGAAATGTAACTTAGAGTAGCCAATTATCATTTCATGTACTCCTGAAGCAGGATTGGAATATATGAACAGCCATATGATGTTGAACATGTAAGTAATACTAGTCAAACGAGTAGCGTGGACTAAATACTAAATTTTGGCCGATATTTCCAGGGATTGCTAAGAATGATAAAACAGCAATGATTTAGATTTTCGAGACACTACTAAGAAAGAGAGAGAAAGTTTCAGCAGATTCCAGCCCAAGCCATCCTCGAGGAGCATCAGAAATTACCGCAAAAACGACAATCTGATGGCCCGCTGCATTGGAAAGAGGGGACCGCAAGGCTTGGTCTTTGAAATGAGTAACTGTAAGATCTAAATCAAATGGGAAGTGGGGACTCCGACCATATGTCAAAACTGCGTAGGACAGCAATAATAGCTCACAAGGCCTACCGCAGAATGACTCTGAACCAGCTATGCCTCACATTATCCCAACCATCATTAGAGTTAACATATTGAATATTCACACTTCACATACTCCTACATTTGCCTTCTCCCATTAACGCAGTATACTATTATTCTATTTCGGTTCTTCAAGTACCACTAAAAATTGAGCTTCAATTAGCCGATGTCCTCCACGTCCAAATTATAAATTTCCTATCCCTAAATAGACCAACTTCCTTTCCACAAACTACTACAACAACAACAGCAAAGACCATAAAAGTGACTGCAAAAGAATTTCAAGTTTCAGGTTTCAGCTGTGTCCCCGCTTATCACTGTCCCTTCACCTTCTATCGAAGAAAGAGGCAGTTTGCTTCCTGCACTCATCTTCTTCACATCCTGGCTGGAACAAATGAAGATTCTTCTGACCATACTACAGAATTCCCTGCAAGAAAATAATATTATTAGACTGGAAGATATTAATTTTGCGAGAAGTTTGCATTAGGGAGTATAATATACTGAGCAGTAAAATATCCAAGATATGGTCTTGAGATTGTATTAAATGGAATACTCACAGCCACGGATCATCACCCACAAGCATCATATCCCCTTCATCATCAGTGTAGACAATTTCCCACTTGTTCCTAACTTTGAGCTCTCCCTTTATGTCAAACATCTCCTCCAACTCATCTATAAGCTGATTGTACCCATCCAACATGGTCAAGTCCACCGCACGACCCACTGCAATCCCCTGCATATGAACCTTTTGGAAGATTTTGGAAAACAGAGGAAAGCTTGAGAAATTTCTGATTAGAAGAACTTTGAATTTATTATTATTTAAATAAACAATCTACAATTAGAACCTTGGTGCGACTTCTGGAACTTAATTGCTTGCTTGTAGTCTCCTTTGGTGATACTTGCAGCTTTACATGTTTCACCTCCTGGGAAGGCTTTGAGATATCACCCTTAGGGTCTGAATCAGTTACAGACAAGGAACTAACATGACTTTCAGAAGTCCTATCAGGTGCACCTACAGTATGTGCAGGCGCCTTCTCCATAGCAGGTGAGTTTTTGGATTGACCAACAAGCTCAATTCCAAACAATCGACAGCTTGTAGCAGTCTCAACTTTATTCTCCTTGCCAGCTTGAGCAATCATATGATCATTGTTTAATCTGGATGAGTGAGGTGTCGAATGAACTGAGTGAACAGGCCAAGCAGACACAGTCTTGCTATCATCTATTGTGTCCTGGAACGAGAGTGGAGGACCACTAGAATGAGGATTAGATAGCCAACTCCCTTCTGTTTGACTATGATGCCTCACACCAGAAAGGTCACTCCTTTTGATTTCAGCCATAACACAGGCTTGCGTTATATCAGGTTGTATCAGCTCAGAATTCCAGAAAGCAGAGGCAGTAGAAGTTGTATCTAGTTTGTAATTATAACAAAGATGTCAAGACAAATTAACTCAATCACAGTAAGATTGAAAGCAGTTAGAAGAAATCACTTCTCACCAAGATCTGGAAGTTCACTGGGTGGTCGAGGTCTCTTGGCTTTTACAACAGCAGGTTGAACTGAAGATGCAGTAACAGGACCCAGAAAGGGTTCTACTTCCCATGGTGAAACCCTATCAGGTCTTGGAACAGCTGCAGGTTCATCCCACTGAACCTGATGATAGATAGAAAAGAAGACATTATTACAACACAATCACTTGCACTATGAAAATAAACAATAACAAGGTCTCCGCAGAAAATACCTTCAGTGATCGCCAATTTGAATTTACCCAGTGAGGAGAAATATCTTCCACACCAATTATAGTGCCGGACAATCTGATCAACCATGGATTAGAATTTGCAATTAAAAGGTCACTATAACAAACTACAGTAGTAAGTTTTAATACCTTTTGTCAGTTTCAGGAGACTCATCTCCTTCAAACCTCATTTTGAACCTCATACCAACAGCAAAGTTATTCTTGATAGCCTCTAAATACTTGTTCACACTTATGATGAACTGGCTTGTCCTAATAATTTCAATATATGCAAACAAAAAACCAATGTCAAGAATCATCCTCGAATATCTACTATTTACACATATCAAGTTCTTCTTGAAACAAGTAAAAAGTTTACCTTGGCTTATAGTAGACTAAAAAAAGGGTGTGGGTTGCAACGGCATGAGAAGCAGTTGCAAGGACTCCTAGGTGCATGCTCTGACTAGAAATCACAGATGATGGCATGCTGCTCTGCTGACGAGCAAGACGCCTAACTCCAACGCGTAATTCCCCATTAGCCCCTCTGTTTACAAAATCTTATTTAAACTAACGCTTCTATAATTGAATACATAATATGGAATTATCTACAAGATTTCTGAGCCATACAGTGATATAACCATGACAAAGGTAAACAATGGGTGCACCTTAAGAAGACAAAGGTATCTCCAGCAACTAATCTCTTGGAAGTAACAAAAGTACTCCATCCAGTTGTAAGCAAGTGTCTACGTGGCTGACCTGGTGATAAACAATAGAGATTGACGAGAAAAAAAGAAAAAAATTAGGCAACCAGAAAGTTAAGTCACAATGACTAGGGTAAGAAACTTCTCAAGTCCTTTACCTCGGTATATATGCTTAAAGCGCCACTCATAACCATGAAGATCTTTGGCAACCAATTCCTGAGTTGGAGTTGATTGGGACATGTCCTGAATGAAATTGACACATCTCATTAAGGCAATCTGGAAGTAGAAAGTAGAAACCAAGAAGAAATTGAAACATTGAGACATTACCAAAGGAGGAAGGCATTCCGTGGCGTGTTTTCTGAGAACAGAGAATCCACCATGGGTGCTTGTATCAGATGCAGTTAAGACCTTGGAGAATGAGTGAACTGTTGGCCTTGGAAGTTCAGCAGGGCATGGATCTGGGCTTTTAGGCTCAGTTTGCTAACATAATTGTTCCATTAGAATCTAAACAATAGTAGAAAGAATCCAAGGTTGACCATGAAAAGTTTTGAAATCAAAAGGGTAGTTACATCCTTACATTGGATTCTGGCACCAGAGTAATTTGTGCATAAACCTCGTCTGTTTCTTGTTCAGCCTACAGGTAATAAAGTTCAGGGTAAGATTTTCCACCATATACATTGATATTATGGAATAATAACTCCATTGCCGTAAAATTACAGGTGCTATGGAGTTTAAAACATGTTACAGGGAACTAGTACAAGTCAGCAAATAGACAGTACTCCTGAGTTCAGATGACCATTTTATCAGTAAGCAAAAAATAGTTTCTTCAAGGCGGGGACAGAAAGGAGGGAGAATCAGGAAGAAAATTACCAGTAAATGGACGTTCACCACGCGACAAAGGATCTTTGGGGGAAGATTGAACAGCGGTATCCTATGATTTAGTTCTTGGTTTGTTGATGCCTCTAACTACAGCAGCCAACGAAACAAAAATGTAAAATTAAAAAAATATATATATATATTGAAACCAAGTTTACTACACTCTGATAGTCCCCTGATAAATTTTGAGGCAATTCCAATTCTAAACGCAAATTGACAATGGCATATCAGCTAATCTCAGGGTCAGAAAATAGGAGGTTTAAAATCATTTCCTCCTAAAATAAAAACCGAAAGGATCTGAAAAAGAAAACAAGAAAATAAACTAACTTGCTCCATGTGTCCTTGTGGAAAATAAAAGACCCTCTCGTTGGCCCGAGGAACATCGACAAGGGGTCCAGCACAAGCCTTCCATAGTTCTTCATACAGATCATCCACTTTACAACCACCTGCATAACAGACCCGAAATGAAGAAAGGCGAGCTTGATAGATTAGTTACCAAAAACAAAAAGGCCGAAGAATCCGAAGAAAGAGAAGCAAGAACAATCTGATTCTCACCTTCAGACGCCGACATCGAAAAAGACCCTTCGCGATTTGACATCACTCAACTCCCACGTCAACAATGAAGATTCAAAGAGCTCAAGTTAAACAATCAGTGAATCTGAATACTCATTCTATGCCCATAATCATCACAATTACAGCGCTATAAAGGAATCGATGAGAACGAATTTATGTACAATTACAAAAGCACCGACTTTTGAAATCCCGCAGCACGCTTTACGCACCGTCTGTAACGATCTCCACAAGAAACGTAACGCGAAACCAGCACTAGTTGCAGCATGAGTTACAAAACCCCCTTCGCAGCTCGGAAAACCACTTTCCTCTCTCTCTCTCTCTCTCCCTCTGTCTGTGGCTGAGTGGCTATCCAAGAACCGAAGATTGGAAAGCTCGGTCCCCTTTGTCCAAGGAATCCAGGAAACGGCGTTACGCAGGCTAGAATGACCAAAACCACTTGGCGGGCGTCTTATTATACTTCAAGGTCAAGCCTCAGTGTCGTTGCTCTGGAAGCTTGTTTCGCGTGCGTGCGTGTGTTCTTCCCACTTGAAACAAACCCTGGTTAACATTTATCAAACCGTGGTTGACTCTGAGAGAGTGAGACTGAGTACATTCAGCCTCAGTTTTTTTCTTTTTTTAGTTTGATCTATGAATTTTGATTAATAGGATTTAAGTCCAAGTGATAAAAAAAAATCTCAATGTTAATTCTTTTTATTAACAAAAATAAATTTGAGATCTTGAAAACAAATATCAAATTACTTAAATCAATTAACATTGATATTTTAAATACTTTTTACCTATAAGGGTAGGAGTCAAAATTAGTGTCTAACCTTAAGGAAAAATTTTATCTTATTATTTTCATTACAAAATTGTGAGAGCGGTTATTCTTAGAATTTTAAGTAACTCCCAAAAAAATGTCGACAGGATTTAAGTAAATTATTAATTTAAATTTTAAATATTATAATTATCTCATTTTAATTTTTAAAAATTAAGTATCTCAATTTAATTTTTAAAAAATTATATTTATTTTAATTGTTAAATTATTCAACGTGGAAAGTTACTTCTACTAAAAAAAAAAAGAACCACATTATATAAGATTTACCCAAAAATGGCTAGTAGAAGTGGAATGAGAGTATTTTTATGAACAAGGTTAAGAGGTTAAATATGAAATTGTTACTTTAATACCGATTTTATTTTACCACTCCCAATTTGAAAATTACAAGAGTAAATTAGTCTGCAATTTTGAGTGACCAAAAAACTTGCGTTTAGTATTTCACCTTTATAGCCTCATCCATATTGGATCAAATTAATTGAGCTACTTAATATTTGTGAATTCCATTAATTAAAAAAGAAAAAGAAAAAGACGTGGTCAAGGAAGAGAAGGGGGAGAGGCGCGTGTAAGGGAAGTGGGGTGTGAATTGCGTGGAAAGGTTGATGGAGTCATGGAGATGCGTGAGGTTGGGATAACGGAAACCGTTGCGGGCGTCAGTTGCCGTCTATATCGTTGTCTGCTTCGAAGCAGGCAACAGGGTTGGCTGGAGTTACCCCGGCAGAATTTTGGTATTGCCATTTGCCTGCCCTCTTTTTCTTTTTATTTTATTTTTTTTTTTCATTTAAAGGGTATTTAATATTTATTTGTTTGGGGTTGGGAAGGGAAATAATGATTCAGGGCTTGACCTGCCAGGTGGTGATAATTCATAAATCATAATTCCATTCCCCGCTCTCTCTCTCTCTCTCTCACTCAATACTTTCCTGAATTTCATCTCTCTTGCTTTCTTCTTGTTCCTCCTCCCCACCACGTCAGCATAATGTCATGTGCACCTCCACGTGGCAGCTTATTGAGGGGTGCCTTTTTTTCATTCCCCTTCGGAGTTGGGACCACACAGCCTCACCAACATTCTTCCTTCAATATTACGGGCACACCTGATCGAAATTTTTTTAACTAAATTATCAATTTATTTTTTTAAAAAATATGATTTTATTAATTCAATTGTTGAAAAATTAAATATTTTAATTTCATATTTGTTTCACTTAATTCTTTCTATTTCTGAATCGTTGCATTTATTATTATTGAATCTTAAATTATTACAAAATTTTATTTAAAACAATTATTGTTTTGCACCATTAATGCATTCGTACGTAGTAAGTATATCTACAATATATATATATATATATAAGCAACAAAACTACAGGGAAAGGGAGGGGGAAATTAAGAATAATTGATTATTTATCAGAAAAAAAAAAGATATCAATAGAAGTTATATAGAGGAAAAAAAAAACTACAGGGAACACCGATTAAAAATTTTTAAATCACGGTTATTTACAGAACATATTAATGGTAGATTAATTATAGAAGTTGTCAAAAAGTCGCCTTTAAACAATAATATTACATATATATATATATATATATATATATATATATATAATGTAGGGGCAGAAGGTAACAAAGTATGAGAAAAGGAGGGGAAATTAAGAATAATTGATTATTTATCAAGAAAAAAAAAAGAGTAATTGATAAAATTATGGTTAGGTGACTGACCACGCAATTTTCTTGTAGTTTCTCAGGATTGAAATGATAAATTATTTATTAGTAGCTTAGCGTGTATAGAAATCATGTTAAATTTTAATCATCACAATAAGTTATAATAATTTTATTTCTATTTAAATTTTTTTTAAAATAGTAAGAAGTTATTAATTACCTTTTAGCTCTTTTTATATGTTAAATTTTTTATATTATAATTATTCATCTATAAACATATAATTTGTAGAAATCTATAATTATGTGTGTTGGCAAGCAAAGAAGGATAGAGTAGACAATTTTTTTAAGCTACCATTAATATTTAAAAATTTATTAAATTTTAATCTGTTTGAATACAAGTTAAATTATAAAAATATGTAGTTTTTGACTCAAATTTGAAATTTTATTTAAAGAAAACAAAAATTAAGTAAACTAAATAACATTAGTATTGAGTAGACAATAAATCTAATCACGACCCTGCTCATTTGAAAATGGATTGGACTTTTTGAATTGTGTGAACGAGGACTTTTTATAAATGAATTAGACATTTACTTAGACTAATATTTTACATGTTTGCTTTTAATATTTATTTTAAAAAATCTTAATTTTGTGTAGAATAAATTATGACAATAATAACGTCATACAGTTATAACATGAAATATATGATAAATAATTGAATATTAAGTTAAATGTAAAAATTAATTATAAATTATATATTAGATGTTAATAAAAAGTAAACAATATATATCATATAAATTATATATTTTAATATTTACATGCATATAGAACATTTTAAATACTATAATATATATTTTATATCATATATATAATATTATATTATTTCAATGTGTACTTCATTATTTAAAAAGTATATATTATTAATTCGGACCTACCGAACTTATGTTGACAAAAAGCCCAATTACCGCCTGTATTCTTTTTATCTTTGAAGTTTTTTTACTCACAAACCAAATTTATTAATTGTTATAACAAGCAGGCTTTTAGTATCATGATGAGACATAGTAGAAAATTTAGTGTTTGTTTAGTTTGAGTATTTTGTATTTTTATTTTAATTGAAAATAAAAATTGAGTTTAAAAATATTTTTAGTCGAATTAATTGAAAATATTTTTTAAAAAATATTTTTTAAAATAAATTTAAATTTAAAAATATCAAAAAAAATATTTTTAATATTTTAAAATATATATTTTATGAAATAAAGACTAAAATTAAAAATTAAAAATATTTTCATAAACTAAATAAATCTTAATAGTGAAAAACTAATTAGAACTTAGTATATTCCAAATTAAAAGAGTATGATTCTTCATTCAAAGGATGTGACCTAATTTTCGTTACTTACAGGCATACTCGAAGAATATGCACTGAGAAGCCTGCTCGTGAGTTTTCCATGTTTCGGGTTTGACCAAGAAAGCCCCCCTATAATTATTAAAGAATGTGATTTTCTATTAAATTATTATCTTTATTTTTACAATTTCACTTCATTTTTAATTTCGCTCTTATAGTTTAAAACATTATAATGAATCCTTCTAATATTTATAAATTTTTATTTTAATCCCTATCACTAAATTTTTATTGACATTTTATTAAATTTTGTTGACTATGTGTACCATAACACTTTGAAAATGTATAATTTACACAAACAAAACGAATTAAAATTAGATAATTAAATAAAATTAATTTACATATATAACATTTTATTCAACTTATATTATATTGTCAAAATGATATTTAGCTGGCCACTGTTAGCGTTGGTGTGTATATATATATATATATATATAATATTACATTTATTTATTTACAAATAATATTAAATACTAGCAATTATTTAAGTAGACTAACATATTAAATATTATATATGTATGTATATTTTTTAGACATATGTTAAGTACTATCTATAATTAGGTTCATTTATAAGATCTTCATAAAGTTTATTTTTTGAGGAACACATTTGATATATTTTATAATTTGGTCTAAATAGTTACTAAAAATATTTTATGTGTATAGATACCTAACTCTAGATAATAACGGTGATGAGGCGTTATTATAAAAAAAGTCACCCATGGGCATGATGTTGATTAGTAGTTTCCTAAATTATATGAGGGGATTTGTTTTGATAAGACAGTCTGTGTATGTTGTCATTTTGTTTTATCATACCAAAATAATAAGAGAGAGTCATTCATACTCTTCTAGAAGGGTCTATCTATAATCTAAAATTCAAGTTATAATAGATCAATATACGCTCTAAATTCTTTAATAATAATGTGTTCTTTTACTTGTCAAAATCATATAAACCAATGTTGTCAGAACCGGTCCGGCTATTGACCCGGACAGGCCTTCGGGTCACCGGGTCACTGGTTCAACCGTCGGGTCACCGGGTCAATTGCTGACCCGGATAAATGCATTAAAAAAATTAAAATTATATATATACCTATATATCTTTACAAATAAATTAAAAAATAAATAAAATAAATAATTTACATGTAAATTTCATAATTTAAAGTCATAAACATCCAAAATAATTTCTAAACATCTATAATAATTTAAACATAAAGTCATAAATATTCATAATAATTCATAAAGTCATAAATAAAATCATCCAAATATAATAATTCATACATTTAAAGCCTTAAACATCCATAATAATTTATAAAGTCATTAATAATTAAGAAAAATTACGTAATTTTTAAGAAAAAAATTAATTTATCCTCTTTAAATTAAAAATAATAATTTTGATATTTTATTTTATATTATTTTCAATTTTATTAAAAAAAATCCACCACTTGTAGAATTCAAATTAATCCTTTAAAAGTTGAAATGGCTTGTTATAAATTTAAAGGACTAATTTGAAACCAATATTTGTTATAGACTACTTTGAAAACGTTTATTGTCTAACGTAATACTTTGGAATATTTTAACCTTAAGGAGTTAACTTCAATTTTAAATAAAATTTATGAAAATGAAAAAGGAATTTAACTAATATTTTTAGAGAAATAAAGTGAGAATATTATGTTTCAATTTGTTTGTAGTGGAACGATATAGATATGAAGAAAAAGAAAGCATTAATTTTTAAAGTAAATAAAATAATTTTTTTTTTGAGGATTATTAATCAATGTTAGCCATAAAAAAATTTTAAAAAAAAATTTTTTTTTAAAAAAAAGAAATCCGGGTCAATGGGTCGCCGGGTCACCTGGTCACCCGGGTTTTGACCGGGTCGACCGGGTCTTGACCGGGTCACATGCAAAACGGTTTAAAGTCCTAACCCGGACCGGATCATGTCCCGGGTCGCCGGTTTCCGGGTCGACCCGCCCGAGTTGGTGCGGGTCATACAACTATGATATAAACAACATAATTATGACAAGAATATCTATGTTCTAATTTATGAAATTATGCATTTGTAACTTTATAATTCTTGATTGTTTGTCCTGTGTTTTGAATAAATTTTCTAACAGCCACTTCAACAAAATTTATCAAAATATATTACAAAAAAATTTATAGTAGGAATTAAATTAGTTTTTTAATATAATAAAGGATCCAATTATAACTTTCCAGGTTATAGAAACCCAATTAAATTGAGTAAAGATTATAGAAATGGAAAAAATAATTTATTTTTTAAAAAATTTTTGAGCTTATCCCATTTCTTCCAATTCCATGTATTTCACATGTATATCACCTGACAATGCCATATATATTTTCTTGCACACAGAGGGAGGCTAAATTTCAACAAATAGATCTGAAAATCAAAGACCACAAAGCCACGCAGGCACACGTAGTTAGTAAACAAAGATGGTTGTAGGTAAAGTGTGATGTGAACCTTAGAATTGAAGAATTATTTATGCATTACGTCATATATATATATATATATATATTAAGCTGCTTTTCCAGTTTCTTTGCGAACACTTTCTTGGGAGAATATAATAATAATTAAAGAGAAATTAAGAGGCATGATTAACATATTATATGTATCGTCTTTAATTTGTTTTATTTAATGAATCGGTGTTGTATTCCCACTTTGCATCTTTTAGACATGAAGCCAATTCTTTGTCTCCTACAATTATATGGCACATATGTGGGAGATGCCCTTCCACAATCACCAGTCATCACTCCTCACCTTTATGCTCATTCTTAATCACCTCTTTTAAGCCTTCTTTTATACATGTAATGTTTAGTGGAACCCCTTAATATATTATTTATGCTAATATTATACGCCTCCAGCTGGATTTCGACCCCTCCTAATTTACATATATAAACTGTTAACATTTCTAATTTCATAAGTTAGGTGGGATGGTTTGCCTAAGAGAGAAATTTAATCACGGCATCAATTTATCAATTATAAAATTATGTTTCTCTTATTGGTCTTTTTTTTAAAAAAAAATTACAAGGTTCTTGAACCAATCCATAAACTCAAGTTATATACCACTTGAGCGACAAGTTCAATGTTTTTATTGGTCTTTTATCTCCAAAATTTGTAGACAAGAATTGTATTTACATATATATAGTTGGAAGATTATCTGGTTGATCTGAGGAGAGGCTAAGACGCCCAAATTGATAGATGGATGAGACCTGCAAGCCACGTAAATAGGAAAAAGACTTGTTCACATCTACGGTGTTTTAAGTTAGTGATAATTAAAATGCACACAGAAAGAACGTTTAAAAGAGAATGTTTATTACTTTTTGGGACTAAGATGTGAGCTATTTATAATGTACTAACAATAACGAATGTCCTGGCCGTGGATTGTAGACCGATCCACCTTATATGATTGCGCCACAAGCAAATTTTTTTCAATTAATATATGTGATAATTTTATTGTTTGTCTCCACAAAAATTTAGATGTTACTATTATTCATTTTATTAAAAGAGTTGTGATAATTCATTTGAGAAACACTGACAAAGCATTTGGAATTTTTCAATGAGCCAAATATTCAGAAGTGGATTTCCTCCTATGCTTGAAAAGTATGGTAGACTCCTACTCTAATGTAAACTATTAGATATATATTTAAAGGTCCATGTTTTTTTCTTGTTTTTTATTTTTTAAATTTTTAAAATTGTATTAAACATTAATTAATTTGATAATTGTTGACTAACATCGAATGATTAATGAAATTTTTTAAAAAAACAGAAAAATACAAAAAAAAACATAGACAATTAAATGTGACATATCCAATAATTTATATTAGAGTAAGAGTCTCATATGCTTTCAAGTATAATAAGTTGTTTTCCAAATATTCAGGTTGGCACATATATAGTGGACCTAAGTTTAGAAGAATTTGAGCCGCAATCTAAAAAGAACAAAATTAAACTATTTAAACCAACCAAACCATATAAATGTTTTGGTTGTGATTAATTAAGAAGAGAAATGTGCTGTGATCATTGCTGTTATAAGTTTGGCACAGGGAAGGATAATAGTGTGGATAAGAACATATATATATATATATATATATATATATATTCTTGGCATAGTTGCGAAAAGCTAAAGCTTTTTTATGAGAGAAAATGGAGAAGGGTAAAGACAAGCCAACAAAGAACCCAATCACAATGTAGCTATGTGTGTGTTGTGCTGGGCTGTACTTCCGCTTATAATTAGGCCTCATACTCAAATATCATATACATTAATTTATTATTTCCTCACATGTCCTCTTATTATAATAAGTAATAACTAAACCTGCTTTTTGAAGTACTAACCAATATCACACATGTATCCATCCCCAGCGTCCTTTGCATTGTTCCAAGAGTTATTTCGTTTTGTTAATTAACTTAGGTATAATAGTACAAGATAATGTGTATGAAATTAATATAACGTGGTTGACGTTTAAAGTGAAGTTGATCAACATCAGACATTAATATATATACATCAAACACTGAAACGGATGATTCTATGCATAAATAATAAAGAGAAAATTGAGGAAAAGTTTGTTTTGTGTGTGTGTATTTTTTTTTTCTTGGTGGTTTGAAGGTATTTTCAGCGATAAGATGGATGTAATTTTAGAAAGTTAAATGAGGCGAAAATATATCATTAAGCACATATATCAATTGGTAATTGAATTAAGGTTCAATGCTCTTCTTAGAGAAAGAGCACCATGCTCTTTTAAATCTGGATCATTGGATGAACTGTTTCAACGGTTTAAATCTTTCAAACAATATTTATATATTTTAAAATTATAAAAAATAAAAAAATTTAAATGAATTTTAAAAGATATTTTTTTATAATCTCAAAAGATATTAATATTTTAAAATTTGTTAATAAATATTGTTTGAAAAATCTGGACAATTGAAGCAATTCATCTGATGGTCTAAATTTGAAAGAACATGCGACCTTAATCTGAAGTTGTCTTAACTTAATTAGAGATCTCGAGTTTAAATTTTTAAATATATAATTATATTAAAATTTGATAAAAAAATTTTATTAATTATTATAATTTTATTTAATTAAAATTTAAATTAATTAACACTTATAATTTAGTGTTCAAACACTACAATGTGATTTAAAAAAAAAAATGAGTCCAAAATAATGATTGGGCATAGGTGATGGTTGGTACAATGTATGATGTTTTGATTCTACCCACCAGCATCCCCTCAAATCAGGAATGCTTTTCGCAACACTCACCACAGACTAAAGAGTAAAGACAAGAAAGCTTTAAAATATATAGGCCTCATATTCATGGTTAAAATATTATTTTAATGCCTTAAATTTTTCTTTAATTTCATTCTGGTCCCTGTTTTCATTTGTTTCAATAATTTTATCCTAAGTTTTACTATAGTCCTTTAATTTTTGTGTTCTAATTTGGTTGACTTTTAACTTTACTTTAGGTCTAAATTTGGTCCTATAGTTTCACTTTAGATTTTATCTTGGTCCCTTAATTTTATTCATTCACTTTAGTCCCTTAATATTATCTTAGATTTCTCTTTGATCATCTAATGTTAATTTGTTTTATTTTGGTCCTTTAACTAACAATAAAAAAAAAGTGGTGATTTTTTGCTTAACTTTGAAAATCTTATGAAACTTTTTTGTTAAGAATTTCGGTGGTGTTGGAGAAAAGAAAACATCTGAATGATTTTTGTTGGTTAAAGGACCAAATTGAAGTAAAATAAAATTAGGGACTAAAGAAAAATCTAAGATAAAGTTACAAGAACTCAACTTGATCACGGTGAAACTCAAGGTAAAGTTAAATGATCAAATTGGAAAGACATAAAATTAAATAATCAAAATGAAGCCTAAGATAATAGTAAGGAATCAAATTGAAAATTAAATGACCAAAACGAAATTTAAGGCAGAGTTAAGGGTTTGAAATGATATTTTAGCTTAAATTAAATAATTTAATTAACAATATTACGGTGCAATAAACTCGAACATGGTTTGTGGGTGCAAGTGAAAAAAAAAAAGAAAGAAAAGAAACAATGGAAGAGTGGCAAGAATGTAAAATAATAGGCTCCTATACTTAAAAAGTATCGGATGCTCTTATTTCAACATAGATCGTTGAATATGTATTTAATAGTCTATATTTTTTTATTTTTTTAAATTATATTATAAATTAATCAATTTGATGATTGTTGATTAAAATTAAATAATTAATAAAATTTAAAAAATAAAAATAAACTGTTATATTAATAATCTATGATAAAATAAAAGTCTCTTATATGTTTTAAAAATACGAAGAAATCCGCTACCAAAATAATAACGGTGGATGTTGTAATTTAGTACGGCGACCCCATGTGGACACCAACATCGACCCCTCCACAACCCAAATATTTCATTCCGAGCTCAACTAATTAATGTATATATTATTCTCAGTCAATTAAAAAAAATAAAAGATTATTTAATTACGCATATTTTAGCGATGTGGGGACGGACTGGACTACTCCTCCATCTCCATTGTATACTTATCAAGGATATTATAGACATGGGAGGCAATTCGTCATCATTTTTTATGAAGTTGCGGATGCTTTTTCAAATTGAGCAACAGAATAAATAAGCACAGTGGATTGGGAAGCATGTGAGAACAATCATGCACAAATGTTTCTACGAAAGATACATGTGAAAAAAAGGAGGGGGAGGGAATAAGGCAAAGGTTACAAAAATTAGATTAGTCATTGAGACATTAATTCAACTATCAATATTTATTTTGTCAAAATTTAATATAAATAAATTTATAAGTCTTTTTATGTTTAGAGTTAGATAAGCAATTAAACATTTTTTTATATACATTTAACAATTAATTTTTGACTCGTTTATTTACTAACTGATTTACTGAGTTAAATAGTTGTACGAGGCACCAAAAACATTGAGGGGGTTGAGTTGGGGTGGGATTGGATCATTGGAGTTTGGAGGTTTGGTCCCCCTCCCCACTGCTGTGACTGATAACTTTTGACCTTATTAAAATGTTGTGCATTGGCATTGGAGCTCCCTGCCTTGTGATCAGGTTTCAAGTCTGATGCATCGACTTCTGTAACTTCAATTTCTTACCGCTTTTATTGCTGTCTCGTCCCTTTCCAACTCACCACTGTAACCTGGCCTGGCCCCTCTCCCTCCCCTTCTCTATACCCCACTCATTTCAAACTTTCCACCTTCAACCACACCCTTCAACATCTAATTTTACAAACCAACAATTTTAACCAAATTCAAACCATACTGTAACTCAAAAATATTAATTCAGAAATGCAGGTGTAGGAAGAAGACCAATGTTATTTTGAATAACTGAAAAGTAACTGTTACCATATTTGAAACCATAACCGTCATATTTATCCACTTATTTTGAAAGGTAAAATAAATCTAATAATATTTCAAGAAAAAGTTAAATTTCAACTCATTAGATAGGAGATTCACTATTTTCACTATGCTCGACTCACACTACGGGCACGTAACGTCATGAGGCCAGCACCTCTCTTAGTTCTTCATGAAGCTCATACAATTTGCACCGTACCAGGTCGACACTCAAGATAAGCACAAGGCCAACACCTTTTTTTATTCATTATCACCCCAAAAGTAATAAGTTAGGGTGTGTTTGGAAGAATTTATTTTGAATTTATCTGGCTTATTTTATAACATAAGTGTTTATACACGTATTTAGGAGAGTTTATAGAAATAGTTTATGATATTGTTTATAAGTTATTTTCAATTTATTTTTATAAACTTTTCATAATAACTTATAAAAATAAGCTGAAAATAATTTATGTGAAGTTTGCCCTTATAAACTCTTAAATTATTGAAATAACTTATATGTAGTGTTTATATGATAAGCGTTTAAGGTGTATTTAAAAGATTTTATTTTGAATTTATCTGCCTTATCTTATGATATAAGCACTCATTTCAAAAGGTTAATCTAATAGGAGAAGTAGTCTAAACTCTTATAAACGCAAGACTACTACCCTGTTGTTTAGCTGACACGGGACTTTGTTTGTATATCCTAACAATATGTTAAGCCAATATAACTGAGCACTCATCAGCAAAAAGTTTCCAATAATCAAAGTTTAATTAAGAGCCATAATCCTGTGAATAAGATATTTAATCCAAAGTTTTGAGTCATGTTGGTGACATAGGATTGGCCTAGTAAAGTAGATAAAGCTCTCACTGCTAATCAAGTAGGATTCCATGTTACAACAGAGTGATCAGTCAGTGATAGGCCTATTAGCAACAAGTTTAGTGCTTGTTTTAGGTTAATGGGGATGGCGGCTAGCAAAGTTCCACAACACTCAATATTTTCATTAGATTTGATTATACGAGTCATCAATTTTGTGATTAAGGCCACAAACATGATTAAGTGGGATTGACGTGACGCATAATTGTGTAATATTATATATAAAAATATAAAATTTATGAAAAATGAATATTAGCTTCGCCAATAACTTCGTCTTTTTGGTAATGAATCATGCTTTGGGAGAGAAAAAGAATATCCCCTGGCCGATTATTTAACCATTCGTGTTGGTTTATGTCAAGCATTTGACTGGCTCTCAAATCTAATGAGAGTAAGAAATTTAATAAAAATTGTCTTAGTGCCCTTTATTTCTTTATTTCTTTCATTTGGCAATGTCTATATATTATTATATGGAGTTTTATATATGTGCATACCTACCGCCAATATGAAAACATAATAACTAGCTGTGTTGAACCACAGATTTTTTAATCAAGAAATATATTAACCTTGAACTCGATGATCATTACTGTCAAACTAACATTGATTGGGAATTGAAGGATTAATTAAGAGTGGGTATGAGCCGAACCACCCATCAATAAACTTCACACAACCATTGTAAAATGATACCAAGGAGACTTGGTACAAATGGAATCCTTCCCATATATGAGTGTATGATTTACTCAAAAGAAAGTGGCCAAGAAAATAGAAAAGAGAGAGAGAGAGAGAGAGAGAGAGAGAGAGAACAAACTTCATGTTGGACATTATTATAAAATATTAAAATATATTAATTTCCTCCATTCAAGCTTCTTTATTTCATTTATATTAAGATTGATTTATGTTTTGAACGTTGGTCGTTGGCACATTAAGAATGTATTAAAGTTGTTTTTGGCGAATGTTTGACCCATCTTAAATTCCTTTATTTTGCTTTAATGTTTTATAAATATGGCCAATGGATATATTGAAAAAAGGAGAAATGGAAGCCAATGTATTTTATATGGAAAACCAACACTATATATGTGCATCTTTGAATATTGCAAGTGCGTGAATATATATATATATATATATATATATATATATAGGATATATTATTATTTGTGCGCCATTTTGGGTAGAGAACGTAAGTAAAAAAAAATTTTATTTACATTCTCTATATAAGAATTATAGATTGAACGAACGAGTTATATATTATTTTATTTTGGAGACAACAAATTTGTGTATCTTTTACACGAAGTGATATGCGTAAAAAAGACGAACTACTCCAAACTTAATTCAATATCAGTAATTTATATTTTTATTACTAACTTTTAATTTATTTTATTTTATATTTTTTTTTATTTTTTAAGATACTACTCTAACACTTTTTTTCCAATTATGCAGAAGCACTTGCTCATAAAATTACATTTTAAAAATTAAACTTGGGAGATTTGGTGGGCACCAGGATCAAGTGACCCATTTCTTACAAAGGCCACCCATATATTCAGTGACAACATAATGTTAAGGCGATATGAAGTCTAAACCTTCAACTAGTATATGTGTGTGTGTGTGTGTGTGTGTGTGTGTGTATATAAGTCATTAATATTTCTGTTCAGAAAATCATGTTCTTCCATCATTATACTCAGTGTTGGAGTAACTGCAATTTGAGGTATTCCAAGATCATTCAACTAAACCGCCCGAGACAAACTGCTGATTTAGTCTATTATATATGTGTCAATTAAAACTTGTTAATTATGTATTATATAATGATGAGTTGAAGATTACCAGAATAATCAAATGAAGTAAGATAAATCGTTGAAACTTGCAAATAATGCAAATAGGACAAACTGTTTTCCGTTTGTACCTCTGATACTTAAGTCAATGATAAACAAAATACGTATGCAAGATAATTGCTTGAGGATGGAATAAGTTACATGCTAGGATGGAGGCATATGCTAATTATAGTATACTAGCTGTACTTGGGGTTAGACATGGTACCTTGATCATGAGTACCATTTGACTTGTAGGCCTATTGACCTATATTAGGTAGTTTCGATTGAGATTTTGTATTTTAAAAAAATTATACTTCAGATTGTTTGAGATTTATCAACAGGACATTTAAAATATTTTTGAAACGTAGTATCTACACACACTAAAATCAATGTTTAAGTAGGCTAAAAATATGTACCATACCATACTTCAAAAAGAAAAAAGCAGTTGAAAAGTTGAATGGCATCCAGGAATGCATATACAGAGAAAATGAGTAAAGTGACATAGGTTAGAGATGATTAGAATTGAAGGGTTGCTTGAACTCCAAGGGGCACTGCAAATTGGGGTGTGTTTGTTGAAAAAGATAGTGAGGGAGACAGGCAATGATAACCTAATCCATTGTGATTCATGATTAGCATAATAGACAAGTGGTAGTAGCTAGTGGCGGCACAATATTACAAACTTCTCTGCGTCACCATGAAGCTTCCAATCATGGGGTATCTACTTTGTCATTTTCATCACCTCTACATTAATTACATGTTATTTAGGCATCCCTCATTTTGGCTCACTATCTTTCTCTCTCAACTTGCCATAAAAAAGCTACATTATTTTAAAGTTTCAACCTTGTTGCTTGAGGCCCTCAGCTGATGCGAAATCCAGCACCATAGAAAGTAATGTACGTATCTAGAATTGGATGGGACTCCAATTGCCTTTCGGTTTGAATTGTCTGGAATTAGTTTCAAAACTTGAGAGTTCAGTTGTGAAATTGGAGCCATTCATTTTAGATTAGGTAGTTGTAATTGTAATCAATTCAAAATAGACAATCACAAATTTGTAGCAAAAATTTGTAATTTTGGCGCCAACCACAGATAATATGCATTTTAATGATTGTAGGCAAAAGGGGAAAAAATTTATCAAATGCTGTTTGATTTAATTAGTTTGATATTTATTGTTTTTTTTAAAGGAACATTTTGAGTTTCAAAATTTATGAATGAAAAAAAAATAACATTTTCATAATTTGACTCAACTTGAATTATATTAATTAAAATCCAACAAACTTTTGAATATTAGTGATTTTAATTTACTAAGAATGAGCAATCTACAAAGTGCCTTTTTTTTTTAATGTTTGATACAAAACCGATTTGAATGCCATCTTTTTTTTTAATCAACAATTTTTAAGTGTCAATTTTGGGGGGAAAAAACGAAGATAATAAGAATAAGATGTGCTTGAGTTGTGGATTCTATAAATGGGTAAATGAGCTACCATTAAGAGCATCTACAATGGTAATTTTTAAAAGATTCTTAAATTTAAGAATCGGTTCTGATTTCGATTCACAACTATAATTCGTCATATTAGCTGTCACGGGTAAGAAATGTTTTTATACAAAAAGTAATAATAAAATAATCAACTTATAATAAATGTTAATAGAAATAAATAAATGTTAAAGTAGAAAAAGGTTGATTATGAGACTCATTTGTGAGTTCTTAAGAGGTTTACCATTATAGTAAAGAATTGTTTAAAGTACTAAATCGTTGCTTAAACTAATATAATGCTGTGAAATTTATAATAAAAACTCAAATGAAGTTCGCAACTATAGATTTTGTAAATATCTACACGTGAAATTGGTAAAAGTGTCCGCTTTCAAGGATGCTGTAATATAAGATAGTGTATTATCAAAGTTTTAAAATATATGACGACTGTTTTTAAAAGAGTCAAAATACAAAGGAAGCTATATCTATATCTTGTCCTCCTGATTTATCTGATTTAAATGAAGTGCATAAGTAGAGAAAGAGACTTGGACGCTTCACTCTTCGCTTTGTTCATTTTCTTTTTTCTTGTTATAATAGTAGTGCAAAAATTTATTTGATTTCAACTATTTTAATTCAAATTTTTATCAAACTACGTAGGTGTTAAATTTTTTAAGTACCTTTTTATTCAAAAAAAGTGAACTCGAATTCTTCCTCGATCTTATTAATATCAAGACCTCATTTTTCTCACGATATTGATGCATATGTATATACTCACACACATATGAAAAGAGAACTATAAAGAAAACAAAAACGGTGATGTTTGACGCAAGAAAAATAGCATTACGATTGTTTTTGGACATTAAAAGGGCCTCAGCCCAAACACAAACCTTGCACAAAACGACATGAACGACATTGTATTGAGAGGAAGGTTTGGGCCGGGCCGAGCTGGCCTTGGGATCATTGGTCTATGCAATCACAGCATCTGATTACGTAGTGGGCTCAGTCCAAAATATAAATTACGTAGTAGGCCATTTTGTGGACGTTTTTGGTAGTATTCCATATATCTATGGAGGCCCATTGCAGATTGAATGGTTCCTCCGTGGGGTCTGGGACCCTCCCACATAATTTGCTTCCCCTCCAATTTATTTCCCTTTTCATGGGCCTTCTGGGACGTGCAAATGCAATATTTCCTCTTATATTTTAACTTTTTTTGTTGTTAACAGTGATGTTAGAAATTAGTGAAAACTTATGTTGGGTGCTTAAAATATACTCTTGATTTACTCTACGTCATGTCTTTCTAACCTTTATTCGTTTTTGTTTAGAACTACGACAAGTTGTTAAAAAATTTTAAAGTATATTCATAGCTTCACTCTTAGTTTCTGAACTAATAAGACTAATATCTGAAATCATCATTTAAAGTAAAGCATCAGTATTCTATGCATTTTACATTCGACTCCGGCATTTGACCTATAAAAATAATGCATGTGTGTGTGTGTTAAGTTATAACTTTGGTCCTTAGAATTTTTCATCACATGAAAAATGGTCCCTAATAATAGAAAATGTTTGGTTGCCATTAAGTTATGTGAATGTGGCAAGTGATGTGGCCTTTATTTATTTACACATGTAAGCAAGCCTAGTCAACATTTTTCATCCAAGTCAGCACCATATCAACATCTTTGTTGGCATTCACTTGACGCATCACAACCAAAACACATCAAAATCCCTAACACCCTCTCAACATTGCTCATCCCACATCTCCGACTTCAGGAATGGATCTAAAAATTTTGGTTAGTGGGACCAAGAAATAGTCTATAAATATTATTACTAAAAAAATTATAAATATGCATAAGAGATAAAAAAAATAATATAAAATACACAAGATATAAACTTATTAGGTGGTGCCGTAGTGGGGTATAACTAATTTTTAAATTTAACTTTAAAAAAAATTATTGGGTGATGTACTTTTAATAAGTGAGTGGTCACAATTTACCATGTAAGGGCAATATTTAAGTTTTTGTGGGGGCAAAAAAAATTACCACACATATTAATTATAAAAAAAATTTCTTGTGGGGGCAGTTGCCCCTATAGCTTACAATGTGGATCCATCCTTGTCCAACTTGCTTCTAACATTCTCCTAACCACGGGAAGTGGTTTCGGTTTCTAAAAAAGAGAGAACATTAAGAAAGAACTTTCAAGACAATCAAGCTTTAACACACTTGATTTAAACATTAGAGTTGAGGAACACGTCGATGATGGAAATACAAAGCAATGGAAAATACTTGTAGCTATTAGTAATTTTCCTATAAAGGCTGACTCACATATTATTATAATTGTACATGATAAGCTATCAAATATTTACATATAGCATGAAATATTGACCTTAATAAAGTTTTAATTTTGGGCTTTATATATTAATAGAAATGGCTAGCACCCAAGAGGGAGTGAATTGGATTATAAAATCTTTTAAAGACTTGTTGGAAGTTTAAGAAGTTTTCTAAAACAATGCCAAACTTTTATGACAGAAAAATAGAGTATGTTCAAGATGAATATGTATGAAGTGCAATTAATCAAAAATAAAGCTTTAAACAATTAAGGAGATAAGGAAAATAAGATTGAATACGAATATTTATACTAATTAAGCTTATAATCAAGCTTACATCTAGTCCTCAAGACGACTACTTAAGTATTTCACTATAATCAACAAGTTTGTACAACTGGGTACTTGTGAGCCACTATAACAGAGATATTTTCTTTTTTAAGAGTGTCTTTTCCCCTTACAAAGTGTTTTTCTCCAAATACTAGATCAAGGAACCCATTTCTTGATCAATTCACTCAAAAAGAATAAGATGAAGCTAAGTTGACTCTCTTTGGTAGAGTAGATATAGCTTTCAAATCAATAAATAATTGGCAAGAATTAGTTTCAGAGAAATCAAAGACAATGAGAATGTATTCTTGTTCTTGTTGATTTGACACTCATTGTAGCTTATATTTATAGCTTAATGTATAAAAGATCCGTTGGAAGAAGATTAATAATGATATTTGCAAGATTTTTCAGAAAATAATTGCTATAACTAATGTCAATGTTCTAGCAGTCGACTGGTACCTTTTAATGAGGTGTCAGTTGACTGGTAAGTACCTGGCGGTCAATTGGTAGCTCTCTGTTGTCTTTTACAAAGTTGCTTCAACTCTAGCAGTCGAATGGTAGGATTGGAAGAAAATATTTTTCAAGACAGAGAATAGCAAGCAGTCGACTAGTAGTCCACCAGAGTCTTAGCCATTTTTAACCCGAGAGCAACTAGTCGACTTCTTGCAAGCAAGCAGTGTCGACTAGTAGCCTACTGGGACTTCTAAAAGATTCACCCAAGAACAACTGATCGACTAGTAGCCTACTGAGAGTTTAAACTTGATTTTTCAAAGTTTAAAAACTTTTAAGACCCAAGTAGAACTTATCTAGCTTTTGAAAAAGTTTTTCAACTCATGTAAAGTTTAAAAACATTCTCTTAATCATTTAAAAAGGAACTCTTGCCTTTCAAATATGTTTACAAAAGATCAAAGTCCTAAAAGGCTCTACAAAATAAAACTTTTGTCTTTAAACTTGAAGCCTTTGACTTGATCAAAATTCCTGAAAAATAGATGACGATATAACCAAATAATTTATATTTGAATTTGTCTGCTTTCATCAAAATTTAAAATTATTCTTTCAGATGCAATGGGGCTAATAATCTCTTCCTTTTTTATGGTGACAATTTAATTAAAATAAGATATAATTTTTAATAAAGAATTTTGATTCAAGAAAGTCAAAGTTCCGCCTAAATTTCATGTCCATTTTCTTTTTGAAAGATATATAATAAGTTCACAAACATATATATATATATATATATATATATATATATATATATATATATATATATATATAAAGTCAAAGTTAAACTTCAATATCCATAACATAGACCAAATGTAACATAAACTAAATGTTAGAAACTAAGATAAAAAACATAATATTATCACTGTCAATACGGGCCTAGGCCTGTGGGCCAAGTCCGGCCCGGTCGTATTTGGGCGAGCTTGGATTCCAAAAAATAGTCTTGTTTTAAAATGGGTCAAATGAGTTGTGCCAATGGCTACCAGCGGGCCAGCTCTATTTTTTTTTAGCTTTTTTTTTTCTTAGAAGCAATTAGATATCAGACCACAACCTAATTTTTCCGGCCTAGAGAAACAAAATCCCCCTAACTGCCACAACCCAGTAGCCCACAAAATCCCTAAGTCCTTAACAGCCAAAAATTTTGAAATCTCAGTCACAGAGTCACTAAATGTCTGAACCCCCAAATCGTCGTGTGGTTGCCTTCAGCCTTCCTTCCACCATTCCCTTCCCTGAGCCAGTAAGCCCTTTGCCAACCCATCACTGCTGCTGTTTCTGATTTGCCTTCGACTTCTCATTTTCGTCTCTTATGTGGCGACTTCCCCTCCTCTGGCTTCTCATTCTCATTTCCCTTCCCTTATCGTTCTCGACTTCCCCTCCTTCGACTCTCAGTCTTGTTTCCCTTTATCCATTCTCGACTTCCCTTCCTCCAACTCTCGGTTTTAGATCACGTAAAAAGATAGATGTGGTGCAGTGGTTGTAGTGTGTCTCGAGGGTAAAGCATTGAATTGGTTCCAGACTTCCAGTGGTATGAGAGCAGAAATGCCATCAACAAGTGGACAGAGTTTAAGCCAGAACTGGTTAATGATTACTCGCTTCCATCCAACACAAATAAGAATTGGGTATGAGAGATTAACGGCTCTAAAACAAGAAGTCTTCGTCACCTTCCAGAATTGATTACTCACTTTTAATTTGTCATTATTTCTTTTAAAGCCCGGCCTGCAGGCTGATGGGTAGGCGGGCTTGGACTTCAAAATCTAGGCCCATTCCCGGCCCGTTTTGACAGTGATACATAATATGAATTTGATGTAATCAAGGATAACCCCATTGCAGCCCAAGAAAAGGAGAACACTTCAATTGGGCCTCTAACTCGTTCAAGGGTTAAAGAGCTTGGACTAATTGCAGCCCAAGAAAGGGAGAACATTTCAATTGGGCCTCTAACTCGTTTAAGGGCTAAAGGGCTTGGATTTGGCTTAACCACTTTGTTGAAAGTGGAAGAAGTGTGAAAAAGATTGCATGTGAGATAGTTGCATTTGTTGAATATAGTTGTAGTCTATTACCTATGCATTTATTGTCTTTGACATTTAGCTACCTATGCATTTATTGTCTTTGACATTTAGCCTACACTACTTGACTTTTAGTTGATGCATTTAATGCATTAGTTGGAGTCTTTTGTCTTTTTGTTTTGGAGACCCTCTATAAAAAGGGTCCTTGCCATTTGTTGTAAACCATCTTTGAATCATATATGAGATATTGGCATTTTGCTTTCAAGAGGATTCTTGAGTTCTTTCTCTTATCTAACTTGTGTTAGTGGCGAGAGTGGCTAGATTTCTTATCACTCACATTCTTCTTTCTTGAGTGTGGCGAGATCAACCCATTTCTCTTAGTTGTGGCGCCCTTTGGCTTATCAATTGAGTGATTTGATTTCATTTGTTTGTTTCTTTCAACCTATCCAGAAAATCGATCAAGTGTTTTCCCTCCGAAAATCACATCATATTGGTATCAGAGCCTGGTTCAATTCAGGTTCTATTATTTGTTTTGTGTTTTGCCCCTTCGTGGAAAGCTTAATTTTATTCTGTGTTTTACCACCTACATGGAAGGCTTAGTTTTCCTTATTTTGTATTCTGCCACCTATATGGAAGGCTTAGTTTTCCTTGTTTTGTAATCTACCACCTACATGGAAGGCTAATTTTCTAGTCTGTTCATCTTTATCTTTATTTCTATTCTTGTGTTGTTCTATTTTATTCCAACTTTTTTATTTTAAAAAAAAATTCATCGTTACTGTTCATTGTTCATCGTTACTGTTTATTGTTAATCCGAGTGTAAACACTTAGAGAGTGAACCTACCCTTCACCAAACTCAAACCAACAAATTACAAATCACTATGACAGGAGAAAATAGTTCTGAAGTTCCTTTTGGGCTTAGCCTACAACAAGCTCAAATTGTTGGCCTACAAAGAGGTCAAGAAGAAATGATGGAACAAATAGCTCAACTAACCACTCAAATGGCTAGATTTATGGAGCTACAACAACAACAACCAAGAAGAGGAGCTTATGTTGAGCACCATAGAGAAGAATCTGAAGCTGAAGAAAGTGATCAACCTAGGCAAAGAAGGTAGCAGAGGGAACGTGATGCCAACATCAAAATGAAGATTCCTCTATTTAAGGGAACAAGTTCTCCTGAAGAATACTTGGAGTGGGTGCAACGAGTAGAGAAGATTTTTGAATATCAAGAATATTCAGAAGCTACCAAATGCCGACTTGCGGCCCTTGAATTCATTGATTATGCAAATCTATGGTGGGAAAATTTGAAGAATCAACGAAGAAGAGATGGAGAGGAGGAAGTTCGAAATTGGAGATTGATGAAAAGGCTCATGCAGAGGCATTTTGTACCTGATTACTACAAGCAAGAGCTTTATTTTAAGCTTCAAAGCTTGAGGCAAGGAGGTATGTGTGTTGAAGATTATGTCAAAGAATTTGAAACTTTGATGATTCGGTGCGAGCTGAATGAACCTCAAGAGCAAACCATAGCTCGATTTCTTGGTGGTTTGAACAGAGAAGTTGCTGACTTAGTAGAATTGCAGAATTATGTCTTCTTAGAAGATGTAATTAAATTGGCAATTAAGGTGGAGAGACAGAAAAAGAGAGTTTATGGAAGAACCAATGGAGTGTCTAAACCATTGGGGAGTAAACCTTTCCAAACACTTTCCCAAACCTCAAACACTACCAAAGGGAGTAATAAGGAGATATGGAAGAAAGAGCCGAACAAATCTGAAAGTTCTAAGGGGAAGGATAAGAGAGAAGACAACCAGCCCTCTAAAAGAAGCCGAGACATTAAGTGCTTCAAGTGCTTGGGTCATGGCCATATAGCATCCGAATGTCCTAATAGAAGAGTGATGATCTTTAAGGAGAACAAGGGGAAATAGAGAGTGAAGATGAAGATATTGTGGAGGAATGTGAAGAGGAAGAATATTTTGACGAAGAATAAGTTGTTGAGTATGCTGATGAAGGTGCTGCCTTGGTTATTAGACGTACCTTGAATATCCAAGCCAAGGTAGAAGAAGAACAGAGGGAGAATATTTTTCAAACAAGGTACACTATTGGAGGCAAAGTTTGTAACGTGATAATTGATAGTGGGAGCTACACTAACGTTGCTTCAACCACCTTGGTTGGAAAATTGAAGCTACCTATCATCAATCATCCCCGTCCATATAAGCTGCAATGGCTAAATAATCATGGCGAGATGAAGGTCACCAAACAAGTAAAGGTACCTTTCTCTATAGGGAAGAATTACAAAGATGAGGTATTGTGTGACATAGTCCCTATGGATGCTAGTCATCTTCTACTTGGGAGGCCGTGGCAATTTGATAGAAGAGCACTACATGATGGCTTCAAAAACACCTACGCTTTTGAGAAGGATGGAAAGAAGATTGTGTTGGCACCCTTAAAGCCAATACAAGTACAGCCGAAGGAGGATGTAATCGAGGAGAAGAAGCCTAGTTGTTTTGCTTCTAAGAATGAGTTAAAGAAGGCAATAAAAAGGGAAAACTTTGTATTATTGCTAATTCTCAAGGAGCTAAATCCAGAACTTGCAGAAAAGCTTCCTAAGCTTGTGAGGGAGTTGATAGAAGAATTTACGGATGTCTTTCCGAATGAGCTACCTAAGGGATTGCCACCCTTAAGAGGAATTGAGCATCAAATTGATTTGGTGCCCGGTGCTGCCTTACCAAATAAGCCAGCATATAGAATGAATCCAGAGGAGGCTAAGGAGCTAAAAAGGCAAGTTGATGAGTTGATTGAAAAGGGTTATATAAGGGAATCCATGAGCCCTTGTTCTGTGCCTACAAAGGATGGCTCTATGAGAATGTGTGTGGACAGCCGTGCTATAAATAAGATCACCATCAAATACCGCTACCCAATTCCAAGATTGGATGACATGTTGGATGAGCTGAATGGTTCCAAGGTGTTTTCAAAAATTGACTTGAAGAGTGGCTATCACCAAATCCGAATGAAAGAGGGAGATGAGTGGAAGACAGCCTTCAAGACAAAGCATGGACTTTACGAATGGATGGTAATGCCATTTGGGCTATCTAATGCCCCTAGCACATTTATGCGATTGATGAATCATGTGCTTAGATCTTTCATTGGAAAATTCGTTGTGGTATATTTCGATGATATTTTGATCTACAGTCAAAGTTATGAGGAGCATGTGCAACATTTGAAGGAAGTCTTGGAAGTGTTGCGAAAGGAGAAACTCTATGCTAATCTAAAAAAATGCTACTTTTGTCAAGACCATGTGATTTTTTTTGGCTTTGTAGTATCTCAGCAAGGAGTGGGAGTTGATGAAGAAAAGGTGAAAGCTATCAAAGAATGGCCCGTTCCAAGAACCATATCTGAAGTAAGAAGTTTTCATGGGCTTGCCTCTTTCTATAGAAGATTTGTAAGGGATTTCAGCACCATCTTAGCACCCATAACTGATTGTATTAAGGGAGGAAAGGAGTTCAAATGGAGTGATGCAGCCCAACGAAGTTTTGAGCTTGTCAAAGAAAAATTGTGTAATGCACCCATATTGGCTTTGCCTAATTTTTCTAAGACTTTTGAGATTGAATGTGATGCTAGTGGAGTGGGAATTGGAGCAGTACTTCTTCAAGAAAAGTGTCCTATAGCTTATTTTAGTGAGAAGTTGAATGGAGCCAGTCTTAACTACTCTACCTATGATAAGGAGTTCTACTTTTTAATTAGAGCTCTTGAGACATGGCAGCACTACTTGTTACCAAAAGAATTTGTAATTCACACAGACCATGAATCACTCAAACACTTGAAAGGTCAGAGCAAGCTGAATAGAAGACATGCAAAGTGGGTGAAATTTCTTGAAGCTTTTCCTTATGTGTTGAAGTATAAGAAGGGAGAAACCAACATTGTTGCAGATGCCTTATCAAGGAGATATGCTTTAATTTCCATGATGAATGCTAAATTGTTGGGGTTTGAATCTCTTAAAGACCATTATATGGAAGATTCGACACTTGCTTCTATTTATCTCGCTTGTGAGAAAATGACATATAAGGGATTTTATAGATCTGAAGGTTTTTTATTTCGCTTGGGGAGACTTGTAATTCCAAACTGTTCTATAAGGGAATTACTTACACGAGAAGCTCACGGAGGAGGATTGGCTGGGCATTTCGGTGAAACCAAGACATTGGAGATGCTGAAAGAGTATTTTTATTGGCCTAACATGATTAGAGATGTGCATCATGTGATTGAAAGGTGTATTGTTTGCAAAAAAGCCAAGAGCAAGGAAGCAGCCCATGGACTTTATACACCTCTACCTGTTCCAGATCAACCTTGGACTGATGTTAGTATGGATTTCGTGCTAGGCTTACCAAGGACACAAAGAGGTAAAGATTCGGTCATGGTTGTTGTTGATCGTTTTTAAAAAATGTCTCATTTTATTTCATGCCATAAGACCGACGATGCTGTGCACATCGCCAATTTATTTTTCAAAGAAATTGTGAGACTTCATGGCATTCCAAAGAGTATCGTGTCAGATCGTGATGCCAAATTTCTTAGCTACTTTTGGAAGACTTTATGGAGAAAGCTGGGAACAAAGTTACTCTTTAGTACTGCCTGTCACCCACAAACTGATGGGCAAACTGAAGTGGTGCACCGAACGCTTTCTACTTTGCTAAGAAGTATCATTGGCAAAAACTTGAAAAGTTGGGATGAATGCTTGGCCTATGCTGAATTTGCTTACAATAGAAGTGTACATGGTACTACTAAACACTCTCCTTTTGAAGTAGTTTATGGATTTAATCCATTGAGCCCACTTGATTTAGTACCATTACCACTTGAAGCTCGAGAATGCATAGATGGAAAAATGAAGGCTGACATGATAAAGAAGTTACATGAAAACATTAAACAGCAAATTGAGAAGAAGAACTCCATCTATGAGAAGACTGCCAACAAGAGAAGAAAATTTGTTCAATTCAGTCCAGGAGATTTAGTGTGGGTTCATCTTCGAAAAGAAAGATTTCCAAACCAAAGGAAGTCCAAATTAATGCCAAGGGCAGATGGTCCTTTCTGTATCATAGACAAGGTAAATGATAATGCATACAAAATTGATTTGCCTGAAGACTATGCTGTTTCTACTACTTTCAATGTGAGGGATCTTTCCCCGTACTTAGAAGATAAAGAGGACTTGGATTTGAGGACAAATCCATTTCAACCAGGGGAGGATGATGTAATCAAGGATAACCCCATTGCAGCCCAAGAAAAGGAGAACACTTCAATTGGGCCTCTAACTCGTTCAAGGGTTAAAGTGCTTGGACTAATTGCAGCCCAAGAAAGGGAGAACAACACTTCAATTGGGCCTCTAACTTGTTTAAGGGCTAAAGGGCTTGGATTGGGCTTAACCACTTTGTTGAAAGTGGAAGAAGTGTGAAAAAGATTGCATGTGAGATAGTTGCATTTGTTGAATATAGTTGTAGTCTATTACCTATGCATTTATTGTCTTTGACATTTAGCTACCTATGCATTTATTATCTTTGACATTTAGCCTACACTACTTGACTTTTAGTTGATGCATTTAATGCATTAGTTGGAGTCTTTTGTCTTTTTGTTTTGGAGACCCTCTATAAAAAGGGTCCTTGCCATTTGTTGTAAACCATCTTTGAATCATATATGAGATATTGGCATTTTGCTTTCAAGAGGATTCTTGAGTTCTTTCTCTTATCTAACTTGTGTTAGTGGCGAGAGTGGCTAGATTTCTTATCACTCACATTCTTCTTTCTTGAGTGTGGCGAGATCAACCCTTTTCTCTTAGTTGTGGCGCCCTTTGGCTTATCAATTGAGTGATTTGGTTTCATTTGTTTGTTTCTTTGAACCTATCCAGAAAATCGATCAAGTGTTTTCCCTCCGAAAATCACATGAGAACTGAAACAAGAAATACATAAAATAGAAATATTCTCCCCCTTTTTGTCATCACAACAATGGGTCTTCAATCCTCAATCCTCATGGCTCCTCTCTTCCTATTCGAAGATCACAAATCATGTCGGTAAGCTCTTGAATTTCCATATTCTGAGTTGAAGAGGTTGATTCCAAATTCAAGATCCTTGCATTCATAATCTCCATTTGGTCTCGCATCTCCCCCATACTATCCTATATTTCTCCCATCATGGAAATCATACTAGCTGAGTTGGCCATCAACTCATTCAAAATTCGATAGGTGTCACCAAGAGGGTTTGCCAAGGATGGTTTAGTTGTAATCTCTTCCTCCTCTTTATATCCTTCATCATACTCATCATCCATATCAAAATTCATTTCGGATTCCCTTCGTTCTCATGCTCTTTTAACAGTCAAGTTTTCTCCCAATCTTGTAATACCCCGGGTTCTCAGGTATTACTGTTGTTGATATATCGGTATAAATGTTAAAGTATGAAAGAAAATTTTTCATTTGGATAAAAGGGAAGCGACCTAAAAAAGTTTGGTACTTGGCAAAAATTCGATAAGTGAAGGGGATGAGGAAGGGGTAAGACAAAGGAAAATGAGGGAGATACTGATAATTTTAAAAAAACTTTTATATTGAAAATGAAGAGTGAATGTTGAGGGCGTGTGGTTTTTTTGAAGATGAAGTAAAATATTTGAGTTTGGAAAATTACAAACTTACTACCCCTACTATAATCTAGGCCGCACGAGTAGGCCAAGGGCATTTTTGTAATTTTTCACTCATATGGTTATATATATATATATATATATATATATATATATAGACACATTCAGCCCATTTTTCTCCTTACTCCTCCAAATTTTCCCCTTCTCTTTCCCAGTCCCTCTCCCTCTCACCTTCCATCATCAGTTCCATGGATCCCAGCACTCTCAAAGTCTCTAGCTATCATCCTTTGACATGATAGTGATTTCACGACAACCAAGTATCACTGATGGAGCTTGGAAAAGATCACCTTATTTCCTCCATTCTTTTCTTGTTTTCGGACATAGGGGTTTATGGATAAATTTGAGGTTCAAATGGTGAAATCTAAGTATGGGTGTTAATTTAAAACATCTCTATATCTTTCATAATAACAATGAGAGAAATCTAGAGAAATCAAACAAGAATTCATGGTTTTGGGGTTGAGAAACATAACAATTTAGAAATAAGAGAAAAACCTAGTTTTGGATGCAAAAATGGATGAATCTTAGTTGTGTTTGGATTTTGTTGTTTGGGGATGATTAATAATGGCTAGGAGTGTGGATTGTAACAACAAAATCATATAGAATGATCAAGTTTTGGGCCAGGTTAAGGATTGGAAAGGATTGAGAGTTTTTATTACTGTGATTTTTTGTTTCTGTCACGTGACTAATCAACTATTGTGTTCCCAATGGTTGATCAGCTACCTCTAGTGTTCTCTGTCTAGACCTGACCGAGACGCATTGATCGACTGGTAAGATATCACCAGTCGATCGATAGTTTCTGGGCTAGAATAACAGATCTGGCAGTGATGCACTGGTCGGCTAGTAAGGTGTCACTAGTCGACTAATTGCTTTCAGGTTGAAACTGGTTAAGTTAAACTAGTCGACTGCCAGTAGAGAGGGCAATCAAACTTTTACCACCAGACAACATTTTCCTTTCTTGTGGCCTTGACGTGTTTTAAGTGGTTTTCTCATTGGAATGGACCCTTAAAGTGTTTCCGCATCTCTTGGGATGGAACGGCTAGTTTGGAGTGGAGGTGAAGGATTTGTCTACCTTGCTTCTTTGTTCTTTCTCTTAAAGAATGCTTCTTTGAGTTATTAGTGATATGCATAAATTATTGTGATGAGGTAATATGAATGCATGTAAGTTAGTAAACGTGAAAACCCTCATGTAAGAGATATGTTGGGTCGATTTAATTGTGAATGAGGAAAATGAGTAGTAAGAAAACTAGGCATGCTAGGGAAGTCTTGGGGGATCGGCTAAGGTATGGAAATCTCGAATGCCTTATGTGTATACATATATTGGTGGTAATGGTGTGACGTTTATGTGTGTATGGCTTGCAAGAAAGTGTTGAACTAAGGCTACAACCATAGGATTAATGGTGTGTTATGTTCTATGGAACGATGTGTTGAGTGTATGTGTGTATATGTACAAATTCTTGTTAGGCTACTATGAGGGTACCTAATAAGTATGCATATACTTGGATAGGCCTGGTTCCACTCACGGCATAGAGAGTAGAGTGGCATCCACATATATGCCTACACGTAGAAATGATGTTATGAATGTATTGTATTAAGAACTAATTTGAGGTTATGTGTATGCATATATGATGTTTAGTCACCCCATGAGTTATCATTATGGGCACGTAGGCACGTATATTCACTCACTTATAAATTCTTATAAATCTCTTTTTACCTAAATTCCTAGAAATGTATTTATATATACACTCACATATATGTACTCCCCCTACCCTTAAGGAGGGGTTGTGTTGATATGTGTGGGTCCATGAGCCAATAAAGCCCTGCAGGGCAAGGGAGGGCTCGTAGAAACCTCACCCATGGGGAGATTGCTATAGATTATGGTTTAGATTGACATATGTGGGATTGTATTGGTGATGTGGGTAATTTGAGTTGTTCATGATTACGTGTGTTGTAATGTGCTTGTGCTTGTGGTTGAGGCCATGTAGCCGATATGCCTTCGGGGGGTTGAAAATTGGTAAATGTCGACGTGGACATGAACCAAGGCCAGAGGGTATACCAGTGGAGGCTGGATGAGATCCAAGCATGGGCCAAGATCCAAGCGAGCTTCCTTAAGGTTGATAGCATAAGTTGCCAGTGTGGGCATGAGTTAGGGCCTTTTTGTGACAGATTCAGGATCAAGAGTTGGCGGTTGCTTAGGGAATGATGTGATTGCTTGGAATATGATGCGCCAGTTTGGATGTTCGAACTTGCATGCAATTTTGCTAATATGTTGTAAGTTGTTGATTAATTGTGCTCTATGAATCTTACTTTGGTTTTGGCATATTGTGGTATGTTGAAATGAGTGGGTTGGGTGGTTTATACATTTTGTTGTGATAAAAGGGGCAGGTATACATAGCTGGTTGTGGTAGACCCCTAGTTACGGACGGACAACATGGGTGTGTAGTATGGAGTTAATTATGCATTGGAATGTATATATGTATATGTTTTGTACTTGAATTATACCTAGATGAGATTTGATGGAAGTAATCGTGCTAGAAAGCAAGGGTACACGACACTTTAGTGATGAACTGTGTATAGTGAGTGTGAGATCAAGGTACTAGTAAATGTACTGTAATGGCATGGTTGATATTGATTATTGATGATTTGCTTTGTGCATACTGGTTGGGAAGAATTGTTGGGGTGCTTGTGCATGTTATTTGGCTGTAGTTATTTGCTCTTGATATGTTTATCTATCTCTAGTTCATATGAATGTATCATTATGTGTAATATCCCAAGAATTTATATGAATATTTAAAGCCTATTTTGAAGTTTAGTGAAAAATTTAATTACGTGAAAAATTTTCTTTTTGAATTAGTGAAGAAAATGTGAGAATAGAAATTTTTTTTTTTAATATCGTTGAAAAGCTCTTTGAGTCTAGTTTCCAATGGTATAAGTTTCATCTGGATATTCATTACCAGTTAGGAGTTATGATTTGAGAAGTGGATAAAGGTCGAGAGTAGTGGTAGGAAATTTCTCTATTTCGTAACCCTGATGGTTTTTATCTGGTTACAATAGGAATGGTCAAGTGCAAGGTGGGAGTGCTGAGAGCATGAAATCCAGGTGAGTGGGTTAATACTTGCTATGATTAAATATATGTTATTGACTTTTTGCATCATAGTGGAAATATGTTGTATATCCAAGTTTGAAGAGGATGATGTGGAACGATGAGGCATAAACAATTGTGAAACGTGTCTGGTAATGTATATAATTATATTTTCTTATTTTCCCATGAATGGAGGTTATATGATGGATTGTGAATGGCATGTGAACTGAGTTGAATAATTGTTCTATTTTATGGGTTATGTTATATACATGCTATGTTGCTAGAACCACATTGATTATGTTGTGGCTTGAATTGTAAATGACTGAGTTGTGTATGTGGCTCAAGATTATGATTGAGGATGTTTTTATATGTGATTGTGATTGTGTTTGACTGGAAATGAAAGGCATGGTGGTGCACCCCATGGAGAAATCTATGTGAAGCTATAAGGGTGGAGAATATAAATGGAGCGATAAGGGTGGATGCGGCGGGGGCCGCGGGCAACGATCCAGAGGTATTCTGGACGACCCGGTTGGTACGGGAATTGTGTGTGAAAATGATTTCATCGATTGCTGTTGTGAATTTTGAATTTTGTTGAAATGCATTTGATTCACTTGGATATTGTTGTGAAGTATTATGAATAATATTATATCATATGATGATCGATCTACGTATGATTGCTGCATGTTATCATTATGATGCATGATTTTTATTGTCATAGTATTGTGTTATCTACTCACTGGGCACGTGGTTTGCTCATACCCCTCTTATTGATATTTTTTTTCAGAGTTGACAGCTGAAAGTAAATATCGGAACAAGGAATTATGGATCCTTAGTCCATAATTACCTTTTCATTTGTTTAGGATAAAGGTATAATAGTTAAGTTTTATTCTAAGTTGTATAAATCTAGAAATCTCTGTAATCGGGTAGGTTCATTCAGTGATGTAATGTGAGTAATTGTAGTATGTATACAGAACTCGTTTTGGTTGCATGAAAAAGAATTGTATGATTTTTTTTTAAGAGAAAGATAGGCTTACGGAGGTGAAATGAAATTCACTTTCCGTGCCGGTCACGTGCTCAAATTTTGGGACGTGACAAGTTGGTATCAGAGCTTTGGGATTAGGTCTCCTACCGATTACAGAGTAAGGTAACCTTAGTGGGATCTCCTCTATCGTGGTGAACCCGGGCACGACTATAGAGAGATGGCTCCATTGAAGGTCCTGTAGGATGTTTTCATTTCCTTTCCCTCCGAGACTTGTTTTTTTCTTAGGAATTATGTTTTTAGTTTTAGTTTTAGACAGATATGACTATACTTTTGAACCCGGTAAAGGAAAGGTTATTATTATTTTGATTCCATTGCTGTCGGATCAAATTGTATGTGTGGGGCTTTATATGTTGAATTCATGATTGATTTTGTGTGAATGATTTCCTTTATCTTTCTTAATTTTATTATTACTATTTTTTTTAGTATCATCCCATAAAAGAAACCACTGGCATTAAAAGCGGAAGGATTACATTGCAAAAAAAAAAAAAGAAAATTACTCATGCATGAGTAATCTAAAAGCGAGGTGGTCTCGGATTAGGAGGGTTGTATTGTATCATCACCCCTCGACCATTCCTTGGAGCGAGAGACAGAGCAATGTCGCGGAGGGTAGTGTAAATCCCATTCATACAATCAACACTTCTTTGCTGTTGATTGCAGAAGCACTGGGTAGACCAATAGAAGAACCTGTCTATTCTTGAAGTCATTTCTGCATGATTGCGTTTAGTTAACTTCTCCAGGTCTCCTATCATCTTTTTCAGATTTTTCACCTCCTGCTCTAGACAGGCGATTTTGTCCTCCGAGGTATGGGCCGTGCTAGTCTCCTCAGCTTCCTCGTTCTTCTTCATTTTCTTCTCCATATGCTTCTCTAAAGACCCTTCAAAAGGTCTTTTGCCCTTGTCTTTGCCTAGACTTAAGTTTAAGTCGAGCTCTTCTCTCTTGGCATCCACTGTGAGATCAATGTACTTCCTTGTGGCCATGATTTGAAAAATTTAGAAATTTATGTGGGAGTATGAGAAGAGAGGAACGCTGGGAAGTTGTAGGCTCAGATATGATTACTCTTTGTGGTGTGGTAACTGAGAACGTTGGGACAGTTCTTATAGAGGAAAAATTTGAACTTAGAGACAAAGAAGATATCTCTTCGCCGCACCCTACACGCTTAACCTATGGATTTCTGCAAGCTGGAAGCTAGGAGTCTAGGGTAGGCATGCACACCAACAACGCGTCGCATTAATGGCAAAACCACGAAAGTCAATATTCGGTGGATTTGCGGCCGATTTACACTTGGTTTTTCCATTTCTCTCGTTGGCATTTTCTGAAATTGAAGGAAGTCGACAATGTAGCCATTACAGAGTGTCTTGGATGTTTTCACGATGAACTAAAATGTATTTCTATGCTTTCTTGTATTGTTCTTGAAAGCCTTCAGTTAAGTATAATATACATGATTGATTGAATTATACTGTGATTATATGTATCTAAATACATATGATATGTATGTATGTTATTCATGCATAGAGAGTGAAGGCTATTTGTTATGGCCAGGAATAATATGTAATGATTCTACATACATTCAGAGAATGTGAAGTCTGAAATTTAAAAGAACTTGAATAGATGAAAATATATATAGATAATGATGTATCTCTATGTTTATACATATATACATATATGCTCGTAGAGGCAACTGAAAGGTAAAATTTTTCTCTCACTTTATGGAACGCTTGATGTGTAGATGTGAGAAGTTTTTATTTTAATATGTATGTTTGAAAATGTGTAAGCTTAGGGCAAAGTCACGGATTAGAAACCTAGATAAGGTTAATATGAAGCTACCCGTTCATGGAGTAATATCTCGATTTAGAATTATTGGATATGACAAATACAGAGTTAGGAAGTCATAAATTGAAGCGGCGATTAGTTTAATAATTTGAGCAAGAGTCAAAAGTTAGCCGAAATTTTTGAGAAAATCTTTTGTATTTGATTATATTTTGTTATTTTCTGGCATGCTTATCAGAGACCGTTGGCATTGCGTCGGATAAGGTCTGTAGGTCATCTTTAGAGTATGATGTAAAGGTTTTGTAGCCCTAAATTTCGTCTATATATAATGGATGCCCCATTACGCTGCTCACTACACTAAGAGTTTATATCTATAAGCTTTCTAGCATCAAACTTCTCCTTTTGTACAACCTTTATAGCTCAGAAAAATATGGCCGGCAATAAATCTTTCAATTTAAACTTTGAGGCTGGCAAGGTAGAGCTGGATCTAAATCTTAGCCTGGAGAATTATAAGATAAGAGATCCATGGAAGAGTCACCAGAGGCTAAGAAAAGAAAAAGGGATGTAGTAGAGTTAGAGGATGTTAGCACAGCAACATCTTCTAATAATGAGCTTGCGCTTATGAGACAAAAGATGGAGGACTTGGAAAGACTGATAAACCGCCACTTTGAGGACCAGGGGAGATTGATAAATCGTCTCTTTACAGAACAAGAGAAGCTTTTGAACCGTCATTTTAGGGAATTGGCGAATAGAGTTGATAGACATTCGATGTTTGCAACTCAAAATTTTCGTGACCAACAAGCGAGATGTATTGACTGTATGAATGGAGTGACTTCTGCACTTCACCAAATTTCCCAGACGTTTCCTCCAGAAACTCTTTCTAGGCTGCAACGATTAACTTCCTCCTTAAGGTCTGAAGCACCTTCTTCTTCTAGACCTGGAGCACCTTCTGCATTTCAAAAGCCTCCTCGTTCTTAATTTATCTTTTCTTTTGTTTGTACTTAAAGCTGATGTTTGATCTAATGTTTACGTATGAAAATTATCTGTTTTGTAAATCAAGTTCAGTTTGTTGCTTGTAACTTATGTATTAGAAATAAAAAATTTTCGTATTTGATTTTTTTTTGTTGAGGCAATTCTTTTACTGAAGAAACTTGAGAAATAAAAATATGTTGAACTTGTTATATTTTGTACTTGATTGTGAAAATTCCAGAAGAGACAATGAGATATAGACAAAATATCTGCATTTGTTTCAATCTTGAGTTTTGAATTCGGAGGACCGAATTCTATTAAGGGGGGAAGAATGTAATATCCCAAGAATTTATATGAATATTTAAAGCCTATTTTGAAGTTTAGTGAAAAATTTAATTACGTGAAAAATTTTCTTTTTGAATTAGTGAAGAAAATGTGAGAATAGAAATTTTTATTTTTAATTTAGGAAATTTTTACAAATTCTCAAGGACTAAAGTGAAAAGAAAAGAAAGTATAGAGGACTTTTGAAAAATGACCAAGTAGGAACCCGAGAAGAAAAATAGAGCTTATGGGAATGAATTATGAGTCCGGTACCGAAAAGATGATGGATTCGAGGTTAAAGTGGAGTTTGAGACATCGAGAGGGATTAAAGTGAACAAATCTTATAAGCTAAGGTGGCTATGAGCGATTTTATCGAAAAAGAAATTGGTGGGGCCCACGCGTATACACTTCTCCTTATTCTTTTCTTTTTCTCATTCTCCCTCCCGTAGCTTCACTTTCTCTCTCTCTCGATTATGCTTGCAAAGGAATTTCTTCATCAATCATTCATGCAATTTTTGCTTTGGGAAGGAAGCTATGAAAGTTAGGATGATTGGTAAGTTGATGTTCTTCTTCTTCTTCCTCTTATTACAAGATCAAATCCTTGGTTATTATTTTTGCAAAATTTTTGTAGAATATTTTAATGGATGAATTTAAGTGTGGATGTTAATCTAAAACATTCCTAGGTGGTTTATGATGTTATTAGAACAAGAAATTTGGAGAAAACTATGAGAAATTTGTAGAATTTGGATATTTGAAAAAGTTAGTGTTCTTGATGAAAATTTGAGATTTAAGCTTGGATTGTTGGTAGAAATTGGGGGTTTTGGTGTTAAAACACTCCTTAGACATTAAGGATGAAAACCCATGGAAGAAATCAAAAGAAATGTTGTTTTAGATATGATTTTTGGATTTTTGGATGAAGAACACGAAGAACATCGAAAATTTTCCCCAGAATTACTGTTCACCGAGAAAATTTTTTCCAGATTTTCTCGTTACTGTAGCGTTGACTCGGTCAACGTTACTGTAGCGTTGACTCGGTCAACGTTACTGTAGTTGCGTTGACCGTTGACCGTTACTGTAGCATCAGTTTTTTTTTTTTTAATATCGTTGAAAAGCTCTTTGAGTCTAGTTTCCAATGGTATAAGTTTCATCTGGATATTCATTACCAGTTAGGAGTTATGATTTGAGAAGTGGATGAAGGTCGAGAGTAGTGGTAGGAAATTTCTCTATTTCGTAACCCTGATGGTTTTTATTTGGTTACAATAGGAATGGTCAAGTGCAAGGTGGGAGTGCTGAGAGCATGAAATCCAGGTGAGTGGGTTAATACTTGCTATGATTAAATATATGTTATTGACTTTTTGCATCATAGTGGAAATATGTTGTATATCCAAGTTTGAAGAGGATGATGTGGAACGATGAGGCATAAACAATTGTGAAACGTGTCTGGTAATGTATATAATTATATTTTCTTATTTTCCCATGAATGGAGGTTATATGATGGATTGTGAATGGCATGTGAACTGAGTTGAATAATTGTTCTATTTTATGGGTTATGTTATATACATGCTATGTTGCTAGAACCACATTGATTATGTTGTGGCTTGAATTGTAAATGACTGAGTTGTGTATGTGGCTCAAGATTATGATTGAGGATGTTTTTATATGTGATTGTGATTGTGTTTGACTGGAAATGAAAGGCATGGTGGTGCACCCCATGGAGAAATCTATGTGAAGCTATAAGGGTGGAGAATATAAATGGAGCGATAAGGGTGGATGCGGCGGGGGCCGCGGGCAACGATCCAGAGGTATTCTGGACGACCCGGTTGGTACGGGAATTGTGTGTGAAATTGATTTCATCGATTGCTGTTGTGAATTTTAAATTTTGTTGAAATGCATTTGATTCACTTGGATATTGTTGTGAAGTATTATGAATAATATTATATCATATGATGATCGATCTACGTATGATTGCTGCATGTTATCATTATGATGCATGATTTTTATTTTGTCATAGTATTGTGTTATCTACTCACTGGGCACGTGGTTTGCTCATACCCCTCTTATTGATATTTTTTTTCAGAGTTGACAGCTGAAAGTAAATATCGGAACAAGGAATTATGGATCCTTAGTCCATAATTACCTTTTCATTTGTTTAGGATAAAGGTATAATAGTTAAGTTTTATTCTAAGTTGTATAAATCTAGAAATCTCTGTAATCGGGTAGGTTCATTCAGTGATGTAATGTGAGTAATTGTAGTATGTATACAGAACTCGTTTTGGTTGCATGAAAAAGAATTGTATGATTTTTTTTTAAGAGAAAGATAGGCTTACGGAGGTGAAATGAAATTCACTTTCCGTGCCGGTCACGTGCTCAAATTTTGGGACGTGACATTATGCTAGATAGAGCTTTATCAGTAAGTTATATAGATTAGACTCACTCCCTCACAGTTTCAAGTATCAAGGATGGTTGTGTTCAACATATCAAGTGGTGAGGATGCCTCTTCATTGTTTGGGGTACGGTATTGTCATTTATGTCTAAGTTAAATCTTTTAATACGCTCTGTACTCGAGTAGGCCACCTAGGTTTTATTTATCTAGTTTGGGATAGTTTTTGAAATATCAAGCTTGCGGCATTATGAGTGACATGCCATTCGTGTCGGTCACGGACTCAAATTGGGGTCATGACAAATCTTCTCCAAGAATTGTTAACTAAACAGAAGTTCATTATTCTTAATGAGTTATTGTAAATGATGGAGGAGTCTTCTCTATTGTGAAAGTATGGATTGATGTAAAAGGCTTTCAGAATTTTGGAAGCAATTACAGCATAAAAAAGAGGGAATTTCTTTCTTGCACAAGATTTCATTCTTTTCATTGTGAAGTAAGGAATATTTATAGGCTGTCCTTGCATAAAGCATGCCATTGCAAAGAATTCGGACTCACTCCTGCAAGCCCAATTACCCGGCTTGTTTACTAACACGTAAGTTATCGCACTTAGCAATAGCTTATCACTAGCCTCTATATTATTAACTCGAATTTCTTAACCAGAATATTCAATTTCCCTCATAATGGTTTTGTAAACTTTTGCCTTACCAGAAAAAGAAGCATTCAAAGAATTCTGGTCTTGGTGTAGGAATTCCTAAGATTTCAGCATACTTCTTTTCATCCATGATAATTTTCTTCTCTCTTAACCTCATAATAAAGCTTCATTTCCCTAACTCTATACTCTAGGGTGGTGTAAAAAGCTTTTACAATTTTAGCAGACTAAAACCCCTTATACTTAATAAAATTTTTTTGTCCCAAATTTTTCAATAATCCAACAAATTCCATATTTTTCTCAAAGAAGTATTTCGAATATAAATACTTGCTAGGAATAACTTCCCTACTCTCAAATAAATCAACATACCTTGTTTTTTGCTATAAGGTAGCAAGAAGATCCCCAATAGTTTGATTAGAGGCATTCTTCATGCGAGCACACTTAGTATTAGACTCAGAAGCCATGAAAAAGGTGAAGGAGCAACTGGAAAACGAAGGAAACTTGAGAAATTGCACAAAGGGGTTCAAATGGTAGAATCTCATGCGAGAAAGACAAAGACAAAGAGCTTTGCAATTGAAATATGATTTGAAAAACCTCAGATCCTTTTTTATATTTTGAGCATCAGTACCCTAACAATCAACTAGCAGAGCCCTAGTGGTCGACTGCTTGTAGTAAAAATTGGAGATTTTTGATAAATGAGCTATCGGTCGACCTTCAAAGGGCTCTCGGTGCTCATTTTGAAAACCAGTAAGCTTCCAGTCGACTGCATCACCATTGGTAGTTGACTGGCAACTTCTGCAATTTTAGAAATTTTAAATAGAGGAGACCCAGTCGACTGGTAGTCTACTGGAGTCTTAGCCATTTTTAACCCAAAAGCAACTAATCAACTGCTTGTAATCAAGCAGTCAACTGGTAGCCTACTAAGACATTTAAAAAATTCACCTGAGAGCAACAAGTCGACTGGTAGCTTATTGGAAGTTAAAACTTGATTTTTCAATGTTTAAAAACTTCTAAGACCCAAGTAGAACTTATCCATCTTTTCAAAAAGTTTTTTCCAAATCATGTAAAAAACATTCTCTTAATAATCTTAAAAAGGAATTCTTACCTTTCAAATAGTTTTACAAAAGATCTAAGTCATAGAAGGCTCGACAAAATAAAACTCTTCTCTTTATGCTTGGAGCCTTTGACTTGATCAAAATTCTTGAAAAATATATGACAATATAATAATGAATTTATATTTCAATTTATTTGTTTTCATCAAAATTTAAAATTGTTCTTTCACATGCAATAGGGCTAACATGTATATGGTTATATTTTAAAATAAATTGGTTTAGCCCAAATGTGTAGAAACCTTGTCAGGTCATTACTATTGTTGATGGGCCAATAATAATGGGACTTAAGGAAATTAAGGTTGTGGTTTCCTAAAGAAAGTAGTATATATATAAGTTACTGATTGTCATTTGATCATTCACATTATGTGAAAGTTCTGTGTGAGACAATAACTACTTGTCCTTGGAAGAATCTTTTCTCTAAATAAACCTTTTCACTTTTAATTGATTTATAACAATGGATCAATGTATGTGTAATACCCATGAAAAATAAAATATAAATGCGTGTTTTCAAACTACTGTTACTATTTCAGTATACAGTACTATTCACCTGTATAATACTATTTACGTATATGGTACTGTTCATTTATACAATCAAAATATCAAATACTAGATGTGGTTTGGTCATAAGAGAAAACTAGAAAGAAGTTTGTAGGAGAAAATGACGTTTTATGTGTAAAAATACCCTCAGGGACTAAATTGAAAGGACTGAATTGAAAAGAAACTTAAAGGTTTAAGGTGAAAGGATAGTTTTCCCTTTAAAGTTTTTAATAGTAAATAAACGAAAATTTTCATTATTAGAAATGTCATTTTCATGAATAGTAAATTGAATATTTTATTAGTGCATAGTATCAAATAGTACCCTTGACTTTTGTTATAAATAGGCCCTTCCATTTCACTTCTAAACTCACACCTTCAACTTCTCTTCTTCCCTCCTTAAGTTTCTCTTGCTCCGACGCTAGGCTTCTGAGATTTTGGGCCTTTCCGTTTTTGCTTAGGTAAGGATACTATGCCCTTTCTATGTCTTTCAAATTTTAGAAGTTATTTTCTTAAGTATGCTCTGTGGTTGCGGCTTTGGCCGATCTTCCACATCAGAAAAACTGTCGTTAGCTGTTATTTTGATTCTCTGATTACCGAAATAGAATATAATCTGTGGAGAATACATGTCTAGGAAAGTTCTGGCTAAGGAAAGACCTGGTTTTTAAGTGTATCTAGTGTGACCCTCCACTCTTTCCTGGAAACTTACCTGGTGTACTCTTTTACATATTGTATTCTGTATTTCCGGTATGAATAGTACCCATATGTATAAATAGTGGCTGTATGAATAGTACCGTACGTATGAATAGTGACTGTATGAATAGTACTCGTATGTATGAACAGTATCTGTACGAAAACGATCTTAACGTATTTTCTGTAATCTTTCATGAAAATCTCTGTAGCGGAACACTGAAATTCACCTGCGTACTCTTGTCCGTAACGATTTAGAGAAGTGATACTCGTACGGAATCCAGGTGAGTGAAACGACCCTGTTTTAATAGAGTTTTAGCATTACTAGTGATAAAAAGTATGTCGTAGGACACTCCCAAGATTCATAGGGAGAAATTGGATTCAGAATGACGAATATAATGAGATAATTAATCCAGAAGTATGGATAAGACAAAGCAAGTATCTCATGATGATATGAAATTTGAATCATATAGTTATATATTATACCTGTTATATGGATGAGTATTATATTGTGCTTCTGATTATGATATGAACTGTTGTACTATTGATTGTGATTGAGCGGTACAGTACCCCCTCTCACGGCAAGGCGGAAAACCCGGGTTAAAGGGTGTCTTGACCAATGAGTGTGGAGACAACGATTCCCTCAGTAGGGATATAGCTCGGATTGGTGATAAATCCGTGAGGCGCCCTAGCTAAGAGGATGAGGTTGTGCGTCATGGCGGAAAAATACAAAATTGGTGAGCCGGCCTGTGTGCGCTCTCCGGGATATATTGCCATTGACGAGTACTAGTATCGTTTGTTGAATTGGATGAATTTTTCTTGTATGTAATTTCTAACTATGTCTATTGGTTGAGCTTGAGCCTTCGGATATGCTTGCATGACTGGTGATGTATTTGAATTTTATTAACGCGAGGCCGATTTGCTCACTGAGTTTAAAAGCTCACACTGTTTGTACAAACTTTTTGTTCAGATCAGGTTGCCGCCGAAGTACATCCGCTAGAGGAGTAGATCACGTTGGACCTTCCCGCTGTCGGGTAGGCCCTTCTTTTGTTATACAGTATGTTGCTCTGTAACCGTCTAGGACATCTAGGTCAGGGGTTTGGTATTTGGCTTGTATTTCAGTATGATAATGTGTTTTGTACTAAGGATCTATTATTAATTAAGAAAATCTGATGTATTTTCTTTGTATTTATTAAGGAATGGTATTTTGAGAATATAGAGATAATGACTAACAATTTTACTTGTGGGAAGAATTTATCGAAAGGCTTACAGTGATGGGATATTCATCATTGTGCCGGTCATGTGCCTAGAAAATGGGTCGTGACAGTATGCTTTTCTTTTCTTTTCTTATCCTTTTAGATTAAGTGATTAATAATGCTTTATAGCCTTTGTAGAGATTTTGGGTAATATTCACAACTCTAGGTTTTTAAGTTATACTATATAACTATTTGGGATTGATGATTTTAATCAATTCTTGTGTAATTGAGTTGTGTTTACTCCATGAAGTGATATTAGAAAATGGTTTTTAAAGATTATAACGCTTATTAATCACTAAGATTTGATTAATTTTGTGCGTTTTGTGAAAATCAAACTATTTTGGTTTTTTGTTATATAACTCATAATTTTGAGTTGATTTTTGTGATGTTGAATGAGTTTTTGATGTAATTGATCATATATTTTGAAGTTATATGTGATTTTCAAATATTTCCCACAGAATTTAACATCACAAATGCATGTTTTGGATTAAGGGTTCTTATGTATATATATTAGATGTAACTATTAATTGGCATGTTTAAATATGTAAAATGCTAGTTTGGATATTTTGATGTATTATTTGAAGTGATTAATTGTATATCTTGTCCAATTTAGATATGGGTTGTAAATATGATTTGGCATATTTTGACTTGAATAAACATGCTAAAGACCCTTTTGGTATAGTATTTATGCAAGATATGAAAATATTCAATTAGTTAAAAAAAATTTAGAGCAACCCCTACTTTCTATTATATTTAGAAAGTTTTCTTTTTTCTCACTTAACAGACAATTCCTTCTTCAAAACCTATAGTACTATAACATTTTAGTGTCAGCCATATTAAACTAATTTTAAAATTGAACAAATTATGAATAATAGGACTGTAATTGTGTGATATTAGTAAATATTTAAATTAGTTTAATGACTTTTTTCCCATTCCTATTGACCTAATAAATTAAAAACATATCAACAACTAAAAAAATGACAAAAACCTAAAAATTTTATAGGATCGATAAAATCATAAAATTATAAGATTTAAATCAAGATCCTACTTATATCCTAGCAAATTTAGATCTTACATAAGATTAGAATTGTTCGAGTTATTTAGAATAGTAAGATCTTAAAATTTTAGAATTTAGATCGAGATCTTAACATTCTTGTTCACAGATCTAGGGTTTTAAGTTATATTATAGAACTATTAGGGATAGGTGATTTTAATCAATTCTTCTATAATTGAGTTGTGTTTGCTCCATCAGTAGCCCCATGGAATCAGATGAGTTTCTTGGTTCAATTAAGAATCGCATTGTGCTGAATGGAAATCCAGGTTGGGACAAAAGGAAGATGGAAGCGTTCTTTTTATCAAAGATCAAGTTGGTGATGTTGGTTGAGCGACACTGGGAGGGTGTTAATTAAAGATTTTGATGCTTCAAGTGAATGCCAACAAAGATGCTGATGTGATGCTTACTTAGATGAAAAATGCTGACTAGGCTTGCTTACGTGTGTAAATAAAGGCCTCATCATCTGCCACATACACATAACTTAATAGCTACCAAATATTTTCTAGTGGTAGTGACCATTTTTTCATGTGATGAGAAACTCCAAGGACCAATGTACAAGGAATCAAAGTATAGAAATCAAATTATAAATTGGAATAAAATATAGGGGTCAAAGTTATAATTTAATCATATATATATATATATGATTTACATCCATTTTCTTATATATCTCGTAGTGAATCATTTACAGTAACTGTGGAGGATTATTTTGAAAAATATAATATAAGTTAGCCACTGAAGCCAAAACAATCCAACTAAGTTTTTTCTTAAAAATAAAATTAAAGAGTTGTTTTTGAATGAAAAAAAAAATTACAGAGAGCTCAAGAGTTCAATCTCTCATTTACTAGATATGCCTCAAAATTTGTATATAATTATTAAAAGGAAAAAATTACACGCAGTTTCATATATACTTGTTCTCTAATTTTTTAATTTAAATATAATAAGTATATAGTTCTTCAATCAAAATATAATAAACGTATGATCTTTAAAAAAAATTCACAACTGCATTAAATGAGTGGTTTTTTTAAAACACTTTTTACACATATTCTATTTTTAATAAAAATAAAAAAATACTTGATATAAAGGGAAGCACACAGGAGGAGACTTGAGAGTCGTTGGATCTGTGAGATCTAATGACTCTTATTTATTCAGTGTACTTTCTTTTTTTTAAAAAAAAAATTATTTTTACAAGTATCAATTGATCAAATAATGATTGTAAATACAAAAATGAATATAAAATAATCATTCTAGTTTTAAAAGAAAACGCTGGATGATGGAAGCTATTGGATCACAGATGCAACAGCTTCCGGTATAAATTTCAAAATTAACTTAATGGTTAAAGCTTGAAGGTGCATTTAAGAAGAGTCTATTTTAAATTTATCTGAACTTATTTAATAATATAAGTGTTTATACACGTACTTGAGATATATATAGAAATAACTTATACACGTAAGTTATTTTTAATTTATTTTTATAAGCTGTTCAAGATAATTTATAAAAATAATTTATACAAAGTTTATGTGAAATTTATCCTCATAAACTCTTTAATTATAAAAATAATTTATATATAAACATTTATTATACAAATATTTAATTAAATTGTTTATCTAAATACATCTGAATTTTTCATAATAAAAGCCCTGATGAAAAGGGCAATGTTTGAGGCTGTCGGCCGGTTGTTACAAGGCCATGCGTTGGCTACTTGCCTTTCTTGTAAGGAAAACAGGACCAACAAACTCACGTCGAAGCAGATTATTTACCCCACCCAGAGTCCCGAAGCAAACCCATTTTAATTGCTTTTAGTCAAATAAATTTCCTCTCTGAACTTGTTTGGGCTGAGGGCTTTGCATCCGTGACTATTGTCCCACAGTGGAATTTAGGAAGAAATTCTAGAAAATGAAATAATAATAATAATAATAATAATAATAATAATATAACACAAATATCGTTATCTCATCACCTATGAATTTGTAAGTATGCGGATTTATCTTTATGGCACATTTGACTGAATCATCCATACGCCACATGCTCACAGAGGAAACTGGGTAAGGCAACGTTGTAACACAATGTTGACTTGCTCAGCCGTTTCATATTCGTGCTTTGATTTTTGAACTAGCCACACGATGCATTCAACACGCCATCACAACGTGCCCCTTCTTCACGGACCAGTCCCTCCCTCTTTCTCTCTCTCCTTTTTGTTTATTTTTTTTTTCCTTTTAAGTGATTTAGTGAATAGTGATTAATAATGCACACGGCCTTTTTAAATTTCAAATCTTAGCGACTAAGTAAAATTCAGAAAAAGGATGGGCGGAGGAAGAAGATGTGATAGCGAAATGCCGAAACGTCAAGTGTGAACTCGTCTTCACGAACCACCTACACTCTTTCTAGAAACTACATAAATCAAACCCCACCAGCCCCTGCCCCTCACTCTCCATCTCTCTCTATCTCCCTCTCTTTCCTCGACGTCACCATACGCGTTTTTCCGTCTCATTCCTTGTTATATAGAGCAAATTATCAATTTCATCCAGACAAATTTTAATTATTTTAATTTATTTCTTAAAATATCTAATATTTTAATTTCATTTTTAAAAAATATTTTTATTTCACTTTAATATTTTTTAACAACACAAATTTCAAAATTTAACCACTTAAATGTTGTGATTTAACTATAAAGAAGGATTAAAATAATAATTAACAACAAAGAAGGATTAAATTAAAATTAAATATTAATTTTTTTTAAAGACTAAATTAAAAAATATTTAAAAAAAACTAAAATTGATAATTTACTCTGTGGCATATCCAGGCTCCCTTTCAACTTTGACAAATTAACACGCAATCCATCATCCCACTAACCTTCCTTCCGCGAAGCTTCATACCTTTAATTAATTAATTAATAATATTATTATTATTTGTATGCTAATTTGTCTTTCCAGTCTTTTATTTAATTATCTCTTCGTCGTATTTCGTTTCTTCCCATTCTCACTCTTCGTTTCTTTCTCTCTGAACTCTTCTGTGTTGACTAAGTTAAACGAGTTGTGCTTCTTCTTCTTGTGCAAATCGGAAGGCCGGCGATGGAGAACAATCAGCAGTCCTTTTGGCAATTCAGCGATCAGCTTCGTTTACAGTCGTCGACTTTGGCGAATCTGTCTCTGAACGATTCCATATGGAGCAGCAATTACACCACCAAGAGGCCCGATCAGAGGAGGAATTTTGACATCAAGGTCGGTGGTGAAATCAACAATCTCAATTTCAAGGTTGGTAGTGAAATCAACAATCTCAGTTTCAACTCCAAGCCTTCTTCTGATTTCAATGGATTCAACGATGGCTGGAAGATGTCGGATTCCTCCATTTCGAATGGATCGCTCTTCGCGGTGCCTCACAACACTGTTCCGCTCAACGGAGCCTTCAACAAGGGTATATACTCCAAGCCTTCCTATCTTGACCTCAATATCAACGCCAAGGCCCCTAAGAGCAGTGGTAAGGGTGAAGAGACTAAAACTGGCAAGAAGAATAGCAACACAAATAAGAAGAACGCCGACAACAACAACGAGAACAGGGACTCTAGGACTGCCACCGACAAGAGGTTCAAAACCCTGCCTCCTTCCGAGTCTCTCCCCAGAAATGAAACTATTGGGGGATATATCTTTGTGTGCAACAACGATACCATGGCTGAGAATCTCAAGAGGCAGCTCTTCGGTATGTCTCCTCTCCTCTTTCCCTTACTTGTTGATTTCTTTCTTCTACTTTTAATTATATGCAATTATGTTATAGATTTCTGTTCAGTTTCCTGTGTTCTGTGATTTGCTATGTGTGTTGATTTTATTGCAATTGTTAGATGGCCTGAGATTTTATATAACTAGTTGACCCAATCACCCAGCCCTATTCCCCTTCGGTTCTTCTGGTGTTTTTTTAGCATCGTCATAAATGGATGCTCTTATCTTTAACTGTAAAAAGAATTATTTATGTTCATTGTTGGCTCAAACACAGAGTCGCCGTTTTGTCAAGAGAATTAGGCACAGATTAGATCAGATTCATGGATAAGAACTTTGACCTGTTCCTCCGTTTCCTTGGTACAATTAGTATTCTAAATTTTCATCTTAATATTTATAGGTCTGCCCCCACGATATCGGGATTCAGTTCGCGCAATAACTCCGGGATTGCCTCTTTTCCTTTACAACTATTCCACCCACCAACTCCATGGCATCTTTGAGGTATACCTTATCTTCCTCGCTTTTAATGATTTATTTTAACGTAACTTGTTGTAGTTATAACCGATATTGGAACTTGGAACCTGGTCCTTAATTATTAAATTATGGAGTAGGCAATGATAACTTCTACCTTTAACAGTTACATGTTTGGATTGGGATTTATAATTAAGGACTACTACTTAATGGGTTTGTTTCATCAGGCTGCAAGTTTTGGAGGCACAAATATTGATCCAACGGCTTGGGAGGACAAGAAGTGCCCTGGTGAATCTCGCTTTCCTGCTCAGGTGTTATCCTCAATCCATGTTTATCTACATTATTATGTTACTTTCTTTGGAAAAGTTTATGACGCCTAACATGTTATGATTTCTACAGGTGCAAGTAATAACTAGGAAAGTCTGTGAACCTCTGGAAGAGGACTCTTTCAGGCCAATTCTTCACCACTATGATGGCCCTAAGTTCCGTCTTGAACTGAATGTTCCTGAGGTAACTTTGTCTTTAACATGCTCAATTTTAACCTTTTGAATCAAAATATGATTCAGCCCTACTAATAAAACTAAACCTTGGCCTTTTTTGTTTTTGGTTACAGGCACTGTCTCTGTTGGATATTTTTGCAGATCAGGACACTTTTGCATCTGCTTTCAACGCTATACCAGCATAAAGATATATTTATATTACAGAGAATACAAGAACAGGAGTTATGAAGACAATAGATAAATAGATAACAGTTGGTTTAAATATTATGGACTTGCAATTAAAGGCGGTCCTAAGATGAAGCAAATTTAGTGGAGGAGACGCTTGAATACGCAACCTGAATGTGTTGGTAGTGGTTTCTGTATAGAGGCTATTGTGCAAGCTTGAAGTCCATGTTTCTTCTTTTTGGTATATGTATTATATATATATATGAGCATAAAAAAGATACAATAACAATGTACTATTTCACTTATGGGTTGTACAATTTGAGAACGAATTAAGTTTGCATGTTGTAACTTAATAATCGTGTCGGGAAGGATTTGTCGTGTAAGAGCTTGACGATTTGAATAATGTTCTTCTAACGGGGAGATTATTTTCTTCGGGTGGTTCACTTGAGGATATCCAGACATCTCTGCTTTGAGTGTTATTATGGTTTGAAGGTTTATGATTCTTCGTACTCATCGAGCAAAAGACTACTCTTTGCCATTTAAAAAAAAAAAAAGAAAGAAAAAGAACAGAGAAAAAAGAAAAGAGTGTATATCCATCTATCCATCCAAGTAGATCATGATTATCTTTTCTGGGTGAAATTAGACTGTGCATGAGAGAATCTGGACTACTAGATTCACGCATGTAAAATTATGCTTGGGAAACATTAGTCTGATCGTTGTGCCGACAGTGTTAAAATATACCGACAAGCTTCAAAATCAAAACCGGTAAGCTTGGCTTTTCCGTTCGGATTGGAGTTACTTCAGAAGCCATTGTTGAGTGACAGAAAATAGTCTTATTTTATCTTTTCCAGTCAGTCTCATTTCGCAAAATGAAAGCATTTAAAAGGAATTAATTAGGTGATGATTAGCTATGGCATGGAGAAAATATGGTTTTACCCATACTGATGGGTGGTTGGTCACCGAATTCCCAAACTTAATACGAAAAGACAAGGAGGCAAATGACTACTTTATTTGTGGTTTGGTCATCGGTGGCAGCTCAACTTGAGGCCATTCATCCACAAAAACAAAGCAGTGTCACATTAAAGAGCATTTAATTGACTGTTTCAATTAATTAAATGAACATTATCGTGCCAGATTTTCTATTCTGGTATTCAAATCGTTTGACTATTTCATATTTAGATTTCAAATTAAACCTATATTTTTATTTTAATAAATCTTACAAAATTATATCTTAGAATAAGTCTAAAGACCATTTACTCTAATTTTGAGTTCATATTGCTTTATCTAAATATTAAAAATAATTTTTAAAAAGATTCGAACATGTGTCATATAAGAAATTGCTTCAACTAAATATATAAAATCTTATTATTATTATTATAAAAAGATGAAATTTTATATACAATATAACAAATGTAAATCATATTATTAATTATATAAAATAATTTTAAATTATTAAAAATAAAAGTATTAACAACTAATTTTATAATACCATATAATAATAAATATAATAATTGACAATGAATGTTTAATTATTAATATGTTTGAAAATTATTTGAATATACTTTTTTATAAGTTATACATATATATATATATATATATTCAAATGTTAAAAAAAGTCTTAATTATTTAATTTTTTAAATTTAAAAATAATATTTTAAAAATAAAATGTGTGTTTAGATTCAAACATTTTAATCTTTGAAAAAAAAAAAATGGTCCCTTAACCTTCTCGATCAATGAAGTTCTAGAGGGTTGGCCGGAAATTGTCAAAATTGTGGTTATACTAATGCACTTGGTCAAAACTAAAGGACATTATCGACTTTTTAACAACAATTATTCTTGTCTCTATTAATGTAATTTATTCCTAAATATTGCAGTTAGTATGCCGGAACAGAGTCTCACAGCTGTTACTTAGGAAGAATTTTGTCACTTAATGAAATGGCTACATCTTCTTGTGAATAAATTATATAACATGACATAATCTTCTCTTAATTGAGTGATGATCAGATGTACTAAAGTATAAATATATATACATGTCCTTTAGACATGTTTAATTCTTGTTGGTTGAATAAGTAATTAATATTTTACAAATAAATGTAAATTATTTAAACCACTCTATACAATTATAGAAAGTAATTTTAAAAATTCATGGAATCAAATTTAAATCATTAATGAGATCTTAATTTATTAAAATTACATAATTCATATGCTCATTAATGAATGTATAATAATAAGTCTATACTCTCCTCTCTTAGCATCATCTTTTTTAGTGAAGTAACTTTAATGAGCTGTTTATAGTGAGTTTTATTATGTCATATCAATATTTTTTACTTTAAACAACTTTTCACTCCAATTATGTAAGTCTTAAAAATTTACAAATGAGTTCTACAAGCAACTATTCACTTCTTTAATTAATGTAGGATAATTAATATATATATATTTAATGTTTACTTTTTAATTTTTTTTATTAAGAATTAGTTCTTATATTTTATTTGGTTATTACATGTGATAGCTATGCCGACAAACTTCAATGATAAACTTAATAAGAACAAATTCTTATTTTTAAAGACACTTCAAGAATTTCTATTGAAAATGCTCCAAGCAATTTGTAAGTCATATGTCTTCGGAGTACTTCCTTGGACCAATATCAAAGGTAAAGTTGTTTAAATTGGGCCCAACCATGTAAATAAAATGAGCTGTGTCAATAATTTAATAATATATTTTAAATGAGGAATTCTATCCTAACCCATAAAAGTCTTTGAGGCTTAAGTGGGTCAGAGTGGGTTAGCTATTGTGGATTTTTTTTATAAATATTTTAAGTTTTAGTCTATTTTTTTTTTAGAAATTTAGTTCTATTTTTTGAAGTTTTATAGTTTTAATATCTAATTTTTGTTATTCAAAATAATTAAAATTATATTTTAAAAAAGAAAATAGTCATATTTTAAAGTTTAATATATTTTTTTAAAAAGTTTAATTTAATTTTTTGAAATTTAATTGTTTCAATATCTATTTTCTATTATTAAAATAATTAAAAATACATTTTGTTAACAAGATAAATAAGTCTATTGGGCTAGCTTATGACCTATGATGGGTTGAAATCTATCATAAATTTTTAACTATGAATTATATAAAGTTTAATTTGACCCAACCAAAACTCACAATTAACTCTACATGGTTCATATTGAGATAAGTCGGTTCGACCTATTTGACAGCCCTAATAAAATGTTAGCCAACATTTATAAATTTTCCCCCCTTTTGGGAAAGGTTAGGAGTATCTCTCATTTCTACTTTTAATTTTATTATTACTGTAAAAAATATAAAAAATAATTAGAACGCAAAATGTTTATTAGATTTTGGCAGTACAAATATAATTATATAGCATAGATATTTTTTTAATGTTTATAAATTTTTTAAAACTTTCATATGAGTACTAACAAAATTTCAATTATCTTCTTGGATCGATGATTCTGATAATTCTGATGTTAATGAGTTTTAGTTGGATAGATATCATAATGATAAATTTCAAAATAATAGAAATGGTTGATTTTGTTGTTGTATAAATCTGCAAATTATATTATATTATATTGCATATTGTATTTTATTTTTATATTAAAATTAAATCATTTATATTTGTGTGGACTTGATGAAATCAAGATTTGTTATGATTAATTATATTAAAATTTCTTTTCATGATTGCTTAGATCGAATGAGTTAATTTTTATTTATTTGTGAAGACATTAATTACTCCTTCAAGCAATAAAAATTAAACACATAAAAAAAAAGTGCGGTTGATTACCACTCCTCTTAATTTAATAATAATAAGAAGATTCAATTCCAAGCTTCTGTTCACGACACGGAACGGAATTTCTTCCGGAAGCTCCAACAATGAGATTACATAATTATTTATATTTATGGGGACACCTAAACAACATCGGGTCCATAGCTCAGTGGTAGAGCATTTGACTGCAGATCAAGAGGTCACCGGTTCGAACCCGGTTGGGCCCTGAAAAGATGTTTTGTCATTTTATTTTATCCCTTCTGTCTCTTTTTGGAGCCCATGCTATGCCTATGAGTCTCTAAGAGAAGCAGACAAAAGCGACTGGGTCCATAATTAGCGGTAGTATTTGAGTGCAGCTCAAGAGGTCTCCCGTTCGAATTCGGTTAGTTTTTTTTTTTTAAATATCGGTATCACCTTTTCTTTTTTATTTTATTTTTTCTACTACTTTAATTTCTGAACCCAACGTGTCACTCTCTCACATGTATAGGCCAAAATTAGGCAGAATTTGATAGGATTATAGTGGTCATACGTGTTGTGAAAAATTGTGTATGAAAAATTTTTGTACTTGGAGTAAAATTACTCAGACGTCGGACAAAAATAATAAGAAATGAGGTTTTATATATTAATACATTATAGTGAAATTATTATTGTATAACTTAGCTTAGACAGTATGGGTAGACTTGGGATCCAGTAATTTAAGTTTGAGATCGATTTGAGTCGAGGGTTCAGACCAAATTATAAGTGATCTGATCGATCTAATCAGGTTAACGCCGACCTGAGCTTTGACCTAGCTTGGTCAATCCAAACCTCTTTTTTTTTTAAATGTTTAAATTTGTATGAAAATTTAAATAAATATACACTTATCAAGAATTAAACTCTATCTTACACTTATAAATTGTATATCTTACCATCTTACTATCAATTTTTTCTTAATTTATGTAGATGAAATATTATATATATATATATATATATATATATATATATATAAGGTGTTAAAATTATTTTAATCCAAAAACAAAAATGTGCATGTGGCAAGATGACAAAAATTAAAATAGAAAAAACATTTAATTTAACAAAAATAAGTAAATTATTACTAATTAATTAGGAGATAAAAATAATTATATTTATACAATTATTTGATGTAAGAAAATTAAATCAAGAAACATTGAAAAGCATAAACAAAAAATTTTATATAATCGTCTAATTAAAAAATAACAATCAAATATTTTTTAAAAAATTATTTGTAATTTGATGACTAATAACATTATTTATGAATATTTGTATTTTAATTATTTATGACTAATGATAATAGTTTTAAGACTTTAAAATGTGAAATATGTATATATGTTATTTATATTACTTGTTTTTAAATTTATTTGTAAAAATATATAGGTATATATATAATTTTTAATTGTTTAAATTTATTTACTTGAGTTAGCGATTGATCAAGAGACCTGACGATTGAATTAGTGACTCGGAGGTCCAGATCAATGGCGGGGCCAAGTCTAACAACTATGAGTGGGATCATAAAAAACTAAGAAAAGAAGTGGGATCGCGCACTTACAATCTTAAGCTAGTGTAGTGCAAATTAACGATTTACTCCCTGCATGTATGATAAAATTGACCGGACTTAGTTTTACTTTTTTTAGTAAAAATAAAAAAAATTTAATTTAATTATTTTTATTGTGCCTATCTGAACAAAATATAAATATGGCAATTACAAAAATGATTGAGTCAATTTAAAAAATTAATGGACAATTACAATTTTGATATATTTCAAAAATTAATAGATTGTTACAGTTTTGATATATTGTTTTAAAATTTTGTAACAGTCTATTTAAACATTATCTTTCAATTACATTTTTACATCTATAAATGGCACTATTCTCTTCAATTTGAGTAAACGACATCTGATCTCTTCCTCCACATTTTATGCTCTCTGTTTTCATTGGGTTACCGCGTTAATTTTTTTTTTGTTTTGGTTCATGAGTTCCATTTAGAATAGCTTGTTTTATTTTAAAAAAAATTTTACAATCACAAAATAATTTCTTTAATATCGATATCTATCATATCACAACTCAAGCTACATTATCATCTCAAAATTTACAACAAAATGTATACCTTGATTAGTCTCTATTCCCAAGCAAACCAAGTGGCAACAATATTATATATTAAACAGACTGCTAATAACAAAACAGTCTTATCACCAAATTCACATGGAGGATAAAAGTAGTGTAGAGCAGGGTAGGATCTGGCTCCCCTCCTTGGCGCAGGCGCTAAGGAGGGGAGTGGCGTCCAGCAGGGTTGAAGAGTAAAAACAACATAGGCGCGCACTCCACCATTATTGGTTCGTGAAAATGGAGGAGACAAACACAGAAATACGAAACAATCAAAGAGAAAGACAAGCAGGGCAGTGCACCAAGCCATTCTCGTTGCAGTTGGGGCAGCGTTGTTTCGTATCCCCACTTGGCCCCACCACCTTGCAACTCCCGCCACATGCCGAACATGGCACGAACCGGGCCCCACCACACCCCCCGCACGCCTGCCTTCCCACTCCCCTCTCCGCGCGCGTGGCCCTCAGAATCCTCCCGAGTCGACCCGACTCGTTCAGTTCCACCAACTCCTCCGCCCCACCCACATACCTCCCCTTCACGAACACTCGCGGCACTCTCACTCCCTCCCCCACCAATTCCTTCAGCTCCTTCAGAAACTCCCCGTGAAACGACACGTCTCGCTCGTCGTACACCACTCTCTCTCCCTCTAAAATCTCCTTCACTTTGTTGCAATCCTCGAACGTCTTCCTCACCCCTCCCAACGACGTCGTATACACCACCACGGCTTCCTCCCCTCCCGGCGGGCACTTCTCCGGGAAATCCCCCAATGGATCCCTCCTCAGCCTCGCTATTTTCTCATAATTCGCCTCCCTCCCTTCCTTCTCTCTCTCCATTCTGTCTCTCACTACGAATATGTTGTCCTTCACTGCTTTGAATCCTCCTCCTCCTCCTTCAGGTTTGATGGATTCTTCGTCTTTCTTGAGTTCATGATTGCGTGCAGATTCCGTCTTTCGGAGCTCCTTGGAGTTCAATTTGGCGTCTAATTCTTGGAGAGTGTGGAAGGAGGTGCTCTTCTGCGGCGGCTTTGGCTTCGTCGGCGAAGCAGAGGGAGGAGGTTTAAGCGTGGGCTTGATGTCTTCTAGGGTTTTGCTAAGGTCGGCCCACGACTGAGGGGCTTCCGTGGCCTCCAACCTGTCGAGCTTCTCCACAATCGCAGACAGCACGTGCGAGGGCTTCTCTAGCTGCTCCTCGACGACGCTGGTGTTGAACTTCAGCCATGGCTCTTCGATGGCGTTGATGTCGAACACCGCGAAGCTCGCCGGCGCCGGGCGGTACACATCGACGCTCGCCTCTATGCGCTTAGAGGAGGCACACCCCATTTTCCGGACACCTCAATACAGAAATACAGATACAGAATCTCAGTATTAATATCAATCAAATGAAATTAGGTTGTCGTGGTGATGCTGCAATGTGTGTGTGGCATGGCTTTCATGAAGGAGATTATCCATATGCTCTGCATTTTACAAAATTTTTGGGTTCTATCGCTGGCCTCATGATCATGTCTGGCATTTGTTTCTCTACGTGGACCTCCAGCACGTTGCCACGTGTGGATTATTTCAGAGTTTGGTTCCTGTTTGTTCTGAAATTTCCACTATGCCACTGGTACGGTAGTGACCTTGTGGTTCTGGATTAGTTGCTAATTGTTGTCATAACGTAAAAGAGGTGTATTTACTCCCGACATTCTATTTTTTTTTCATAATATTAACTATTTAAAATTATTTTTTAACATATTAGTTTTTCATACAATCTGACTAACAATTAGTCGAAGTAATTTTTGTACAAATTTAACCAACCCTTAATTAAATTATTTGTCTAAAAGATGAAAATTCGATTAAATGTTAATCAAATTTCTAACAAATTTTCTTTAACAAATAAAAGAAATTGACTATAGATTTATCGATTTTTATCATATATATCATCCGTGGTTGATTTTTTCATATTATATATATATATATATATATATATATATATTAAATTTTTTTAATATTAAAATTTAAAACTATTTTCCATATATTTTTTATTTTTTAAAATTTTTTGAATTAAATTATAATAAATAAATTTTATATAATATTTTTTATTTATTAAGTTTCATTAATTAATAAATACATAAATTATTATTTTAAAGAAATAGCTTTTATAGAAAATAGTAAGATAATAAGTAAAATCTATTAAATAAATAAAATAATATTAAATTAAATGTAAGAAAAATAATTAAATTATATTAGAGTCCTTTGGATAGACAATTTAAACAAGATTGGAATGACTAGAAAATAAATAAGAGACTATAGCAAATTTAACTAAAATACAATCAAATAATATAAATTTACACGTACACTTAGTATAAAGATAAGAAAACATATAATATTAAGAACAATAATAAATAATATTATCTTAAATAATAGTAATAAACAATATAAGTAGTAAGATAAAGAAAGTAGTTTTGAAATTAATATAATACATAGATAATACATCTTAAACAATAATTTATTCTAAGAACCCTCTTAATTCAAATAAAATTAAAACAAAGAAATAAACAAGTAGTTAGTAAACAAAGGAAATAATAATAATAATAATAATAATAATAATAATAATAAATAAATAAATAAACATAATATGATTAAACCTTTTAGAAATAAGACAAATAAAATAAAAAAAAGATAACTAAGATAAAATATTAATAAATAAATAAACTTAAGATAAACACAACTCTATAGAATCCTAATTGAATTTAAATTTTTCCCTCATAACTAATCCTAAACCCTCACCTATAAATAGACCCTTAAGTTTTTATAAATTTCTCGCTCACTTACTCTTCTCATAGAAGTCATCGTCTTCCTCTCTCTTTTTCTCTCCTAAAACTCCTAGACCTTCCACTATAAACCCTAAAACCCCTTGGCCACCACACTCTTAAAAATCCTATACCTCCCACTGGATTCATCAAAAAATTTCATACTATTTGGAAGATATGATCGACATCCTTCTAATCGGCACAGTGACGATTCCCTACGTCATTGTAAGCCTAAAACAGAATCTGACATCACTATATTATGCGTCAGTAGGGATTAATGCTTGGTGCTTAGAGGTTAGGACTTAGGGTTTTGGCTTAGGGGATAAGGGTTATGGTTTTGGGGTTAAGTTATAAAGTTTTAGCTTAATGGTTAGGGCTTGGAGGTTAGGGGTTATTGCTTTGAGGTTTGGGCTTAGGGGTTTATACTCTAGGCTTTGGATTTTCAGCTTAGGGATTAGGGGTTATAGCTTAGGGGTTAGGACTTAGAGTTTTGGCTTAGGGGTTAGGGATTATGGCTTTAGGTTTAGGGTATAGGGTTTTGGCTTAGTGGTTAGGGTTTGGGGGTTAGGGGTTAGGGCTTTGGTCTTACCTCTTAAGATTTTGGCTTAGAGATTAGGGCTTGAGGGTTAGGGGTTATGACTTAGAGGTTAGGGCTTTAGAGTTAGAGGTTAGGGATTAGGGTTTTTGACTTTAGTGTTAGGGCTTAGGGTTTTGGCTCAGGGATTAGGATTATGGCTTTGGAGTTTGGACTTAAGATTTTAAAACTATTTTCTTTATCTTAATATTTTTTATAAAAATATTTTTTTAAAATAATTAATTATATATTTTATTTATATATTTATTAATTAATGAAATTTAACAAATAAAAAATATCATGTAAAATTTATTTATTCTAATTTAATTTAAAAAATTTAAAAAATAAAAAATATATGAAAAATAATTTTAAAATTTAATAATTAAAAAGAAATTTTAATATATTTAAATGTAATATAATATAAAATAATATATAATATTATTAAGAAATCGACCAAACCATGGTCGATTTCTTTTATTTGTTTAAAAAAAAATTGTTAAAATTCAACCAATATGTGATTGAGTTTTAACATAATTTTATATATTAGAATTCAACTAACACTTGGTAAAACTTTTATCGTTGGTTGAATTTGTATAAAAATTAGTATAATTCAATCAAATGTTAGTCAAATTGTATAAAAAGTTAGTATATTGAGAACTAGTTTTGAATAGATAGTATTGTGAAAATTTTTTTTTAAAAATGTTTTGAGGTGTATTTACTCCCCTGCTAACATTTAAATTTTAATTTAGTATTTGAAATATTATAATTTTATTAATTTCTTTTTTAAAAAATAAAGTAATTTAATTTAATCCTTAAGAAAAGTTGCATTAACCTCAACTTCATCTCTCTGTTTATTGAGTTAATTTCTGACGACGAATAGTTTTAAATTTTCCAGTGATAAATTTTGAGTTTCAGCCACAAAAAAAGTTTAATTTGAGATAAACGAAAATTTTTGAGGGTCAAATTAAGATAATTGTAATTTTTAGGAGTTAAATAAGTAATTTTCTCTAACATAAATTTTGATTACTTAAAATTAGAATAAATTATTGATTTAGTCCCGATTTCAATTTTCTTAATTTAGTTTTCAAAAGATTAAATGTTTCAATTTAATACATGAAAAATTACATTTATCTCAACTTAATTTTTTTTGCTGTTAAATTTTAAAATTTTTAACTTTAACAAAAAGAGGCATTAGATTAAAACAAATAACATATTTTAAAGATTAAATTTAAACATTTAATCTTTTAAAGATTAAACTAAGATAACTATAATATTTTAGGTGTTAAATTGGTAATTTCCTCTTAAAATTATGCTCTACTGGCCTGTGTTCTTAGCATGAATCCAAGTATGGCTTGAGTGGGGAATTTAAACATCAATAAGAATATTAAAAGAAGAGAGGAAGAGATGAGATGAATGCAAGGTATGTGATGATGTAGTAAAAAGAAGCAATGGATTCTCACATTCTTTTCGTTAATAAATGTATGTACACTCGGACCTGGACTCAAATCAAGCCTCGCAATCGTGGATCAGGATGCATGATTCCGATAGCGATCCCAATGCCCATGGCCATGACTGCCTCGTGTGTGTCGCATTAGGAATGTAGGTGTCACGGGTCAAATAGATACACAGTGAAATCGAGTAGTGCATTGAACCTACTCTAAGGTGATACGCTATTATAAAAATAAAAAATAAAAAATAAAAAAATTGGGATATTTGAAAACGCGGTGTCACGGAGATTTGAAATCCGTCTGCATCTGGAATTTGTGTGGCAATATTAAATTCGCGAATCTACCTCTTGTTCTGTTCTTTTCCCTTTGGTTCACTCACCGTTCCACTAATTGTAAAAAACAATTCCCCAACGGTCAAATTTCACATGGGAACCGCTCATATGCATACAAGTACAAGTATGACTGTATCTGTAATGTGCCTTGCCACTGCTTTCTGCTCAAACATTTCAAACATTATATATAAGGCGAAGTGGAGGTGGAAGACTAAGTGAAATCTAGCAAAATGGGGAATTGCTCTCTTAAAGGGGTCACTGGGGAATGTCACTACTCCATCAGGGTTCTGAGTGATTGGGGAGCTGTTCTACAATTCAAAGGTCCTAAAACGGCCGGCGAGGTTCTCCGGCAGTACCCTGGTTACGGTATTTTCCTGCGGGGCCATGCATCTTCACCGTTGCCGGAGCAGGAGAGCTTAAGCTACGGCCTTCTCTATTACCTTCTTCCCTTGAAGCTGAAGGAGGCAGATGAAAACACCAACGCCGAAAATGGAGTTTCAGGACAACTTGAAGGTGAAAGTTTTGTTGAAAAAGGGGCAGAGAGCACAAGTGGGAAGCGTGAGGGAGTAGAGAAGTCAGAAGCATGTGAGTACGTAGAGGGTTTGTCAGAGGGAACAGCTCTTGAAGTGCTTCCAACGGCCGGAAATGGCGTGTGGAGGGTGAAGCTGGTGATTGACACAAGACAATTAGAGGAGATTTTGTCAGAGCAGGTGAATATTGAAGCTCTGATTGAGAAGATGAGGACGGCTGCATTTGCAACTTCTTCTTCTTCTAGCCCACCGGCGACTACTAGAAGCCGAACCATCACCCCTAGGAAAGTGGGATGGAAGCCCACACTGTTCAGTACAGCCATTAAGGAAAAGCTTTCTAACCAAGACTGCGTCAACAGAAGCACTCCGTGATCACACAGATGTCCCCTTTCAACGCAATTATAGTCTATAAACTCTAGTAACTTCTAAGCTCCGCTAGTCATAAATTAGGTTTGTGAATGTGTTTGGATCATTGGATGTGCTGTCCATGTTTTATTGAATTTCAAGCCTGTTGAGTCCTTTTCAACGCCAAACATTTTAAAATTTTCTGAATGAATTGGATTAACTAAATTTTTAAAATTTAATTTTGGTTAAACATAAATTTGTACAACCGTCATTCATATATTAAAACTTTCAAAATTAATTTTAAAGAATGCAAACTCATTGTAAGTAAAAAATTACTTCGACTTAAAAGGAGATTTGAAAGTATAATTTGAAATTTAAACACAAACGTTAAAACTAAACAGGTTAAAAGGGTTTTAGATCCACGTTTTGATTTTGATTTGACAACTTCACGTGTTTTTCCAGCATTTAAACATTAATTCAAACACATTAGAAAACCACTAGTAGAGTCGAGTTACCAGTTATCAAAAAAAAAAAAAGCTGCTTTGAGCTCCAGAGTACAAAAATTTTAGAAATGGAAATTGCTAAAAAAGAAAAACTCATTCGTGAACAGACCCTAGTTACGGTGATTTTATAGCCTGATCTATAATAGCGTGTTTTGTACACAAAATCTTGGATATGTTGACGTCAAGGCTAATCACGACATCTCGAAGCTAATTGTGCGGAAAGAATGAACCTGTTTCAAGATTTTCTTATCGCAATCCCCGTAACCACAGAAAAGGACAAATGGGCAGGAGCCGACATTGCTCGATAGAGAAAGACAACTAATCTGAAGGGTTTAGAAGGAAAGACCAGATTGTACCATTCATATTTAAGTTACTAGTTTCGTAGTCCTCTCATGTCCCAAGTATCTATTAGCACTCCAGCAGCTGTTTTGCAGTACAATCAAACACTAGGATTCACAAAGTCCTGAACACAATGGTCCAGTATCAAAATAACACCATCATGCCATGATATTCCCCAAAAGAGCAAAGCCATCGCTTGGGTTACTTCAAGGGAAGTGAGGTTTAACAGATCATATCAGGACATCTACTTATAAGTAAGGTACATAAATTACCCTATCTTACAGTTGTGACTCCATTTTCTCAATTGCTTTTTCTATGGCAGGTATATTTTTCTTGAAGGCTGCCCACTGCTCCTCTGTCAAACTTATTCCTGAGACACAAAAAAAGATAGACGTTGGAAGCAGCCTTTGATTATCAAAGAGCATCATATATTATACAAGGAAACAAACATCAAAAGTAAGGTAATTTGAGCAGTACACAAGACTAAACTGCTACCGTCATTATCACTTATCAGCAGCAGCAAAAAAAAAAAAAAGGGTTATTATTCTTTTCCTTTATAGTCATAGATGAGGTAAGCAACTTCAATCAGTAAACATAAGAACGCATGCTTATGCAGCCATGCACATACAAATATATCCTTTGCCACGTAATTATGCAAACTTACCTGTAGTCTTACTAAAAATACCTGCTTATCCATTTCCATATGTGCATGACAACCAACAAGGATCAAATTGACAAAATGCAATAGAGAATAGTATGAATTATATTGGCAATATAGCATGGAGAGGCCTAGTCCAGTGTGTTGGGTTTGACTTGAATTTTGTGGGTGACCCGGTTTGTAACCCGACCCACGACCCATTTGTCTCTATATATATGAGTGTGAAGGAATTCATTGTAAGAGTGGTTGATGTAATTTCTCTCTGTATAGCCTCCGTCAGAAAATAATACAGATATTCTCTCTGTCCGTGGACGTAGATTGCATTGACCGAACCACGTAATTTCTTTGTGTGTTCTTCTCTATCCTTCTCCTTGATTAATTGCATTTCAGTAACCTAACAAGTGGTATCAGAGCTTTGGTTCATTTTTGGTTCGTCGGTTACTGTAGCACGTCCGAAAATTTTCAGATCCGGCTCCAAAATTTCAGATCTTGCCCCGATTTGGTTGATTTGGAGCATAGGAGACCATTCTCTGCATCTTTGGTGCGTTAAAGAACGTCGGAGACCAATTTTTGGTGGTAAGAAAATTTTCAGATCTAGTTTTAAATCTCAGATCTAGCTTGATTCGCTTGTTTTTTGGGAAAAAGAGACCGTTTATTGCATTTCTAGTGCATTGGAGATCGTCTTTCAGTTGTTTCGGTGAGTTTTTACGGTTGCGAGTACTGTTCATCGCCGGAATCTTCATCGGAAATACTGTTCATTGCCGGAATCTTCATCGGAAGCACTGTCTATCGTCTTCTACGGCGAGGTACTATAGCACGGTCAACGGTCAACGGTACTATTTGGTCAAAGTTACTGTTTGGTCAAAGTTGCTGTTTGGTCAAAGCTGTTGTTTGGTCAAAGCTACTGTTTGGTTAAAGCTGCTGTTTGGTCAAAAATTGCTGTTTGGTCAAAGCTGCTGTTTGGTCATTGTTGTTGTTTGGACCAAGTTTTCTGTTGCGATCGTTATTGTTTCCTCGACACAGTTCCGGTAAGTTTATGTTTAATTCAGAAAAGAATTCTGAATTTCTGTGTGAATTTACTGGATTGTGCTGGATTGAATTTCTGGTTTACTGCTGTGAATTTTGTTGGACTGCTGTGTTGAATTTCTGTTAGTGAAGTTCTGATCAGTTTGCAAGGTTCTGAACAGTTTTGTGAAATTCAATTTCTGATTGCGAAATTTGCTAGTAATTTATCTGCTGTTATTTGAGAAGATGTCGACTCAAATTCGATATTGAGAAGTTCAATGGATCGAATGATTTCACTTTTTGGAAGGTAAAAATGAGGGCACTTCTGGTTCAGCAGGGATGTGCAGTGGCATTAGAAGGAGAAAGTAGTCTACCTAACACGTTGAAAGAAGAGGAGAAGAAGGAAATTTTGGCAAAGGCTCATAGTGCATTACTATTGAGTCTGACAGATGAGGTGTTGAGAGAAGTAGTTGATGAATCAACTGCTGCAGGTTTGTGGAAGAAATTGGATGATAAATACCAGAAAAAGTCTCTCACAAACCGGTTATATCAGAAGCAGCGTTTGTATACCCTGCGGATGACAGAAAATATGCAGGTAAAAGATCATCTTGATAATTTTAACCGAATTATCCTGGATTTACAGGGTGTTGGGGTTAAGATAGATGATGAAGATCAGGCTATCATTCTTTTGTGTTCTCTACCAAATTCATATGAGAACTTTGTTGACACTATGTTGTATGGTAGAGATAGTATCTCTGTTAATGATGTCAAAGATGCTTTGCAGTCTAAAGAGCTGAAGAGAAGAGTCTCTAGTTCTAATGAGGATGGTGCAGAAGCAGGTTTGTATGTTGGCAGAGGCAGAGACACTAAAAGGGATGATGGAAAAAGAAGCAAGTCACGGTCTAAGTCGAGGAACAAAGGAGGACCTCGATGTTATCACTGTAAACAGAAGGGGCACATCAGGAAGAATTGTCCACAGAGGAAGAAGGGAAATGACGAGAAGGAACCGAATACCAGTGGTAGTGCTTCGGTGGTGCAAGATAGTTCTGACCTTGAAGAAGACATTGATGTTCTCACAGTCAGCACCTCTGGTTCTGCAAATACTTGGGTCTTGGACACAGGTGCATCTTATCATATGACTTTCTCACGTGAACTGTTTACTTCTTTCAAGGAGTGGAATGGTGTTGTGAGGTTGGGTGATGATGAACAGCTCAGTGTTAAGGGCAGTGGTTCTATGCAGATTCAGATGTATGATGAAATAGTCAGGACGCTTGATGCTTGGTATGTTCCTGGTCTACGGAAGAACTTGATTTCTCTTGGTACTCTAGACAAACAAGGGTACAAGTACTCTGGAGAGAATGGACAGTTGAGAATTTCCAAAGGTGCTCTGGTTATAATGAAGGGTAAATTGCAGCATGGCATTTACTTTCTGATTGGTAGTTCTGTGATGGGGACAGTGGCTGTATCTAAATCTTTAGGGAAGAATGATGATTATACAGAGTTGTGGCATTGTCGATTGGGACACATGAGTGAGAAAGGGCTGTCAATTCTAAGTAAACAAGGATTGTTAGAAGGAGCAGAAACTGGGAAACTGAAATTCTGTGAAGTTTGTGTTATGGGTAAACAACGCAGAGTTAAGTTCAGTTCTGGGAAGCATACTTCTACGGATGTTCTGCAATATGTTCACTCAGACTTGTGGGGTCCTTCTCCAGTTGAATCTCAGGGCAAATGCAAGTACTTTGTTACTTTCATTGATGACTACTCTAGAAGGGTTTGGGTATATTTTCTGAAATCCAAAGATGAAGTGTTTGGGAAGTTCAAGGAGTGGAAGACCATGGTTGAGAAACGGACTGGAAAACAGGTCAAAACACTCAGAACTGATAATGGGTTGGAGTTCTGTAACGCTCCATTTGATGAATTTTGCAAGAAAGAAGGTATAGTGAGGCATCGCACTGTACGTCATACACCACAGCAAAATGGAGTTGCAGAACGTATGAATCAAACACTGTTGCAGCGTGCGAGATGCATGCGATTAAACGCTGGCTTGCCAAAACAATTCTGGGCTGAAGCAGTTAACACTGCTTGTTATCTGGTGAATAGATCGCCATCTACTGCAATTGATTTTAAGACTCCTCAAGAGGTATGGTCCGGTAAACCTTCTGATTATTCTGGCCTGCGTATATTTGGTTGTCCTGCTTATGCTCATGTGAATGATGGTAAACTAGAGCCTAGGGCAATGAAATGCATATTTCTAGGGTATGCACCTGGAGTTAAAGGGTACAGACTGTGGTGTACTGAAAAGGATAGAACTCCAAAATTTATTACTAGCAGAGATGTAACTTTTGATGAGTCTGCTATGTTTGGTCAGAAGGAGGAGCTTGGTAGTCATGCAGGTAATAATGATCAAGGTGCCAACCAGAAGGTGAAAATTGAAGTTCAAACTTCAAAAAGGGTTATAACAGACCCTGTACAGCAGCCCAGGGAAGAAGAAGAATCACAACCTATAGCAACAAGGAGGGAAAGAAGGGAAATCAGAAAACCTATGAGGTATGCAGATTGTGTTGATATAGTTGATGTTAATTCAATTGCTTATGCCTTGGCAGTAGGTGAAAGTATTGATTCTGATGACCCGAGATCATATAAAGAAGCAGTTGAGAGTAGAGAAGCATCAGAATGGCTGGTTGCAATGAATGAAGAGATGCAATCTCTTGAGAAGAACGAAACATGGGATCTTGTACCGTTACCAAAGGGAGTGAAACCGGTAGGATGCAAATGGGTCTTCAAGAAGAAAGAAGGTATTCCTGGAGTTGAACCAGCAAGGTTCAAAGCACGACTTGTGGCAAAGGGTTTTTCACAAAAGGAGGGAATTGATTATCATGAAATTTTCTCCCTGGTTGTGAAGCATAAAACCATTCGTGTCCTTTTGTCCATGGTAAGTGTTTTTGACTTGGAGTTGGAACAACTGGATGTGAAAACTGCTTTCTTACATGGAAATTTAGAGGAGCAGATCTATATGTCACAGCCAGAAGGATTTCTTGATTCTGGGAAGAAAGATCATGTATGTTTGCTGAAAAAGTCCTTGTATGGTTTGAAGCAGTCTCCTAGACAGTGGTACAAGAAATTTGATGCATTCATGACTTCTCATAGTTTTCTGCGTAATCAGTTTGATAACTGTGTCTACTCTAAGAAACTTGCAGATGATTCTTATATTTATTTGTTGCTATATGTTGATGATATGTTGATTGCTGCAAAGAACAAGGTTGAAATTGATAGTTTGAAAGCCTTGTTGAGCAGTGAGTTTGAGATGAAGGATTTGGGTGCAGCCAAGAAGATATTGGGCATGGAGATTTGGAGAGATAGAAGTGCAGGTTTACTGTATGTATCTCAACAGAAATACATAGAAAAATTGTTGCAGTCTTTCCAAATGAATAATTCTAAGCCGGTTAGTACTCCGTTGGCGGCACATTTTAAACTTGATGCTAGTACAATACCTACTACAGCTGAGGAAAAAGGGTACATGAGTTCAGTGCCTTACTGTAATGCTGTTGGAAGCTTGATGTATGCAATGGTGTGTACTAGGCCTGATCTGGCTCATGCAGTCAGTGTGGTAAGCAGGTTTATGAGTAATCCTGGGAGAGCTCACTGGAGTGCAGTTAAATGGATTATGCGGTATCTGAAAGGTACGAGTAATATTTGCTTGGTTTATGGTGCTGATAAATCTGATAGTGGCTTGGTTGGTTATACAGATTCAGATTATGCTGGAGATCTTTTGAGGAGGAGATCCTTAACATGCTATGTCTTGACTCTGAATGGATGTGCTGTCAGTTGGAAGGCAACACTTCAATCTACAGTTGCCTTGTCTACCACTGAAGCAGAATACATGTCATTGGCAGAAGGAGTTAAGGAAGGTATGTGGTTACATGGTTTGATTGATAGTCTGGGGTTAAATATTCAGAGACCTATCATTTATTGTGATAGTCAGAGTGCATTAAGTTTGGCCAAGAATCCAGTCTACCATGAAAGGTCGAAGCATATTGATATTAGATTGAATTTTATTCGAGATGTGATAGAAGACAAGAAATTATCCATCGAGAAGATATCCACAGCAGATAATCCAGCAGATATGTTGACAAAGGCTCTACCTTCAGAGAAGTTCAAGCATAGCTTGGACTTGGTGAATGTTCGCATTCCATGAAGCCCTACATGGCTTGAATGACAGAGATGAATTTGTATTTAGTTCTGGTGATTTGAGAGAATTCAAGTCAAGGAGGGAAATTGTTGGGTTTGACTTGAATTTTGTGGGTGACCCGGTTTGTAACCCGACCCACGACCCACGACCCATTTGTCTCTATATATATGAGTGTGAGGGAATTCATTGTAAGAGTGGTTGATGTAATTTCTCTCTGTATAGCCTCCGTCAGAAAATAATACAGATATTCTCTCTGTCCGTGGACGTAGGTCGCATTGACCGAACCACGTAATTTCTTTGTGTGTTCTTCTCTATCCTTCTCCTTGATTAATTGCATTTCAGTAACCTAACACAGTGCAAATTCATACCGGCAATCTCAACTCCAAGTAGTTCCAGTTTGACACCCTAATGATGTGCTTAAGGAATATAGACCAATTGTATTGACATAATGAGGTGATAGCTATAGAGAAAAAAAAAAAAAAATATATATATATATATATATGCAACCTTAATTTGACTGTACAATTTTTTGAATGCCAAATAGCATGACGAAAGCTACAATATATTCCACAATCCATGCTGCTAAATTTAACCCAAAACTAAATTTCAGTGATGGGCAAGTTCTTATTCTCCATAACTTCTAAATGTGGATGTCAAACTGGACATTTTAACAGAACTAAAGCATTTGTATACGATAGACGCGACTAATGCCTTTAGATGATTTGTATACTGAAGGTGAGCATAATTCATCATCATAAATGATACCACAGTTGAAAGAAGCATGAATAAGTACAGAGACAGAAACACGTGATGACTCTGATATTCATCACAGTATCAGAAAGGAACGCTATTTTGTCCCCCTTTCTGCTAATTAACTTGAGTTCATTCTAAAGACAGATGCTTGAGATATATAGCATAGCTTGTCACTATTTCGAAAAAAATTTAAAGATGCGGATCTTGGATACAAAGCTCATTTTCTTTACCATCAGCGTTTAAAAGTATTTCACCATGTCAAATTTGGGGGATAAGCTGAAAAATGTTTAAAATCGCGCAAAGTATGAGCAAAATTGTAAGTGCTGATCATTATTCTATCGTCCCAGTAAGTAGTCCTATTGAAACGAAGATAAGCTCATGGAAAAGCATATTCCATGGCGAAGAGCTAAAAGTACCTTTGGAAGTAGGAAGCTCTTTGCCATCCTTTTTATAGTACTCCCGGATGGAGACCAAAGTTTTCCCTCTGAAATCTTGAATCGTCACCCTTCTCTTGTCAGAAAGCTGAAAGCGAAAGACAAAATTAATTGATGGAATCGTTTGTGAAGTGTTGCTTCACCAGTAACCAAAGGGGAATAAATATACATATACATATATAGCGGAAGAGGAAAGGGACCTTGCAAATGATGAGATCGCCGTTATCGTCATAATCCTGGTCCTGAACAGCTTCGTCTTGTGGCTGTTGCTGCTCTTCCTCTTGTTTTTCCTGAAGAAACGACTCCACAACCTGCTTCACGAACGCTTTGTAATGCGGCTGCAAGAGGTCGAGGTCGAGCTCCTTGGCGGCCTGCTTCCTAATCCTGGACTCCGTGACGACGTCCATGTCCGATTCTTCCAGAATTCTCCGAACCGCCGTCTCGATTCTTTCTTTGTTTTCAGCTTCCATTTTCGCAAACCCAGGGAACAACACTCGCGTTGGTGTTTGGAATTTGGAGATGGGAATAAAATATAATGGAGCAAAGGCCGCAAGGAAGGCCCACCGCCTATATTTCCTGGTAATCTGGTATGCATCCGAAATCCGGATCCGATCCATCTCATTTTACCAAGATGCTAAATGCGAAATGTTCAAACTTGTTTACTTAAAAATAAAAAATTATACACCCGACTTATTTATTTATTTATTTATTTTAAATTTTTTTGTCTAAAGTGTTTGTAGATTTGATTTTTTTTTTATCTTAACTATTCATAAATATGATTGAATTATAATGTACATTTATTTTAAAAAAATCAATACAGTTGTGTCCTTTTAGTTTAAACAAATGATTATTGCATTTATTTATAATTTATATATTTTAGATTAATTGTAATAAATTGAGCTATTCGTAAACATTATCCAACTTAATGAGTTTTTATATGAATGTTTATTGGACTAGGTCAACATGTTAAAACCAACTCAATTAACACTCAATATCATTGAATTAGGTTATATAGGATTAATTAATTAGTTTAAATTCACTTTCTTTTGATTTGTCATTAATAGTTCAAGTTAGAGGTTGAGAATTTTAAACTCATACCAATTCAAATAGCTTATCCCTATGAGGTCTCATTAGATTATAAAGACATTTTTCTTTTTTGTTTGTTTAAATTAAACTTGATTAGTTTTTCGCAATTTAAAAACTGTAAGAAATATAATCTTATATTTTTTTCACTTGAGTATGAATTAAATTAGTCTAATTTAATTTAAGTGATATTTTCTAAACCCTAACCCCAAACTGATTAAAAGAAAAGTCCATCTACTTGTATCGTCTTTACTTAAATGTTACCACTCTTTCCCTCAAACTTGAATTCCTGAACACATCATGTCAAGCAAATGTCTTGAAAAACCATTGGAAAAATGTAACACAATTCCATTATCCTTTTGAGAATATGTTATATTAAAATTTGGAGCAGACCACAATATCCTAATTCCAAAACATTCGTCGCATATCGTAAAAATAACCATTTCTTCAGGCATCACTATCTCGGCCTTGACATTGATTTAAACGCCTTGTTTGTAGGCCGTCGCAGCAAAGGCATGAGCAGGTATGTATGTTCCCTCCCAACACGTTTACCTCTTGAATTTCTTTGGACCCTCCTTTTCCTTGCTGCAAAAGTTGGCATCATGAAATGCATTAGTATTTGAAGCTTGAGAGGGTTACATGAAACATCAGAAAATAACAGATGGACAGTTTGAAGTTTGAACTTCGAACAATAATTTGGATCATTCTGAAACTTTGCCCTCTCCTAATATTAATTTCCCATGTTGAAACAACGGGAAAAGAAGAAAGGACAATTGCCTTGACAGAAGAATATGATCCCAAGCACATTTTGATGACTCTTGAATGCAGCATTTTGCCTCTACAATTTCATAGAAGATATGCTTTTCAAATCAACAAACCAGAAAATTCCTTTTCCCGAGGGAGTTGATTACAAGAACGAAATTTCACTTTACAAGGTCCGTGAAACCAAAGTGGCATGCAGGTGAATACATTCAGGCTTGCGAAGATATACCAAAATAGAAAGTAGTCATAATTCATGACCAGAAATTGCTCCTACTCAACTCCATGGACGCTCTCCTTAAAAGCTTAATGTTTTAATAAGACAAGGAGAGATCTAAACCATCAAAGAGCGATTTCTGAATTCCGACAAGAAGGTGAGAGATAGGACTAGAGGAATACTAGTGAACAAAGTTAATACCATCTCTACCTTGATGATAAGTGCAGAAAGAATTTAAAGCATTATAAATCCCTGATTGCGGAGTCTTATTGCAGGTAGCATCAGTATTCAGTACGAAGACATACAATGGGAGCTTATCAGAGAAGACCATAGCTAGGATAGAAGTTGATAGAAAGAAGGAAAGTTACCTTTTTTGCTTGTCACTGCCAGTTCTTAAAGCTCTTTCACCACGTCCAAAGGCAACTTCATCCATGCTTTGTCCTTGACGCCTATACCTCCCACCAGAAGCCACGAATCCAGGACATGGCCTATAAGCCTTTATAGGCCACCACCCAAATCCTGGTACTGTTGCAATCCCACCTTGAATCCTCCCTTCACCATTACATCCTTTCTCGATTTCTTCTCTTCCACATGCCTTACAGCCGCTGTGCAAACGTGTTAAGAAGCACAGATTCAGTGTCTAGTTACTCTTATCATTGTTTCCTAACAGTATAAACATGAAAGGGTTGCTGCGTGGAAAACCTCATTCTATAACAGGCATCCAGTCTGTTAAATTGATCACCGACTTCTTTCTATAAGCATCTTCAATATTCTATTTGCACTAATATGATCAGAAGGTTTTAGCAACTATTATCCAGACACAAGAGGCAACAAAAATTATGGTGGTAATGTGGGTAAAAGCATCCAGAAGCTACTGTAAAAATTCTAAACATAGATCAACATTAAAATGTCTAAGTGGAAAATCAGGCGAGTGATAAAGTGTAGCTAAGCGTGTCCTCTACATATCAGCGAGCGTATCAATATTGAGTGTTAATAATAAAATCCTAATTTCATTTTTTTCACGGTCAAATTGGTTCGTAATAGCGTATAATGAAGTTGGATGAACACTAGATATCAAAATAGAAGCCCCAATATGCTACTTCAAATCTTGGGGGGACTCGGTACTTTTCAGATTCAGACTCCAATGTCTTCATGCACCCGAAGAAACAAAATGAACAAATTAAATCTGACATAAGAACTGCACGATCGTTCATCAGCTATCCATTGTGGGGGAGGGATGGCGAACACAATGAAAAATAATTTTTGGTACTCTAAAGCGAATATTGGTTTACCTCCGAGAAAACTCTTGGGAGTCTTTGGCGGCAGATTCTGATTTAACAGGAAGTGAATCTGATGAAGGAGAAGGACCGTCGTCCACAACAGCAGTTGAAGAAGGAGAACACAAAGGAGCAATCAGCTTGATAGAAGGGTAAGAGACAGTTTCCCATGAGCTTCCGGATATGCACTTACGCTTATACAGTTGGGTCTCGTGAACAATAGGAACGGAGAAGAGAGCAATTGCCTTTGCCATTCCGTTACTCTCTGGGAAGGCAAGGATAACGTGAACCACGCTTTTAAGTTCTAACCACCACTTTTCGCATTACAACCACTCGCAGCCACATCATTGTCGGTTCAAAAGAACCCTTGCTTCATTATATTTATCATATTGTACTGCGTCTCGGTTTCATTCGCCGTTGGATTATTGTCTAGCGTCTGACTAATCAATATATTCTGCAATGAAATATTTCGATAATATTTCCCGGGCCTAAAACTCTAAATGTTATTTGCTTTTTTCTGCATGTAACTACTAAATTGAAACCCGACATTACCGATGTTTTCACGTTTTTCATCTTTTTGAAGGACTTTAAAGGTAAAACAGGTCACTAGAACAATTTCCCATAATTATGCTTTACAATTAAATCATTTGTTATAATAAAATAAGGGTGTCACAGTCAAAAAATGCACAATGCTACTCCTATAAGGAGGCACGGCAATAATGGAATACTTATGTTTCAACTAAGGCTCGCCTTCCATATCAACAAACCTCGCCTTAGACGCCAAATCATCCTCATCCACATCATTCATTCGGAGGCATCCCCTTTCCTTCCCCCTCTTGTCTTATACTTCGATATACTTACTGTAATTATAACTATTTTTCTTGCCCCATTGCCATTTTGGACTTCCTGTCTTATATACAGTATGCAAGAGAAATTGGGATGGGAAACTAAAAAGGATCTTCCAAAGAAATCACGAAATTTTCAAGCATCTTGCTTCTGCGAATAAAAACCACCTTTTGTAACTAGTATCAGACTTAAAAATCGCATCATCTCTTCTCTCACGTGTTTATCCATGTACAATCTGTTGCTCCACTTCCCCATTCATCACAGAGCTGTGATGATGAACCATATACCAGCGGCCATTCTGAAACTCAAAGACATTAGTCACGTTGAATGGACCCGTATCCATGTCAACGAATGTTTTCATGGAAACCCAAGCCATGTCTGTCAGCACCCGAGCCCGTACATCCCGCACCTGAAAGTTCAATCCTTGCTCCCAGTTGAACGCAAGCTGCCAACTCTGCATTACTGCATTATATCTGCAGCATGAGTTATTATGTTACTTGAACTGTGACTATAATTGCCCAAAAGAGGGGGAGAGGATGATAACGGACATTACAGTTTCACAAGCCCAACATCTCTAGCATATCATGAACTTCCAGAATTGCTTTATAAAATAAATACTACATAATGACACAGCATTGGACTATATATGCTATTATACCATAGAATAAAATTCTATCTCAAGAGCATTGAGCTCAAAGGAGTGGGTTCAGTCACGTATTCCAACATCACAAGAAAACTAATTTGGACACTAGCATGTTACTGTTCATTATACAGAGTTACGTTTAGAGGGTCCCCAAACATCCACTGCATCCGCTAATAATTGCATGAGACATCCAGCAATAAATCACAGCTATGCCTCTACCAAACCAGAAACAGGCCAAGGATATCAAGAGGTGAATAGTATCTTCAATTATAATACGAATGCCGCATAAGCAAGACTGGTACAAAACTTCATGGAACATACGAGAATCCCCTCTTGCTCTTTATGTAAATACCAAGTCTGATCACTTTATGATAAAAATTACACCAGACTAACTAGAGTCACAAATATAAATCCAAGATTACTTGTACCAGTTCAATATACTCGGCACTGACCTAGAACCCTATAGACAATGTACTTTTTTGGTAAATTAAACAATGTCTTTAATTATTATTATGAATATTATTATTATAATTGCCACCAAAAAAAAAATTCAACACTCGAGTTGACTGGCATTTAAAAAAAAAAATACAAAAATACATATCCATGGAAATGGATGAATCTAAAATAGAAAAGTCAAGTTAAATATCTAAGATTATAAGAAATAACGTCATACCCTGAAAAGAGTTCTCCGGAGGCATGAATACACTTCACATAATCTGCATTTAACCAAAAACGACTCATTGCTGGAAGAGACTTTTCTCTGACAATGTTGAAGAATTCTGTATTAATATTCACAATTGCTCTCGTTGCAGCATAGTAAGCTTTCCACCCATTAGTTGGAGTCACACTATCTTGTTCCAATGTGAAGTCCTAATTACAGAATTTCAAAAAGGCAAAATCTGATGACACATGGAGCAAATGATAACTAAGATATAATCTAAAGAAATCAATAAAATCAATCAAACAGTACAGACATTCTCAGTTTAACAGGACTAAAAGAAAGAATAGAGGGAATTCATCCTTCATAGACATTGTCTTTATCCTCCTATTCTATCACTTTTTGAATGGTATTGTGCCGTTATACTCATATGCTAATTCGGATTTTGGATGACAAGGAAAATAACAGATCTTATTTGGAATATTTAAAGATCATGCAAGAGAAAGAAGAGTAACAGAGTAACACAGAAGAGAAATCCCACTTCTTCTTCACTAAACCCAGCAACTACAGAGCGTAGTTACTTTTTGGACATAGGATAGGAGGAGAAAGGGAAGTTAAAAACCCAATCCCCTTCTCCATATAAAAAGTGGAGCCAAGAAAGAGTAATTCCTCCCTTTCCCTCTCTCATTTCAAACATTCTTATAGAAACCTTCAATGCTTTTCTATCATCAATTGTTCCAAGGAGAAATGACTATAATGTCACAGTCTTTTCTCTTTCTTAAGTTCCATGGCCATGTGGCTTTACAGAAATAGCTTTTTACAAATTTTTCACATAAATTTCTTTTTTTTAAAAAAATGTCATTCAGATATCATAAGGCTTTGTTGTTGTTGTTGTTGTTGTTGTAGTTGTTTGTCATTCAGATATCATAAGCAAACAGAACCGTCAAAAAACTAATTTTCCCTGTAATGTACTTTTCTCTTAGGAAGCAAAACAAAGCTTCTAGGTTTGGTCAAGTAGCAAATACACTCGTCTACATGCATCTTAAAATTTCTAGAAACCCAGTGTAAGACCAGAATTACGTAGTAACACAAATGATAGGAAGCCAATCCACATAGAGTAGCTGAAAGGCGTGAAGGCACAAAAAAATTACAAGCAGTCTGAGTCTAAATTTTAGCACAATATCACCGTCCAAGTCGATAGCAAGCCAAACATAACAACAATCACCTGAAGCTAGGGAAAAGAAATTAGTGTTTGAACTTCAGAGTTTGGTAATTTACCTTGTGATATAGCGCCTTCCATGCATTATCATCATTTGCAGCCTTTCGCATCAAAGAATTAGTCATTGATAGGCGACACAAACTCGGATAATCCAAGTAACTCAAAGCATGGGTCGTAATCTCCGGAACCAAATTCTCCATCATCGACACACCCGTTCGTCGTTCGGCTAAAACCGACGGGGTCTGGGTCGGCGTCGGAGTCGGGGTGGGCTTGGGCGTCGCCTCCAACATTTCTGCCCCGCCACCGTTCAAGTAGGGCAGAGCACTCGTGGATGCAGAATCCAAATTCCCAACGCTGCCGTTACAGGAACAAGCGCAATCGCACGGCTTCCTCGAGGAAAAGCCGTTCGAATTGATGGATGATCTGAAATTCTTGAGACACGAGGAGAGGGAGAAGGATCTGAGAACGGAGAATAGACCGAGCAGGAAGCAGAGCGCAGTAAATGTTGCGGCTACAACGAAAGGCTGCGACAAGACATCGGTACTGAAGATAGAGGAAATCTCCATTCATAAGACATGAAATCTTCGCAGAACATGAACCCTAGGTATTATCAGCCACTCGCTCCAAGGGTTTTCCTACTATCGTCGTTCTTCCTTTTTCTTCTTCTTGTCCTTCCCGCGAGTGACCTTTTCTCCGTCCCAAACCCTAACTTTTGCGCTCAATTCGGAGAGAATTTGAAGAAAAGGGGGGGGAAAGGGCTTGTTGGCTTAAATGTTGAAACCCCGTATTCCCGTAAGGGTGAGGCCGTGAACTCAGTGGTGACTGGTGGTAACTGACTCAAAACAAATCACGCAATCGGGCACTGTGGCTCGATATATTAAATATTTACGTTCCCTTTTTTTCCTTATTATTTTATTTTATTCACTTCTTTTTTAAAAACAAATTTACAAATACAAAGGTGTTTTATATTAAAATAAAAATATATAATGTTCTCCAGTTTCATATATCTGGCAATTTTTTTTACCTTTAACTTCCAAATAAAACATGAAAAATATGAATTAAAATAAATGTTAAATTCCCTAAACTGAGCAACTAGACATGGTGAAATAAAATAATTTTGTATAATATAGTGTTATTTCAATTATTATTGTTTTAATAACATCGAAAAATAAAATTGATGGTTACATGATATTATATTTAAAACCCAACAATTGTAATCCATATTATGATTATTACAGTGTATTTGGCACCCATTAAAGAAAAGAAAAAGAAAGAAAAACAAAAATAAAAAAAGGGAAAAAAATATATACATATATATATTTGATATGAGATAAAAATAAATAAAAAAAATATTATTTTGTTTAATATATATTTTTTTAAAAATATATAAATTATTTTTACTAAATTATCCTTGATTAAAATTGTGTTTTGTTTAAAAAAATGATGACACAGTACCCAATCTCCTTCCATCGATAGCCTGAACCCCATTCGACAGCGTCAACCCCTTCGACAATGTGAACCCTACGTCAGCATAGGAGCGTTAACCCCATCTCCTCTCCTCCGAAACGCTAGCGAGAACAAGAAGAGGTTTTTGAAGAGAGAGAGTATTCAAAGCTCAGCTACAGTATTCGACGACATGGAAGCATTCTCACAACAGAGGATGAAGCATTTCACATTTACCTGATAAAGAGAAGAAGCACAGATGAGGACGAACCAACTCCAGCACTCGAACTCCAACAAAGCACGAACAAGCGGCGCCATTGATGAATAACTCCAACACAATGTCATCGTTCAATTGCTCAACAGGCTTGGACTTTAACGAGGACGAACATGGAATTGATGAAAAAAGTATAGGGCAAATTTGGATAGCAATGCTATTTTTTGGATGGAAAACCTCAGTGCGATATCAATGGAAAAAAGAATGCCGCTTTTCTATCTTGAGCTTTCCGTCCACTGTAGCTGAACTTCTACCAAACACTAGAAAATGGAAAACAGGCCAGAATTCCTTCTTCTGTGCTCCCACAAAAACGATACCAAACGTGCTGCGATTATCAATATAAAATATGTCACATTTTTGGCAACGACTATGATTGGTGATCTAATTTAGCAATTCATATATCACATTTTTTGCAGTAAGATTGTAAATGTTCTAATGATATCAAATCCAATGGCATATATTGCTATAGTAGTTAGCTTTACAAGAAAAGAAATTGAATTGTAAATAAACAGATTGATAAAAGACAGATGAAGTGAGAATGAGGTAGGCGAATTGTGAGGAAGACATTGAAAATATATGACAATTTTGTTTGCTGTTAAACTAAAATATGATGCGGTTTTTTGACGCGATTAAGATGAATAAAAAAGATAATGAGTGTGTTTTAATTAATTGGGTGGCTCAAATGACATATAACATCAAGGGGGCATTTTTTTTAAATTAAAATATCTAAATTTGAATGTATATCTAAATATTAAATTTTTGTCTTTAAATTTAAATATTGAATAATTAAACTATTTTTTTAACATCTGAATATATATATATTGCTTATTAGTAAAAAAGTAATATTCAAATAAGTTAGTAATTAAACATATGTTATGAAAAAATTAATGAAATTAAAATTAAAAAATAGAATTATATATGGAACAAAACAATTTAAAACTTAACAAATAAGTATTGATTGTTAATCTTATTAGCAGAATATTTAACGAAAGAGTTATTTAGCATGAATTATAAAGTTTGAGGACAAATGTTAAGTGAAGCAGGACGTCGAAGCTTGTCAATTTTCAACCTCTTATCCAAAAGTCCAAGCTTGTAAAGTTAGACACACTTTTTTAGTACAATAAGAAAACTTAGATTAGATAGAAAATGTTTCGTACATCTGGTTACAAACAGAGAAAGGGGATCATGATTAACAAAAGGGGGGATTGATATACAGTAAACAAAAGGGGATCCCAACTTCACACAGTTTCATCATCAAACTAAAATTTAAACAAAGAAGATGAAAGATGGAGATGTAGAATGAAGTAGAAGATTCATGGTTTATAGTAGATCATCCTCTGTATGCTTGCACGCACTATATACCATCTTTGTCATGGTTGTAGTGATTAAGGGTAAAAGATGGTGGTTCATCATAGGATGTCACTTGACAATTTCTGTTTTCGCCCTTGCTTTGCAAGAGCATCAGCACACAAGTTCTGCTGCCTTCCAACTTCTGGATTTTGTAGTCTGAGAATTTAGAAAGCAGGTACTTGCAGTTTGCCATAAGAGTCCAGGGGGTGATGAACAGAATAATTAACTTGAAGAAGTTGTGTTGTTTTAGCCAAATATGTTTCTATAATAATTTTTAAATTCCTAATTCTGTCTAATTTAGTTTCTTGTTGAAGATCTAGAAATATTGCCCATAGTCCAGCTTGAAGAATGTTGCCCTTTCCAATGTATTTGGAGAAACTGTTTATCCAAGTCCCTATCATATCCTTTAAATAGCCTTCTGCTCTCAAATCATGATTTGCCATAGAGCCATCTACGATAATTTTAAGCCAGCAAGAAGCTGGGGGTCCATTTAGCAACAGGAAGAGCATTGCTAGCAGAGTTTCTAGTATATAAAGTCTGAAAACTGAAAGTTGGATTTTGGTTTGACCAGAATTCAACATCTTTGCTTAGGGCGAGGTGAGAAACATATGAAAAGGATTTGGTAATATTTTGAAAGACAAAAAGATTTCTGCAAAGCCAGATAATTTGAATGGTGAAAACAAAGATTATATTCTAGGGAATACTCAGTTGATTTAGTGAAAGTTTGTGGCATTAAGAAAGAGCCAAGCCCATAGAGGAGTAGCAAAAAAGTCTATAGGTATGGAGTATTTTAACCATATTAGAGCAATTTTGGGGGCAGTCTCTTAAAGAGTGAAAGATGATTTCACTGGTCATATCGCAAAGTGGATAGATTTCAGTGGCAACATAGTTTCGATGATGCAGAGTGCTTAAAACAGGTAAACCATTATTATAGCATTTCCAGAGAAAAGTTTTTTCTCTTGGGTTGCCAAAATTTTTCCATAACCAGAGGGTGTCTTCATCTTGATTGATAGGCTGATTTAGTGTTATGAAAAGTGCATTGTAAGCAGAGGCAAGGGTGAAGTTCCCATTATTGGTTTGATTCTATACAAGGTTATCTTTTAGGTTGAGGGAGGGGAGGGTAATGCAATACTTTGAATTTTTTCTAAAATATTATTTGGGAGATGATAAAGGGATAGAGGAAAAATTTCAAGTGCATTTAGAGTTTGTTTTAATCATGATGCTTCAGACCATCCTTGTAATTTCATTTTTAGGTAGAGGGTAGTTTGCGCATGAAGCAAAAGATTGTTTACCCAAGGATCCATCCAAAGGTTTGTGTCCTCACCATTTCTAATAAGAGAGGAGGTATTATTTTTGAAAATGTTTTTGTCTTTTTCCAAGCTCCTATAAGTAAAAGAGGTTTTCCTATAAAGTCTATTATGATCCTTATATTTCAGCTTAAAAGGAATTGTCCAGGCTTTATTTCTGTTTGTAGCAAGGTCCCATTTGAGTTTTGCCATGAAGGTAACATTTGAAAAGCTTGATTTTCTAAGGCTCAGCCCTTGCATTTTTTTTTTGGACTTGGTGATAGTGTCCCAGATTATTAAATGATTTTTTTTATCCAAAGTGGTGTGCCCCCAAAGGAAATTTATATTTATTTGATCTATTTTGATGTGTATCTTCTTGGGCAAGCTAAAGAACTTGTAATGGTAATTTGGAATATGATTTAGAGTGGATGAAATGAGTTGAAGTCTTCCAGAAAAGGAAAGATGATGTGCTTTCCATTTTTGGAGTTTTTGTTGGAGTTTAAGGATAATGTTATTAAAATATGCTGAAGTATATTTAGTTTTAAGCTGATAACCTAAGTATGTTCTAAGGTTTGTAGTGTTTGGAATTTGAAAAAAGTTTGTGATGAAGTATTTTCTTTCTTAAGGGATTGAAGGAGAGAGCCAAAACCTAGATTTTTCAAGGTTTAAATCTAAACCACTTACTTTTCAAAAGTGATCAAGTGTAGATTTAATTGTGTGAATAGATTTATTGTTCGCTTTTGCATAGAGAAGGACATCATCCGCAAAGAAATAGTGTGAGACTCAGAAGTTGTGGTTTTGTATTTTAAAAGGTCTCTAGTTCTTTTTTTCAATCTCATTATTGATTAAAGTTGATAGATATTCCATAGCCAAGATAAAAAAAGATAAGGAGAGAGGGGATCTCCTTGTCTTAGTCCACACTTAGGCTTGAAAGGAGCAAGTTTGCAGCCATTTAGGATAGAGTAATAGTCCATATTTTGGAAACAAGAATTAAATAAGGAGATCCATTGGTGTGGGGATATTAAAGGCTTGGAGGGTTTCAAGAATAAATTCCCATGGGATTGTGTCAAAGGCTTTCCTAATGTCAAGTTTAAGAATAAGCCAACTTACTTTACTTTTTGAGTTGTTCATTAAATGAAGGGTTTCTTTTGCAAGGAGCAAAAAATTAGCAATATCTCTGCCCTTTATGTAGGCAACTTGTGTTGTTGAGGAGGGGAGGATAAGTTTTTGGAGATGAGGTCTTAACCAGTTTACAAGTATTTTTGCTAAGATTTTATAGCAAGTGGTGCAAAGACCGAGTAGATGAAAGTGGTTTGTCATTGAAGGGTTTTCTATTTTAAGTATAAGACAAATGAGTGTCTTACACTAGCTAGGTTCAATATTCCAATTATTAAAAATTCTCAGTAAGTAATTTGAATCTTTGTTTGATTTCAGTTTTTTTTTAAATAAAAGACAACGTGAGGATTTTTTGAAGGCTACTGTTGATTTCAGAGCCAACTTGTTATTGATCGAAGATCCATGTTCCATCTTCTTTTATTAATTGTATAATTTTATTTTTTTTCTTCTACTTAGGAGAGTACTTCGATGGAAAAAGCTTGTGTTTTTTGTCTCTTGAGGAGATCCATGTCACTCTTGATTTTAGAAACCATAATTCTTCTTCACATTGAAGAATCTTTAAAAGCTCTTCTTGAAGTGATTTTTCAAGATTTCTAAGTTGGTCAGTGCTTTTTATGGCAAAGTGAATTCTGAACTCCAAGAATCTTGGCTTGAATTCTCTTTTTCCTAACATAGATATTCCCAAAGGTATGAGTATTCCAATAACTTAAATTTTTTATAAATTTAGTCATTGTTGCATTTAGACTGAGATGGGTTTGATCCCAAGAGTTTTTAACAATTTTTTGGGAAATCTTCATGACCCATCCACATGGACTGAAAACGAAAGGTTTTTCACAATGAAAACGTGAGTTTTGTGTTTTTAATAGGATTAGCGAATGATTAGATTTAACTCATGGGAGATGAAAAACTTTGCTTTCTGGAAAAAGAGAAATCCAGTCATGTGTGGCATGTGCCCGATCAATTCTCAATCTAATAGTACAGTGGTTAGCTATGCCATTTGTCCAACTGAAAGGGGGGCGCAATATAACTTAGATTTAGGAGTCCACAGGAATTAATAAAAGGAGTTGAAAATGTTTAGATTTGTTTGGAATGGGGGGCCACTACCAAAATTTTCACAAGATTTTGCTATATCATTAAAATCACTTATAATTAACCAAGGGATATTAAGTAAGGGGGCAAGATTAATAAAATATTTCCATAGGAGCTTACGTTTTTCAAATGTTGAACTAGCATAGATACTAATAAAAAGAAAGGTTTTTTGGTTTACCTGGCATTCCATGTGATATCTTGAAAGGAAGTTGCAATTGGACGTATGGTCACAACATGTGGGTTCATAGTAGACACATTTCAAACTATAACATTACATATGTTCACGTTAATTATTTTAAATAATTTAATATTTTTTAAATAGAATTTTGAGTTTAAATTTTATGAATGAAAAAAAAAAATCAAAATTATATATTTTTGTTGTATATATATAAACAAATGAGGCCTTTGCTAAAGGTTGAATACTTTCCAGTTTCCAAAATCATTCATTTTGTTCTCATTGTATAATGTAAAATTATATTACAATTATTCCATATTTTGGTAATTCAATTTTTACTGCCCTATTAACTATATAAATAGATGGGGACATTGTCTAAGGAAAAGAGATTTTTGGAATCATGATGGAGTTCGTGACTTTGCTTTAAAAGAGAAATAAAACAAGAGAAAACTTTTTTTTATCTTTGTTATCAAGATTTCTAATAGAAAAATAAATTGTGTAAAAAAATTTTGAAAAATCAATCATACAATAATGAGTTGTAAAAAATATAAAGTTTTCTTTTAAAACTATACATTTCTCATATTATGATTAAAGTACCACACACTTAGCATATTTTAATTAGAGAACATGATAATAAATATATAAGGAACTACACATAATTTTTTTTTAAAAAAAAAGGGGCATGTAAATTAATGTTTATTAATTTAACTAGTTTGATATTTATTCTTTAAAACAAAGATTAAGCAATTCTACTTAAGACATTGGCAGATATTAAATGTGGACAATTCTTCTATCATGGATTTAAACATAATTTTACACTTATGACGAACTAATCCCTTTCGTTAGATCTAACTCTCTTTAAATTTTTAAATAAGGATCTGAGTTTGAGTATTATAAATATAGAAAATTAATGGTAAGAAAGTTTTATATTTATGTAATTCAACTCGAATAGAATTTGTCAAAATTTTTTTAAAAAATTAATATTAATGCTTTTTAAAAAAAATGGCCACGCAAGCACGGATAAAGACTAGAGACTAAGTCTAATTTTTAATTTACATAATATTATCAACACAATCATATACATCATGGAAGAAAAGTTATCTAACTATTATCTTAAATTTTAAATAAAAATTTCTTTTATATGTTAAAATTGCACAAGATATTAAATATACTGTTACTTATTATGAATTCACCCATTATTGTGGATGCTCATTTAGTTTCTCAACTCCTAAAGCCATTGAATTTCATTTATTCTTCTTGACTTTTGAATTATCTACCTTTATGATTGTATGCCTATAAATAGAGGCTTCTATGAAGTAATTTAATAAGAAATATAATTTCTTCTCTATATGTTATTTATCTTTAGTGTCTTTACATTCTACTTCCTTCTTGTATAAAACTTTATTTATAATACGTTATCAGCACGAGTTTGCTCTTGGCGTTCGTTTTCAAATTACAAGGAAGAAATTGTGTGGTAAGATTTTTCTATCTTACTTGAGAATTTTTCATTGGTTTTGTTTTATTTAATTCTAGAATCATGTCAAGTCTTATAAAACTTGAGTTTGTTGTAATATCCATATTTTCTTTATCTAAGTTTCAAATAATGATAGAATTAAGTGATTTGTGTCTTTACATGCCTATAAGCTAGATATAAAAGAAAAATTAAGTTCTGAGTGAAATAATCGACTAATTATAGCTATTAGTCCACTGATAGCGGTTAAGATTAGATTAAATTACTGATATATACAATCAGTCGACTAATAGAGAGCAATTAGTCGACTAATTACACTTTGTAATGTTGAAATTTTAGGTTTAGTAGTGATTAGTCGACTAATCGGAAGCAATCAGTTGACTAATGGCTTATCAGTCGACTAATTGCCTACTGGAGTACAAAAAAAAGTCGGTTCTAATTGAAAAATCAATAAAAAAATTGACTAGAATACCCCCAACATATCAACAAAGCTTGAAAACAAGAAAGTATGGGTAAAAGAGGAATTCCCATGATAAAAAAGCTCTTTAGACCTTTTTAGAAGCTAAAAGTGAGAGAGAAAGACCATTTTCAGAAAATTAGAGAGGAGAGAGAGAGGGAAAACATGAAGGAGAAGAAAAAGAGAGAGAAAGGGCTTCTAGTTGGAGATTTAGAAAGAAAACTACAAAAGATAAGTTTTCTAGCTTAATTCCTCTAGTTTAGATGAATTCTAGAGTTTGAGAATTTATAAAATAGTAATTTTTAGACTAAAAGGAAGAGAACAGAAGAAGAGGTCTGAAATTTGAGAAACAAGAGGAGCTAGAGAGAAACTAGAAGAGAACTTACAACTTCAGCTCTAAGAGAATCAAAGGTAGCTAGTTTCTCTATAAAAGCATATTTTGAAGTATGTTTTCAGATTTATTATTGTTCATCCATGTGCTATGCTTTCTATAAAAGTGTTCTTGAAGATGATATTTTATAAGAATAATATGAATCATCTAGTTTATGCTATTCCATGTATAGAACATGCTTTCAAAAGAATATTTCAAATTTTATACTTGTTATGAACATATCTATGTTTATATAATAACTTTTAATTCTATAGAAGAGATTAGAGTTAAAAGAGAAGTTGTATGTATGCTTAACTAGTATCTCTTGTCCAAGAAGAACCAAGAAAAAAAGATATGTTCATAAAAGGTTAGTAATAAGAATTTAAGGTATTATGAAACAAGTAAAGATGTGTTTCATAAGGAGAATTAAGAAGAAGACTAAGAGACTATATAGAAATAGAACAAAAGCTAGCTAAAGGTAGGAATCATCAACAAGACCTTTAGTAAGAATTGGTCTCATAGAAGAGATATAATAAGAAAGAAGCTAGCCAAATATATTTTATAGAAGAAAATAGTAAAGGCTAGAAGAGACTTGTTTCACAATAGCAAACAAGTAGAGAATCTTGTACTACATTAGAGTACAAGATAAGGCTTTTATTCCACATAAGTGAATAAGAGAAGAGCATACCTTATTCCACAGAAGAGAATAAGAGAAGTGAGACTTACTTTGTAATAGAAAGCAAGAAGAGACTCTTATTCCACAGAAGAGTATGAGGTGAGACTCTTATTCCATAGAAGAGAATAAGAGGAGAATAGAACACCTTATGCCCAAAAGAGTATGAGGTGAGACTCTTATTTCACAGAAGAGAATAAGAGGAGAACATAACACCTTATGCCATAGAAGAGTATGAGGTGAGATTCTTATTCTACAATAGAGAATAAGAGGAGAGTACCTGATTCCACAGAAGAGAATACGATAAGCAGAATCTTATTTCACTATAGTGAATAAGATAGAAAAGACTCATTTCTTATAAGAGAATAAAGAAAGATGTAATATCCCAAGAATTTATATGAATATTTAAAGTCTAATTTGAAGTTTAGTGAAAAATTTAATTACGTGAAAAATGTGCTTTTTGAATTAGTGAAGAAAATCTGGGAATAGAAATGTCACGACCCGTTTTCTGGGCACATGATCGGCACAATGATGAATATCCTATCACTGTAAGCCTTTCGATAAATTCTACCCATGAGTTTAGTCATTATCAAAATAATCATTCCTGAAGAAAATATATCAAATTTTCTTATTTGAAATTCATAGAGATTATTTGCATATAATAATAGATCCTCAACATAAAATACATTTATTGTACTGAAATACAAGCCAAATACCAAACCCCTGACCTAGATGTCCTAGACGATTACAGAGCAACATAATTTACAACAATAGAGGGGCCTACCCGACAGCGGAAATGTCCAAAGTGATCTACTCTTCTAGCGGATATTCTTCATCGGTAACCTGATCTGAACAAAAAGGTTGTACAGAGAGTGTGAGCTTTTAAGCTCTGTGAGCGAATTGGCCTCGCGTTAATAAAATTCAAATACATTACCAGTCATGCAAGCATATCCGAAGGCTCATACTCAACCAATAAACATAGTTAGAAATTACATACAAGAAGATAAAAATTCATCCAATTCAACAAACGGTACTAGTACCCATCAATGACAATATATCCCGGAGAGCGCACACAGGCCAGCTCACCAATTCTGTATATTTTCGCCATGATGCACAACCAATTCAACAAACGTTACTAGTACTCATCAATGGCAATATATCCCGGAGAGCGCACACAGGCCAGCTCACCAATTCTGTATATTTCCGCCATGACGCACAACCTCATCCTCTTAGCTAGGGCGCCTCATGGATTTATCACCAATCCTGGCTATATCCCTACTGAGGGAATCGTTGTCTCCACACTCATTGGTCAAGACACCCTTTCAACCGAGTTTTCCGCCTTGCCGTGAGAGGGGGTACTGTCCCGCTCAATCACAATCAATAGTACAGTATTTCATATTATAATCAGAAGCACAATATAATATTCATCTATATAACAGGTATAGTATATAACTATATTATAGATTTATAAACCACAAATCAAGATAACAATTAATCTGTTTTTGAAAAGATTCAAACTTCACATCATCATGAAATACTTGTTTCATCTTATCCATACTTCTAGATTAATTATCTCCTTAAATTCGTCATTCTGAATCCAATTTCCCCCTATGAATCTTGGGAGTGTCCTACGACATACTTTTTATCACCAGTAATGCTAAAACTGTATTAAAACGGGATCGTTTCACTCACCTGGATTCCATACGAGCATCGCTTCTCTAAGTCGTTACAGACAATAGTACTCAGGTGAATTTTAGTGTTCTGCTACGGAGATTTTCATGAAAGATTAGAGAAAATACATTAGGATTGTTTTCGTACAGACACTGTTCATACATACGATTACTATTCATACATACAGTTACTATTTATACATACAGATACTATTTGTACATACGGTCACTATTCATATATATATGGAGACTGTTTATATCAGAAATAGAGAATACAATCTGTAAAAGAGTACACCAGGTAAGTTCCCAGGAAAGAGTGGAGGGTCACAATGGATACACTTAAAAACCAGGTCTTTCCTTAGCCAGAACTTTTCTAGACATGTATTCTTCACAGTTTACATCCTATTTCGGTAATCAGAGAATCAAAATAATATGTAAGCAGCTAACGACAGTTTTTCTGATGTGGAAGATCAGCCAAAGCCGCAACCACATAGCATACTTAAGAAAATAACTTCTAAAATTGAAAGATATAGAAAGGACATAGTATCCTTACCTAAGCTGAAAAGGAAAGGCCCAAAATCTCAGAGGCCTAGCGTCGGAGTAAGAGAAACTTAAGGAGAGAAGAAGAGAAGTTGAAGGTATGAGTTTAGAAATGAAATAGAATGGCCTATTTATAGCAAAAGTCAAGGGTACTATTTGATACTATGCACTAATAAAATATTCAATTTACTATTTATAAAAATGATATTTCTAATAATGCAGTTACTGTGCACCTTACGCGTACGATGCAAAATTTTTTTGTTATTACTATTAGAAACTTAAAGGGAAAACTATCCTTTCACCTTAAACCTTTAAGTTTCTTTTCAATTCAGTCCTTTCAATTTAGTCCCTAAGGGTATTTTTACACATAAAACGTCATTTTCTCCCACGAACTTCTTTCTAGTTTTCTCTTATGACCAAACCACATCTAGTATTTGACATTTCGATTGTATAATGAACAGTATCGTATACGTAAATAGTATTATACGGGTGAATAGTACCGTATACTGAAATAGTAACAGTAGTTTGTAAACAAATATTTATATTTTATTTTTCTTGGGTATTACATTATCACCCCCTTAAGAGAATTCGGTCCCCCGAATTCAAAACTCATCTCAAGACTGAAATAAATGTGATTACTTCGTCCATATCTTATCCTTCGCATCTCTTTCTTCCAAAACCTCATCACACCTTTGGTGAGATTTACAAGAACATTATACCATTGACTGTGAACTCTAAACTGCATTATCAATAATTTGCATAGGACTTTTGCCTTTTCTGAACAGCAAACATTCTCTTCTTCATAACTTTTACCAAACTTAAACCACCTAATCAGAGACGAACTTTGTCTCTATGTAAAACCTCAAATAGATGTCGTCTTTAAGAGTGGCACGTGGTCTTTCTAGTTCATACTGAATATCAGAACACATGTGTCCACACACATAGCTTATAACTTTTACGAATACAAGCACCCTACCTGAAGACATCATTTTGGCCACAGGCAATACTCTTGCCTGAAGGTGATCCTTCTGCCTTAAAGCGATACTCTTAGCTGAAGGCATCATATAAAAGGCAAAATCACATGAAATCATTACATAAATCTCTAGGAAGAACAATCCTAGAAAATGTGATAAGTAAATAACATACTCCTAATGCATAATTATATATATGGAAATTCCTCTCACCTCAATGACTCATATAGAGTCGTATCCCTTCAATGATTAGGGCAAACCCATAGTTCTCTATGTATAGGTTCATAAAATACTTATTTAGCACTCCTCCATAGCTCAGAAATGCAATGAAATATCATTTTAGTAACTCTTCTCAGTCAAAAGGATATTACTATACTCTGCTTTAGAATTTCCATAATCAAGTACGAAATATAAGTCCAACATCTTCTCATTCCTCAAGTTCTTTCAGTAAAAGGAATCACTTCAACAAAGAAGATCTAAATACTAACTTAAATTTTATTTCTAGTACATAGATAATTTTAATACATGAAGCTTAGACCAAATATAGCTTTAGGTACAAACAAAAGAAAGAATAAAATAAGGACGATGAGGCTTTTGAAATGTAGAAGGTGCTCCAGGTCTAGAAGAGGAAGGTGCTTCAGACCTTAAGGAGGAAGCTAATCGTTGTAGCTTAGAAAGAGTTTCTGGAGGAAGCGCCTGAGAAATTTGGTGAAGAGCATAAGTCACTCCGTTCATACAGTCAATACACCTTGCTTGTTGGTCACGAAAATTTTGAGTTGCAAAGATTGAATGTCTATCAACTCGATTAGCTAGTTCCCCGAAACGACGGTTTATCAGTTTCTCTTGGTTTTCAAAGAGACGATTTATTAGTGGCTTCTGGTCTTCTGTCTTGTATTCCAGGCTCTCTATCTTACGCTCCATATTTTCGATCTTATGCTCCAGGAACGCAAGCTTATTTTCTGAGGATGTTGCATTATTGTCCTCCTCCAACTCTATTACATCCCTCTTTCTCTTCTTAATTTCTGGTGACCTGTCTACAGGTCTCTTCTCTTTATTGTTTCCGAGACTTAGATTTAAATCAAGCTCTACATTGCCAGTCTCAAAATTCAAGTTGAAAGACTTATTATCGGCCATTGCTCTAGGGATCTCAGAAATAACTTCGAATGAGAAAGGAATGGAGATTGAGAAATAGGTATGTAATAAAAGAAGTAGGTTTGCTTGGTGCGATGAGTAGGGTAATGGGCATACAAGATTTATAGACAACCCGAAGCCCCTGGAGCTAAAGCCACCACAACCTATACGTCGCTCGCTAGGAGGTTTACAGATCGCATACGTCGCAATGCCAGTAATTAATGTCGGACATGCAAGTAAATAGTAAATATAATTTAATGCAATTAACATAAGTCAAAGATTTCCTCAAAAAATTTTCGGCTAATCTTGACCTTTCTCAAAATTTTGACTAACTACGCTCTTCAGTCTGAGATTTTCTCCTTCTAACTTGTTTTATCCTGTAATCCCATATCACGATGTCCCTCTATGATCGGGAAGTCTCATATTAGCCTTATCTTAGATTCAAATGGGTGTCTTTACTCTGGATTTACACATAATATATATATATATATATATATATATATATATATATATATATTTAAAACAAAGTTAACTGCTTACGGTCGCATGCATTAAGCATTATCATGATGTAAGGAAATCACTGCCTTTCATTTGCCCACGAGAGCATTATATGTAAGTATGTGTAACCATGAAGATATATCATCCTCTACACATTTCATTCTATCCAAGTCATTTTGATTTCACATCTCTATGAGTATATGTAGGATCATCACATATTCTCCTTGATCGTAGCCTTCACTCATTATGCATGAATAACATATATACATGTAATTACAACATGATTCAATCAGTTATGAATATCATACTCAACTGAAGGCTCTCAAGAACAACACAATAAAACAGAGAAATGCATTTCAGTTCATCATAAAAGCATCCAAGGCAATCTTTAATGGCTATATCATTAACTTCTTTGAATTTCGAAAAATGCCAACGGGAGAAATGGGAAAACCAAGTAAAATCGGCCGAAAATCCACCGAATATTGATTTTCATGGTTTTAGCATTAATGCAACGCGCTATCGGTGTGCACGCCTACCCTAGACTTCTAGCTTCCAGCTTGCAGAAATCCATAAGTTGATCGTGTAGGGGTGCGGTGAAGAGATATCTTCTTAGTCTCTTAGTCCAAATTTTTCTCTATAAAAACCTTCTCAACGTTCTCAGTTACCACACCACAAAGAGTAATAATCTCTGAGCCTACAATCCCCCAGTATTCCTCTCGCCTCATACTCTTACAAAAATTTCTAAATTTTTCCAAAGCATGGCCTCAAGGAAGTACATTGATTTCACAGTAGAGGCTAAGGAAGAAGAACTTGACTTAAACTTAAGTTTATGCAGGGACAAGGGCAAAAGACCTCTCGAGGGATCTCAAGAAATTCAAATGGAGAAGAAGATGAAGAAGATTGAGGAAGCCGAGGAGATTAGCACAGGCCATAGCTCAGAGGACAAAATCGCCTGTTTAGAGCAGGAGGTGAAGAATCTCAAGAAGATGATAGAGGACCTGGAGAAGTTAACCAAACGTAATAACGCGGTAATGACTTCGAGAATAGATAGGTTCTTCTATTGGTCCACCCAGTGCTTCTGCAATCAACAGCAAAGAAGTGTTGATTGTATGAATGGAATTTACACTACCCTCCGCGATATTGCTCTGTCTCTCGCTCCAAGGAATGGTCGAGGGGTGATGATACAATACAACCCTCCTAATCCAAGACCACCTCGCTTTTAGATTACTCATGCATGAGTAAACTTCTCTTTTTTTTTTGCAATGTAATCCTTCAGTTTTTTTTTGTTTTTGATGCAAGTGGTTTCTTTTATTGGCTGGTACCCTAAAATAATATAGCTACACAAATTCAATCATGAATTCAGCTTATAAAATCCACCATATAAAAATTTGATCCGACAGCAACGGAATCAAAATAAATAACAACTTTTCCTTGACTAAGTTCAAAAGTGTAGCCACATCTGTCTAAAACTAAAACTGAGAACATAATTCCTAAGACGAGATAAGTCTCGGAGGGAAAGAAAATGGAAACATCTTACAGGACCTTCAGTAGAGCCGTCTCTCTATAATTGTGCCCGGGTTCACAACGATAGAGGAGGTCCCACTAAAGTTACCTTGCTCTGTAATCACTAGGAGACCTAACAACCATTGCTCTGATACCAACTTTGTCACGACCCGTTTTCTGGGCATATGACTGGCAAAATGATGAATATCCCATCACTGTAAGCCTTTCGATAAATTCTACCCATGAGTTTAGTCATTATCAAAATAACCATTCCTGAAGAAAATATATCAAATTTTCTTATTTGAAATTCATAGAGATTATTTGCATATAATAATAGATCCTCAACATAAAATACATTTATTGTACTGAAATACAAGCCAAATACCAAACCCTTGACCTAGATGTCCTAGACGATTACAGAGCAACATAATCTACAACAATAGAGGGGCCTACCCGACAGCGGGAATGTCCAAAGTGATCTACTCTTCTAGCGGATATTCTTCATCGGTAACCTGATCTGAACAAAAAGGTTGTACAGAGAGTGTGAGCTTTTAAGCTCCGTGAGCGAATCGGCCTCGCGTTAATAAAATTCAAATACATTACTAGTCATGCAAGCATATCCAAATACTCATACTCAACCAATAAACATAGTTAGAAATTACATACAAGAAGATAAAAATTCATCCAATTCAACAAACGTTATTAGTACCCATCAATGGCAATATATCCCGGAGAGCGCACACAGGCCAGCTCACCAATTCTGTATATTTTCACCATGATGCACAACCAATTCAACAAACGTTACTAGTACTCATCAATGGCAATATATCCCGGAGAGTGCACACAGGCCAGCTCACCAATTCTGTATATTTCTACCATGACGCACAACCTCATCCTCTTAGCTAGGGCGCCTCACGAATTTATCACCAATCCGGGCTATATCCCTACTGAGGGAATCGTTGTCTCTACACTCATTGGTCAAGACACCCTTTCAACCGGGTTTTCCGCCTTGCCGTGAGAGGAGGTACTGTCCCGCTCAATCACAATCAATAGTACAATATTTCATATTATAATCAGAAGCACAATATAATATTCATCTATATAACAGGTATAGTATATAACTATATTATATATTTATAAACCACAAATCAAGATAACAATTAATTTGTTTTTGAAAAGATTCAAACTTCACATCATCATGAAATACTTGTTTCGTCTTATCCATACTTCTGGATTAATTATCTCCTTAAATTCGTCATTCTGAATCCAATTTTCCCCTATGAATCTTGGGAATGTCCTACGACATACTTTTTATCACCAGTAATGCTAAAACTGTATTAAAACGAGGTCGTTTCACTCACCTGGATTCTGTACGAGCATCGCTTCTCTAAGTCGTTACAGACAAGAGTACTCAGGTGAATTTTAGTGTTCTGCTACGGAGATTTTCATGAAAGATTAGAGAAAATACATTAGGATTGTTTTCGTATAGATACTGTTCATACATACGATTACTATTTATACATACGGTTACTATTTATACGTACGGAAACTATTTATACATACGGTCACTATTCATATATATGGAGAGTGTTTATACCAGAAATAGAGAATACAATCTGTAAAAGAGTACACCATGTAAGTTCCCAGGAAAGAGTGGAGGGTCACAATGGACACACTTAAAAACCAGGTCTTTCCTTAGCCAGAACTTTTCTAGACATGTATTCTTCACAGTTTATATCCTATTTCGGTAATCAGAGAATCAAAATAATATGTAAGCAGCTAACGACCGTTTTTCTAATGTGGAAGATCAGCCAAAGCTGCAACCACAGAGCATACTTAAGAAAATAACTTCTAAAATTGAAAGACATAGAAAGGACATAGTATCCTTACCTAAGCTGAAAAGGAAAGGCCCAAAATCTCAGAGGCCTAGCGTCGGAGTAAGAGAAACTTAAGGAGAGAAGAAGAGAAGTTGAAGGTGTGAGTTTAGAAATGAAATAGAATGGCCTATTTATAGCAAAAGTCAAGGGTACTATTTGACACTATGCACTAATAAAATATTTAATTTACTATTTATGAAAATGACATTTCCAATAATGCAGTTACTGTGCACCTTGAGCAAAATTTTTTTGTTATTACTATTAGAAACTTAAAGGGAAAACTATCCTTTCACCTTAAACCTTTAAGTTTCTTTTCAATTCAGTCCTTTCAATTTAGTCCCTGAGGGTATTTTTACACATAAAACGTCATTTTCTCCCACGAACTTCTTTCTAGTTTTCTCTTATGACCAAACCACATCTAGTACTTGACATTTCGATTGTATAAATGAACAATATCGTATACATAAATAGTATTATACAGGTGAATAGTACCGTATACTGAAATAGTAATAGTAGTTTGTAAACAAATATTTATATTTTATTTTTCTTGGGTATTACAAGAAATTTTAATTTTTAATTTAGGAAATTTTTACAAATTCTCAAGGACTAAAGTGAAAAGAAAAGAAAATATGGATTACTTTTGAGAAATGACCAAATAGGAACATGAGAGGAAGAATAAAGCTTATGAGAATGAATTATGAGTTCGATACCGAAAAGATGATGGATTCGAGGTTAAAGTGGTATTTGATACATCGAGAGGGATTAAAGTAAACAAATCTTATAAGCTAAGGTGGCTATGAGCGATTTTATCGAAAAAGAAATTGGTGGGGCCCATGCGTATACATTTCTCTCTTATTCTTTTCTTTCTCTCATTTCTCCCGTAGCTTCCTCACTTTCTCTCTCTCGGTTATGCGTCGAATTTATTCATCAACCATTTATGCAATTTTTGCATGGGAAGGAAGCTATGAAAGTTAGGATGATTGGTAAGTTGATGTTCTTCTTATTCTTCCTCTTATTACAAGACCAAATCCTTGGTTATTATTTTGCAAAATTTTTGTAGAATATTTTAATGGATGAATTTAAGTGTGGATGTTAATCTAAAACATTCCTAGGTGGTTTATGATGTTATTAGAACAAGAAATTTGGAGAAAACTAGGAGAAATTCGTAGAATTTGGATATTTGAAAAAAGTTAGTGTTCTTGATGAAAATTTGAGATTTGAGCTTTGATTGTTGGTAGAAATTTGGGGTTTTGGTGTTAAAACACTCCTTAGACATTAAGGATGAAAACCCATGGAAGAAATCAAAAGAAATGTTGTTTTAGATATGATTTTAGGATTTTTGGATGAATAACACGAAGAACATCCAAAAATTTTCCCCAGAAATTACTATTTATCGATAAAATTTTTTCAGATTTTCTCGGCTACTGTAGCGTTGACTCTGTCAACGTTACTGTAGCTGCGTTGACCATTGACCGTTGACCATTACTATAGCATCATTTTTTTTTAAATATCGTTGAAAAGCTCTTTGAGTCTAGTTTCCAATGGTATAAGTTTCATCTGGATATTCATTACTAGCTAGGAGTTATGATTTGAGAAGTAAGTGAAGGTCGGGAATAGTGGTAGGAAATTTCTCTATTTCGTAACCCTGATGGTTTTTATCTGGTTACAATAGGAATGGTTAAAGCGCAAGGTGGGAGTGCCGAGAGCGTAAAATCCAGATGAGTGGGATTTATACTTCCTATGACTAAATCTTTTCTTTAAAGTTCCTGGCATCATAGTGAGAGCATGTAGTGTATCTTAGTGTGAAAGCAGTGATGGTTAACTTATATATTGATATTCATTATGAATTAAGATTTTCTTGCATAAGTTACATTCATGCGCACTTTTTAGAATTAAAGAATTGTGTTCTCGAATAGATTGATATGGATATATCTATACATAAACACCATTATATGAATGTTGCGTGAAGAAGACACGAATACCATTGTGAGGACTTGTAAATACAAATGAGCTTCTATGTTTGAGATGTGATTTAAAAGATAAATTCTGTGAACAGTGAATGATTGTATATACGTTGATGAAATTGTGATTAAGTATGGAAAGTAGTATGAGTTATGTTGTGATGAAACTTGTAAATGATTATGAGTTATTTATGATTGTGATTGTGTATGTAATCGGAATGAATGGAAAGGCATGGTGGTGCACCCCATGGAGAAATCTACATGAAGCTATAAGGGTGGAGAATATACATGGAGCGATAAGGGTGGATGCGGCGGGGGCCGCGGGCAACGATCCAGAGGTAACCTGGACGATCTGGTTGGTACAGGAAATGTATAAAATTGATTTCACTGTTTGCTGTTATGAATTATTTGAATTATGTTGAAATGTATTTGTTTTACTTGGATATTGTTGTGAAGTATTATGAATTATATTATATTATATTATGATCGATTACGTATGATTGCTGCATATTATCATTATGATGCATGATATTTTTTTGTCATAGTGTTGTGTTGTCTGCTCACTGGGCACGTGGTTTGCTCATACCCCTCTTATTAACATTTTTTTCAGAGTTGACAGCTGAAGGTAAATATCTGTACAAGGAATTATGGATCCTTAGCCCATGATTACCTTTTCATTTGTTCAGAATAAAGGTATAATAGTTAAGTCTTATTCTAAGTTGTATAAATCTAGAAATCTCTGTAATCGGGTAGGTTCATTCAGTGATGTAATGTGAATGACTGTAGTGTGTATAGAGAACTCGGTTTGGTTGCATGAAAAAGAATGGTATAATACTTAAGAGAAAGATAGGCTTACGGAGATGAAATGAAATTCACTTTCCGTGCCAGTCACGTGTCCAGATTTTGGGACGTGACAAAAGACTCTCATTCTATAGTAGAAAATGAGAGGAGAATCTTATTCATCAGTAGATGATAAGACATAAAAAAGTAAGCTTGTTCCATAGAAGGGAACAAGAAGAAGCCTTTGTGTTAGATTAAGAAATAAAAATAAAGAAGATATATTAAGTTATTCATAAGCCATGGATGAGTATTTTATTTATTTTAGTGCTTTTATAGCTAAAATGATCCTTATACATGTTTTTATTTAAAAAAGTAACTAACTACTAAAATACATTGTGTCTCACTTATAAAAATTGATCATTTCAATAGACAAAGATAAAGGAAAAGCATTAGTGATGTGATTGTTATGCACGAAGTAGCATGTAGTTCAAGTTATGTATTCATATGTTTGTAATGTATTTAAGATATTATGTAATATTATATTAGCAAGTAAGTAAGTCCCAGATGGAATATTATGTATTCTAGATGTATGATAGTACTTATATGTGAATATAAGATAAATTAATAAGTTTACCAGAGTTACGCAATAGAAGCATATAAATTGTAGAACAATTAGTCGACCGATTGATTATAAACAATAGACTAATTAGTTTTGGAATACTCAATATTAATCTACCTGAGAATTATTAGTCGACTGATATCCTGAGATTAGTCGACCAATATCTATTGCAAAGACCAAAATAATATTTTTATTTAATTTAGTTTTAGAAGTAATTTCATGACTTCCATGAAGAAATTTTATTGAAGTAAAAATTGATACATATCATAAGGTTAAAATCTAATTAACCTTAAAACTTAAGACCTATTTTTCAAATAGAATATTGAATATAGAAATAAAGAGAGATGTTACATTTGTGGCTCTTGATATTTCAGGCAAGAACTATTTATCTTGGATACTAGATGCTCAAATTCATCTTAATGCAATGGGTCTTGGAGACACCATTAAAGAAGGAAATGATGAATCAATGCAAAATTGCGCTAAGGCGATAATTTTTCTTCTTCACCACCTTCATGAAGGACTAAAATATGAATACCTTACCGTGAAAGATCCACTTGTTCTTTGAAAAATTTTAAAAGAAATGTATGACATCCAAAAAAATATTATTCTTCCAAAGGCTCATTATGACTGGATGCATTTACGATTGCAAAATTTTAAAACACTTAGTAAGTATAACTCCACAATGTTTCATATTAGCTTTCAATTAAAATTATGCGGAAAAGAAATTACTGATAAGGATATGTTAGAAAAAACTTTCTCTACCTTTCATGCCTCAAATGTGTTCCTGCAGTAGCAGTATCGAGAAAATGGATTTGAAAAATACTCACAATTGATTTCATGCCTTCTTGTGGCTAAACAAAATAATGAGCTATTAATGAAAAATCATGCAGCTCGGCTAACTGGTTCTACTTCATTCCTTGAAGTGAATGCGACTATAATTAATAATGGACAAGGACGTGGACGTGGATGTGGCTGAGGAAGAAATAATACCTCTTCTCAAAAGTATGTTCCTTACCACCAAAAGAGGAATAAGAAAGAAGAAAAACAAGAAGGCACAAGTGAAAAAAGGAAGCATGCATAAAGTTCTTGTTATCATTGCGATATGAATGGACATTGGTCATGAACATGTCGTATGGCTAAACATCTTATTGATCTTTATCATGCGTCAATAAAACAAAAGGAGAATGTTGTTGAGACAAATTTTGTTAATCTATATGATGACTTTGCCAATGATCCTATAAATACTACACACTTGGATGTGTCAGATTTCTTTGCTAACCCGCAAGAAAATATTTGTATTGTTGGTGATGAGGAATATCTAAAATAAGTTTACTTATTTTATTTTGAATTACTTATATGATTACTAATTAGCTAATGTAAGATTTTAATTTTATATGAAATTTTTTTAGTATGATTTCTATTTATATCTAATGTTACTTTTACTTTGTAATATTTCTTACATTTTTGTATTTATTTAATTAAAGAAAATATGGATGAAGATATATGTCTTGTAGACAACGCATCAACTTACACTATCCTTAAAGATAGAAAATATTTTTCTCAAATAAAAATGGGTGAAGCTTATGTCACTACCATTTCTGGTAGTACAAAGCTAATTGAAGGTTTTAGAAGAGCCATAATCATACTATCGTATGGAACAAAATTTATCATAAACAATGTTTTATTCTCTTCTAAATCTCAAAGAAATTTGTTGAGTTTCAAAGATATTGGTTGTAATGGATATCACATAGAGACGATATGTGAGGAAAATAATGAATACATTCATCATACAAGCATTGTTTTAGGTAAGAAAAATGTATTAGAAAGATTACATGTTTTCTCTTCTAGATTGTACTATACAAGAATTAGTACAATTGAGATACATACTGCAATAAACCAGAAGTTTATTGATTCAAAAACTTTCACTATTAGGCGTGACTGTTTAAGACATCCTGGATTAATAATGATGCAAAAAATTATTGCAAATTCACATGGGCACCCATTGAAAAACTTGAAGATTTTTCAATCTAAGGAATTCTCATGTGCTACTTTTTCTCAAGGCAAATTGATTACTAAGTCATCACTAACTAAAGTTGGAACTAAATCTCCAACATTTTTAGAACATATACATGATGATATATGTGGACCTATTCATCCTCCACATGGTCCATTTAGATATTTTATGGTATTAATAGACGCATCCAGTAGATGGTCTTATGTGTGCTTGCTATCATTCGATTAAGAGAACAATTTTCAAATTATACAATTAAATCTATTCACTTTGATAATGCTGGTGAATTTTCTTCACAAGCTTTCAATGACTATTGTATGTTGATTGACATAAATGTTGAACATCCTGTAGCTCATGTTCATACAAAAAATGGGTTAGCTGAATCATTTATTAAGCAAATTCAATTAATAGCTAGACCTTTGCTTATGCGAACAAAGCTCCTTGTCTTTGTTTGGGGACATGCAATTTTACATGTAGTAGCACTAGTATGCATCAGACCAACAAGTTATCATAAATATTCCCTTTTACAATTGGCTTATAGTCATGAGCCAAATATTTCCCATCTCAAAATTTTTGGGTGTGCAATATATGTTCCAATAGCCCTACCACAATGCACTAAGATGGGTCCTCAAAGGGGATTGGGAATATATGTTGGATATGATTCTCCTATTATAAGATATCTTAAGCTAATGACAGGAGATGTATTTACAGCACGTTTTGCAGATTATCATTTTGATGAATTAGTCTTCCCACCATTAAGGGGAGGAAATGAAAAACTTTTGGTCAAAGAAATTACATGGAATACTTCGTCATATCTTGATCCTCTCACAAAACAATGTGAACTTGAAGTTCAAAAGATAACTCACTTACAGAGTATAGCAAATCCCATACCAGATATATTTACTAACCTAAAGAGAGTGACCAAGTCGCATATACCAGCTATAAATACTCCAGTATAGATTGATGTCCCCGAGGGACAATTCGTTGGTAAAATCGCTAGCAAGTCTAAAGCACATCAGATGCGTGGTAGACAATCGGTTCGAAAGACAAAAATCCCCTTAAAAGGAAAGAAATAATTATTCAAGATCAGCCCATTAAAGAAATAGATGCTCTTGAAGAGTCTAGAGAATAACAAACAAAGTACTTCTAGAAGAAGTTCAGGTACTTGAAATTAATGAAAATGAAGAGATCTCAATATATTATATATCTATGGGGAAACGATAAAATCGAAAAGAAATAGTTGTTGACAACACTTTTGTGTATATAGTAGCACTTAATATTTTGAATGATAATGAGGATCATGAACCTACATCTGTCAATGAATGTTGATGTAGATGTGGTTAGCCAAAATGAAAAGACACAATTCAAGTAGAATCAAATTCACTTAAAAAACGTAAAGTTTTTTGACCTATAGTTCAAACACCTGAAAGTGTAATGCCCTTTGGGTATAAATGGGTATTTGTACATAAAATAAATGAGAAAAATGAAATTGTGAAGTATAAAGCACGACTTGTTGCACATGGTTTTTCACAAAGACCTGAAATTGATTATAATTTCACACATTCTCTTGTGGTAGATGCAATTACATTTCGTTATTTCATTAGTCTGATAGTACATGAAAAACTTGATATGCGTCTTATGGATATTGTTACAGCCTATGTATGTGGCTCACTTGATAATGATATATATATATATATATATATATATATATATATATATATATATATATATATATATATATATATATTAAAATTCCAGAAGGATTTAAGATGCTTGACGTATATAATTTGAAATCCTGAGAACTTTGTTCAATTAAAGTACAAAGATCTTTATATGGATTAAAGCATTATGGAGGAATGTGGTATAACCATCTGAGTGAATATTTGTTAAAGGATGGTTATATAAATGACCATATATGTCCATGTGTTTTCATAAAGAAAGAAAATTTAGGATTTACTATTATTATGGTGTATGTTGATGATTTAAATATTATTGAAACTCCTAAAGAGATTTAAAGATAGTAGAGTGTTTGAAGAAAGAGTTTGAAATGAAAGATCTTGCAAAATAAAAATTGTCTTGGCTTACAATTTAAGAATTTGAGAAATTGAATTTTTATTCATCAATCAACTTATACAAAAAAAGTCCTTAAAAAATTTTACATGGACAAAGCATATCCATTAAGTACCGCAATGGTTGTTTGCTCACTTGATGTGAAACAAGATGTTTTTCGACCTCGAGATGATAATGAAGAAGTTCTTGGTCTTGAAGTACCATATCTTAGTGCAATTGGTGCATTGATGTATCTTGCCAATAATACAAGGCCTGATATAGCTTTTATTGTAAGCTTGTTAGCTAGATTTAGCTCTTGTCCAACACGATGACATTGAAATAGAATTAAACATGTCTTTCAATATCTCCGAGGTACTATTAATATGGGATTGCTATATACAAATGGATTTAGACCACTCAATGGTTATGCAGATGCTGGATATTTATCTGATCCACACAAGGCTTAATCTCAAATAGGCTATTTATTTACATGTGGTAATATAGCTATATCATAGCATTCTATAAAACAAACACTTGCTGCTACTTCTTCAAATCATGCAGAAATTATAGCAGTTCATGAAGCGAGTCGTGAATGTATTTGGTTATGACTCAACAACTCCAAGAGACATGTGGACTATCTTCTGGAAAGGGGACTCCAACTATACTATATGAGGATAATGTTGCATGTATAGCTCAGTTAAAGGAAGGATATATTAAAAGAGATAAAACAAAACATATCTCACCAAAGTTCTTTTTCACTGATGAACTTCAAAACAAAGTTGATATTGATATACAACAAATTCGTTCAAGCGATAATTTGACAAATTTGTTCACCAAGGACTCACCTACTTCAACATCTGAAAGACTAGTATATAAAATTGGAATGTGTCGACTAAGAGATCTTCAATTATATTTTGAACTAAGGGAGTATACAAGGAATGATATACTCTTTTTCCTTCACTAGGGTTTTTTTCCATTGGGATTTTCTCCAATAAGGTTTTAATGAGGCATATTCCTTGTAAAATGGACATCCAATGGGGAGTGTTATGAATTCACCCATTATTGTGGATGCCCATTTAGTTTCTTAACTCCTAAAGCCATTGAATCTCATTTATTCTTCTTAGCTTTTGGGTTATATACCTTTATAATTATATGGCTATAAATAGAGGCTTCTGTGAAGCAATTTAATAAGAAATATATTTTCTTCTTTATATATTATTTCTCTCTAGTGACTTTACATTATACTTCTTTCTTGTATAAAACTTCATTTACTATATTACTCTTGTTTCTTTCTTTCTTGTTTCTTTTTTGGAGTAAAAGTCATCCTGCGATATATGTATATATAATTGAGCAAATTACAATTCTCTTCCCTACAATTTTTAAAAATTACAATCCCTCTTTTATAATTATAAAATAGATTACATTTTAGTCTAACTTTATATTTTTTACCTAAAGAAATCTATTATAATATGTTTTTTGACATTCGGTAATATGATATCTCGAATTTTGACTAAAATACCTTCTATTAGTCTAAGAACATCAATTTTTATAGATTGTAATATTTTTTTTGCTCTTAATCCAAAATAAAATATTGCAAGTATTCTATCTTCTTTTAAAAAAAAAAAAGGAAAAGGATACTATATGCCTCAAAATTTTTTTTTCCAATTATGTCCTTGCTCTTTTAGTTTTTATCAGATATGCCCCACAATACCAAAAATACCCGCCATCACTCACACACACACACACACACACACACACACACACACACACACACACACACACTCTCTCTCTCTCTCTCTCTCTCTCTCTCTCTCTCTCTCTTCCCCCTTCACTAACACACATATTGACAATAGAGAAGAACATCAGAGAAGCAAAGAACGACTACCGAGCATAAAGAATCAACGAGAAAAGCCTTCGATGGCGCAAACAAGTGTGACAATGTCATTGTGAGCTTTGTCGATACAGTTTTCGGGTTTTGGGAGGATGTTCAAACATTTTCAGAAAATTCATCCAACACCAGTGACTATCAATCAAAGCTCAACAAAGAGAGAGGGATGAAAATCAGTTTGAACATCCTCCCAAAACTCAAAAATCGTACCGGCAAAGCTCACAACGACGTTGTTGCATTTGTCCGTGTCATCGGAGGCTCCTCCAGTCGATTCTCTATGCTCTGTTGCTGTTCTCTGCTTCTCTGACATTCTTCTCTGTCGCCGATCTATGTGTGAGTGAAGAGCAAGAGAGGAGAGAGAGGGATAGATGGTATTTTCAATATCTTGAAATATATCTGATAAAAAATAAAAGATCAATGACATAGCAAAAAAAAAAACAGTTCAGGAGTATAAATAAAAATCAGAGTAAAAGTTAGAGACATATAATATCATTTTGCCAAAAAAAATTCAATATGTACTTATGTTATAGATGGGAAGTATAAAAAATGTGGTATTAGGTTATTGAACATAAAAGATATATTGTAACATATCTTTCTGAACAACAAAAATATAAAATTTAACTAAAGTGTAACAATTTCATAGTTATATGAGGGGGGAGTATAATTTTGAAAACTTATAGGTGAATGGGTGTAATTTAATTTATATAATTAAAATTAGAGTAAATGACTAATTTAGTCCCTAAAATATTACGATTTTCTTAATTTAGTTCTTAAAAGATCAAGTATGTCGAGTCCAAAAAAGATTCTATTTATCTTAAGTTCATTTTTTCATTGTTAACTCTCAATATTTTTACGGCTAAAAATTACTTTGACAAAAAGAAAACCAAATTAAAACAAAGATAATTTTTTAAAGATTAAATTAAAATGTTTAATCTTTTAATGACTAAATTAAAACAATTATAACATTTTTGAAAGTGAATTAAGTTTACTCTTAAAACTATATTATGAATTACATAATTATGATAAATATAAATACTGGAAATAGAAATAGGTGGCAGTTGATGAGGCAGTTAAGGTGAAGAAATAAAGTATTTGGTGCGTCCTAATTGGGCGGCTCGGAAGACGCGAGATGTAATATTCGTAATATTCCAAGAAAAACGGAGGGACGAATGGTGGTTAAGTTAAGGGAAGACGTTTGTTTGCTTAATCATCCCAATCCCTCCCTTCCTCGTCTGTGAATGGAAGCCTGGAAATTTAGACACACTTCAAACCCTAACACCGCCATGCCTAATGTCTCCGATTCTCTCGAGCTCTGATCAATGTTTGGAATGAATGAAGCATGAAGAGCCAATCCGCACACACACACGCACATACCTTCTTGAAAATCAAATGTCAGAAGAACTACGACCACCACAAGGACGACAACATGAGGAGCTTCTATGAGCTCTCATTGTCCTTGATTTTTTCCCTCTGGTGCCTTCTCTTTCTCTACTACTCCAAGCCTGGCCTTGGTCATGCAAATGGAGGTATTCTATTCTATTCATTTTCTCTCCTTTTCCATTTTTACTTTTTTTTTTCAATGCATCATCGTTATTTGGATCAATTTCTTTTCCAATCTTCATGTCTGATAAATAACAAATGAGAAACAAGCTAGGATATATAAAATGGAATTCCTCTCTCCCATTCCTTCTTTCACGTAATGAAAAATGCTAATTGATGTAGAATTTTATTATGGAGAGTTGAAACTTCAGATCAAGCTCTGAATTATTGGATTAATTTCAAGATTTATATAGTTATCAAACGTGGATATTAAATTTAATTTTTTTAATGAACAAGAATTAATAAAAGCTCGCATCCTAAAAGTTTGAACTTTCTATAGTAAAACCCGCTGCTATATATAGATTTCATTAACTAACAAAAATAATTGTTGAGTATAGACATTTTAATAAGAGTTAGAAAAGAGAAAGTCTATGAAGAGTTTAAATTTTTGAAAGATCAAGTTTTTTTATTTAATCACCTTGAGATCTATATATGATAATTAAAGAAACAATTTATACAAATTTTAAGATGATTCACCAATATAAAAGTTTGACGGACGTCTGAATGATTTAGGGTCGACAAAATTGCTGATTTGGTAAATGGGGGCATAATGCATTGGCTTTTGTTAATAGCTGTAGTGAATGAAGATTGCTTTGAATAGAACTTGGTCTATCACGTGGGAAGGAAAAAAAAAATAGTTGACTTGTGACCAAAAACTGATTCAATAGACTTGTTTTCAGGCTAGAAAAATTTCAATTTGAATTCTCTGTAATTAGCGTCAAAACTGCAAAGTAATCCTTCAATCATATTATTTTTTAACATTCTGAGATATTTTTTTTATCTTCAATCGTAATTATCTCATTCAAAATGAACGATCACGATAAAAGAATCGATAATTTAGATACAAAAAACTTATGTTAGAGATATTGTACTGAGAAATTCTGATATATTGGGTTTATACAGATTGTCAACTTTATATCAAGCATCAATGGGAAATAATAATAATAATAATAATAATAATAATAATAATAATAATAATGATGCTGATAATGGTGGTGGTGGTGGTGGTGATGAAGAGGCTAGATTTACTTGAATATATTCTAGATTAAGGGACTAATATGCATTCTTGCTCATGTCATGTTCTGTATTGAATTTTTAATTGGATATTGTTTAGGGAAGTTACCTCCTAACAAGAGAGGCGGACCTTGTACATTTTTTACCCTCACCAATGATCAGATAAGCAACCTTGCATATTCCTATGTCACTAATGGAAGCCATGTTTACACAAATGCAGCTGCATTTGAGTTCAACGGCTCATCCAGCTCCAACAACCCCAGAGGTGCAAATCAGAAACCCGGCAAACCCATGTACTCCCTCCCTGAAACAAATAAATTAGAACAAATAGTTCAGAAAATCTTAGGTAATACTGCATTGATTTGTAATCTACAGCCACGAGGAGAGATCAGACTTGAATGTGGTGATGACAAAGGCCATGGATCATATCTTGAGTACGATGAGTTCCGAAACGCTACAGACCAAGACAAAGGTAGTGCCATGAAACCACAGCTCAACAATACTAGACGGCTTGAACCAGATGGGTCGGAGTTCAACTATGCCTCTGAATCCAAAGGCGCGAAGGTGGTGGCTCATAATAAGGAGGCCAAAGGAGCAAGTAACATACTGGGGAAGGATCATGATAAGTACCTGAGAAACCCTTGTTCTGTGATAGGAAAGTTTGTTGTGATTGAGCTAGCAGAAGAGACTCTAGTTGATTCTTTAAAGATAGCAAACTTTGAGCATTATTCTTCTAATTTCAAAGAATTTGAACTGTCTGGAAGTTTGAGCTATCCCAGTGAAACATGGGACCATCTGGGAAGCTTTGTTGCAGCAAATGTGAAGCAAGCTCAGATATTTGTTTTACCTGAACCCAAATGGGTGAGGTATTTGAAGTTGAGCTTGTTGAGTCATTATGGATCAGAGTTTTACTGCACACTCAGTGTTGTAGAAGTTTATGGGATTAATGCTATAGAGAGGATGCTTGAGGATCTAATAGTTGCTTCAGCAGGATCTGTTCCTAACAAGTTGCCAGATCATAATTCCAGTGAGGTCCCTTCAGAAGCTGCTCAGATTGACAGAAAAGGAAAGGAAGTTGAAAGTGTGAATGATAGTGAGGCCACTGAGATAGAAAGCAATAACACTCAGAAGCTTGAGGTGGGAGTGATAAAGAATCCAATCATTGTGACTAGGATTCCTGATCTTCCTGATCCTGTAATAGAGTTAAGACAGCAGTTGAATGGGAGGGTGGCTGGTGACACTGTTCTGAAGATTTTGATGCAGAAGGTGAAGTCAATGGAGCTCAACTTATCAGGGCTTGAGGAGTACGTCAAAGAATTGAACAAAAAACAAGGAGAGGCTATACCAGATCTTGAGAAAGAGTTGTCCAGATTATCAGAAAGCATAGAGCAAAGCAAGTTAGAGATCAATGATCTCTGGGAGCATAGCACAGACATGGTAACCTATCATTATCTTCTAGCTATAAAATACACGAAACCCCCTGTGAACTTAAGGAGATGTGTACTTTACCTTCCTAACTTTTAAAACTCAACAAAGAATCCCTTTTAAACTTCCAAAATTTGCAAATCATCCCCTCTATAAGTAAATCCATTAGTTTGACCATTAATCAACACACATGACAACTAATCAATGCATTGTCAAACTAACAAATCCACTTTCAATGGAGACTAGGCCGAGCAGAATGGGCTAGTCACACACAAGGTGACGAACCACTCTTCGAATTTCCACTGTGAAAAGTGCCTATATATAATGCCCAATAATGTTTTGAACAAAATTGCCACTAATGAAATACCTGTGGAAAACCAAGGAAAAAAAAAAAAAGTCTACTAACAAGGTTTTTCGTAGAGTTTAAAAGTAGAGGGAGGAAAAGTAAACAGCCCCATAAGTTCAAGAAGAGATTTGTGTATCCTAGCCTTGTCCCTTCGCCATTTTTCCTGTTTCTCCTTCAACTTCACCGACAATTCACCTAAACTTCATATCCTAACACATTCTCTCTTCTTTTCCAGGAAGAAGGAATGACTGAAGTGGAGTCATGGAAAGATGCTATCATATCTCAAGTCAATGTACTGGTCAAAGAAAACAGCATGCTAAGGTCTGGACTCTGGATGATGTTTGTGTTCTTAATTTCCCCTGCATAAAACTCCTTTTATCAATTGCTTGACGTGCCACTCAGATACTTCCTTTTCAGATTAGACGTTCAGAAGGTTGCAAGTGATCAAGCAAATCTGGAAAGTAAAGAGCTTGCAGTGCTAGTAGTGAGCCTTCTGTTTATGTGCCTCGCAATTTTCAAAGTAGTTTTGGTAGGAGCATACGATTCTGGAAAGGTACACCACACAAATAGAGGCTGGGTAACGTTATTAGTTTGCTGCAGTGTGTCCCTGTTCATTATCTTGATTTAAGGCTAGTCATTCATTTTTTGTAGTAGAAAATTGGAAGCTTAATAGCTTCTGCTCTAAGATGTCACAGTAAATAACACAGCACATACTAGAATGGGTTGTCGTTGTTCTATCACAATGGATTTGGTTTTGGTGGCAAGATAGATCAAACGAAGCAGATATAACTCGGGGGAAAAAAAAAAAAAACACTACTCAAATAGAGGCTTACCTGCGGAACATTTTTGGTCGCAGCTTGTTGGTAAAGGAATGCGTATAAGCATGAAATTCTAATGCAAATTAGTTAAACAGTTTATTTGATTTGATTCATAAAATAGGATATACTATGTCATCCCATATGACCAAAGGTAACATTAAAAAGTAAATACACATAAATTAACTCTTAAAAATTCATTCATTTATTGTTTAAAATTTAAGTATCGACCAAGGTAATTCCTATAAATTACAAAGCCAATATAAATTAATCTTATCATTGGTATAAATTAATCTTATCATTGGACCAAATTTGTGTATTTATTCATCTTTAAAGAATTAACCCGATAATATTATGCAACAAATTCATCATATATAGATTAAATTGTATAAAATTAGATTTTTAAGAACTAGAAAATCAATTAATCAGGGAGTAAATTGTTAATATAAAATTGAGTAATTAAAACGTCTTTAAAATAGGGTCAAGCTAAAGATCTTGAGCATTGCAGTAAAAAAGTATCCAGGAGATTGGAGTTGGATGGTTATCAAGGCTATTTACTTGGTCTACATACAAAAATAGTCCTTTTTCTTTTTCTTTTTTCTTTTTTTTTTGGGTAAAAAATATAAAGCTAGTCTGACTGAAGTGGCAACGAGCTTTTACCTAATAAAAAAAGAAAACATTGCTTTTCCATTCTTTGATAGTAGCATCCAATTATAATCTACTTGAATACAACATTTCAATTTCATTATTTTATATTTAAAAGAGAAAAAAAAATGTATATGAAACATATTAGCAATGATTTGCTTGAACAAAATTTTAACCTCGAGACTTCACACGTACATATACCCATGGAAGAATCATGCTCAACTTGCTACAACAGTCAAACCTCAAGTTCTGACCAGGACACAGTACCTGAGCTTCCAGAGAGGTTTGTGAAAACAGTACTCACATGATTACTTCCTTTGATTGAGTCTGTAATGCATACTCCAAATTACGCTCTTGTTCTTTGAAGAAAAGAAGGCTCCCAGGATTTTCCTCTTCCAAAAGAAGATGTAAAGGTGTTTGTGGTGGGTATTTGCTCAAAATGAAGTCTATTTCCTCACCACTGATCTCCTTCTGATTCAGTAGAACCTGCAGACCCAGCTCACGACCAGTTGAAGTTAGCAGTAGCCACTTAACTTATTATATTAGGAGTAGATTACTAATTTGGTCATCAAAAGAGCATATTTGTCTCAATTTAATTCTTGAAAGATTGTATTTGTTTCAATTTGATCTCTCTTTTGTCGAGGTGACTTTTAGCAAAAATTTTAAACTTTAACAACAGCTGATTTTGTGATTTAACAATAAAAAAGATCAAATTTAGACAAATGCAATTTTTAAGAGATTAAATTGAGACACTTAATCTTTCAAGGGTCAAAATGAGAAAATTGTAATCTTTTAGGGACTAAATTAATAATTTACTCTTAAACAAGCAAACAAGGAGCATCCAGGATTAAAATTGACTATGTTCACTGACATTAGTATTAAGCTATAATAGTTTTTACAGACACGCTTATAACTTACATACTAATCTCACTTTTAAAGTTTTTGCTGAAAATCCTCAATTACCTTTATAGCTTTGAGCAAAGCTGCATGGTGCCTCCTAAGAAGAGACACTGTCTTGCCATACATGTCACGTATCATCTCTTCGGTCCTCCTCGCAACTTGATCATCCAACTTGAAATTCAGTGGGGGTTCGATCAAGTCGTAATCATCATAAAGGGATCCTTCAAAATCCAACCTTGGCCCAATGAACTTGACTTTCTTCCTCCAAGGCGAAGGCTCTCCATGTATGACCATTGGATTCTCTAAATTCCATCTGTGAATAATGGGTTTTTGAAAAAAAAAAAAAAAGAGGAACCATTATAAAAGAAGCAAACAGAAATTTACAAGTGTACAATAAGTATGAGGCTCACATGGTTAATATTTTACGAGCAAGCCAGGATGCATCTGCAAGGTAGTCAGCTGAGGCAGTAGACGTGTCACGTCCATATATGACCTCCTCTGCAGCTCTCCCTCCAAGCAAAACCTGTATGCCAAGACAGACTCAGACTCATGGAAATAAATAATAATAATAATAATAATAATAATAATAATAACAATAAAAGAACACACATATAAGTACATCTACTCAGAGTGTGTACCTGAAGGCGATGCAACAATTGAGGCTGACGCTCAAATGTGTATGATTCATCGTCAAGTCGATGAAATACCAATTGAGATAATGTCTGTCAGGTCATTAAGAACATGTTCAGTATAAGCTCTTTTTTCCACCTTTTAAAATATGGAAGGAACAAACATTTTCAGTCAAATTAATCTGATGGAAAGTCAAAATAAAATCTACGTTAACATACAAGCAGGCCCTGAATTGTAAAGCACATACAACAGTTGGATGCCCAATATGCATACATCAATTAGCCTTGGGTTAAACCAAAGTTAAGACTGAATTTAATTCTCCACATGGACTTCCCTTGCTCTTTAATTATGATCACTTTCAATATTACTTCTATTTTTAAACGTCATTCCTGTTCTCCCTTTAATCTCTAATTATTCTACTAGACTTTCATACTCCTCTGCACCAAATCTCCTATGTCAAAGAAATTAAACACCATTACAGGTGTCTTATCACCTATCAACCCTTCCTTTATTTAATGTCGTCCATAGCAAGTAGTATCAGCAATGCTTCCCTCACATGAGAACAGTAAAGATTGAAAAAGTATTTGCAGAAAAATAAAAGAGGATAATGGTGAGGGAAACTGAACATGCACCTGACCACGAGGTACTATGGAGATGCGATCACAGTATTCAACTTTTGCATTCTCATATTGCCTTAGCAGATGAGAAGTTAATGCAACTCCCACTTCAGTAGTAGCTCTACGACACTGCCCCTGATAACCTAACTCTATTCCAGCTCGTTTGGGTCCTACTGTAAGTCTGTCAACTGCACCATCCATATCTGACTGAAGAATTGAGTCATGGCCTTTCCTGACTGCCACAAGAGCAGCCTCTTGAACCAACTGAGCCAATCTTGCTCCAGTCCATCCTGAAAATTAAAACATATGGGTCCACTTATTAAAATGACAAACGTAATAAGCAAAAAATATTTTTAAAAAAAATATATGCATACCAGGTAGGTTCTGTGCACAGCTGGCTAAATCAACAGAGTCTGACATTTTTACTTTGCTAGCATGAATTTTTAAAATTTCATATCTCCCTTTTGCACTTGGAGGACGTATCCTGATCTACAGAACATTTTAATAATTTAAAAGCATATTACCATTGGAAAGAACAACATAAAAAATCAAACATAATCAAGCAAACACGCGGCAGTGGTGCACAGTTAAGTTACTGTTTGCACTAGCATATAAACAGAAAAGTTTAATAGGAAAGCAAATAAAAATTTCAGTTCATTCTCTCTCCATTTTCCATTATTTTCTAACAGCAAGATATGATATACCCATCCCAATTAAAAAGGAGAAATAAATACCTTGCGATCAAAGCGACCTGGCCGAAGAAGTGCAGGATCCAACAAATCTCTACGATTTGTAGCACCTAGAAATATGACACCCTTTCCCGTATCAAAACCATCAAGTTCTATCAACAGCTGGTTCAATGTAGTTTCCCTCTCCTGGGTGGCTGCATTATAAAGGTGATCTGAAGAATCCTTGAAGATACCTTGACGCCTGATCGCACACAGTTTAAGATCAGCTCGGATAGTTAATTGGTGAACTCAACACAGCAGATGTAAATAGAGAAACATCACTAGCTTTACAACCATTTTTTCAGTTTTGATTCCGTTGAAATTCCATAATGCAAGATCTAGAAAGAAACACTTAACCTTTTATGCTCAAACTACAAAAATTTTGTAAATATGAACTTACAAGTCATTCCACAAAATAAACCTAATAGTGCTAGGTTTATTTAGGCGTGTCCAGTTTGGATTAGATTGGTTTAGTCACTTTAACCAATCAATCCGATTTAATTGGATAGGAATAAATCTCATCCGATAAATCCAATCATTTTACATAAATCCAAACCAATCCAATCTAGCCATCATATCAAATGGTTAGTTTTTTTTTCAAAATGTTCAAAAAAAATTTAAAATTGAATATTAAATTTTTTCAATTTGCGAGATCTCAATAATAAGAATAGATATTTCCAACAAAAATAAAGGTTCTTTTTACTTTTTAGTATTTTATTAAAAATAAAAAATATATATACATATTATCTATAAAATATAAAATATATAATGTACTATGTAATATATATTATGTAATTGGTTGGTTGGTTTGGATTAAATGACTACTATGGCCATCCAACAACTGATTTGATTAAATCACTTTGGTCAAAATTTCATCCAAAATTATTTGGTCCTTTTTTTATTGGTTTTGGTTAGATTGGATCAGATCGGTTAAGTGGAAATTGGATCCAATTGGACTTGAATAGTCCTACCTAACACGTCATTCCCCATCATGTCTCATTTTTAACAACTGAGTGATTAAGTGATCAAGACACTGGAGGTAAACTTAGATTGCACCACCAACCAATTCATTTACAATACAAGCAATACAGTGGCTCTTAAAATTACTTGTGTGACAAGCCTATTAGGGACTAATGATGCAACAGTAAGCCCATACCTAGTAGCCAATGCATCAATTTCATCTATGAATATAACTGATGGTTTGTTTACCTGCAAAGAGAAACAAGGGGCATTTGAGTTCTAGTTGACCAATTATTCACTTATGCATACAAATTACAAAATGAAACTCTACAGTCTACACCATTTGCAAAAATTGCACTTCATTACATCCTATGTAAAACAGTATAACACACTCTTGACCTGATAATTTATTCACTTCGTCCATAAGCAAGGCAGACTTAACAAATATCTATCCTTCACATTTTTCCTGCTTCTAGAGAGAAACCAAAAGAAAGATGCATCCCATTCTATTTTCTCCATCATTAAAGCTAAGTAATTCAGTGAGGCTATTGAATCTGTTAGCATCATACCAGAGATCCAGAGCCTAGGTGCCAGGCGCCAGCCACACTGCAGGCAAACAGAGACCTGGCTCTAGGTGCCAAGTCAGACCCTTTGGCCCGTTTGCAGCAGTTACTCTTTTTTTTTTTTCTTTTTTGGGTAAATTCAGACTTCATTACGTTTTATTTAGTGTGGGCAGTTATTAGGAGTAGTTTCTTCCATCTTTAGGAGTAGTCCTCTGCTATGTGCTTAATTTCAGGGGAGGTTATGCCTCTCAGGTTGTATAATAGGGATTTCTGAACTAATGGAAAATGATAAGTTATTCAAGTTTTGGTGAATCTTGCACTCAAGATATTGCAAGTTCTCTCTTCCCAATCGAATCACCACCATAGGTAGGAAAAAGAAAACACCAAATCTGCCATCACACTCCATTCATACTCACAGAATCCAGTACCACACACCCTATAACTAGATCCATAACTAGGGACCCTAACACAATCCTAAGCAAATAGATGAACTATAAGCGGTTGAGAACTGTCATATGAATCCAAGGTCCAACAAATATTGGAACAATCATTGGATTAAGCATACAAAATAGCAACATCCCATGATTCACATAGAGTGAAAGATCATGAGATCACTACGATCAGTAGCATACATTGCTATTAAACTTAGTTAGACATTGAGTGGAGGAACAAGGAAAAAAAAGATTCGAAGCACATGATCCTATTAGCAGCAATACATCATATTACAATTTTACCAGAAAATCAGAAGCAAAATCACCTTGGCTCTTTTAAATAAATCCCTAATACGTGCAGAACCAACACCAACTAAAACTTCAACAAATTCTGATCCAGCCATTTGGTAAAATGGAACACCGGCTTCACCAGCTATGGCCTTGGCAACCAAGGTCTGCAAAAGCATGAGAAAGCTTCAAAATATTACTATACACATATTACATTTGGCATAACTGGAGAACAGCTATCTGACCTTGCCACATCCAGGAGGGCCTTCCAGAAGAACACCATGTGGAGGTTTGATTCCCATTTTATCAAATAACTCTGGATTCTTCAAGTACCTCACCAGCTGAAAAAAAAAAAAAGAGAGAGCATTAACAACCTTCATAAGTTTGCATTCAATCCAATCAATGATAATTAGCAAGGGGCAATAAAACAGACAGCAGAGACGTCAATCGAATTCAATATATTCTGAAGAGAATATCATGTTGCATTGAAAAGACAACAATCTTCAAAATACACATACTCTTTCCCCCTAACCCCCCCTCCCCCCAAAAAAAAAAAAAGAAGACAAGATAAAAGAAACATTTCCCAATAAGTTTGACAAAACAAACAGCATGCAAGTGACTATTTTCCCCCCTTCTTTTATTATTAAGTCAAAGACATGCAGCCAAGGACTTTTGAACCCATGGCCCCTCTACCCTGGTTAATTTAGGGGATCTGCATCAGCAGACATGAAAACTGTTTGCATATTCATAGTGAGAATCATCAATGTATAAAAGAATTACCTCTTGAAGTTCCTCTACTGCCTCATCTATTCCTGCCACATCACTAAACTTAACTCCAGTAGAACCCTGAAAGCAAGTTATACCAAATATAGAAAACTAAGAATAAATAATGATTAAGGTTATTCAAATTTCAGGAAATTTTGTCAAAATAAGTATTAGTACACACATCAACTCGAGCTTCAGCTTTTGATCGTGAAAAATCTATTCCCTGCCAAAGATCCTGTACATTAAGGAAACACCACTTAGATACATATTTATCAGGCCACTCCATGGAATAAGATTGGTTGAATAACTGAACTGATACAAAATAGTAAAGATAAATAGAATGAGTGAATCAACTTAGTCACTTACCCACTTTCTGAAGTTCTTAGGCCTTCTTGACAGTGTGAAACGGACCAGAAGTACCATAGTCATAATTACAAGCATAATTGGTTTCAATATGTCAAGGGTTGATGATATACCACCAAAAGTGTACAATTCATAGAACTTAGAGTAAATACCACCATCACTGAAAAAATCAACAATATTGTCCCAAATCTTCTCCAGAATTGCAAAAACAACTCCAAGGAAGAACTTAAGAAATGGCCTGGCTATAGGCCATACAACATAGACAGTTGTCACAAATACAAAGCTTGTAACAGCAAATATTGCTGATGCAAGGAAACCACCGACTACAAGTGCTGCAATACCCACTGCTAGTGTGACCATTCCAAGTTCAACCACCATTCTGCTAGATATGGAAGATGCAACTGGATGAGGATACTCAGGCAATTTTCCTACCCAAGACTGCAGCAACACAAACTCAGAATCAATGAACAAAAACAATATGATCTTCTCCACAGAAAGGACCTTATAACACCTTAATAGTACGTTACTATTCCTATGCCACTCACCATCCATGCAATATGCTGAATGACCCGAACACTCTTGACTACAGATGTAAGAACAGAACTAGCATAATAATCCAGCTAAAAGAGTATATTAAAAAACTTAAGCAACCCCAATGTACCACAAAGTTCCCCTCCACCCTTGCCCGTCAAATAACAAAAACCTAAAAGTGAAAGTGAAATTTAATTGTTTTCCCCTTATGAACTAAGGCACTATTGCAAAAGATAATCAACTATTCGAGTTTGACAGAGATAATGATTAATAACCGTAGTCTGCTTCTCTATCTCATATCGTGGTCCAGTGTACTCCTCCAAAATTGCTTGCCCTTCGTTGTTATCCAGCCTAAGAACCCTACAAAATTGCATAAACTATCAATATACTGCAGAAAACCAGCTGCAGCTATGTGTCTCGTAAATCAAAATACTAGTCGAGAAATACCATTTGGTTTTATGCAAGCTCTTATCACCGGGGACCTCTTTCAAATCTACGATAAAATTCCTATAACCATTACCGTTAAACAAACCCGTATCCTCCTTCGAAGTCATCAACTTGATTTTGTCGCTATTCATATACCTCCGGAACTCCTCAATGCTCATTTTGGGCAATGACTGTAAATTCTGGTCGAACTCTTCCTCTTCTGACAATTTCGTCCCAAAAATTTGCTCCGGCACATAGAGTTTCCCTTTATACTCCCTCAGTAAGTCTTTTAAGTAAACAGAGTCCCTCCCCAACGAAACCTGGTTTTGGCCCTCACTGGCCTCTTCCTTATTTTGAGTCTTCAAGTTCAACCTCTTTGCTAAAATTTCTATAACACCCAAATTCAACTTTTTACTTAATCGCTCCTTTTCTTTCAAAGTATAAAATTTGTCACCAATGAGATACTTCGGTTCCACTTGGCTTGGGTTCTCCTTCAAAACCCTGCTCACAAAATCGTCGCCGGCGGTGCCCCCGGGCTCACCAGCTGGTGAAGAGGACATCGACTGCGATTTGCACAGTACTCTGAATGACCGGCCGAGGAAAAGAACTTGCGTTCGAGCATTTCGATTGAAATTCAGTACTCTGGATGTTCGAAGGCGGCGTTGGGTGTGGGATTTGGAAATGTGAAGCTGGGGGGGTTGGAAAATGTCAATAGTTGTCATTATTTTGGAAAATTCATACAACGGAAAGCAGGGTTTATCACATTGGGACTATCACTTTTTTTTTTTTTCTCTCCGGAGTTTTAATTCCTGCGTTAAACGCAGAACCAGAAGCAAGAGAAGATATGAGACGAAGAACAATACAACACAATACAACTAATGGAAACACTAATGAGTCTTGGTTCGGTACTTGGGTTGAAATGCAATCCAAAACCGATTAATACAGTCGGGTCGGGTACGGCATAAAGAAATGAATAAGCCGTTGATAATGCCAATACATGAATGATAATAGACAGTGATTAATATTATATTGATATAAAATATAAAAAAATAACTTGTTTTTTTTTTTGCTATTAAAGGAAAAATGTTCAGTACATTGAAAGAGAAGGAACAAGAACAATTAAATTGTAGTCTAATAGATCAAGAACAATTAAACTGAAACATCGCCATAACACCTTAATATCTCCTAGAAGAGCCCATCTTTTCTCAGGAAACATTATCCCTGTTCTTGAGATTCTCATGCAAGGATTTGTCATCAAGAATGGCAAGTCTAGTCACACTATGAGCAACGAGTAATTCCATGGTAGTTCTGACTCCAATAAGACTCATAGTGACATTACTGTTGGACCTTTCTACTATATGAATCGTGAAGGGCATCCAATGTGTCCCAATCTTTGATAATAGCCGCAAAGACATTCCCATTCTCCTTCTTGAAGGATTTTTGAATGGGAAAATTTGTGTTATATCCTTTCAGCTGATTCGTTTCACTCCTCCCGTATTTCATTTTTTGCACTATAGTCACATCTTGCCAGTGAGCACAAGACCAATGCAAATTGTTGCTAGTCTCTTCAACCATCTGTATAATTCTATCAACAGAAGGCTTGCTCTTATTAAATAGCACCTCATTTTTGTGATTATAAATGCACTAGCAGATAACCAGGATCTCCCTCAAAGCATCAGTATTAAGCGACCATCCAGACTCTCCCGCAATTTTAACAATCCAATCCTGCACACGAAGGGAATGAATGTCATCAGTTCTAATAGACAAATTTGATCCAAACCAAGAAGCTTTTGCTACTAGACATTCCCAAAAGATGTGTTCATAACTCTCAGTGAGACTATACCCAATTGGACAAAACCCGTCCAATTTAATCCCTTGTCTCAACAGAAAGACTCCCAAGGGAAAGGCCTTGTGCATAAACTTTCAGACAAACATCAATATTTTTCTTGGGCGTTTTAAGCTTCCACGACAAGTTCAATAATCTCCTATTTAAAACGGGGTGGCCTTTAGATTGTCATAGGCATTTGCGCAAGATAGCCTTGCTTTGTGGTGTACAAGCTACCACCATTATGGTCCCACATACTTAGAAGGATTATTCCTAGCAATATCATTTGCTATCGGAGGATCATAAATACACTTCAGAATGTCCAAATTCCAATTTCTGTTATCATCTAAAAGGTCCTTAACTTTAGTAATTCCTTGTAGTCGTTCTCTAGACTTAGGCCAGAAATTGCTATCAATTTGAATTTGCTCCCCAGATTCAACTTGCCATCTCAAGTGAGGTGTGATGAGATGATTAACTTTGAAAATGCCCTTCCACAAAGATGAAGCAAGCTTATCACACCTTACTGGTTCAGAGTTAGTTTCTTTACCATATTTAGTGAAAGAAAAGAGAGTTTTTGACTTTGAAAACCATCAAGAACACTTTCTTGATCATGCAACGGAAGCAAAAGAACCAAAAATACAATTTAATAAGCTAGACCATCTTTGTTTCTCATGAATGTTCTATAGAAATGAAGAAAAACATTTAATGTTTGATGCCCAAAGATTTTTCAAAGTCAGCCACCAAGCACATCCATGAAGGAAGAGAAGGCTGCACCCACCAAGAAAGATGTCAGATCTCTAAGAAAAGTTACCACATTTCTCACCAGTCACCAAGAAATAAAAACCAATTGAAAGAAAGGGGTAGAAAATCTTTCAAACTGTGAAGACCTCCAAGAAAGGATTGCACCACCGTTTAAAGGGAGGAGATGAGAAGGAACACACATGGAGGGAGAGGAAGAACATCCAAGGTGGGATCTCCAAAAGATTCCTTCATTGTGAACCTCAAACCTTGAGAGATGGAAGGTTCAAGAGACTCGCAGAATAGCAACGCAAGTGCCTTTCCTCTAAGTATATCCATACCAAGGCAAAGTCACAAGAGGAGAGGAGAGATCCTCTAGAACACCTCAAAGCACACACAAGGAGAGAGAGAGAGAGAGAGAATCAAGTGTATGAGATTGTAAGAAGAGATTTTGGTGCTAGTTGCCCCTCCCTACATGTTCTTTTATAGAATGTCCCGCCCATCCTATGGGCTTGAAGATCATGTGGCACTCAGGCCCATTAGTCTTTAAGTCTCCATAAGCTTTAATAACTCCCTTGTTGCATGTGACCACTTAGATCTATTTCATGTAAGTAGTAGATAGTAACCTTTTACTCATAGTCAAATTTCCTGTTGACTTTCTTTTAATTAGAACTCCTTCTAATTTATAATCCATGTGGCATGATTCCAAAACCTTATAGATAATGAGTGACATCTAGTAATATATCATGACCCCTAGCATGAGATGGATTTGTTCGCAAATCCTTTGAACTTTGTTGAATGTATATATAACTCATTGTTTCATTACGTGATGCTACTGCATAGACCTATCCGAGTATGGATACATGTCAAACCCTTAGGTCTATGACATACACATTTTATTAAACCAAGACTATTGTTAAAGAAACTAGAAAAACTCTTTTTCTATGCCTTTCCTCATGCTATGACCATAGACATCTCTAGTCTTGTCCTTACCATCTGGAGCATCTCACTCTTTTATTGAGAGTAATGAATCCTTGACAATGCACTTATATGTCTTTATGTATGCAATACCATAACTAATCTCTAACTTTAGCTCGAATATTGGTGGACTTACAGCTTACTAGAGTCAAAGCATGATGCTGATCGGTTTTTATGTCATTTTAGGTCAAAAGGAGGTTGCAAAACATTCAACCATAAGTTTTTACATTGGACGACTCAGATTGAAACAAAGGCTGTTGTTTGCATCGCAGGAGGACATGATCCAGATCCCCCTCCTTCCTCCATTAAAGTTGCGGTGTATAGCCAAACTATGACATTCCTTGAGTGTGTAAATTATGAAGTGAAGAAAAGAATGGACAATAGGGTGGTTTTTGCTTTTCTGAATAAGAGTGTCATAGTTGAGCAGGTAGGTAGAATAGAAGCATATGGGTTTCTTAAAAGGCCAATGTTAGTTACATTGTTCAAAGTTAGTGTTGCTTACTTTGGATGTGGTGACTCCTTAGTTCTTTGTTCAGTAACCTCCGAACAAAGTAGTAGTCTTAATGGGGCCTTAAAATTCCAAAATCCACCCATAGGAATGATGGGGGAAACAACAACACAGCAATGAAAACACAATTGCAAAGTAATATGTAGTAGAAATAAATCTTCCCCCAAACGTGCAAGAGTTTGCAAGGAGCAATAATAAATATATGGCAAAAAAATAGAAACCACAAATGCACAAGAGACACCAAGATTTTTACGTGGAAAACCCCTCAATGCAAGGGGAAAAACCACGGGTCGTCCAGACTAAAGAAATAGCTTCATTATGATCAATAAGAGTACAAAAAGATACTCTGATAAGTACACAAAACTATACTTACAATCAGCCAAAACAACCAAGCACCAATGCTTACAAATGAGAAATAAGAAGATGAAAAACTCTAAAAAATAGAGCTACTGCTACGAGTAATTTATCTCGCACTCCAAACCTCAAATCATCAATCCAACCGTTGAAACCAAGAATCACGTGTGCTGAACCTGTTGACAAAATTTGAGCACAATCTAATGGTGAATGAATCTATGGTCGCAATTTTACGATGACAATAAGGTGAGTATGCAAATTTGCTTTTCACTCTTCTTTTCTCTCCAATGACTGTTGTTTTTCACTCAGTAATTGAGTCTCTTCTAACCCTAACTTACCCCTCTCCACTTAAATAAGAGAGACCAAAAGGGCTTATGCATTTGAGCCTTTTTTCACATAGGAGGGGAGCCCAAAACCCAATACGGAACATATTGTTACTTTGATCTTGAACCCTTCTTCCTAATTAAACAATCCTTATTGAATTCTATGACACAATTTACCAATTTCAAGAACTTCCGTGACGTTTGTGCATTCCAATTTGTTAAGCATTCTTCATTGAATTCCTTGGTGCTTCTTGTTCTTTTCGTGTTGCTTGTTTGTTTTTGTCTTTTATATATATATATATATATATATATATATAACATTATCATCTAAACGATGGCATTAAAAAAAAAAAAACTAGCTACATAATTCATGGAGGGTAAGGAATATTATTAGGTCTAACATAACATAACTTTATTTTTGCTTTGTTATGACTTTTTAAAAAATTAAAATTAGGAAAGAATTATATAATTTTAAAGGTGGAAAGAATAGATTGTTTACTTTGATAAATCCCATCATATCTTTAGAACTTTTTTTTCTTTCTTTCTTTTAAGCTTTTAATCTTTTGAAGTACAAAAAGGCACATGACTTCTGCTAAGAATTTAAAACTTTAGATTAAGTGACTGGTCCAAATTTGATCTGTTTAAATTTTTTTTAATAATTCAGTTAGATTTAAATGTAGAAACAATGTTAGTGTCGCACCTTTTCGCCACCAGAAATCACAAATGCTCCATACGAATTTTTTTTATCTCCTTGAACATTTGCTCCTTTTGTTAAAAAAAAAAAGAATAAAAAAAGAAAAGCTGTTTAATTGGAAGATAGAAATTCCAATAACTTGGCAAAGGTCGATTAGACAATATTTAACCGTTTATAACTTATTTGTAATTGAAATATTTTTAATGTGTTTAAAATTAGATTAATCATTGAATCGATAAAAGTATTATTTTATAGTTATTGATCTGACCATAATCGAATCGCTAATAATTAAATATATATTTTTAATTTTATATATTACAAATGTATAATATAATAAATTAAAAAATATTTTTATATTTAATCTTTAATAAACTTATATTATTATTATTATGTGTGTAATTACTTTTTTATTTTTTTCCTATTCTCTTATTTTTTTTTGTAGCAAAAATAATATTTTTTATAAAACAATAATTAAAAAAATATAACATGATAAAAAACAGATTAAATAAATAAAAACTTACTAAATCCCTTAGAAATAATTATATTTTATAAATAATAACTTTTTTTAAACAAAAAACCAATTCAATTGATTTGACAGTTCACCGATTTTATTGATATTTTGGCTAGCCAATTTTTTAATATCAATAGTAAATTTTCTTTAAAACAAAATCCTAGTTCAATCAATTTAACGATTTATCAGTTTTATTGATTTTTTGACTAATCAATTTTTTTATGATCAACAGGATCGAACGAGTGACTGATTCTCAATCGAACCAACTAATCAGATCTGGTTCTGTAATCTATGCCTTTAATGCTAACAACTTAAAGCTCTTGACGCGCGTTTCAATGCAGCTCCTTACATTCATTTGACCAACCGCAATAGAAATTTGATAACTTGTAGCTTGGGTTTCTCTCACCAAAATAATTCTTGATTAAAACCTATAAATCCCCATTTTATGTTCGATCTATATAATGCTGAGCTGGGGCTAGATCCAACAATTAGAGCGTCTGAAGAGGTGAGTAACGATCAATAGAGTGATGATACGAGGAATCACTTTTTTCTATTCTGTTGTGCTGCTTCAACATACTGCTCCGCAAGTTTCTTCACTTTCTCACCTTCCTTTATGAGGAAATTGGCATTCTTGGCCTTGCCATGGTGTTTCATAACCTTCTCAGTTGTTTTTGCGACAGCCCACCTGTACTGCTCAGCATTGATCACACCACTCTTGCACAGTGGCCTGATATGCTCCTTGACGTAAGCTTCTACCTGTTCAAAGTCAATGTATAATATGTATGTGTGGAAGTTTTACTGGAAAAAATATATACTCGAAAACAAGCATGAGAAGATAATAAATGCCTCATAGTCCAGGTAACCCCCTACAATAACTTGATAGTATAAACTATTCCATATAAAAGATCATGCATAGTAAAGTAACAAGGAAAAATTGATTTCCTAATACCTTCCTAGCTACATGATTTGCTGAGTCAGTCTGCTCTGCAGCGGTGTCAGACTTCTCTCCCTTCTTCCCGAAGTTTTCACTAATACCAGATGTCTTTGATGAATTATCGGCAATAGCAGTGACAACTACAGTCTTTGCAAGATTGCCATTCCCAGATTCAGATGCATTCACTTCTCGGTCTGTTACTTGTTCTTTATTATGACAGTCATTGCCCTCATTAGAAGTTTCTGTCTTGCTCTCACCATATAATGCTCTTAATTCTTCATTTGGAAATTTTTTTGCAAGTGGTTCTTTGTCTGGACCATATAATTCTTCAAATTCTGCATCCAATGGCTCAACAGCACCCTCACTGAGAAGGCCCTCAGAAGGAACAGTTGGCTGGCCAATCTCTGCATCAATTGCAGAATCCCCATTGCCTGCATCATAATGATTCGATGAGCTGCAAGGATCTTGTGGTACTTTTTCCAACCTCTGATAGTCCACACTATCCAAAGAAGTTTCTGAATTTTTCAGGTTCATGGTAGAGAAAATGAGCTTCATTTTTGACTCACTTTCTTCTTCTTGTGGGTTTACGACTTTGGCAACACTTGCACCAATGTAATCTTCGTCTTCCAAATCATACTCAAAATCACCATAAATATCCACCTCTGGTTGAGAATCCATTTCAAGTATATTATCAGGTTCTGACAGATCATTTTTATTGGATATTTCCCTCCTCTCATGGGGACTACAAGGAGGTGAATCAGACAGAAGACCAGCATTTTTCAGGGCTATTTCAACCGCAGAGTCATTTGAAAGACCATCAGTATTTTGTTCTGATCTATCAGTAGGAACTTCTGATGGCTCCTGTGGAATTACATCTGTTGCTTCATTGGATTTTCTGTTATTTGAGCGGTGCAAGAGCTCTTGTGAACAGAGATTCAGATACACTAACTTGCTGTTAGATCTGTCAGCAACCTCTTTTTCAATATTAATTGCATCTGCAACAGCTAATTCTGTATCTGCAGTTCTGCGAATGACTGACAGATTTGCTTTTCTCAGGAAGTGCTCTGTCAACCGGTATAGTTGTGTCTGTAGAGAGCATTAAAAGTAAATACAACCATTATGAAGAAAGGCAGTATCCTCTAAACAATTTCCATGTTAAATAACATCTTAATAACATAAATCTTATGGTGAAATAAGTCAATGAGAGTTACCCGCACTAGCACACCAAAATAATTATATTAATTTAAAAATTCTAAGTTTTCATGGAGCACACTGAAATTTTTTCAATCTCAGATTTGATCTACAGTAGATATAAATTCTTCTTCAAAAGAATTCTCCACTCCCTCTTCTTTCTTTCTTGTTTTTTTTTTTAATAGAATTTGAGGCATTATCCTATCCTTCCAATTAAATGATAGAGGTACTGACCATAGAATTGGGATTGAGATGGGGATGGTAAATCCCGTGGAACTAGAGATACGTGTTATACATTTGAATACAGCAGAGTCAGCTATATCCTAAATTTAGTTTCCAAATCAGCCAAAAGGAATATTTATGATGGGAATCCATTGTAAGAAGCGATAGCATCCCGACTTCCATTCAGTGCAAAGAGTGCATTCTTTTTTTCATCTCAGGTTTTTCATCAATCTCCACATACACTTTTTTTTAGAGAAAAAACTCCAGGTAAATACTAAATAGCATATTCACAATACTGACTACAATGGATGTTCTTCACAAGGTGGAGAGAAAAGGCACAGCATACCTGCCTTACTGATAAAGGAATTTTATTGTGGTGACTAGGTGCCAATACTGGTCTCATATCAGCTGGCAATTGGGCCTACTCACAATAACAGAATTAACGGTGAACAGTAGGACACCAACTCCAAACATAATATAATAAAGTTAATCAGATCAGTTACATACCAGTAAAGGATAGTTTCCTTTAAGGATTGCATTGTCTTCCTGATTTTCATTTGTTGCTTTCTTCCCAGTTGCAGCTGTTTTTCTCGCAAGAACCTCCAAGGCCCATTTTCTTTTGTCAATCTTCATGCAATCTGATTTAATACCTGACGCTTTTGTGTCAACTCTGGAACCACCAGAACAAGAAACTGATGTACCTTCTGAATGTCTACTCAAAGGTACTTTACCAGAAGCAGAATTATCACCGATCGAGCCATGTACAATCTTCTTATTTACTTTATTTTCAGATGAGCAAACTCTGGCCTTCGGCAAAACATTATTTGTCTCTGTTGCTTTAATAGTGCTATTATCAAGAGGCTGATTTGATGCTTTTCCTGAGGAGTTAAGTTGTTTATTCTGCTCTGAGTTAGAAGTAGTTTCAAGAGCAGAAAGTGGCTTCACATCATCTTTTCGTGGGAAAACAGACGTATCTGCTAAATACAACCTGGAAAGAATAGGATTCTTGGCCTGACACTTAGGACCTTCTTTTGATTCTGGGCTCTCTGAACTCTCTCTCAGGAGATCAAGAACTGACTTCAAAGTTTCAATCTTTTCAGGCTTTGTTGCCCTCATGCAACGATATTTCCAAAACTCAATTTCACAGTCCCTGTCCCATGCACGCTTTCTTCTTCCATTTGATGTCCCAAAAATTTTCTTTGTTAGATGTTCACGAACTTTCCCTTTTTGCAACATTCTCTTCTTTGCCTTCAAAGCTATAGGGGACAGCTTATTTACAGGTTCAGTTTTAGGCCCTGCTATAGCAGCCCTGAATGCTGCAAGAAGCTTTGTATCAAAAAGGTTTTCTCCAAAATTTTCAGAGGATTTGTTACGGACAGCTTCTCTAATTTTCTCTCTGAGGTTTTGAACCACCAAAGATGATTCCCCATGATCAGGAGCTCTCTTCATGATCTTTTTTACCCTCAACCCTGCCAGATTTTCATTGTTTTCAGATAACTTGCTATAAGATTTAGTGCCAGAAAGTCCCTTGGAAAGCCTCTGATTCGTGCCTTTAACTATACTCATTATATCTGATGCGGCATTATCCTTTGGCGGATGATGTTTTAGATTGTCATCTCTGGAAACAGCTGCAATAGAAGGGCCTTTTTTAGTATTATCTGAAAGAGAAGCATCAGCTGAGTCCTTGTGATTAAGTTGACTGCCATCAGCTCTAGGTCTCTCTTGTGACATTTCAACAGCAGGTTCAAGTTTGGCATCTGTGTCGTAAACTTCTACATGAACCTGATCATTACTGAACATCAAGAGAAATTGAATTAAAAAATAATAATCAAAAGAAAGTCAGAATATGAACTCCTCATGCAATGAACTAAAGATGAAAAACAAATTAAGTACAACAGAACATGCACTTAATCAGACATTAAAGTTAGACTAGCATGAATGCACTTGCCCCTCTTTCTTCTTGTCTTCTCTCTCTCTTTTTTATTTTTATTTTTTTAATATCAAAATTTTCTGGTTCATTTTCTTGTCTTTGCACCCAGCAGCACTACTTTCTGACAAAATTTATGCCAACAATTAGAGTTCAAAAGGTGAGCATGATGCCAAAACCAGCAACTAGATATTCAAACTTAGGTCTCTTAAGTATGAGAATAATTTTAAAATTGTTTGTGGGAATGGTACATCTTGATATCCGGTGAATAAAACATTGAGTCCAGCTTCACCATTCTAAAAGATACCACAGTTCACTGAGATAAGCAACACCATTTAAGGAAACCCTTCACCCTCTTGGGTTCCCAAATATGACAGTTTTCAAAGAAAAAAGAAAAAAAAAGGGGGGGGGGGATAAGTCATACAAAAAGGAATAATTACCTGTAATCAACACGCTTTCTCTTTCCACCCGTAACTTTGGTATTTTCCTTATCAGCAATGGGTTCAATTTCATCTCCTAGAGCATTTTATTAATAAGGATATATCATGAAAAACTTACCCAAATGCTTCTAAGCTACCACTTTTATCCATCACTGCTTTTCCACAGTAAGAGTGACCTAGAATTAAATTGAAGGAAAAAAAAGAAATTATAATCCCAAAAACAGTCTGATACCTTTCACAATAAATTCTTCTAAACTTGACTGCTGGATATCAGTTCCTTGACCTTTTGAGGGATTTATGTCGGGTTCATCAACTAGAAGCACATTAAGATATGACAATCAGGCCAGTTGCAGTTAATATACATATACATATATATATCCATCATTACTTTAAAAAGAAAGAGATATAATAGAATTCATAAATTACCAGATAGAAAGGAGCCCACTGACAAACCAAGATGAACACCCATATCAGAATCATTTCTAGATGGACTAGTTCTGTCATGGGATTCATCCAATATCTTGCCTCCACTGAAGCTACTTAGTTCACTCCTTTCTCCATATGCGCCTTTTTTCAAATCATCAAGCCCTAAGGAGTTAGAAGGTAAGTTAGAGTATACATTGTGTGATAAGGACAACATCAACTCCTTTTCCTCCATTGGTGAAATAAAAGTCTTCTCTGTCTTACTGTGGTGATTATTTGTGTCAGATATGGAAACACAAGATTCGGTCATTGGATTCTTGTTAACTTCAAGGGGTGACAAATCCTGGCGTGATGCTGGAGTCCATTGATTTCCTTCAACCAAAGAGACAACGACGGCTGTCTCTCCAGCATCAGCAACGGACACAGACACTTTTCCTGAAAAAGATTCTTCAGCCTGACATACATTGTTACCATTCTCTGGGTTAGATTCCATCACTGTCCTCTCCAACGAGTCAGATATGGAAACACAAGATTCGGTCATTGGATTCTTGTTAACTTCAAGGGGTGACAAATCCTGGCTTGATGCTGGAGTCCACTGATTTCCTTCAACCAAAGAGACAACAACAGCTGTCTCTCCAGCATCAGCAACAGACACAGACACTTTTCCTGAAAAAGATTCTTCAGCCTGACATACATTGTTGCCATTTTCTGGGTTAGATTCCATGACTGTCCTCTCCAATGAACTGGCATCCATTCTTTCAGAAACTTCATCTGGTACACATCTAAAACAAAACCTAAATTAGAATACCAGAGGATGATCCTGTCAGCACTTACTAGACTATGTTTTAAACCAAGTTTGTGTCTCAAGAAAAGGGTAGATAGTTACATACTAAGCAATAATTTCAAAAGGACACCTCAGATAACAGAGAATAATTTTGAAATTATCACATATTGCTGGTTTTGTTTTTCTATTTAACCATACCTTAATATTTAATTCTTCAGATTATCAGCTACCTAAGAACTAAGAGTTTCAGACATAGAAATCCAAACATAATAAGAATCTTCAAATTACCAGCTAGAACTTTTTTAAACTCTATAATGACTAACTTTAATTTGTGAGCTAGTAGCCAACATGTTCTATGAATTCTAAAAAAAATATAATATAAATACAGATTCCAGGTTAAATTAACTTTTAGTAATAATTAGCAGCACAAATACCCAACTCAAAATCCAAAAAAACCAATTTACCTAGGGCATAACCATGTAATGTCTGATGTACCTTCAGGATCAAATCCCACACAAAAAGCATGATACCTATTACAAATCAATTCAAGCAATAATCAGGGGATTGTTCTCAATATATCCTAATGAGGAAATAATCATGAATATGAATTAACTTCCCTTCCCCTTTTCCCAGCACACCCCCTTCCAAAAAAAAAAAAAAACAGCATTGTCCAAGTTTTTAGATTCCGTGCAATTATACTACATAATAACCATGTCTGTCTCCTGTAATCATGAACCATGTAATTCTTTTTCAATAAAAAAGAAAAAGAATTAGAGGGACATAAAGACACAAACAGAGGACAAGGGGTCCTCCCAAAGGAATAAAAAAAAAAAAGAGTGTAAAACCAGCCTCTATTCAGAAGAGCCTTCCAGTCCCTTTGAAGATTGACAAAAGACACCCTTAGAAATACCATTTGAGTCTCAGTTTCTGAAATTCATTACACATATATCAGGTGATAATGCCATATTGGCTCTCCGCTTTTGAACCATATCATTTGCATTAATTCTATTGACTGTCGCTGTCCAAAAAAAAGCATTTACCTTATAAGGAATCTTTACTTTCCAGAGACATCAGTGGAAGGAAAAGAAGATTTTGGGTTTTCAATCAAGAAAGTAAAGAAAGAGGGGCAGATAGAGGCACCCAAAAAATCCAAATATTAAATCCTTTCATTGGTTAAAGATGAAACACAATATGCAACAAGTATATCCAGAGCAAGTATGTATCTACTGAACCCTTGTCTCTCATCAATCTTCTAATAACCACATATTAGATTTGCATTCAGTTGTTGGCACTGCATTCAATCATACTCCTTCTAACTACATTTAGTATTAAATTTTTAATCCCCTATATTACCCTTAATTAAATAGTTTCATTTTCATAAAAGTCAAGCTTCTTGTAATTCACACTCCTACAGAATACTAAATACTCGTGTTCCTTTTTCTGAAATTATTAAATGACTATACCTTTCATCTTCTAATTCTATTATTTTTCACTATGTTACAGCCTTTTCTTGAGAATAAGATTTTCATATGATCAAACAACAATAAAGCAGCATCAAACTGAAGCTTGAAATATGAACTTTCACAATGATAATGAAAATAGCCTGGAAATACCTAGACAAATATCTCCTTCAATCTGTCTCTAAGACTTTTTTATATTAATCACTTTTATATGATTCTTATTTACGATTTCTTCTGATATGCTCTCCATAGTTGCATTGCATTTAAGTAAATCAAACACTGATCTTGTGTCACAAGCAGTCAAGCACATCCATAGTATTATCCTTTTCTTCATAATCAAATAAATGTACATCATTTGGGAGCAGCGTGTGGAATGGCCAAACTTTAGTGCAGCATGATTAAGAGTTATAAGCAAGTTAGCTTGATATATATATATATATATATATATATATGTGCAAATACTGCTCGATATTGGAAGGATATTAAAAGTCAATTGCAAAAGACAAGGTGTAAACAAGTTGCTGATCCAAGCTTACCATATATCACATGAATCACAAGCAATAGATGTATCAAGACTTGAATCTCCTTCAGTAGTTGCAGATCCACTACGAATTTTGCAGCCATCACCATCCAAGCAAATAACTGCCTACAAGTTGATGAGGCTCATAAGGATTAGTTCCACACATTGATTTGCAAAAAGCCAATTAATGGATTGAAAATAGTGTTGAAAAATGAAAATTATATAATTTTTTATTATGTTAAGTTCCTGCTTGAAATTTGTAATTTAAAAATTATTGAGGAATTTAAGAAAGTATTAAGTAACCTAAATGTTAGGGGATAAGGAAAATAACACCTAGAGTAAGGTATAAGTATCTTTATGCAGTATCAACACCCAACATTTTGCTTGAACCAACCCCAGGTAGTACAACATTAAGTATCTAATTGCCGAAATTTATAACAGTATATGTCCATAAAAACCATTGGCATGTAGAAAACATCATAAACCAAGTTGGGATATAAATCTAAAGATTTTTGCATAAGATATAAGATCACATTCTAACATGAGAAATACTTGAAGAAAGCTGCCAGTAATGTCAATTAACCAGAGGCAACATTTTTGACTGAAGTTCTATGGGGTATAACATATGGAAGATGAGACAATTACATTTTCATCAATATAGTATGATGGAAATGACAGTGTGTTATTCTTCCCTTCAATGGACCAGTCATCATCTCTGCATTCATGAAAGATAACAGAAAAAATTATATAGAATTTAGGACTGAATAAGCATTAAAAACTGTTAAAAGTTATATACTCAAAATTGAGTGATATATGAGGATAGCTAGATGCTTCCAGAACAACAAGAAATCTATGACTTTAAACTTAATCAACACATCAGTGAATCGCAAGCTTATTATGTCTGGGCATATAAAAATGGTGAAAATAACCCTGTCAATCATGCAAACCTAACAGCAGAGAGAAACCTACCTGGAGAATGTGTCATCTTCAACTTTATTGCTCCCAATGGTATCATATACCTTCAATCATGAGTTCACATGCATAGAGACAACCAAATACCAACTTTTAATTGAAAATTTCAGCATAATAGGTGCATTAACCAAAAAAAAAATTTCCATTATTTTGTATTCTTAAAACACCACAAATTGCATGCGCTGAATAGAATAAATAGGCTTAGAAAAGTTAATTGTAACCTGAATAGTGACACTAAAGCAATGAAGAAAAAGCAGCATTCCATAATTTTATATCACTCACTGGAACACATGTAATCAACTGAAACTCATTTTGGCAAAGTGGGCAGAGATTTGTGATGGTAGCCCAGTTGTCAATGCATGCAAAACAGAACCTAAAAACAATGAAGTCAGGGCAAAACATGAGTTTCACATTTTAACCTTAAGCTGCAAAATGAAAGAAATCAACAATTTTTTAAAGCACGGAGGGGTTAGCATAAAAAAAATTAAAATAACTTGTTGATGGAGAACAGTGATAGAGAAAAGGGAAGGTGGGAGAAATAGAGGGGAAGGAGAGGAAGCAGAAGGGGAGAGATTAGAGAAAATAGAGAGAGATCTGATATTAGGTCAAATATTATTCAATATAGTCTGCCATCATACAACTTATTAAGAACTATATATAAAGCCCTAAAAAAATAACAATAAAAATATCCGAATATCAACCAGAAGATAAGTCTAATATAGCTAAAAGACTAAAATAAATGAATCCTTTTTATCATTTCTTTTAATATGCCTAAAATAAATCTTCAAGGGTGACCTAGATTTGCATATAATATCCTATCCATATTACTTCAAATATTCTTTCCTCATCCTTCACTTATTCAATTGGGGAATCTGACAGAGCCCTGAGCATTGGTGTAGAAAGATATCACCATGAACATACACATTCAATTAGAGAATTCTTCCTCTAAAGGTCATGTAATGCAACCCAATATACAGAAGAAGAAACAAAATACATAATTTATGGAATCCACTGCTGACACAATAAAATCATTAAGAACAAAAATGCCAATAAATAATACAGTTGAGAGTTGTCCCCAAACTATGCTCTGATTCAACTGTTAAATAAATATTAAAATAAGTAAATTGGGCCAATGAGCAATAACAACCATTATGCTAGTAACTGAAGAGGGAAATGAATGAATAACACTAATGGACACATATGTAACACCTGAAAATCAGAAGCTGAAATTTCACACATAATTGGATGTTATGGGAAGGAATGACTGCTTATCAAAGAAACCCCCATCATGAAGGAAACGTGTATGTTGCACCCACTATTGTCTTACACTCTTTCAAATCTAGACTATACCGCCAAATGTTACATATATCGGTACTTCCCATGTAGTTTAGACTTGTATATTTTCACCATTTGATGAGGGGAAGTTTCCATCTGTTTTGTTTTCAGAGAAGATAGAAGGCACTTAACATAAATCAAACTAAAACCTCCTAAACCAACCAGCAACAAAATGAAAACCAAAGATGCCATAAAGTTTCTCTGAATCCTTATTCTTTCTCCCATCAATTTTCAATCACCTTCAAAACAACCACTCAAGGGGGTAGGGGCGGAAAGGTGAATATCCCAATACAAATAATTTACTTTATCTTTTATGACAAAACACTCATCTGTTTTTAGAGATTTAACCAAAGACTACTCCAGTTTACCATAGAATTTACAGAACAACATTGCACATAAAGTAATAGTTCAATACTTCAAGAAGAAAGGAAGAAAATGCATACCAGTGCTGACAGCAATCCAGAACTCCCCTGTCAATAACAATATCCATGCAAATTCCACATCTTTCCCCTTCAATAACGAAACTATCCTGCAAATTACCATTATCAAGTGTTCAGATGAAAATGCTACCATACGGCATACATGACCAAGCAATTATAAATAGATCACCTCTATGGTGGTGTATTCGTCAAATATCATAGACAATATCAAAACACATGTTGTTTACAATATTCCATATGTTAGTAGTACTTTTGGAAGAAATTTCAAATTTTGAAAAGGTTAGCTTTAAAACAGTTGAATTTTTTGTTGACATAAAATGAAAGCATGAGACCTCGTAAATGCCACAGATACCTATGATATATGATAGGTAAAATCCTCAAAGTAAAGTGAGAAACAAAAATTCCATATCGTCAATATTTTACAACATATTAGCTGTCTTTTCTAATACTATTATGTAAATTTATATGCTCTCATGTAACTGTAAAATTCCATTGTTCTGTCATTGTTTGGGATAGCTATAGGAGTCCATAGAAGGTATAAAAAGCAATACAACTTTCAGAAGTCATCTCATCTTAACAAATCATAACAGCTATTAAATTTTGCTAAGCATACGTGAAGTTTATATAATTTAATTCAAGTTTTGCTCCAAGATTGACAGAGAAATGTGTTATCAGCTTAACTAAACATCAGCAAGTATAAGTACAACCCCAATCCAACATTCATAAAATAATCAACAACGAAGGTTGAAGCAGCATCTGAACAAATCAAAAGAGAACGTAGCTTTCAGATTGTTTAGGCAGCAGAAGTGTAAAACAAAAATACTGCTATTGATTATATTTCAAAACATTCTTCTATCACTCTTTCAAGAAGAAGAAGAAGAAGAAGAAGAAGAAGCAATTAACGACGCTTGTGCCAGACAAATTGACACCACCACTCAAAATTGATAATTGCATTCATACCCAAAATTAGCGTAAACTGCTAACTGAGGAGCTAAAAAGCATGGACAGTAACACTGAGATGGACACGGAGACGACAAAATCTGAAGTCTCCAGTATAATTAAGATAATTTTTGAAGTGCCCTTGCTTCGTAGCTTAAGAGTAAGTAAATATGAAAATCCTAGTGGGAAAGATACCGTCAAGTTTACATTATTCGCATTGTCATCGGCCTTCAAGGTATCTTCTGTGAACATGTCATTGGTGACAAAATCCGCTTCCATTTAAGTATCCCACTCAAACCAGAGCCTAATAAACGCGATATTGCAAGTTACAAATCAGTTTCAAAAGTAATGACAACAAATTTACAAAACACGTCTTGACTTCTGTGAAACTGGGAGATCACTAAATTAAGAAGGAAGAGCAAAGAAACAAAAAGTTCAAATAGAAAATAGGGAAATCGATGAAAAAATTTCGATAAATTCACAACCTGATCTTATAGAGAGACCTACAATTTCTAAGCCCTATCCCAAGATTGTTCGGCAAGCCCCGATTCAACGAATCTGGGGGGCGTTTTGCCGTGGTTTGCCAAACGTTTAGGCAGCTCAGATAAGTTCTTTGTAGAAAACTACACGTCACCCGCTACTACACTTTTAATATTTAAATTTTAGAGCAAGTTATTTTCACACCCTTTACAAGTTTTTAAAATTACACTGTCTTTACTTTTAAATATATAGATTCATCTCCAATATTTATAAAATATATTATACTTTAGTTCAATTTTATTTTTTAATTTTTAAGACAAATTTGTTACATAATATTTTTTGACATTTGAAAATATAATGTCTCATAGTTTGTACTAAAATAATTTTTTATTAACCTAAAAACATCAATTTTTATAAATTATAATATATTTTTTTATATTAATTCAAAATGAGATGTCACAATTATTTTATTTCTTTTAAAAAAACTCAGCATGTACGTAGATGAATAAATGGTATGTTAGTCCCAAAAATATTTCGATATTAGGCTATTAAACAACATAAAACAAATTATAATAGATTTCCCTAAACCTAAAATATAAAATTGAATTGGAGTGTAATAATAATTGTAAGAGAGAAAAGTATATATTTTATAAAAGAGAGAACGAATGTAACTTCCAAAAACTTATAAAAGTGTAATTTATTATAAATTTTATGAAGAAGTATATCTTTCTCATCACAAAATAAAAATAATAGTGTTAAAATACAAACATTTTTTTTTTCGTTTTAAGAAATTATATAATTTATTTTTATAACTTTAAAATTAATAGTAACCTTTTAAAAATTATTAATTTTGCATAACATGATTTTTTTGGTTAATTTTTGGTCCAAAATATTTTTACTTTTTATTCATATAAGTTGCAAAAGATAATATTAATAGCAAGTACATCTAAATTCATTTAAGAGGCTTTTTTTTCTTTGCCAAGATATGAATGTAAAATAATAAAAAAAATTATTATTTTTCACTTAGAATAATAAGCCAAATGAACTTTTTGTGATTTGATATTTTTAATGTATATAAACAAGTAATGCTATGTTTTTAAACAAAAATTGTTATCCAATGAATTATGTTTTGTACAAACTTAAAATTTATAAGAATCTATTCTTAATTTTTAAAAATAAGAAAATAAATTATACAACTTGGGATTATTTGGTATTTTTATAACCAACTCCTTCAACTGATTATCTTCTCTCTCTCTCTCTCTCTCTCTCTCTCTCTCTCTCTCTCTCTCTCTCTCTCTCTCTCTCTCTCTCTCTCTCTCTCTCTCTCTCTCTCTCTCTCTCTCTCTCTCTCTCTCTCTCTCTCTCTCTCTGGGACTTCAATTTTACTGTGAATTTTAGCCACAAATTTGATTAGTACTTTTTAACAATGTTCAAAAAATCAAACTGGTCATTGGTACACTAAGTCACTTAACCTGATACTCCCATTAATAATTTAAAACTTCATTTTCCAAATTAACATATAGAGAACTTTTCTTCTCACTTTAGCCCTTCTTACCACCCACGGGCACATAAGTCTCCTCGGATGAAAAATCTCATCCTCCCAACATGTCTCTTATAATACTTGTTGATGATTTGGCAAGTGTATCAGTCGTACAAATAATAAAGAGTGAGTATATGTATTATTCCCATGAGAATTAAGGTGCCAAGTATCCATGAAGTTAAAATGAAATAATATTTAGACTTTCTGTTAAATTGAAGAAGAATAATAGCAAACTTAAACAAAGACATAATTCTAGAACTTAAACAAATTAAATTAATACTATAAACTAAAACCTAAGACTAAATTAATCCTAATAACAAAATTATAGGGTTGATGGAATTGACTTCACTTGACTTTTAATCCGACTAATTCATAGACAAATTAATCTTTGAGTTGCTAAAGAATGACTCACTCTAATTACAAATCATTTTGATGTTGGTTAAGCTCTTAAAATTGTTTGAATCTAATAATGTGGAGAAACAAACCTACCTACTCAAAAGATTGTTTAATTCCTTAGTCCAATCATTCAAGTAAGTGATTAGAATTAGGAACTCATTAAATACCATATAAATAAGATTTTTATTCCTAAATTAATCTTATTTATGATAGAAGTTACAAAGATAATTTCATATCAAGTCATTCCTAGCATAAATATAAAATTCAAATCTCATTGAATGGTAGCTAATCATTCAAGAGGCATTAAAATCAATAAAATCTAATTCAACAAAATACAAAATGCAATTAAAATAAATCATTCAACAACTAAACTTCATAAAAATCAAATTATGTCAACCTCCAAATCTTTCATTTCTCATAGGTTCACTATCATTCTCTCACTCTTGATCTTGCCGATTGTACATGCTAATCTAAGGCACAACAAATTTTTAGAAGGATTTTTCCAAACCTCAACTAAGATAATAATTCAAAGTTCCATAATCCCTTATGTAAAAATCAAGTTAAATTAATGAATAAGTTTTAATTTGATTATATGAGACTAATATCTATATTCCTATGACATTAACAAAACAATCCTCTTACTTTTAATGTTCAAGAACTCATACTACTCATTCGATGGCTTAGTCTCTATCTTCTTTTCCTAAGTTCAACAAAAACACCACAACATCCAAATATTTGGCTAAATTAAATGAAGCATTAAAATTAGAATGAATAAACATGCATTAATCAATCATTGATTACAAGAGTTTGAGAAATTACATAAAACCTAATCTAAAATTAGGTTCATAACAACCTTAGAAATGAAGAACAACTACTTAAAACTAACAAAAGAAAAGAAATTACAATATAAAACTAAGAAAACATGAAGAAAAAAGAGAATGGGGGAAGTAGGGCCAATCCCAAGTAAGAATGCCTCCTTCCCCTCTAACCAACTCTAGAAAATAGCTCTTCTGTGCTGCCTCCAAAAGGCCCCAAAATCCAAGATCTAAAAATTAAGTTAAAAATCTCTAAAAATAGCTTTTATACAGTTAGATTCGTGGTGTCTAAAGCTTTGTACAGTGAATGTTGGGGGGTATGGCGCTTAAGCGCCATCTAAACAAAGACCTTTTGCAAGTAAAGAGGCTTGGCGCCTAGGTGCCAACCTACTGGAAGCATTATTTGTCTTTAAATTTTTTTGTTTTCTTCTAAATTTGTACCTACAAAAGATCATTACAAAAATCACTAAAAAGGGCAAGAAAATATGCAAAAACTAAATTACAAGACAAAATAATTAAAACAAAGATAAAAATGTGCTAAAAGATAGCAAAATAAGGCTAAGAGAAGAAGAAAAATTTACTTTTAATAGCATGATTCAGATGATTTTAAGGACTTATCAATACCACTCATCTCCCACCACATTGGCCACTCTCTGAGTCCACCATTCATCAAACTTTCTATTAACACTCAATTTTGTCACTCTTCCAGATAGGTCCCTCATCGGGAGATTCCAAAGGGTATAGCTAAAACAGGTATCCATATTTTCTCTTAGGTTCATCACCAGTGCATAGTCCACTTTTAAACAACCTCTAAAGCTCATACACTTGCTTATATCATCAAAATTTTTGGGCACACCCCATGAGAACCCTTCACATGAGCCCATACCGGCTTAGGTCATCACAATTGAGTTTCTCTTCTTTGAATCAATTTCCATCTAAACTTTACCATTAACACATGGTTCATGGAGGCAAATTTTTTAATGCCTAGCCCACCATCCTCTTTGGGTTTACAAATGTGTTCCCAGCTAATCAAGTCTCATTAGAACCCAATACAAAACTCCAGTAAGCTTGTCCATATCCTCACATGTTCCTCTTGGAATAAGGTTTGTTTGCTTAAAGTAAACTGGAAGAGTTAAGAATAGATTTTGTAAGGATGATTCTGCCAAAGCCAAGTGTTTGGCTTTTCAAGAGTTTAAACGTTTTTTTTTCATTTTATCAATGAGGAAAATATAGGATTTATTGTTGATTTTGTTATGATGAATGGAAATACCCACATATTTGCCTAAATCAGTGGTGGACATAAACCCAACAATTAAATTGAGATGGGCAGAAACATTAAAATTCATATTTTTAGAGAAGAAAATTTTAGTTATCTCCCTATTAACTTTTTCGCTAGAATAATTGCAAAAAATATTAAGAAAATATTGAATAATATTGATTTGGTTAAAGGACACTTTAGTGAAAGGATATAATTGTCAACAAAAAAGTAGATGAGAAATGTTTGGTCCTCCTCTACCAATTTTTATATGTTTCCATCTACCATTTCCTACCTCTTCCTCAATAATATGATAAAGTCTTTCAATGCAAATGACATAGATATACGGGGAAAGAGAATCTACTTATGTTAAATATTTTGAGGTTTTGAAATTTTTAGTTATGTCTCAATTCCAAGAAACCTTTATCTTACAGGTAGAGATACAGTGCATAATATTATTGACAAATTGTCTAGAGATCCTTTTTGCCTTTCTTGTTCTCCATGGAGTGAATGATCGCCTATACAATAATAGAATTCTCAGTAGTATGTCTCCCTAGGATAAAACTGCAATGAGTAGGAGCAATAGGATAATCATGATGAGGTTTTATACGATTAACAATAAACTTAGTTAAAATTTTCTATATCACATTACAAAGAGCAATAGGAAAAAATGCTTATTAAAATTGGGGGCTTCCACTTTGGGGATCAATATGAGGTTTGTCTCATTAATAGACTCAACAATAAATGGAGTCAGAAAAGCAATCTTTAATAAATTCACACACATAACTTCCAATAATATCCCAATGCTTTGGAAAAAAAAAGGTCATCTAGCATGGGACTTTTAAGAGCTCCCATATTGAAGATAACATCTAATTTCCTCTGGAGTACACTTGGCTTGAATCTGTAATAGGTCTTGTTGTGAAAGATTAGAAAATATGTTTTTAAGAGAAAGAGGGTTAGTCAATACATTAACATCGAGTATAAATTTTTAAAGAAGAACCAAGCATGATTTTTTAACTCATTGTTGTCAGTTATCCATATTTCTTCTTCATTTTCAAGAGCTTGGATTGTATTTTTCTTGTTCCTAATCTAGCATGAAAATAAGATGTATTTCTATCATCAAAATGAATCCAATTGCTTCTAGATCTCTAATTCCAAGTAATTTCCTCTTGTAATAGGGATTTTTCTTATTTTTTTTCAGAAATCTAGCTAGAGGTGAAATAAAGCAGGATTCATCTTGTTAGGATCCACTCTATCAATACCACTTAATCTGTTCATTAAGTTCTTTTATACTTTTGGGTAAAACTAAACACTTCGACATTTCATTGAAAAATTTTCTCATTCAAATTTTCAACTTGATTAAGCCAACCAATATTCGGCTTCCATTCTTTCTTTATAAAATCCTTGAAGGAATTATTTGTAGCCCAAGCTACCATATATCTAAACCTGCATTTAGAAATGAGAGCATTAGAATTTTCCTTTAATAATTTGAGTAAGATTAGTATATGATCAAACTTGTAAAAATTTAAATGAAAGACCATGGAATCTTTAAAATTATAAATCTAATTAAAGTTCCTTATGTTGACCATAAGGCTATATGTCATAAGTTTTGATGATGACAAATGTATTTGAATAGTAGCATTGATATATATAAAGATTAATTATCATATATATGCTACAAGTACTTAAGCATGATTATGTTATTTAATATGTATGTTGCATATATTGAATCATGCTATTAAACTAACCATTGGGTTTGCAAGTAAGATATATTTTATAGGTTGGTTCAAAACAAGAAGAGTGAGCATTATATTGAAGAACAAGGAAAAGCAATATCATGCTTCACTCAAGGAAAACAACATGCAAGGATGAAGCTCCAAGAAATGAAGAATTAGAAGATTTGAAGTCTTGGAAGCTTGGATGCATCAAGATAGCCTATGTGTTTACATTAGGTATATTTTATATAGGCTAGTATACTTGTGCAACTCAATGATTTAGATTTGCATACATTGGCTCAATTATTTTGAACAAAAAGATAGTGAGATATGAAATTTTACAAAAGTTAGTTTTTGACCTTTGGTCACTCTTTATATCATATCTCATAAACGAAAAATTATTTTTTCAAGTATCTTAATCTCATTTGATAGTAGACTCAAAGATCTTTCCAAAGGTATATTATTTATTGAAAACGGAGTCCAAATGAGAAATATATGACTATTTAAAATATAGTTTGAAAAATTGAAAGTTGATTATTTTGTTCTGACCTATAGTCAGTATTTTGATTATATCTTTTAAAAAAAATAATTTTTGAGTAAAACTTGGCTCATTTGAAACTAGACTCCAAGAGCTTTCCAACGGTATATTATTTGTTTAAAACGGAGTTCAAATGAGGGAGTTATGAATTTTTAAAGAAAGCTCAAAATCTGTACTGCACTATAAGTGCTGTAACGGCTATATAACGGCTAGTTTTGTAAAATCTTATATATATGACCTTAGATACACGATTTTGAGTAAGAACAAAGTCCTACAATGTGATATTAACTTCTTCTATCATCTTTGAGAGAAAGGTGTTAGTCGATTTGGCAAGCGCACCAATCGCACAAGTAATATAGTGATTTGAGAGTAAAAGTATCGTTCCCACGAGGACTAAGCGACTAAGTACCCAAGAAATTTAATTGAATTAGTTGGACGAAACAATTGGATTGAAGATAGCTTTAGCCAATGAATGATAAAATAAAATCAACAACCGTAAATATTTATGAGTTTTCTTTTAATAACAGTAAACAATGCAAAAACTGATGAAATAGTCTAATTAAAGCCTAGGGTCACTAATCCCTCTCCTCTATCTTAGAAATTACAAAACCCCTCTCACGTACTCGCAACGTATTCAACCCTATAAGTTAATCCTAGGTTATTCTAATAACTTAAAAGAATCCTCCCGAATCTCAATTAAGTTACTCAACTCCTACGCAATTCCTTGTGTGGGCTAAGCCTAATACAACCAACCTAGCTTTGATTAAACGAGATTAACTAACATTCCTATTAGCTAACAAGCGAAAACTCTTAGTAAGGTTCACGCACTCGTCCTTCCTATTCAGTGTTCTACTCTCACCTCCCTCTCCCGAGTTCGAAGACAGCAACAAGCATACATATAGATTGATCAAGTCCATATAACGCAACAATAAAATGGATAGAAAGACTTATATTAATTGAAATAAGGTTGCAAATACATGAGAGGATGTAAAATCTATTCAAGAGTCAAGTTCATAGTAACCCTAGATAGAAAATCTAGCTACTCATAGAAAACAAACAGTAGAAAGCAGAAAAAGAGATGAAGTTGGCCATGAATCTGAGGTGGAATGATGGATTGAGCTCCCCAAGCCTTGAGAATCAGGTTCCCCTTGCTCCTCTCAGCCAAAACGGCGCCTCCCTTCAGTCTCACACTCCAGAATACCCTAAAAATTTCATCTGAAGCCTTTTATATCAGTGCAGGATCGCGAACTACCGCTATAGCGGTAAGTTCCCACCGCTATAGCGGTAGGAGGCAGAGAAGAAGGCTTAAAATTGAGTTTTTTAAGGTTTTACCGCTATAGCGGTGAAGATCCACCGCTATAGCGGTGGCTGGCAGAGAAGAAGGCATCAAAATCTTTTTTTCAGCAATCCACCGCTATAGCTGTAAATTTTACCGCTATAGCTGTGGGAGACAGCAATCAAATCAGCATTTTCAGAATTTCAGCTCTAGCATTCCATCTTCTAACACGAACTTTTTACCAACTCTACCTACACCAAAAATAACAAATATACCCATTAAATCGCATAAAAGAAACATGAAATCACTCCATTTATTAAAAGATCAAAGAAAACTAAAACTAATCTAAACTACTCAAAATATGAGCTAAGAATTACAAGACAACAAGAAAGAGATCAAAAGAGAGGGTATTTAACATCAAAATGGCACTAAATTGAGAACTCAACACTCCCCCAAACTTGAACCTTTGCTTGTCCTCAAGTAAAAACTTTCAATGAGAAAAATTTTGAGAAAAATATGTGCGACCATGAATATGTGCAACTAGGAGAAGTAAAGATCTGAAAATGTGAATTAAAACAAACCAAGTCTCATCAAACCATTACTCAAAAGATTTAACTCAAGAGTTTGCAACCTTAAGGATTCAAAAAGAAGTGTTAACCAAACCACAAGAAAATTTGAAATCAAAGCTTCACCTCTTGGAACAGTGTATAAAACCAAATTTACAAAAATTCCAAAACTAAATTACTTCTTTGTTCTCAAAGGCATCGTTTTATTTCGATTCTCAAGGGCTTCACTGCTTTGTTCTCAAGGATATAGCTTCCTAACTTTCCTTATTTCCTTTGGAATTTTTTTTTCCAATTTTCTCATTTTAGTTTAATTACAAGAGCCTATCCCTTATTGAAACTTTCAGCTATCCCCTTATTGAATCCTTTTTTCACTAGCCTCTTATTGAACTTTTTTTTATATATATAAATATGAAAATGATCTAAAAACCATTCAAAGAGACAAAAATAAAACTCCTGTTATTTTGAAGTGATAGAGCTAACACTTACAAAATATGAAAACTTAAGATTAGCAAACTCAAGAGGTAACTCTTAAAAAGAATTGCATTTGACATGATTTGACTTGCCAAAAACTTCAAACTTTCAGATTTCAAAATTTTCAAAAATTTCCTCCTACTACACATGCATATGGACAACAAAATTGACCAAAATTTTCTCAAAGAAGAAACTCATCAACAAACCTCTCCCCCAAACTTAAATTTGACAGTGTCCTCACTGTCCCAGATCAGCCTAATAGAGGAAAAGAAGACACAACATCACAAACAAAACAAAACAAAATGCTATTACGAACATCCTAACTGCCATTCACCAAGATAATAAACATGACCATATTCAGCATTTATCAATTCAACTCCAAAATAAATAATAAATAGCAGTTAAAATATTACCAATAGCAGCACATCAAACCACAACAAACAAAAAAGAAGAAGAAGAAAAAAAAAATTACGAAAGCAATAAACTTGGGTTGCCTCCCAAGAGCGCTAAGTTTATAGTCTTCAGCCAGACTTTACCGATGCTTGTTCAAGGTGGATCGTCCAATGTCGGCTGCTTCTTAAATGCTTTTGACTGAGTCACAACCATTTTTGCAATGTCAGGTGGTTTGAATTCATGGGGATCATCACAAAGCTTTGCATATGCCTCTGAAGTTCCAAGATCTCCCCTTGTTCTTTCTCTCACATCATCAGCATCCTTCAGACAATTTTTATCTATCCCATCATGGAAATACCCATGAGATTCTTTATCAATTATCTTCACGAAGTAGCACTCCTCCAGCTTATCAGAAACTTTCGTTGCCTTGTTCATGTTGAAGGTGACTTCTTGATCATTAACCCTCATGGTTAACTCACCTTTTTGAACATCTATTAAAGTTTTTCCAGTTGATAGAAAAGGTCTTCCCAAAATGATCGGAATTTCCTTATCTTCCTCATAGTCCATTGTCACGCCTCCAACTTACGCACGTGACCGGCACAATAGATGAGCTTTTACCTCACCACCGTAAGCCAAATTCCATACCAATTTGATATATATAAGAATGATATCTCATGAAAGAGAGTACAATAAATATTTCAAATATATCCATTTATTCATTAAATAATATTCTCAACAAACATTATTCGTCCAAGATTTACCTACCCAAATTACAGAGCTACTACTAGAATACTTTTGATAAAGTTTTACATAATAACAAATATTTACCCCGATCAATGGGGTTGAGGACTCGAACGATTAGCTGGTTGTGCCTCTACTTCTTCTTGAAAATCTGTGAGGGGAGGAATGGCATGAGTATATTTTACTCAGTGAGGAAATATATTATTCTATCACATTAACAAAAAGAACAATCATATAAAATCACAGAACATATCATATAGTTCCAAATTAAATTCCCAGACATTTCTCGGGTCCAATCCACATAAGGTGGTCATTGTCCCGCGGCCCCTGCCGCATCCTCCCTTATTTCTGCTTTCATAATTGCCTCCCTTATTTCACCCCTATATTCTCAATACTCTTTGTATTGGAACAAATTTTTATTTAACATGATTTGCCACCCTTATTATCTCCTGCTCCTCCCTTTTTACTCCCACACAGGGACCCGTCCCCGTAACATTCTCCGTCAATCACAAGCATAACAATAATTCAACTTTACACACAATACTACCCATGTATGTGATGTTGTTCACATATATATTATATGACACTCTTCATAAATATGGCACTGTTCACATGTACGTACAATACCATTTACAAATATGGTACGATACTATTCACGAATATGTCACTGTTCATATGTATGTATGATATTGTTCATATGTACGATATAATACTATTCATAAATACGAAACTATTCATAAGTACGGTATAATACTAAATACGGTATGATACTATTCATGAATATGTCACTGTTCATATGTACGTATAATACTATTCACAAATACGACATATGTACGGTACGATACTATTTATATATGCGACAATTAGAAATAATTTCAAGTAACTGAGGATAATTCCTTTCTGATGTGGAGGATCGGCTAAGGCCGCAACCACAGAGCATACTAAGAATTTAACCTCTAAATTATTGCAAGATTTTAAAAGAGTATAGTAGAATATTCCCTCACCTTGAATCCAAGCTATAAAGGAGGACTCAGAATCTTAACACCAGAATCAGAAGAATTAGAGGAGAGGAGAGAATAGAATCTGAAGGTGTGAGTTTAGAAGTGAAATGGAAGGACCTATTTATAGGAGAAGCTATGGTACTATTTGCTACTATTCCATCTACCATTCTCCTATACTATTTCATCCACCAGTTTCACTTACCAGTTTTCATCTACCATTCTCCTATACTATTTCATCTACCAGTTTCACTTACCAGTTTTCATCTACCACTCTCCTATACTATTTCATCTACTAGTTTCACTTACCACTATACATTCTAGATTCCACTTTTGAATTGTATTTTACTTAATGGGATAAATTCTATATCGTACCATTCATTATATCTCACAATTTATTCAATTTATAAGTGAAAATTCATATTTTCAATATCATACACAACCAAGATAATAAAATTTTCATAAAATATAAGCAGACAGATTTTTTTTTTACGGGTATTACATTCTACCCCCCTTAAAAAGAATTCGGTCCCCCGAATTCGAAAACTTACTTTATGATTCGAAGAGGTATGGATACTTTGTCCACATTTCGTCTTCTGTTTCCCATGTGGCTTCCTCGTGAGTATGATTCCTCCACAGAACTTTAACAATGGGAATTTCCTTGGTGCGAAGTTTCTTGACCTGCCTATCGAGGATAGCTACTGGCACCTCTTCATAAGCAAGAGTCTCATCAAACCGTACGTCTTGTGGCTGAATGACATGAGAGGGGTCAGGAAGATACTTACGTAGCATCGATATATGAAATACTGGGTGTACTCCCTCTAGGTTCGAGGGTAAGGCTAGGCGATAAGCCACGTTACCCACTCTTTCCATAATCTCATAAGGACCAATATATCTTGGGCTGAGCTTCCCTTTCTTTCCGAATCTCATTACTCCTTTTATCGGTGAGATTCGTAAGAAAACCATATCACCAACAGAAAACTCTAAGTCACGTCGTCGGTTGTCTGCATAGGACTTTTGCCTACTCTGAGCGGCTAATAATCTCTCCCTAATCAGTTTAATTTTATCCACAGCCTCCTGTATCATCTCGGGTCCCACCATTTTAGGTTCACTTAGTTCAAACCAACCAATAGGAGATCGACATCGCCTCCCATATAATGCCTCAAAAGGAGCCATTTTAATGCTAGCTTGATAACTATTGTTATAAGCAAATTCAATAAGTGACAAGTGGTCTTCCCATCTTCCACCAAAATCCATCACGCATGCTCTTAGCATATCTTCTAAGGTCTGAATAGTCCTCTCAGACTGACCATCAGTTTGAGGATGAAAAGCTGTGCTCAAATCCACTCTAGTACCCAGAGCTTTATGAAAAGTTCTCCAGAATCGAGAGGTGAATTGGGGTCCTCGATCTGATATGATGGATACTGGTACGCCATGAAGCTTCACTATCTCCTTTATATATAGTCGACTAAGTTTTGCTACACTGTAGGTGGTATGAACAGGAAGGAAATGTGCCGACTTAGTAAGTCGATCCACAATAACCCATATAGAGTCGTACCCATGCGAAGATCGGGGCAAACCCACCACAAAGTCCATAGTAATCCGTTCCCATTTCCACTCAGGAATCTCAAGTCTCTGCATCAACCCAGGTGGTCTCTGATGTTCAGATTTGACTTGCTGACATGTCAAGCATCGAGCGACAAAGTCAGTCACATCTCGCTTCATGCCCTCCCACCAATAAACTTGTTTCAAGTCTTGATACATTTTGTTGGCACCAGGATGAACAACATATGGTGCACCGTGAGCCTCTTGTAAAATCTCTCGCTTTAAGGGTGCAATGTTCGGAATACACAATCTTCCGTTAAACCATAATATACCTTCCGCGTCTACTTGAAAACCCGGTATTAAACCTCCCTTCGCCTTGTCTCTAGTTTTAACCATTTCAGCATCATTCTCTAATGTTGTCTTCACCCTTTCTACAAGGGAAGATTTAGCTGTCAAGTGAGCCAAGAAAGCATCTGACTTAGTAATCTCAAAGAATACCCCACTAGCCTCCAACTCTTGTAATTCCTGAATCAAAGACCTTCTTACTGTGGTAATGTGAGCTAGACTTCCCATTGACTTCCGACTGAGGGCATCCGCTACCACATTTGCCTTTCCTGGATGGTAGAGAATGGTACAGTCATAGTCCTTTAGGAGTTCCATCCATCTCCGTTGCCTTAAGTTGAGATCTTTTTGATCAAATATATATTTAAGACTCTTATGATCCGTGAAGATCTCACATGTCTCCCCATACAAGTAATGCCTCCAAATCTTCAGAGCAAATACTACAGCTGCCATTTCTAGATCATGAGTAGGGTAGTTGAGTTCATGCTTCTTAAGCTGTCGAGAACCATAAGCAATGACCCTACCGTGTTGCATTAATACACATCCTAATCCTACCTTCGAAGCGTCACAATATACAGTATAACCCCCTGATCCTGATGGTAGAACAAGTACCGGTGCTGAAGTTAGGCACTTCTTCAATTCAGAGAAACTCTGCTCACAAGCGTCATCCCAAACATACTTAGTATTCTTCCTAGTCAACTTAGTCAGTGGAAGAGCCAATTTGGAGAAATTCTTGACAAAGCGACGGTAATACCCCGCTAAGCCAAGGAAACTCCGAACTTCAGATACAGTTGTTGGTCTAGGCCACTGCTTTACTGCCTCGATTTTACTTGGATCTACATGAATACCTTCTTGGGAGATTACATGCCCTAAAAATGTTACTTGGCTCATCCAAAATTCACATTTTGAGAACTTAGCATATAATTGACGTACCCTCAAAGTCTGAAGTACTATTCTCAAATGTTCAGCATGATCCTCAATACTTTTAGAATAAACTAGAATGTCATCAATGAAGACAATCACAAATCTATCAAGGAAAGGTTTGAACACGCGGTTCATAAGATCCATAAATGCTGCTGGCGCATTAGTCAACCCAAATGACATTACGAGAAATTCATAATGCCCGTATCGTGTTCGGAAGGCAGTCTTGGGTATGTCTTCCTCTTTAATCCTTAGTTGATGGTATCCGGATCTCAAATCTATCTTTGAGAAGTATTGTGCCCCCTGAAGTTGGTCAAACAAGTCATCAATTCTTGGTAAAGGATATTTATTCTTTACCGTGACTTTGTTTAACTGTCGATAATCTATGCACAGTCTTAAAGAGCCATCTTTCTTTTTTACAAAGAGTACTGGGGCACCCCAAGGTGAAAAACTTGGGCGAATAAACCCCTTATCCAGCAGGTCTTGTAATTGCTCTTTAAGCTCTTTCAACTCTGCGGGTGCCATACGGTAAGGAGGGATTGAAATCGGTCGAGTGCCCGGAACCAATTCAATATTAAATTCAATATCCCTCTCTGGTGGTAAACCAGGTAGATTTTCCGGAAATACATCCGGGAATTCACTAACCACTGGTATTTGTTCAAGACTTCGTTCATCCTTGTCGGTATCTTTGACAAAGGCCAGAAATCCATGACAACCTTTTCGTAACATACGTCGGGCGATTATCATAGATATTATATTACAGGTAACCTTGCTGTGGTCTCCCTGAAATATGAAATTATTTCCACCCAGTATACTAAATGAAATAGTTTTGTCATGACAATTCAATGTAGCATGGCATGAGGATAACCAGTCCATGCCTAAAATTATATCGAAGTCTGTCATACTAAGAAGCATGAGATCTACCTCCGTTTCCATGTCCTTAACAGTTACCTTACAAGAACGATATCCAGATCTGACTACTAGAGTTTCCCCTATTGGTGTAGCTACCAGAAATGGTTCATCCAGTATAACTGGTTCAGACTTGAACCTCTTGGCAAATAGAGGTGACACATACGAGTGTGTAGAACCAGGGTCAAACAACACACATGCCTTATGAGAACATATAAAAAGAGTACCTGTGACTACTGCATTGGAGGCTTGTGCATCTTGTCGAGTAAGAGCATAGACACGTGCCTGCCCTCTACCGGCTATTGGTTGGCCTCTTCCTCCAGATCCACGACCCTGTCCTCTACCTGCACCGCCTTTTCCTGATGACGACGAAGGAGCTCTAGGGCCAAAAGCTGGCTCGGATTGTCGTGCTGAAGGGTGTAAAGATTCTTTCCCTGACCCTTCTAGTAAGTAAGGGCAGTCCCTCATGAAATGACCTACTTGGCCACATTGATAGCATGCAGGGCCTGTTAATCTACATACTCCAAAGTGATGCTTTCCACAATTTGTACATTTGGGCTTATTTTGCCAAGGCTGGGAAGAACCTTGTTGAACTGTAGATTGTTCCACCTTACTTTCTGATCTATTTTTCGGGGCACTTGCTGAAGTTTGTACTGATGCTGAAGGTGTTCCTGAAGAGAAATTACCTCGACCAGAGGACTTAAATCTTCTTGACCCGCCATTATTAGTTATGCTCCCTTGATCTCGCCCTCTTTTCTTAAAATTGTTACTTTTTGTTTTATGCCCATATTCGACCATCCGTGCAGCTTCAACCACAGCTTCATATGATGGGTAAACATTGATTTGTGGGGATATCAAACTATAAAATGGTTGGCGAAGCCCTAGGATAAATCGCCTAATTCGACGCTTTTCATTCGGTACCATATGGGGTGCATAGCGAGCAAGGCGAACAAACTTAGTATTGTATTCTTCAATGGACATCTCTGGGCCTTGAGTTAGTCGCTCAAATTCTTGCTCTCGAGCCATCTGAAGGGTTTCTGGAAGAAACCGTTCTGTAAAAGCTTCCCTAAATTCTCCCCAGGTGACTGCCGAGGCTCCTATGGGTCGGCCTGCCAGCCATGTTTCCCACCAATCACTAGCATCATTTCGAAATCGGAAAGCGGCCATTTCAACCATACTATCAGCAGACCATCCCAAAATAGATTGAATTCTTTCAATATGATATAAGAATTCTTGAGGGTCCTCATCCTCTGACCCTGAAAAAGTAGGCGGTTGTAATTTGAGAAACTCTGAAACCTTATTAGTTGTGGGTTGAACAGCTGTAGGGACCGATATTATCGGAGGACTCGTTTCAACATTTTGCTTAGCTACCACAGCCGTTATAGCCTGTATGGCATCTTGGAAACCAGTCGCCATTGTTTCTATGGTGCCTTGCATACTTGAGATGAAAGCCATAAGTTGTACATTATCTGGTTGGGAAGATGCTCCTTCCTTTACATGGGGTATTTTTATTGGTTTATGCATATCGTGAGTGCCTTTGTCATGCTCAGGATTTCCTTCCTTTTCTCGATCCTTCCCTTGGTCCCGAGTAATTAACATCGGAGGATGAGATGAGGCTTCCTCCGAGGTCTCACGTTCTCTTTCTTGTATATCGTGTTGCGAAGAAGGCATTTTGAATCTACAATATAAAATTTTTGACTTTTAACGACGTTCTAAAGAACAACAATTTAGGAAAGAAAATGTGACATGACATCCCTATAGGTCCTTTGGTGGAGTCTTTTACTATTGCTATACCCGGGCTTATAGTAATAGAAAAGATTCCACTAAGGATACCTTGCTCTGTAATTAGTAGGAGACCTAATCCCAAACCTCTGATACCAACTTTGTCACGCCTCCAACTTACGCACGTGACCGGCACGATAGATGAGCTTTTACCTCACCACCGTAAGCCAAATTCCATACCAATTTGATATATATAAGAATGATATCTCATGAAAGAGAGTACAATAAATATTTCAAATATATCCATTTATTCATTAAATAATATTCTCAACAAACATTATTCGTCCAAGATTTACCTACCCAAATTACAGAGCTACTACTAGAATACTTTTGATAAAGTTTTACATAATAACAAATATTTACCCCGATCAATGGGGTTGAGGACTCGAACGATTAGCTGGTTGTGCCTCTACTTCTTCTTGAAAATCTGTGAGGGGAGGAATGGCATGAGTATATTTTACTCAGTGAGGAAATATATTATTCTATCACATTAACAAAAAGAACAATCATATAAAATCACAGAACATATCATATAGTTCCAAATTAAATTCCCAGACATTTCTCGGGTCCAATCCACATAAGGTGGTCATTGTCCCGCGGCCCCTGCCGCATCCTCCCTTATTTCTGCTTTCATAATTGCCTCCCTTATTTCACCCCTATATTCTCAATACTCTTTGTATTGGAACAAATTTTTATTTAACATGATTTGCCACCCTTATTATCTCCTGCTCCTCCCTTTTTACTCCCACACAGGGACCCGTCCCCGTAACATTCTCCGTCAATCACAAGCATAACAATAATTCAACTTTACACACAATACTACCCATGTATGTGATGTTGTTCACATATATATTATATGACACTCTTCATAAATATGGCACTGTTCACATGTACGTACAATACCATTTACAAATATGGTACGATACTATTCACGAATATGTCACTGTTCATATGTATGTATGATATTGTTCATATGTACGATATAATACTATTCATAAATACGAAACTATTCATAAGTACGGTATAATACTAAATACGGTATGATACTATTCATGAATATGTCACTGTTCATATGTACGTATAATACTATTCACAAATACGACATATGTACGGTACGATACTATTTATATATGCGACAATTAGAAATAATTTCAAGTAACTGAGGATAATTCCTTTCTGATGTGGAGGATCGGCTAAGGCCGCAACCACAGAGCATACTAAGAATTTAACCTCTAAATTATTGCAAGATTTTAAAAGAGTATAGTAGAATATTCCCTCACCTTGAATCCAAGCTATAAAGGAGGACTCAGAATCTTAACACCAGAATCAGAAGAATTAGAGGAGAGGAGAGAATAGAATCTGAAGGTGTGAGTTTAGAAGTGAAATGGAAGGACCTATTTATAGGAGAAGCTATGGTACTATTTGCTACTATTCCATCTACCATTCTCCTATACTATTTCATCCACCAGTTTCACTTACCAGTTTTCATCTACCATTCTCCTATACTATTTCATCTACCAGTTTCACTTACCAGTTTTCATCTACCACTCTCCTATACTATTTCATCTACTAGTTTCACTTACCACTATACATTCTAGATTCCACTTTTGAATTGTATTTTACTTAATGGGATAAATTCTATATCGTACCATTCATTATATCTCACAATTTATTCAATTTATAAGTGAAAATTCATATTTTCAATATCATACACAACCAAGATAATAAAATTTTCATAAAATATAAGCAGACAGATTTTTTTTTTACGGGTATTACATCCATGATGATAAAATCAGCCGGAAAAATCAACTTGTCCACCTTGACAAGTACGTCCTCAATGATTCCGTTCGGGTAGCACATCGAACGGTCAGCTAACTGTAGAGTCACTGTGGTAGGCCGAGCATTACCCAAACCCAATTTCTTGAAAACAGAGAGCGGCATCAGATTCACACTCACTCCCAGATCACATAGTGCTTTTCCAGAAAAGTTGCTCCCAATGTGGCAGGGAATGACGAAGCTACCCGGATCTTTCATTTTGCTAGGCAACTTCTTTTGGAGAATGGCGCTGCATTCTTGAGTCATAGCTACAGTCTCAAACTCACTCATCCGCCTTTTCTTTGACAACACATCCCTCATGAACTTTGCATAACTAGGCATTTGTTCCAATGCCTCTACGAATGGGATGTTGATGTGAAGTTGTTTCAGGATCTCCAAGAATTTCTTATATTGCCAATCCAGATTAAACTTTTTCTGTCTCTGAGGGAAAGGTAATGGTGGAATAAAATTTTCAGTCCTAATGTCTTGCCTTGCATTGTCCCTTTTACCTTGATCACCTGAAGCATCAATTTTCTCAGTTGCCTTCTGTTGAGGCTTGATAACTTCTTCATTCTCTTCTGCACTAATCATCCCTTGCCTCTTATCATGCGACTTAACAACATTAGGAAGCTCCTTACCACTCCTTAATGTAATGGCCTTGCAATGCTCCATGTCATCTCTTCTTGGATTATTTTCTGTATTCCTTGGGAGGTTGCCTTGTTCCCTTTTGTTCAAAGCACTTGCCAATTGGCCCATTTGAATTTCCAAATTTTTAATGGCTGCACCCTGGGTTTGGCTTATAACCTCTGTTCTCTCCATAAACTTCATGAACATTTCTTCCATGGATGACTTCTTTTCCACCTGAGGTGGTGGGGCTCTGTTCTGGTTATTGAAGCCGGGTGGTTGAGAAGGCCTACTAGATGATGACGAAGCCATGGGATTGAGACAATGATCATTACTCCATGAGAGGTTCGGATGATTTCTATTTCCCGGATTATAAGAATTTGAGTAGAGGGTATTCTGGTTTCTCTGGTGACTGCCCATATAATTTAACTGTTCCATGGTAGAATTCTCCTCACAGCAACCATTAATGTGAGCACCCCCACAGAAATCACAGCTTGGTACCGGATTAGTCACCGCATTTACTCTCACCGGCTCTTGTTGCCTAGCACACAACATTTCAACCTTTTTAGTTAGGGCTTCATTCTGGGCCAAAATAGCATGAAGAGTGTCCAACTCCAACATCCCTTTCTTTGAGTTGTTCTTGGCTCTGATGGAAGCGTTCTGACTAGCCCCCATGGTCTCAATAATGTCCTTGGCTTGCTCAATTGACTTGCCCAACAATGCACCACCAGCTGCGGTATCCAGTTTATAACTGGTTTCATAATTTAATCCACTGAAGAAGATTGAGATTTGTTGCCACTCTTGAATGCCATGATTAGGGCATTTCCTCAACATCTCCTTGAATCGTTCCCAAGCATTGTATAATGTCTCTCCCTCTTGTTGAAGGAATGCTGTAATCTCATTTCTCAATTTTACTGATTTTGAGGGCGGGAAGAATTTATCCAAGAATTTCCTTCGCAGTTCATCCCAAGTAGTTATACTCCCCGGTGGTAGATTCGTCAACCAATTTTTTGCACCATCCCTTAAAGAGAAAGGGAATAATCGAAGGCGGATGGCATCATCTGTAACTCCATTCAGCTTGACCATATCACAAATATCAAGGAAGTTCACAATATGGTTGTTCGGATCCTCCATAGAATTTCCCCCAAACTGGTTCTGTTGTACCAGATTTAACATCATAGCTTTCATCTCGAAATTGTTGGCTCCAATCGCGGGCTTCACTATGCTTGAAGTATTCCCATCATTGACGGGCGAAGCATAATCCCATATTGCTCTGAATCCCATTTGAGGCTCATCAACAACTCCATTTCCAGCATTGATCTCATCACCCTGGTGATTCAAGTTGCCTTCAGCCATTTCTTTTTGTATAGCTTGGCTTACTTGAGCTTCTCTGGCTTTAGCCTCCTTCCTAACTCTTCTTACTAGCCTTTCAATCTCAGGTTCGTAAAGAAGGTCAGAAAGATTGAGAGTACCTCGCATGCACAAAAAGAAGATACTAATTATCAATGACAGTAAATTCAGTAACAAAAATCAACACAGTAAAAACTAAAAATGACTCTATAATAAGAAATTGAACAAAAGCAAAAGAGAACAAAACAAAACAAGGAAAACGTCTAAGCTAACCCTTTAAATTTCTTTGAATATTAGCACAAATCTTAGTCCCCGGCAACGGCGCCAAAAACTTGTTAGTCGATTTGGCAAGCGCACCAATCGCACAAGTAATATAGTGATTTGAAAGTAAAAGTATCGTTCCCACGAGGACTAAGCGACTAAGTACCCAAGAAATTTAATTGAATTAGTTGGACGAAACAATTGGATTGAAGATAGCTTTAGCCAATGAATGATAAAATAAAATCAATAACCGTAAATATTTATGAGTTTTCTTTTAATAACAGTAAACAATGCAAAAACTGATGAAATAGTCTAATTAAAGCCTAGGGTCACTAATCCCTCTCCTCTATCTTAGAAATTACAAAACCCCTCTCACGTACTCGCAACGTATTCAACCCTATAAGTTAATCCTAGGTTATTCTAATAACTTAAAAGAATCCTCCCGAATCTCAATTAAGTTACTCAACTCCTACGCAATTCCTTGTGTGGGCTAAGCCTAATACAACCAACCTAGCTTTGATTAAACGAGATTAACTAACATTCCTATTAGCTAACAAGCGAAAACTCTTAGTAAGGTTCACGCACTCGTCCTTCCTATTCAGTGTTCTACTCTCACCTCCCTCTCCCGAGTTCGAAGACAGCAACAAGCATACATATAGATTGATCAAGTCCATATAACGCAACAATAAAATGGATAGAAAGACTTATATTAATTGAAATAAGGTTGCAAATACATGAGAGGATGTAAAATCTATTCAAGAGTCAAGTTCATAGTAACCCTAGATAGAAAATCTAGCTACTCATAGAAAACAAACAGTAGAAAGCAGAAAAAGAGATGAAGTTGGCCATGAATCTGAGGTGGAATGATGGATTGAGCTCCCCAAGCCTTGAGAATCAGGTTCCCCTTGCTCCTCTCAGCCAAAACGGCGCCTCCCTTCAGTCTCACACTCCAGAATACCCTAAAAATTTCATCTGAAGCCTTTTATATCAGTGCAGGATCGCGAACTACCGCTATAGCGGTAAGTTCCCACCGCTATAGCGGTAGGAGGCAGAGAAGAAGGCTTAAAATTGAGTTTTTTAAGGTTTTACCGCTATAGCGGTGAAGATCCACCGCTATAGCGGTGGCTGGCAGAGAAGAAGGCATCAAAATCTTTTTTTCAGCAATCCACCGCTATAGCTGTAAATTTTACCGCTATAGCTGTGGGAGACAGCAATCAAATCAGCATTTTCAGAATTTCAGCTCTAGCATTCCATCTTCTAACACGAACTTTTTATCAACTCCACCTACACCAAAAATAACAAATATACCCATTAAATCGCATAAAAGAAACATGAAATCACTCCATTTATTAAAAGATCAAAGAAAACTAAAACTAATCTAAACTACTCAAAATATGAGCTAAGAATTACAAGACAACAAGAAAGAGATCAAAAGAGAGGGTATTTAACATCAAAATGGCACTAAATTGAGAACTCAACAAAAGGAAAGCATTCTTGAGCCAAATCTTGCATATTCTCTATCATTAGAGTTATTAGAGCTTCATTTGTTTTCATCTACTATTTAGAAAGAGTTTCTTTGTATTGTTGATTTTGATCAACACATATATTATTTTGAGTTGAGGTTTGCAAGTACCGGTGTTGGAAGAACTTGCTTTGGGTTGAGGAGGAGCCCAGATTCATAAATTCTCCATTGTGGTTTCGCAAATACCCGGATCGAATTTGCGTGGTTGTAGTGGTTTGCAAGTACCCGGATTAAACTTGCAATTATAGTGGAAATACTCAAGTGGTCTCTTGAGGACTGGATGTAGGCTTGGATTAGCCGAACCAGTATAAATCTCCGAGTTTGCTTTCTCTATCCCTTACTCTTTAATTTGTGCATATTGATATCTATTCTTTAATTCCTTGATCTTTATAATTATTTATCTTGACAGCACATTGATTTTCTGTATTGTATTTATTATCCTAAGCATTGTACTTTTACAGAAAATCATTTTAACTTCCAATTAATTCTTGTGAAAAATTTATAAAACCCAATTCACCCCCCCTCTTGGGTTCCAACCATTACTTTCACCTTAAAACCCAATCCAGTTTCTCATAGACCCTCCCATTAGTCTAAATGAATCTTGGCCCACTAAAACCCAAATCAAAGAGCCCACAGTTACTGCACAAGTTGTAAAAATCTTCAACGGTTTTGATATTTGGATTGCTTCTACCAATTTTATCAAATGGGTGCTTGTAGGTATTAAAATAGCCTAGGGAGGTCCAAGTAGTCCCATTTGAATTGCTACTTATTTGTTCCAAATGACGCCAAAGATTGTGCCTTGAGCTTGGATTAGGGCAACCATAAACACTTGTACAGAAAAAATTATAATTATAATTAACACAAGCAGAAAGGTGTGAATATATTGATTGAAATGCTATATAATAGATATAATTACCAAGTCCTTTTTCCACAACATCCATAAACCTACAAAATAACCAACAAAGTCCACTTTAAAAAGTCATAAAATCCCAACTTTGCAACAATTTTATTGGCTTTCTTTCCACTTGTCCTCAGTCCCACAAGAAACAAAATGTGTAAATTTCCTGGTAATATCTTAAATCAGCCTTGGAAGTGTCCTTAAACTGGCACCCTGCAATTCCATGAAATAATTTTCATAAAAAATAATGGAAAAAAGAAGAAGGAATTAAAATAATCCCAAATTTTTATTAGTAGCCTCCAGTTTCAAAAGTTGGCGATTTTCTCAACTTTCGTAGAGTTCTTTCTGGGATTGTCACTTCTTATTTTCTCCACAATATCTAGAGGTTTAAGTTTGACATTATCCCGCATAAGATTTATTCTTGAAAGGCTTTTTTCTTCCATATCATTGTAGCCATTCTTGAGAACTTGTTCTCTAATTCTTTTCATGTTGATGGCCGTTTTTTCATTAGGCTAGATTTGCAAATAATAGTCGTAGGTCTTTGTTTTGCCCACTTTAAAGGCCCTTACTTTAGTTCTTAGCTTTATATCATTTTTATCCATTTTTATGAGTCTTTTCTCTTCTAAGGTTGCACTTAAGGCTTGCTTATGAATTTAGACATCTAGGGTTTGATAAATAGTTTCCTTGTCTAAAATGGCTTTTTCTTCCATGATAATATGGGCCTAATTATCTTCAGGTTGGGTCTCAATCTCCATTTCCTTAGGCAAAAATTGCTCTGGAGTCTCTTTCACCATCTTGATCTCAATAAGGTGTTCACTTATGTCCTCCAAGTCATTGAAGAGGTTGAACTTTGATCCATTTTGGGCCCATGTCATTCTTTGGTTTTCATTGTTGTCATGACCCAAAAACAGCACTTGACTGACACAACATAGAGCTACTCTGTATTTGTAAGTCTATGCCTTTATCTCCATATGATACACATACTGTTATAATATAATCATTCTAATGTGTGGAAGCAACAATGTAGAAATTACTCATCTTATTCAAATGCTCTAATTTTAGTTATTTAATATCCTACGGTTACTTGGTCATACATAGGATACACAACAAAAGTAAAATATTATACTACCTTATAGTTTCTTACATAAACCACTCTTCTCTAGGTGACCTATTTGACTGTTGAGCTTTCTTAAACTTATAACTAAAGTAATAGCTCTAATTTAAAGCGACACCAACCCTTGGAGTAAAAAGGGTTAGGTTATATTGAATTTCTACTACTCCTCAGGCGGATGTCTTTCATTGTACTCAGGATATGAAAAAAATATATTCACCATAATGTGAGATAATCATCTCAGTGAATAGATAATATTACAAGGATAGAAACTTAATTACAAACAATCATCAAGTGATTAACAATACACAAGATACTTGTATATATATAATATAGATAATTAGAATTTCACGATGTACTAGTTAAACTCAACATACAACCATATTTTCATTTGGCACATCACCATGATCCTATTTGGTATACAAACAAGATCTCATTTCGCATACAGCCTTGATTCTATTAGGAACACAACTAGGATCTTATTTGGTATACAGCCTTGATTTGTTCAGCACCCAGCCAAGATCTCATTTGGCATATAGCCTTGATCTTATTCGGCACATAGCCAGAATCTTATTTGACACACAGCCATGATTTCATTGATCATAAGATAACTTAATATAATATTCAATTAAAGGCAACAGAAGCTATGCTCTAAGTGTGTAAATTACTTGAATTTTTCATATAATTAGATAAATATCTAAGTAATTAGATACTCACTTGAAGTTCAAGCCACTTCTATCATCCTTAAATCTGCATACTCATATTCAATGGATTCAACTATGGATTCATAACAACATATTTCTTTATTACGGATACGTACGAACATTATTCATACATATGTGTACTATTTAAGAATATGTATAAGTACTATTTATATATACGTATACTATTCAAGAATGTCGTATAGGTACTATTTATATGTATGAATACTATTCATATCAAGAATAATGTACACAAGCTGTAAAAGAGTACATCATGTAAGTTTTTAAGAAAGATATATTGATCACAATGGACACTCTTAACTATTAAGTCTTTCCTTCTTCTTAGACATATATTATTCATAGTTTTACACTATATTCCCACAATTAGTAATCAAAAAAAGTATCAAACAACTGATTCTTTTCTGATAAGAAAGATCAGCTAAAGTCGCAACCACAAAGTATACTAAGAATTTAACTTTTAGGTACTTGTAAGAAAAAGAGTATAGTAGAACATATCCTCACCTTGAATCCAAGCTAAGGAGGAAAGACCTAAAATTTAAGATAATTCAAAGACCTAAGGCCGGAGCAAGGGAAATTTGGGTAGAGAAATGAAGATAAGATGAAGATGTGAGTGAAGAAGTGAAATGAAAAAGTTTATTTATATGAAAAATCGATGGACATTATTTGGCATTATGCACGATGCAAATTACATTATCTGGCACTATGCACTTTTATTGTGCATCATGGGTGGCAACTAAATTGTTTACTATTAGGAACCAAAGGAAAAATTATCATTTCTCCTAAATTTTGAAGTTTTATTACAATTTAATCCTTTTGAATTTAGTCCTTAAGGGGATTTTCTCACATAAAATATCATTTATTTTTCCACGAATTCCTCTAGCCACCAAAGATTCATATTACCCATAGAATATCACATTTCACTTCATCAAATACTCATCTATCATAAAAATATATTTTTACACAAATAAAATTTTAGGGGTATTATAGTTGTTTTTCCCCTTAGAGGTATCCAAAGGAATTTCGTTATTTTTTGGTTGATTCTGCATCTTAGTGAAATTCCTTCCTCTTCCTTGTTTCTTCACCACCATCTAACTCCCGAATGTGTCTTCTTCTATAGTTTAATTGTCATTCACAGTTTTATTGGTAGGTTGCTTCACATGGTCATCTTACTCCTGATTCTTCTTTGCAAACATAGGACAATGATCTTTCAAGTATCCAAATCTCCCACATACGAAGCAAATTAAATTAAGCCCTAATATTTCACCATGTACCTCCTCTTTCTAATCATGCTCCTATGAACAAGTTTCTTTTGCAGATTTATCTCTACACATAGACAAGTAAATCTTCCCCTTTTAGTCTTCTATTGTTCTCTCACAATTTTAATAAAGAAAGAAAATTTGTCATAAAAATTTACTTGTAGCACTGAGAAAACAAGATGGCGTTCAAAGATCTTTTCAGATTTTTCACAAATCTTCACCTTTTAGTCTTTAACCATTCTCCCATGGATTTAATGACCATTTCCTTCACTAATTTTGGGTTCTACCCACCGCATTACCTATTCTCCATAGCATACTTTTCTCATAGTACTCGATTGGGGGTTCAAGAATGCATATCCAAATGACTAATATCTTAATATGATCCTCATGGGGTCGAAATTCAGCTTTCATCTTTGCACGGTCAAATAATGCCCTAGGATGACCGAGGGGCCTTCATGCAACACTTTTTGGTCGTCTCTCATTTTGGAAAATTTGACCAAAAAGATCTCATTATGAAGATTGATTAATTCAAAGTTCCCACATAGTTTCTAAAGAGTTTGGATTTTTTCATGAAGCAATTGATATCTAATCTTTCTTCCCAGCTTAATAATCAAAGAGTTCTTCCAAGGTTTCCATAGTCTTGATCTTTCCTCTCTCATAATTAGGAGTAAGCACGAGCCAGGTTGGTTCAAGTTAGGTATAGTTCTCAACTTGAACCAACCAAATATCATTGGGTTGGGTTGAGTCGGGTTCAATATTTTTGAAGAATGGAACCAAACCAACCTTAGCGGGTTAGACTAGTTTAGCCTTTTTTTCTCCTCTTCTTCTTCTTCTTTACTATCACCGACTCTCCCTTTTTCTCTCTATCTTTCCTCTTCCACTCTCACGATTTTGGCAAGCGACAAAGATCACAAATATGTAGGGTAACCAGAAACAAGATATGGAGTCTAAGAATTACCTTACGGGCTTTACTGCAATATTGTGTAGAATAAAAACCCCCAATCCTTTTCTTGTATGTCATCAACGTGTGATTCCTAATGTTGCCTAAGAAAGAAAGGTGAATTGTGGTATTGAAGTGGATGGTTAAGACAACTCTATTTCTTCCTTGCAAGAACGGGGCGTAAGGGGGTTTTGATATTCAACATAGTGAAGGGTGACAATTGGATGCAAGTGTAGGTGTATGTGCTAGGGATGGGTGTCACAAGTTACAATAGAACAAGGGACTGAAGTGTTGCCATGAAGGAGAGTATGAGATGAGTGAATGTGTATGGGTGTTGTCCGTGAACTTATACAAGAGGATGAAAACCAAGGAGAAGAATAAACATGTGAGGTTAATGGGTTGTTTAGAGGAAATAAGGCAACATATATAAAATGAAGTCAAGAATATGAGTGTACTTAAGTGCTAAAGTAAGGATGTAAGTGAATGTGGGTGTGAGTATACCGATCTCCGATGAGACAGTGCACCTGTGTTTGAAGATCTGGATATGAGATAGATGGAAAGGCAAAGGCGACATGGGTGAATGTGTGTGTTTTTTTCCTCTAGGATAAAAAATAAGAGTAGGGTGTTGTGTGTGAGTGAGATGAAGCAGGTAGTCAAAGAGAAGAAAAAAAAAACTGAAGCCTAGAGAGTTTCTTCCCTTTTTTCTTCCCTACAAGTCATTGGGTTGACAGTTCGAGTTGGAAAATTCTCAATTCGTGTCACGACCCGTTTTCTGGGCACATGACCGGCACAATGATGAATCTCTCATCACTGTAAGCCTTCCGATAAATATATCAAATTTTCTTATATGAAAATCATAGATTATCAATTTAAAATACATTATTATACTGACATACAAGCCAAATGTCGAACCCCTGAACTAGATGTCCTAGACGATTACAGAGCAACATAATCTATAACAAAAGAGGGGTCTACCCGACAACGGGAAGGTCCAAAGTGATCTACTCCTCTAGCAGATATTCTTCGATGGCAACCTGATCTGAACAAAAAGGTTGTACAAACAATGTGAGCTTTTAAACTCAATGAGCGAATCGACCTCGCATTAATAAAATTCAAATACATTACCAGTCATGCAAGCATATCCAAAGGCTCATACTCAACCAATAGACAGAAGATAAAAATTTATCCAATTCAACAAACGTTACTAGTACTCGTCAATGGCAATATATCCCGGAGAGCGCACACAGGCCGGCTCACCAATTATGTATATTTCCGCCATGACGCACAACATCATCCTCTTACATACAAGATAAAAATTCATCCAATTCAACAAACGTTACTAGTACTCGTCAATGGCAATATATCCCGGAGAGCGCACACAGGCCGGCTCACCAATTATGTATATTTCCGCCATGACGCACAACCTCATCCTCTTAGCTAGGGCGCCTCACGGATTTATCACCAATCCGGGCTATATCCCTACTGAGGGAATCGTTGTCTCCACACTCATTGGTCAAGACACCCTGTCAACCGGGTTTTCCGCCTTGCCGTGAGAGGGGGTACTGTCCCGCTCAATCACAATCAATAGCATTTCATATCATAATCAGAAGCTCAATATAATATTCATCCATATAACAGGTATAGTATATAACTATATTATGGATTTATAAACCACATATCAAGATAACAATTAATCCATTTTTGAAAACATTCAAACTTCACATCATCATAAGATACTTATTTCATTTTATCCATACTTATGGATTAATTATCTCATTTAGATTCGTCATTCTGAGTCCAATTTCCCCCTATGAATCTTGGGAGTGTCCTACGACATACTTTTTATCACCAGTAATGCTAAAACTCTATTAAAACGGGGTCGTTTCACTCACCTGGATTCCGTACGAACATCGCTTCTCTAAGTCATTACAGACAAGAGTTCTCAGGTGAATTTCGGTGTTCTGCTACGGAGATTTTCATGAAAGATTAGAGAAAATACGTCAGGATTGTTTTCGTACAAATACTGTTCATATGTACGGTTACTGTTCATATATACGGTTACTATTCATACAGTCACTATTCATACGTACAGTCACTATTCATATATACGGTCACTATTCATACGTACGGATACTATTTATACATACAGATAATATTCGTACATACGATCACTATTCATACGTATGAATATTATTTTTATGTACGGATACTATTCATATGTACGGTTACTATTCATTCGGTTACTATTCATACGTACGGATACTATTCATACCAGAAATAGAGAATACAATCTGTAAAAGAGTACACCAGGTAAGTTCCCAGGAAAGAGTGGAGGGTCACACTGGACACACTTAAAAACCAGGTCTTTCCTTAGCCAGAACTTTCCTAGACATGTATTCTTCACAGTTTACATTCTATTTCGGTAATCAGAGAATCAAAATAACATATAAACAGCTAAGGACAGTTTTTCTGATGTGGAAGATCAGCCAAGGCCGCAACCACAGAGCATACTTAAGAAATTAACTTCTAAAATTTGAAAGACATAGAAAGGGCATAGTATCCTTACCTAAGCTGAAAAGGAAAGGCCCAAAATCTCAGAGGCCTAGCATTGAAGTAAGAGGAACTTAAGGAGAGAAAAAGAGAAGTTGAAGGTGTGAGTTTATAAGTGAAATGGAAGGGCCTATTTATAGCAAAAGTCAAGGGTACTATTTGACACTATGCGCTAATAAAATATTCAATTTACTATTTATGAAAATGACATTTCTAATAATGTAGTTACTGTGCACCTCACGCGTACGATCGAAAATTTTTCTGTTATTACTATTGGAAACTTAAAAGGAAAACTATCCTTTCACCTTAAACCTTTAAGTTTCTTTTCAATTCAGTCCTTTCACTTTAGTCCCTGAGGGTATTTTCACACATAAAACGTCAGTTTCTCCTACGAACTTCTTTCTAGTTTTCTCTTATGACCAAACAACATCTAGTACTTGACATTTCGATTGTATAAATGAACAGTATCGTATACGTAAATAGTATTATACATGTAAACAGTACCGTATACTAGCATAGTAACCATAGTTTGTAAACAAATATTTATATTTTATTTTTCTTGGGTATTACATTATCACCCCCTTAAGAGAATTCGGTCCCCCGAATTCAAAACTCATCTCAAGACTGAAATAAATGTGATTACTTCATCCATATCTCATCCTTTGCATCTCTTTCTTCCAAAACCTTATCACACCCTTGGTGAGATTTACAAGAATAGTATACCATTGACTGTGAACTCTAAACCGCATTATCAATAACTTGCATAAGACTTTTGCCTTTTCTAGACAGCAAGTAATCTCTTCCTCATCAGTTTAATCTTCTCCACAACCTTTTGTACCATAAAGTGTCTCATCCTCATAACCTTTACCAAACTCAAACCACCTAATCAGAGACGAACTCTGTCTCTATGTAAAACCTCAAATAAGTGCCTTCTCAACAGTGGCACGTGGTCTTTCCAGTTCACATTGAATATCAGAACACATGTTTCCACACACATAGCTTATAACTTTTACGAATACAAGCACCCTACCCGAAGGCATCATTTTGGCCATAAGCAATACTCTTGCCCGAAGGCGATCCTTCTACCTTAAGGCGATACTCTCAGCTGAAGGCGTTATATAAAATGAAATCATTACATAAATCTCTAGGAAGAACAATCCTAGAAAATATGATAAGTAAATAACATACTTCTTACGCATAATTATATATATGGAAATTCCTCTCACCTCAATGACTCATATAGAGTCGCATCCCTTCAATGATTGAGGCAAACCCATAGTTCTATAGGTTCATAAAATACTTATTCAGCATTCCTCCATAGCTCAGAAGTGCAATGAAATATCATTTTAGTAACTCTGCTCAGTCAAAAAGATATTACTATACTATGCTTTAGAATTTTCATAATCAAGTACGAAATATAAGTCTAACATCTTCTTATTCCTCAAGTTCTTTCAGTAAAAAGATTCACTTCAACAAAGAAGATCTAAATACTAACTTAAATTTTATTTCTAGTACATAGATAATTTTAATACATGAAGCTTAGACCAAATATAACTTTAGGTACAAACAAAAGAAAAAATAAATTAAGGACGAGGAGGCTTTTGAAATGTAAAAGGTGCTCCAGGTCTAGAAGAGGAAGGTGCTTCAGACCTTAAGGAGGAAGCTAATCGTTGCAGCCTAGAAAGAGTTTCTGGAGGAAGCGCCTGAGAAATTTGGCGAAGAGCATAAGTCACTCCGTTCATACAGTCAATACACCTTGCTTGTTGGTCACGAAAATTTTGAGTTGCAAACATTGAATGTCTATCAACTCGATTAGCTAGTTCCCCGAAACGACGGTTTATCAGTTTCTCTTGGTTTTCAAAGAGACGACTTATTAGTCGCTTCTGGTCCTCTATCTTGTATTCCAGGCTCTCTATCTTACGTTCCAGGAATGCAAGCTTATTTTCTGAGGATGTTGCAGTACTGTCCTCCTCCAACTCTATTACATCCCTCTTTCTCTTCTTAATTTCTGGTGACCTGTCTACAGGTCTCTTCCCTTTGTTGTTTCCGAGACTTAGATTTAAATCAAGCTCTACATTGCCAGTCTCAAAATTCAAGTTGAAAGACTTATTATCAGCCATTGCTCTAAGGATCTCAGAAATAACTTCGAAGGAGAAAGGAATGAAAATTGAGAAATAGGTATGTAATGAAAGTAGTAGGTTTGCTTGGTGCGATGAGTAGAGTAATGGGCATACAAGATTTATAGACAACCCGAAGCCCCTGGAGCTAAAGCCACCACAACCTACACGCCGCTCGCTATAAGGTTTACAGATCACATACGTCGCAATGCCAGCAATTAATGTCGGACATGCAAGTAAATAGTAAATATAATTTAATGCAATTAACATAAGTCAAAGATTTCCTCAAAAAAAATTTCGGCTAATCTTGACCTTTCTCAAAGTTCTGACTAACTACGCTCTTCAGTCTGAGATTTTCTCCCTCTAACTTGTTTTATCCTGTAATCCCATATCACGATGTCCCTCTATGATTAGGTCGCCTCATATTGGCCGTATCTTAGATTCTAATCGGTGTCTTTATACTGGATTTACACATAATATATATGTAAATATATATATTTTAAAACAAAGTTAACTGCTTACGGTCACATGCAGTAAGTATTATCATGATGCAAGGAAATCATTGCCTTTCATTTGCCCACGAGAGCATTATATGTAAGTATATGTAACCATGAAGATATATCATCATCTACACATTTTATTCTATCCAAGTCATTTTGATTTCACATCTCTATGAGTATATGTAGGATAATCACATATTCTCCTTGATCGTAGCCTTCACTCATTATGCATGAATAACATACATAAATGTAATTACAACATGATTCAATCAATTATGTATATCATACTCAACTGAAGGCTCTTAAGAACAACACAATAAAACGGAGAAATGTATTTCAGTTCATCATAAAAGCATCCAAGGCAATCTTTAATGGCTATATCATTAACTTCTTTGAATTTCGAAAAATGCCAACGGGAGAAATGGGAAAACCGAGTAAAATCGGCCGCAAATCCACCGAATACTGACTTTCGTGGTTTTGGCATTAATGCAACGCGCTATCGGTGTGCACGCCTACCCTAGACTTCTGGCTTCCAGCTTGCAGAAATCCATAGGTTGATCGTGTAGGGGTGCGGTGAAGAGATATCTTCTTTGTCTCTTAGTCCAAATTTTTTCTCTATAAAAACCTTCTCAGCGTTCTCAGTTACCACACCACAAAGAGTAATAATCTCCGAGCCTACAATCCCCTAGTATTCCTCTCGCCTCATACTCTTACAAAAATTTCTAAATTTTTCCAAATCATGGCCTCAAGGAAGTACATTGATCTCACAGTAGAGGCTAAGGAAGAAGAGCTCGACTTAAACTTAAGTCTGGGCAAAGACAAGGGCAAAAGACCTTTTGAGGGGTCTCCAGAGAAGCAGAAGGAGAAGAAAATGAAGAAGATCGAGGAAGCTGAGGAGACTAGCACGGGCCATACCTCGGAGGACAAAATCGCCTGTCTAGAGCAGGAGGTGAAAAATCTGAAAAAGATGATAGGAGACCTGGAGAAGTTAACTAAACGCAATCATGCAGAAATGACTTCAAGAATAGACAGGTTCTTCTATTGGTCTACCCAGTACTTCTGCAATCAACAACAAAGAAGTGTTGATTGTATGAATGGGATTTACACTACCCTCCGCGACATTGCTCTGTCTCTCGCTCCAAGGAATGGTCGAGGGGTGATGATACAATACAACCCTCCTAATCCAAGACCACCTCGCTTTTAGATTACTCATGCATGAGTAAACTTCTTCTTTTTTGCAATCTAATCCTTCAGTTTTTTTTTGTTTTTAATGCGAGTGGTTTCTTTTATTGGCTGGTACCCTAAAATAATATAGCTACACAAAATCAATCATGAATTCAGCTTATAAAATCCACCATATAAAAATTTGATCCGACAGCAACGGAATCAAAACAAATAACAACTTTTCCTTGACTAAGTTCAAAAGTGTAGCCACATCTGTCTAAAACTAAAACTGAGAACATAATTCCTAAGAAGAGATAAGTCTCGGAGGGAAAGGAAATGGAAACATCCTACAGGACCTTCAGTAGAGCCATCTCTCTATAGTTGTGCCCGGGTTCACAACGATAGAGGAGGTCCCACTAAGGTTACCTTGCTCTGTAATCACTAGGAGACCTAACAACCATTGCTCTGATACCAACTTTGTCACGACCCGTTTTCTGGGCACATGACCGGCACAATGATGAATCTCTCATCACTGTAAGCCTTCCGATAAATATATCAAATTTTCTTATATGAAAATCATAGATTATCAATTTAAAATACATTATTATACTGACATACAAGCCAAATGTCGAACCCCTGAACTAGATGTCCTAGACGATTACAGAGCAACATAATCTATAACAAAAGAGGGGTCTACCCGACAACGGGAAGGTCCAAAGTGATCTACTCCTCTAGCAGATATTCTTCGATGGCAACCTGATCTGAACAAAAAGGTTGTACAAACAATGTGAGCTTTTAAACTCAATGAGCGAATCGACCTCGCATTAATAAAATTCAAATACATTACCAGTCATGCAAGCATATCCAAAGGCTCATACTCAACCAATAGACAGAAGATAAAAATTTATCCAATTCAACAAACGTTACTAGTACTCGTCAATGGCAATATATCCCGGAGAGCGCACACAGGCCGGCTCACCAATTATGTATATTTCCGCCATGACGCACAACATCATCCTCTTACATACAAGATAAAAATTCATCCAATTCAACAAACGTTACTAGTACTCGTCAATGGCAATATATCCCGGAGAGCGCACACAGGCCGGCTCACCAATTATGTATATTTCCGCCATGACGCACAACCTCATCCTCTTAGCTAGGGCGCCTCACGGATTTATCACCAATCCGGGCTATATCCCTACTGAGGGAATCGTTGTCTCCACACTCATTGGTCAAGACACCCTGTCAACCGGGTTTTCCGCCTTGCCGTGAGAGGGGGTACTGTCCCGCTCAATCACAATCAATAGCATTTCATATCATAATCAGAAGCTCAATATAATATTCATCCATATAACAGGTATAGTATATAACTATATTATGGATTTATAAACCACATATCAAGATAACAATTAATCCATTTTTGAAAACATTCAAACTTCACATCATCATAAGATACTTATTTCATTTTATCCATACTTATGGATTAATTATCTCATTTAGATTCGTCATTCTGAGTCCAATTTCCCCCTATGAATCTTGGGAGTGTCCTACGACATACTTTTTATCACCAGTAATGCTAAAACTCTATTAAAACGGGGTCGTTTCACTCACCTGGATTCCGTACGAACATCGCTTCTCTAAGTCATTACAGACAAGAGTTCTCAGGTGAATTTCGGTGTTCTGCTACGGAGATTTTCATGAAAGATTAGAGAAAATACGTCAGGATTGTTTTCGTACAAATACTGTTCATATGTACGGTTACTGTTCATATATACGGTTACTATTCATACGGTCACTATTCATACGTACGGTCACTATTCATATATACGGTCACTATTCATACGTACGGATACTATTTATACATACAGATAATATTCGTACATACGATCACTATTCATACGTATGAATATTATTTTTATGTACGGATACTATTCATATGTACGGTTACTATTCATTCGGTTACTATTCATACGTACGGATACTATTCATACCAGAAATAGAGAATACAATCTGTAAAAGAGTACACCAGGTAAGTTCCCAGGAAAGAGTGGAGGGTCACACTGGACACACTTAAAAACCAGGTCTTTCCTTAGCCAGAACTTTCCTAGACATGTATTCTTCACAGTTTACATTCTATTTCGGTAATCAGAGAATCAAAATAACATATAAACAGCTAAGGACAGTTTTTCTGATGTGGAAGATCAGCCAAGGCCGCAACCACAGAGCATACTTAAGAAATTAACTTCTAAAATTTGAAAGACATAGAAAGGGCATAGTATCCTTACCTAAGCTGAAAAGGAAAGGCCCAAAATCTCAGAGGCCTAGCATTGAAGTAAGAGGAACTTAAGGAGAGAAAAAGAGAAGTTGAAGGTGTGAGTTTATAAGTGAAATGGAAGGGCCTATTTATAGCAAAAGTCAAGGGTACTATTTGACACTATGCGCTAATAAAATATTCAATTTACTATTTATGAAAATGACATTTCTAATAATGTAGTTACTGTGCACCTCACGATCGAAAATTTTTCTGTTATTACTATTGGAAACTTAAAAGGAAAACTATCCTTTCACCTTAAACCTTTAAGTTTCTTTTCAATTCAGTCCTTTCACTTTAGTCCCTGAGGGTATTTTCACACATAAAACGTCAGTTTCTCCTACGAACTTCTTTCTAGTTTTCTCTTATGACCAAACAACATCTAGTACTTGACATTTCGATTGTATAAATGAACAGTATCGTATACGTAAATAGTATTATACATGTAAACAGTACCGTATACTAGCATAGTAACCATAGTTTGTAAACAAATATTTATATTTTATTTTTCTTGGGTATTACAATTCGTTACTCGAATCGATAAAGGTTTAGGTTGGACTTTTCTATCCAACCTAACCTTACCCAAAAATCCAATTTAATTGTATGGTTTAGATTGGGTTGGGTGAGTTAATGAAGTCAACCAGACCCACTACTCGCCCCTACTTATAATCTTAATTTTAGGGTTCAATGGGTTTGCTTATTCCAATTCATCCTCTCGATCATCATCATTGAAAAGATTTTCTTCGTTCCATAGTGTCTTCCTCATTGAATAGATAATCAAAATTTCCATTAACTTCAAGGAAAAGATCTCAAAACATCATCTTGTTGTTGTACTTTACCCACAATTGCTTTAATCACAAGACTAAGGTTGCAATTTCTTAGCATAATTAAGCGTCTCTTATTTCGTTAATACCTCTAACGGAGTAATTGATCAGCTTCATCAACTCTCAGACCATCCTCTTTTTTATTTGATTCCTTGATTCTTGTATTGATCGTCATAGTTTCAACTTAATTGCTGCTCAAAATTACTTTCTCTTTTCTTTTTTTCCTCTAGTAGTGTATGATAGACTTTATGTGATATTGAAATCTATATTATGCAATTAAGCAAAAGAGTGAATCTTGGGTGCATGCAGTTAAGCAAAAGAGTGAACTTTGGGGCCATCCAAAAATAATGAAATGCTTTTACATTTTTTATTTTTATATCACCAATATTAAAAAATTTATTAAGTTTCAACTAATTTAGATTGAGTCAAATTTATCATAAAGATATAAAATTTTTTTAGTATTAATTTTCTTTATTTATATGTATCAAGTTCAAGCTCATTGAATCATATAAAATTAGTTATTTAAGACTATTAAATAAACATGTTGGGGGTGCTTCTCTCTCTCTCTCTCTCTTTCTCTCTCTCTCTCTCTCTCTCTCTCTCTCTCTCTCTCTCTCTCTATATATATATATATATATATATATATATATATATATGATATACATAGGTTAGAGTTGGTAAAACTTATTAATCCTAGCTCATATGATTTGGGGAAAAAAAGGATTTGATTGGGGTTGATCACTTTTAAAATGAATTATGAAAGAGTCAACTTTGGCTCACACAAGTTATGTTGTAAATTAAACAGACCAATGTCAATTCATCTTCAATTTTAAAAAATTAAAAAATATATATAACATAACAATATTGCCCAAAAAAGATTATAACTATAAGTAGAGCTTTTAGGTAATTAGGATTAATAATAAATTTTGATATTTAAAAAAATGGTTAAATAAGTTGGCTCCCATAGCCTGTAAATTAAACGGAGCAATTCTATTTTATATAGATTTATATCCACCGTTTTGTTTTTCCAAATCTCGTCATGAAAAAATAACACGAATTTATGTTATCAGTAGTGTTTTATTAATAATTATAACTATATTATTTTCATCTCAGAATGTATAATTTATTATTTTATATCATTCTAAATTACAAATATTTAAAGACAAAAATTGACGTGACATCTTATCTTATACATGTCAATACCTACTAATTATCTTGATTTTACCACATGAGATTAAAACTAATAATGACTAAATTAATCATTATTTTACTTTATATTTGATTATCTTACATCATATTATATATGATTGTTTTGGTAATTAATATTTCAAATCTCACATGACAAAGTTAAGATAAATTAATAGATGCTAATTAATGTATGTAAAATAAAATGTCATTTTAACATTTATCATTAAATATTTGGACGACATGAGATTTAAAAGTATAATCGAAATTAATTTAAAATATATAAATTATAACTAATATAAAATAAAATTTTAAGTTATGATTAAAACGAGTTAAAGTTTAAGGATATGGATAATAATTTTGCTTGAAAATTATAATTCAGGGTCGTTTATTCCAGCAAAATTAGATAATCCTAAGCAGCAACGTAACGTGCCTTCAATTAAATGTTAAAGTTGCCCTTCTCTTGTGAAAGAATATTAATATATTAGTTTTGCGACGCTTTTGTCACAATAAATAAGAACTATGAATTATCATAATGTAAAATAATTGGAAAAAGCGTAGTAACTTCCTCATCGCTGATGACATAGCAGTTGCATGACGAGTGGCTTTCATACCATCCCCTCATACAATTATTCACACAACTCAACTTTCCATTAAATATCATTTAGTGTAAATTATTTATTCATCTTAAGATTACAATTATTTTAAGTTAGTCGTTAAAAAGTTAAATATTATAAAAATTTAAATATTTTAATTTATTTTAAAAAATTTGTATTTATCTCAATTTTATTTTTACATTTGTTAAAATAATTTTTAACAATAAAAAATTTAAAATTTAACAATGAAAGAACCAAATAAACAAATGTAAGCTTTTAAGAATTAAATTAAGATAATTATAATTATTTACTAATTAAAGTGATATTTGTTTGCATTTAATGAATATTTAGATATATATTCAAGTCAAACATCACTTAGTTAAATGAAAAGTTTTAGTCTATTGATTTTTTTTTTGGTGGAATAAGTTTTTTTTAGTTATTTGAATTTTTAATTCATTATATATTTCTATTTCTAATTTTAATTTTATCAAATTTTTTTCATAAAATATGTTTAGTTACTATATTATTAGAATATAATTTTTTTTAATATACTATATATATATGTTCTAATATTGAAAAATAAATAGTCTTAATCATTTAAGATCTAAATTTAGATACAAAATCTCTTAATAATAAGATATGTATTTAGATTCAAATATCTTAATTTTAAACATATATCACCTTAATAAAGGTAAATTTTGAGATTTAATAAAACTGAATCAAAATAAATGTAATACCTCAAAGTTGACTGATTAAATAATTAATAATAACCGTTGACTGATTAAATCAATATAATATTGCAATTATTGGGGTTGGATCAGGCAAAGTTAAATAAAAGCGAAAGCTGATACAGACTCATCAACAAGACAACTCAATCCTGAGACGAATGAAACTCTGCCACTCCTACATTTGAATACTTGGGGACACCAACTTCTTTCTGGTCTCTGTAAGCCGATTTTAACCATAATCTTATCTATGTAACACTCAAACTAAACTCTGATCCATGTCCTGTTTTTTAGTCCAAATCCTATGAATTCTGGCTTCATTTCTTTGAGTTGAATTTGGTGAACTCTTCTTTTTTCCTTCAACAGGATTTGGATTCCTCACTTCTGCTATTCATTACCTGATTGCCACTCATATTAGTACTTTGAATAATTGTTGTGTATTTTTCAATTGTTTGTATATTCATTGAGCTGATTGAACTCAGTGAACTCAGGGAATGCGTTGAATTCCCCATTTTTGAGATTTCGTGTTCCTCTTTTGAGTTAGAAAGATATGGTTCACTGGAAAAAATAATAGCTCTTGAGAATTGATGCATATCCCTCTGGCGTTGCAGGCCTGTCATTTAGCAGTACTGTGTTAGATTGAATTACTTCATGTAGTATTTACACTGATACTATGTCTATTTCTATGAGCTGTTTTTGCTTGAAGAAGGTTCGACAACAAAAGACAAATCACGACCTACTCATCATTCTTGCTTCAGAGACATCTTGTGAGTAGAAAATTTTGTGTTTACCCAATTCTTTATTAATTTGATGAACGTCATATGATATACCTCTTCCTGGAAATTTTATACATGTTGATTTGGTCGGCTTATTAAGTGAAACTTTATTCCTTTGCTATGTCCTTTTGGTAGGAAATGTTCTCCGATCGCAATTTCCATGATCAAAGAAAGAAATTTTAAAATAAATAGTCAAACTGCTTGCAGTATTTCCTACCTTTGATTGTGGTCTTCTGATTCAAAAACGGATGGTCACGATTGTAGAAATTGACTCTCCATTTCCAACCAGAAATGGATAGAATCCAAATCCCCCCTTTACCCCATTCTTCACTCAATTGCTTGATAATTTATAGTTGTTTACCTACTAGCCAACTTTAGGGCTATATATTTGAGATTGAGTAAACAAACAAAGTGATCCCTAAAAGTTACATTCTTTATCGTTTAGTTTCTAAAATTTAAATGTTGAATGACTTAATTCTTACAATTTATAAATTTTGTACAAATTAATCTTTCAATAGAACTAAATTATATGTTTATTTATCTTTAAATATTGACTAAACAATCGTATTTAACGAGTTCACAATATTTAAAGACTAATAATAATATTTAATAAGTTCTTAATATTCAAAAATTAATAATAATGTTTAACAAGTTTATAATATTCAAAGACTAATAACAATGTTTAACAAGTTCATAATATTCAAAGACTAAACCATATATAGAGTTAATCTTTCGAAGACTAAACAATTGACTCATATATCTCTTAGGGACTAAATTGTTAATGATGTCTTTGAAATTTCTATCTATAATTGAGTAAATAACCGATTTAATCCTCAAAAGATTATAATTTTCTTAATTTAGTCCCTAAAAGATCAATTGTCTCTATTAGCCTTTGAAAGATTATTTTTGTCTCAATTTAGTCTTTTTATTCGTCAAAAGTAATTTTTTGCAACGAAATATTTGAGATTTAGCAATGGTAGATTTTGCAATTTAACAGCAAAAATAATCAAATTGAAACAAATATAATATTTTAGAAATTAAATTAAAACACTTAATCATTTACATACCAATTTGTGATAACTGTAATATTTCAAAGACTAAATCAGCAATTTAGTCTCTATAATTCTATAATGTTCCTTATCATTTGACATTGGACAGTCACCCTCAACGAGGTGGAAGCTCTGCGTGACTTGTATAAAAAACTAAGCGCTGCGATCGTTGACGATGGCTTTATTGACAAGGTATTTTCATTTTAATTACCACCAAACTGTAATTACTTTAACAAGTTGTTAACCGAAGCTAGAGATGACACCAGGAATCAGACTCTGGAAAGTGTAAATCAATCATAACTCTTTTCAATACTTAATAATGATTCCTTGGCATTTGATTGAAGGATTTATCATTCATAAGAATGTCAACACCATATGGTAGCAATTTGATTGGGATTTATGTAATAAGTGCTAAGTTCTTCAAGATTCCATCTACAGGAAGAATTTCGACTCGCACTTTTGGGAAACAGCAGTAAACAGAATTTGTTTGCAGACAAGGTGTGTACCGTGTTAGGTACTAAATTTGTTTAGACAATGATGATGTGAAGAGCTAGTCCTCTAGAGAATTCTGTGCATGTACTATGGTAGATACTAATTTTTTTGAGATAAAAGTATTATTTTTGTTTCTAAATTCTGTCTTAAGTTTCAATTTTGTTCTACAACTTTCTTTTGTGTTAATTTTATTTTATATGTTTCTAATTAGTTTCTATTTTGTCCTTGAGCCAATGCTGTCTAAATTATTAACAGCAAACGTTGATATACCACTTCTATTGGAAATGTTAGAGTCAACTTGTCTAGCTAGACACACTTCAAGTTAGATTTTTTTTTAATGACAAAATTGTTTTTCATTATTCACTTTTCCCTTTCAATTCTCTTAAATATTGAAGACAATTTTGTCATTTCAAGAGAATATTTAATATGAGACGTGTTTAGTTGAACAAGTTGGTATTGGTGTATGTAATAGAAGTGGCTATAGCAGCGTTTGCCACTAACAATCTAGACAACGTTAGATGAGAAACAAAATTGAAACTAATTGAAAAGATGTGAGATAAAATTGATATAAAAAAAAAATTTGGACGAAATTGAAACTTGAATCAAAGTTTAGAGACGATAATAATATTTTTGCCATTTTTTTTTCATTATTATTTAATATTGAGTTCTAAGGGAGAGGGTTTGGCTTTCATTCAATGGCCACTTTATTGTTGAATTCTATAAAACTATATATAGAAATATGTTGAAGTCCCATATATTGATCTTCTTGTATTGTGGGGGAGATTCAATGAAAAACACAGACTATCTAAACAGCTTAAGATAACTCAACGCCATGAGAGGGTCTGAGCCATGGTAGTTTAAACGGTTATTGAAGTCAAAATTGATAACTTCATTAAGATTCATGGGAAAGGACGTGACACTCTTTTTTATTGTGGAATTTTCTTTCTTTCTCTATAAGTTAGGTGCAGATTTCTACTTTAACTATAAATAATAATAATAATAATGTATCATCTTATAAAACCTGAGTGCAGGTGTTTGATATGTTTGATATGAAGCAAAACGGATTAATTGACTTTGAGGAATTCGTCCGCTCGCTAAGTATATTTCATCCAAATGCACCTAAAGAGAAGAAAATTGCATGTATGATACACTGTTAAAATTCACCAGAAAAGTCTATTTCTTATTGAATTCTTCCACCTTTCAGTTACTCTCATATGAAATCATAATTCAGTCAGTTATAACTTATACCAATAACGTTGGTGACACTTCGATTGGGCTAAAAAAAATTTTTGCAGTTGCATTTAGATTGTTTGATCTTCGGCAAAATGGATACATTGAGCGTGACGAGGTGAATACCATGCTAGCTTTCACTTGTCTTCAATTATCTAAGAGCTCTTTATAAGAACTTGGGCATCTTTCTCCTTTTAAGCTAGTTTTTGAGGTGAGTTAGGCTAAAGTACCATTCTTAATATGATAACAGAGCCTGGTTGATCTCCTGATGTACCATATTCTAGGTGTTCAGTCCTGGGCATAAGAGGGGTGTATTGAAGTCCCACGTCGGTGAGGATAATGTGTTAAAAATTCTTTATATGAATTTGGACATCTTTTTTCTTTTGAATTAGCTTTTAAAAGTAATGGTGTTTGCGAATGCTTCCTTCTTAAACAAAGGAGGACTTTGTCGTAATGCAGAAGTAACTCCTATATTTCAAAAGATCTGACATAAGGAGATAGTAATTTTAACATTTCTTCAATCTTCATATTGTCTAGACATATTCTTTAAGCTAACTTCTAGAGTGATTCTAGTGATAGACAGTGAAGCCTGGACATTATGCCTCTGGGTTTTTAGTTGACATACATGAGTGATGGATACATGTCAATGATAGCATACACCTATGCAGATTCTTGTTCTTAATTCGACAAGAAGATAGAAGTTCACAAGAAACTGAGTCGTGGCAGAGTCGAATAAATGTGAATATTACACTTGTCATATAACATGCATAGAACTTCTGAAAATTGTATATATGTTAGGCACCACTGGCTTCTTAATGTGACTAGTTTTGATTCTGTCTTAATTTCCACACTAGTTTTGATTCTGTCTTAATTTCCACCGTACTTTAATAATCAAACATCACAATTCACAAGTCTCATTACATAGTCTTCTTTGTGCATGTGCCATGACACACTGGAAGTTGAAGGAGATGGTCTTGGCCAATCTGACAGAATCAGATGTGACAGTGTCTGATGACATTGTAGAATCAATTGTGAATAAGGTGTTTAACCATGTTACAATTACAATTTTTGTTCTATTATCCTAAATTGTGAATCAGCCTCTTGCAAAAATTGCAAGGTAAGACTGCTTACATTAGATCCACAAAATAGATCCGGCCCCTCCCTGGACCCCGCGCATAGCGGGAGCTTTGTAACACCAGCTTTGCCCTTTCTATCCTAAATTTTCAATACTGTCTCACTTGTTTTGGTTAATTTATTTCAGACAGTAATGGAGGCAGACTCAAAAGGAGATGGAAAGATTGATGAAGAAGAATGGACAGAATTTGTAGAGAAGTATCCCTCTCTTCTGAAGATGATGACTCTTCCATATCTAAAGTGAGTTTTGTTTTTGATATTAAGTACCATTTTTGTCCCTAAACTTTGACTGAAATTTTAATTTTGTTTCAAAACTTTATTTTTTGTTAATTGATCCCACATTCCAATATGGTCTAGGTTGTTAATGGCGAATTTTAATGCTCATCCAACTAAGCACGTCTACGTCAGATATAGACTTAGAATGATAAAATTGTCCCTCTTTCCTTCATTTTCAATTATTAGGATGGCCTTTACTTGAGGGGAAATTTTATCTTTTGAAGTGTGTATCTAACGTAAATGTACCTAGTTAGATGAGTTGATACTAACTTGTACAATAGAGATAACCCAATCAACGTTTGCTGTTAATAATTTAGATGGGTGTTGGATCCGTAGATAAAATAAAAACTAATAAAAAGATGTAGGATAAAATTGACACAAAATAAAATTTTAGGATAAAATTGAAATGTAAAACAAATTTAGGGACAGAAGTGATACTTTTACTATAAATTTATATTTTCTTTTACTATATAAGTTAGCATTACAATATTCATATAATCAAATTTTGAAAGGTTCTGTTGTTGGGTTTATGTTGGGCAGGGATATAACCCTGGCATTTCCCAGCTTTGTATTGCACACCCAAGTAGAAGACTACAAATAATGTGCCAGATCAAGATGGATTGGATTGCACATGTGGAACATGTTATTTTATCAATGCATAGCACTATGTGTTGAACCTGTTTATTGTTTGTGGATTTTGGACTTCACCATCATGAGTTATGAATACTCAAAACTATAACTGTTTGGAATCAAGCACTACACCTTTGAAGTTTCCTGAAAGATTAAGAGTATTGATTTGGTCCATAAAAAATTACAGTTGTCTTAATTTAATATATGACAGATTAATCATTTTAATTTAATTCTTAAAAGACTGTATTTTTCAAATTTGGTCCCTTTGGTTACGGAATCCTAAATTTTTTGTTACTCAAAATCACTTGGCTAAATAAAGGGGTGATATTGAGATAGATACAATCTTTCAAAGAATAAATTGAGGTATTCGTTCTTTTAGAAATTAATAGATAGATATAAATATAATATTTCCAAGACCAAATTACACATTAAATAAAGTTAGGAAATCTCTATAACCAGAAAAAAAAAATTATCGACAGGAAATTGATGCTCTGACTAAAAACAAGAAAGTAGCCTTCTGTGAAAAAAAAAATCTACAATAGCAATATATAGTGTATTATAGATATTATAGATGTTATTCCAATATTGATGATGGTTGTTGCACTCTAAAACACAAGGCCTGCACTTTATTCTAAAGCAGAAGTTGCGTGTGGAAGAGCATTTCCCATTAACTTAACTGGTTCAGCGACAACAGAAACATTGAGGATTCCATATATGTCAAGATTAGGTGACTTCAGATATTGTGTGTTTTCCAATTTCCAAAGTGCATGTATAGACAACAATGTCAGTTGATTCAAGTAACCCACAACAAGATCTTGAGTTCCAATTTTATAAATTAAAAAGAAAAAATCATCTTTAAAAGAGTTTTAGACTTCTATCATCTGACTTGATTCAAGTTGGATTAGTCCGAACACTGGTGGTTACAACCAAAAAGAGTGCATGTATAGACAAAATTTATTCACTACACGGCAAGGAACTTAAAGGAATGGAAGTTTTACACCGTCCTCAGAGCAAGTTTCAAGTCCTAGACGACCTTTTATAAGAAAGAAGAATATGGGAATCAGATTCCCCATTGAAAATGAACGTAAAAGTGAGCAGTGGGAAGGCATTTGAGGACAGAACGCATATGGGTCTAGAACTTATCATCTCGTGTGCCACCGTGCGTCTATTTGGAACAAATTCCAGATTAGTGGAAGCAAATGGAGCGTATAAGTCCCTTTCACACTTTCTACCACAATTTCTCTTCTTTGTGTTGTGTTTAACCAGGTATCGTAATTTGATTCGTTAGTACCACCAGCTGCTTCGGTCATACAACTTGTGGTGAATTTGACAGGGAGAAAAATAGAGAAGAAAGAGAGCCAGAGAGAATTGAGAGATAACTGAATTTACTATCCAGTTGCCTGCTTCTTCCATGACTCTCTAGAACTGATATAGCTGAAAACACATGTTCGCATGACACATGCTTATAGCTAACATAAATTCTTATTATATTCAGCCCCAAGTTCCCTTTTTCACCTTTTAAGTCTAGCTAACCTCTCTCTGGCTAACAAGCCACATGCATACTCTGAAATTTGGCCATCATGTTCCACGCAATCCCGTATAAAGTATAAGCAATGTATCAAATACCTTACAAGGTTTCTTCGTAGAGTCAGATATATAAAGAAGCCTTCTCGATGGGATGCACTTGCTGCAAACAGCGTCTTAGGCATGAAGATCCTGCTGTTCTTGCAACCCAAACCTGTTGTAAGCATTTGCTTTTTCTTGTTCTTTTTTGTTTTTGGGGGGTCAATTTAGCTTCCGAGTTATCTTCGTGCCTGCGTTCTCGCAGTTACTATATCTGAAATTGAAGGACTGCATGAGTTGTTCAAGAAGTTTAGTTCTATGGATGATGACGGGCTTATCAGCAAAGTAAGTTTAACTACATGTTCATTCACTCTCTCAGGACCATAAAAGTGCAACTTCAGGATGGGTAAACTAGCTTTTACTATAATATTGTGAACATAATGTTGAATATGCAGGAAGAGTTTCAGCTGGGCTTATTTGGAAGTAGCGAGATACGGAGTCTGTTTGCAGACAGGGTTAGTTTAATGGGATGATTTCTGAAATGTGTAATAGTAGTTAAAGATGTAAATCTGACACCACGCTATCCAGCAGGTCTTTCGTATATTTGACTCAAAAAATGATGGAGTAATAGAATTTGGAGAGTTTGTTCGAGCTCTGAGTGTCTTCCATCCAGCTGCATCTCAGGCTTCAAAAGCAGCTTGTACGCATTTCCTATCAGTAGTGTGTGTGTGTGTGTTTTCGTGTATTCTTGCCATTCCACAATTTGTATTGAAGTCTTGATATCTGATGTGGCAGTCGCATTTCAAATCTATGATTTACGGCAAACAGGCTTCATTCAACGTGAAGAGGTAAACAACGGCATTCTGACTTCAATCTCTCCATTTTAATTACTTTACAAACATGTTAAGTGATTATCCCTTTTAAGTTTCAACATATGTGGTGGAACTTCCAGGTACGAGAGATGATATTGGCACTTCTAAAAGAGTCAGATTTGATTCTTCCCGAAGACATAATTGAGATCATCATTGACAAGGTTTGCTTTGTTTATTTTTCTCCTCCGCAGCATTCAAGTTATGCTCACAAGATAATATTCATGCATCACGCCAAATTCTAGCCACTAATTTACCTGATTACTAACTCATGCCTCGAATGTTGCATAGACATTTAAAGAAGTGGATTTAAAACGAGATGGAAAGATCGACGCAGAAGAGTGGAAGGAATATACGGCTCAAGACCCATCCTTACTGAAGAATATGACAATTCCATATTTAAAGTACTATGCTTTTTCAAAAACCAGGAAAAAAAAATAATATGCTTTTTCATGTCTTTATCGTGGTGGTGTAATGTCTGGAGTTTTTTTGCATATAAACAGAATCAATTACTACAAAAGCTTTCACAGTATCACAAGTGATTCAACTGCATAATACTCATTACAGCCATTGGTACTTGCAGGGACCTTAATACTCAATTTCCTAGAAGAGGATACAAGTAGTGCAGAGCAGCGTGTGAAAAGCTAACACTAGTTCAAGAATAGTTCCTGTCTGTGATATCTATATTAATGTTATCCTTGGATATTAAAAAAGAAATAACCAGACAATGATACACATACATACATAAATGATAAATCCTAATGGTCCTTGTGGATGATCATGTCCTCCAAGTTCATAGGATGACACATTTTAGTGTGCTGTCCGTTCCATACATTTTCTGCTATAATTGCATTCACTGCATCAGTTGGATGGAACTGGTCCCACCAGATATGATTGGAAGCATTACCGCATGCCATTTCTGGCGATAAGCACATGATCCACCCCTTGTACTTCCCAAATCCACAGCACGCCTCGTTAGTGATGGTAAAGCCTAATTACAAAAAAATAAAAAGCTGAGTTAGATGTTATGCTTTCTCTAGCTACAAGATATTGTGATTTCTGAGGAGGGTTAGAGCAAATGCTAGTTCTAGTACCATAATGTTTATGATTCTTTAGAATATCCATGGAACCTGCCGAAACATCACAGAAGATGATACTAAAATCGGCTAGCTCCTCGGCAAGCCTCTCAACATTGTATCTCATGAGAAAATTAAACTCCATCACCATGTCATTTATCTGCTCAACGCACTCTCCGTTTTCACTACCATACTCCCACAAATAGTGAGGGGCACAGCCAATAGGCGCAAGTCCCATCACCACCATTTTCCTAACATTTACGTTGTACAAGTTCTGTGTCACCAAGGTTAAACATATCAAGAATCAATGAAGTAATATTGCGAAAGGGCCAGAAGCCACCAAGAGGAGAATTAGAATATATACCTTTATTCCCTGTATCACTGATGATGATAAAAACTGATTAAACCTCCATGGCATGTACATATTATCCACGTTAGAGACGTTGAGCAAATAGTAATGTATATAGTCGTTGATTCCAATTGAAATATAAACCACAGACTTGGACACGAGACTGGTCGCAGCATCCTCACCAATACTTAGAATAAACTGCTGAATGGTGTCAGTAAATTGCTGAATTTGTTGATTGAAGGAGATATGCTGACCCTGCACTCAATGAGTCGATTTAGAACCTTACTAGGTAAAAGCTGAACATATTGATTCTGTAATGGCGTTCAAAATAAGAGAGAAGCCTACCAATTCTGACCCACTTGAGAGAATAATGCCAGCGCCAGCTGAAGCATAATTTATACCATGCATCATATCCTCGGTACCTCCTGTCTGCCCAAGATAACTTGGAACAAAGGGAAGACCAAGGCGCAGTGCTGATACCAAAGTAAACAAAAAGGTCTATGTTAACAACTTAATCCTTATAAGATATAATGTTCAATTGTTTAATTGCTAAAAGTCTATACAATTTAGTTTTTGAATATTATAAAATTGTTAAAAGGGCGGGGGATTTGGCTTTTGACCAAGAGACTGACTATACTAAAGATATTTCTGAGTTATAATACCTTAAAGATAAATAAATATATAATTTAGTTCTTTAAAAGCACTAATTTACATTTAGTTTATAATTTATAAAGACTAAAAATACTGATAAAGACTAATTCATTCAATACTTTCAAACACTAAACTATAAGAATTGCAGGGAGCAATTTGTATATTTACTCTACAAATAATAAGAAAATGACAACTACGAAATTCCAGTTGAACCAATAAAGAAATCAGATAGGAGATAAATTCGGTTTATATAATAGAAACTACTGCAAAGACTGGTCTTATTCATCAAAGAAATGTAGAAAATATTTATGTGGGCCTGTTGGGAGTTGATCATTATAATTTTGAGAAGCAAGGCAAGAATCAGCGAAGGAACAAGTGAGGACGTAAAGAAGCACAAAGAAATTATGAAGAAAAATAAATAAAGAGACCAAGATAGTCGACGGGAATTCTGCCGTTGCAGAAGCGTCCGGTGGGTCGATGGGTGTCGAAATCTCGGCCATAGGGGAGGTGGTTGGCGCGGGCGAAGGTTCCGAGGAAGTTGTTGGTGCCGGAATCGACGGAGGAATCTCCGATGACGAACAAGGCGGGGGCTAGAGGCGGAGGAGGAGTGGGTATGGCGAGGCTAGTTGATGGAGACATTGAAGAATCGAAAGAAGCTGACATTGAGGGACTGTTTGCTTCTGACGGAGCGATGTGTAGCTCCTGAGGGTAACGCCATTGATGTTCCAGACCTCTCGCATCTACGAATATGGAAGGCATTATCATAGAGATTAGCGAAACAATGATGCCGACGCACATTGTCTTGCACTTGCAGAATGCAGTATCAGCGACGCAGAGAGAGAGAGAGAGAGAGAGAGAGAGAGAGAGAGAGGGGAATGTGAGGAGTTTGGCGGGTAAAAACGGGTTATATTCTATGTAAAATGTCGGAAATGCCCTTGGCCCATAGAACTTTTTTTTAAAACATGAAAATAAAAGTTTCTTGGGCCCATATTGGGTTACTTATTCTTGAGCCCATAGTCCTTCTTGACTTGTAAGCCCATAGTTATCATTTATCTACTCGCTCGATAACATTATTGTGCAGAAAATATACAAAAAGGCTTGAGCGTTCCTTTAATTAGATATTTCAAAATTCGTACATAATTATTAAAATATTTTATGCAAATTTTAAAATAAATCCAAACGATGTAAAGTTTGCAGTTTACCAACTTTTCGCAACAAAACAAAGAAAAAAGGGACAGGGGAATCAACATCAAGTTGACACGTGTGCAACTGTCCCACCGACCATAACGGTCAGCAAAGGGATTCCCTAACAAAGTTTTGTCTGTTAAGATGGACGGTGGATTCTCCATTTCTTTTATGTTTTTAGATTTTTTTTTGAAAAGATGTTTTTAGATTTTAGAAATAACAAAAAGGTTGCAAATGAATTTCGCGTCTTTTTTTCTAAATCGGTGGACAAATTTTTATTTACTCGTATGGTCAACCTATTGCTTTATCACCTTAAACTTTTTTTTTTTGGAAGCATATCACACATAACCCTGCATTTTTTTTTTCAAATTCCACATTATTCATAATATAAATTATATATGTGTCAATAATTAATAAATTAATAAAATAAAATCTGAGAGACTAGAATGAATAATTTAAACAAGGAATATGCAAACAGTTTTTTTGGTTAGGACTTGTCTATTTGCATAAAATAAAATTTTAGCTTGTATAAAAATTCTGCTTTTATATATTATCTTTTATAATTTTGTGTGATTCTCTAATAATGAAATACCCTAGTTGAATAAATCTTCTGGTATAATGAAGACAAAAACAGGAATTCAGGTTATTTTTATAACAAAAATATTGACTAGCAACAGTTTTAAAACTAAACTTCAATTTTTTTTAAATAAAGATTTACCTGCTTGGATCGAGTTAGAGTATAGAGAAAGATAAAAGTGCAACATCTGGAACAAATAGTTTAGGATTTATTATTTTCTAGATAATATTTGAGTCGAAAAGAAGTCTACCTGTGCTGATATTTTCTGCAAATGTGTTAAGCGGCATGAATAGAAGAGTTTTGCTGTAAAACCTCCATAGATTTAGGAATGGACAAACTCGGCCTAATTTTGGACACTGCGTCTAAATATTCTTAATATTTATCCATTTGATTTTTTAAGAAATAAACAATTAGACAATTATTAATAGAAAACGATATTATAATACATCTACGGTGCATGGACTGACACTACTCACGACACCAATATTTGAAAGAGATAATGGTGATACCGTTTTTTCGGAAAACGAGGGAAAATTTGCAGGTGATGTGTATATTGCCGTTATAGGAGAGCGGTCAAAGGATGATAAAAAGCGAAGAGCGACAATACCGTTCTGTCACTGATTCTGCGTCTGTGGTACGAAACGAGTTGAATTTGAGCGAAATGATCGGTTCTCTGTGAAATCAACGACGCCAATCTCGGAGTGTGTCGATCCAAATCATTCGCTTTTCTGAAGGTGTCAAGTTCCATTTAAGCTCCGATCCCTCCCACATTTTCCTTTGGTTCTTTCCTATGGTAAGAATCCACTTGTTCCCGTTTCTTTACGGGAGATTGCGCCTTACATGAAATGATCGCTTCAAGACCCGAGATCTGCCGGAGTACTCTAAACGCGAAAATTTAGATCCTTCAGACCAATCGGTCTTCTTCCGAGGAGATTTACAATTGTCATCAACATTTTACTTTTTCTTCTTTTCCAAAAATTTTTTTGTGTTTTTTTTTTTTTTGTGTAGTTTATATATTGCTTTTGAAAATTTTCATCGATCAATCGATCTACTTCTAGGTCTTTGGATCACCTCGACGAAAGACCTTGGAGGTGGATTTATTTAATCCATTTGTAATATCTTGGATGGTCTTGAGTTCGTTGAGACCCACAACACGGAAAAAATTGAAAAAATGTCAGTCGCTGATGTTGCGCGAAGTCCGTTTGGGGCAGAATCGGTGTATTGCCAAGGTCAGCTTGGGCCTTGTTTCGATGAACACATCTTGATTTACCTTTCTGTGGACGGCGCTGTGACACCGATACGTGTGTTGGAATCGGATTCCATTGCATCGGTGAAACTCATGATTCAGACATGTAAAGGATTCGTAGCGAAGAAGCAGAAGCTTGTGTTTGAAGGAAGAGAGCTGGCCCGCAATAATACTCTCAAGGAGTACAGAGTCTCCGGCGGCAATGTTCTTCATCTGGTTCTACGCCTTTCCGATCTTCTCTTCATCGTCGTTAGGACCACTTGTGGCAAGGAGTTTGAATTTCACATCGATCGCCATAGAAATGTTAGCTACCTCAAGCAACGGATCAAGAAGAAGGGAAGAGGTTTTGTTGATCTCGAGAATCAAGATCTCTTTTGCAACGGCGAGAAGCTCGATGACCTGAGAGTCTTTCACGACGTGTGCAAGAGCGATGAGGATGTGCTTCATTTGTTTGTTCAAAAATCAGCGAAGGTTAGGGCTACACCTGTCGAGAAAGATCTAGAACTCTCTGTTGTGGCGACTTCATTTCCAGAGCAGAGCAAGAAACTTGAGGTAGCAAAACAAGAAAAAGATGCAGATTTCTTACTAGATCCAATTATTGTGAATCCTAAGGTAAAATTATTTCCGTCCCTTTGGGAGATGATGAACTCCACATATGATGGTCTGAAGAAGGGGAATAAGCCAGTTAGATCCTCTGAGGGTACAGGAGGGACATACTTCATGCAAGATGCAAGGGGGGAGGAGTATGTCTCGGTGTTCAAGCCCATTGATGAGGAGCCAATGGCTGTGAACAACCCACGGGGCCTGCCCAAATCATCGAACGGCGAAGGATTGAAAATAGGGACAAAGGTGGGAGAAGGAGCGTTGAGGGAAGTAGCAGCATACATATTGGATCATCCAAGGGGTGGAAGACGAGAGGAATGTGGTGAAGCAATAGGGTTTGCGGGTGTTGCACCTACATTGATGGTGAAGTGCCTGCACGAAGGATTCAACCACCCACAAGGGTATAGCTGCTCGTCAGAACATGTGAAGATCGGGTCTCTGCAGATGTTCATGAATAATGATGGTAATTGTGAGGACATTGGACCAGCGGCTTTTCCCGTGGAAGAGGTGCATAAGATTACTGTGCTTGACATCAGAGTGGTTAATGCAGATAGGCATGCCGGCAACATATTGTACAAGAAAGACGCAACAACAAAGCGCACTGTGCTCATTCCCATTGATCATGGCTATTGTATGCCACGCAATGTGAGCATTCATTCATCTTTCCTTTATACATCGATATATACAAAACACAGTTGATTGAAATTCAAGATTATATATTCACTGTTAAATCTGAATGTCTGTGCAGTTTGAAGATTGCACTTTTGATTGGCTTTACTGGCCACAGGCACTCCAACCATACTCTCCTGATACAGTAGATTATATTAAAAAATTGGATGCTGAGAAAGACATAGAGCTATTGAGATACTATGGGTGGGATGTTCCACTCGAGTGTGCGAGAATACTTCGGATTTCAACAATGCTGCTAAAGAAAGGGGTTGAGAGATCTCTCACTCCTTATGCCATCGGAAGCATAATGTGTAGGACAAATATGGACATGGAATCTGAAATTGAGGAGATGATTCATGAAGCTGAGGATTCCTTGCTGCCAGGCATGAGTGAATCTGCTTTTTTCGAAGCCATCTCCCAGATCATGGATTCCCGTCTGGACCAAAAGATGCTTGCAAATTAGGTTTTTTTGGGATTTTATAGGTAATATAATTTATTACTTGTAAGTCTTATTAAGTGAGTGACCAGTCCATTTTTTCATGGACTTCACCTATATCAAGTTTGACGGCTTCATGTGTTTTTTGACATGAGCCGTAAGCTTTTCTTTATCTCTCACTTCTCTCTACAGTTTCATGGGATGGCATTGGCATGATGAACAGAAGGTCCAAATGAGAAGTATATTTATATTCTTCTCGGAGTTTATGGACTTTTTATGATTGTCTCAAGAATTTGGAACAGACACGGGAATCATGGGGTTGTATATATAATTATGTAAATCTCATTTCATGTCGGATGCTCAAATTTAATAAAACCAAAAATAATACAAAAGGGAAAATTTACTGAAGTACTGGGAGAGCATTCTAGTTAAGCAGAGACACTGTTTCTCATTATTTATATGTGTATTATGAAAAAAAAAATCTTATTCTATTTACATACTTCACTTACAAGTGCTCCTTTTTTTTCTTTTTTTTTTTTTTTTTAGTTGATAGCATACTTACAACTCTTCTGTTTCTTGTTACTTCTGGGTAGACATAGGGTGGATGTGATCATAGATGCCAATATGGACTCAAATTCGTCCAAAACTGACCCAAGCTTGAGAAATCCACTTCTTGCAAAATATTCTGCGCCACAAAACGTTTATTGAATAAGATGAACGAAGTCACCATGGAACATCAAATGCAGCATCACCTTCCTTCACGATTCAACTTGGAGGACCATTCACACCACTACAAACGGAAAACAAAAAATGATTAGAATTCAAACTTTGCGCTTATCTTTCTTTCTTAACATATTAGGCATATAGCCATATCTTTCAGAGTGTTCAAGGAGAATTACTACAGCACTTACTCTGCCAATAGGAATATCAACTTAATGTTTTAAACTTTTTAAAAATAATATAAGTGCTAAGTTTGCATATCTCAAGTTTCGACCAAAGGTAATGCAAATTGTGGATTTTGTCCCCTGCATAGAGACAAAGACACTAAAATTGTATCCTAAAGAGCCTGTTTTATCTTTAAAAATTTTAGCACTTTAATTCTGATGTTACTTTCCAAAGTACCTATTATATGGATAATGACACTTGGTTTTTGAACACGCGAGCGAAGCTGGCCAAGGCAAATGGAATATGCGGTTTTCCTTTATACAGTATCTTCTCCTCATTTTACTTTAGATACATAACGTTAGACAAAAAAAAAATACATACAGAAAAATGACGCCAAACAAGTACGGCAAAATGTAGTACAGCAAGTTATTTATTTTTATCTTGCAGCTGTTATATTTTTTTAATTATATATTTATTTTTATAAAAATTATAGAATTAAATGTCATAGGCGTAATTTTGAAAAAAAAAAAAAGGTGGTCATAAGAGTTGAGTTTAAGCCAAGTAGTTAAAACTCTATATATGACAAACCATGATTTAAATTCATGTAGAATATGTTAATATTTAGTATCTAATAACATTTTGTATAAAATTATTTTTAGTGAGAAATATTTGTGAGAAACCAAAATAAAAAATAAAAATCCAAATAAGAATAACTCTTTTCACTTTGCTTTTGCAAAGTATAGTTGTCCTTGAATTATTTTTAATTTTTATTGACAAAAAATATTATTTATGCCCTCCAATTTTAACTCATATTTCAATTTTAAACCATATATTTTTAATTAATTTTAATCATGCTTTTAAGTATAATTTTGTTCAAATATTTAGCAACTGATATTGATGTAACATTTCATCTTGCATACTTTAACATTGACTAATCTACTTTAGTTTTGCTATATGGGAATTAAATTGATAATAACTAAAATAATTATTGTTTTACTTTATGTCTAATTATTTTACTTATCATATTTTATTATTTTAATTATTATTAATTTTAATCTCATCTAGTAAAGTTAAAATAAATTAATAAATATTAATATGTATAAAATGAAATACTATATTAGCCTATATCACTAAACACTAAAGACATAATTAAAAGTAATTAAAAATATATAAATTATAATAAATATAAAATAAAATTTTAAATCATAAAACATGAGTTAGGCTACTAGTGAATTTTGAGTTGGTGTGAATGGTGGAGGGACAAGGAGAGCCAATAATAGTGATTCCCAAGGGGTGACAATGGTGACTGGTACCAGTACCACAGTCATACCGTGCCAAAAGCTGCACTGGCTTGAGTTAAGTCGCACCAGATCGGATTCTCTGTTTATAATTTTATCTGTTCAGGTTTTAACAACGATTTTTATCTTTGTTAAAAATTTTTAATAACAATAATTGTTATTAAAAATTTTTAACAACGATAAATACCGTTACTAAAAACTAGCAGGTCTCTACTTATTTTCCTCCAAATAAAGAATCCCTGCGCAATCGCACCTGTAAACTGTAGACTTCAAACTTGGAAATGCTTTTTCTCAGTCTGCACTATTTGTGGACCATCTTGCACCTCCTACGCTCTCAGTCTGACAATTCACATTTGAAATTCTATGTAACTATATATAATTATATATTATTGGGAAGAGGATGTCAAAGGATATATTATATCTATAATACTTTCTTTTTTATATCATGGAGTACGGAAAATTTAATGATTATATTGTTCTTATTTGTCTTTCAGTATACAATTCAACTTATTTATTAAAAAAATTATGCAATTTTTTTCAAATTAAAGATGATTTATTGATTTGATCTTAATTAACTTAGCCCCTTTCATTATTAAATTGTTAAAATCAACAGAATATATACTTTAAATTTGTTATTGATTAAACGTTAATTTAATAGATAAAAAATTAAAATAAATATAATTTTTTAAAGATAAAATTGATACATTTAATTCTTTTGAAATAAATTATTAAATAGTAATCTAGTGATAAGGGTTATAAGTTAATTCAAAATAGTTATAAATTTAAATTTTTATATTCTCATATATTAGAAAAGATTTTTTTAAAATTAAATTAAAATAATTATAATTTTATACGATTAAGAAATTAATAATTTATTTATCAAAATATAAATAAATTAATAATAAATTTCTTACAAAGTATGTAATATTTTGCCAAACAGCCTACCGCCCGGGTCCATGGGTCCACTCCCGGTAGTCAGTAGTGAAGCAAAGGCAAACCTCCGCCTAAAGGCACTTTAAAAGATAATAAAAATGCACGCATCTACACTGTAACAGGAGGATAGTAATAATATCTGTTAAAATAAGGAGTTAAATTTTATATAATTTAATTTTTTATTTTAATTCATATGTTAAAAATTAAAATACATTAACATAATTTTTCTATTTCAGGATCCGGATGCTCATCCCATGGCATTTCTATGTCCCCATTTTTTTTTTTCTCATCCTTATATTTATTCATTTATTTGCCAATGCGTCATCCAACACGCCTTTAACAGTCCACTGTTTCACTATTTCCCACTCTCTCTGACTCTAAGACTGAACTCTGAATTAGATCCAGTGACAGTGAAGAGTGAGAAGTGAAGCATGACGATGACGAAGCCTCAGAGGCCGTCCGGTCGCACCAACCTAGCCTCCTGTATAGTCGCCACCATCTTCTTACTTTTCGTACTCATTATCGTCCTCATCGTTTACTTCACTGTGTTCAAGCCTCAGGACCCCAAGATTTCCGTCACCGCCATCCAGCTCCCCTCCTTCTCCGTCTCCAACGGCTCCGTCAATTTCACCTTCTCACAGTACGCCTCCGTCCGCAATCCCAACAGAGCCGTCTTCTCCCACTACGATAGCTCTCTCCAGCTCCTCTACTCCGGCACTCAAATCGGCTTCATGTTCATTCCCGCCGGCAAGATCGAGGCCGGCCGGACTATTTTCATGGCCGCCTCTTTCGCCGTACAGTCTTTTCCCCTTTCCTCCACTCCCTCCGCCTTGGGCCCAACCTTGGCCGATGGGCTGAATGGGCTGAGGATCGGGCCCACCATGGAGATCGAGTCCAGGATGGAGATGGCGGGCCGCGTGAGGGTGCTGCACTTCTTCAGTCATCACGTGGAGGCCAAATCTGAATGCCGAGTGGCCGTCGCCGTGGCCGACGGATCTGTGTTAGGTTTTCACTGTTAATTCTTTCCTTTTTTCAATTTTTGTGATTATTAATTAGCTCGTAATTGGTGTTGGTCTTTGGAGCAATTGCTGATTTGGTTCTCTGATTATACCAAGAGAACATGAAATTGTAAAAAGAGTTTCGTTAGCATTTGTTGAAATTTGCGTGTAATGGAATTGTGATGTGAAGTGACCAGTCTCAATTTCGGTAAATCTAAAAACGTTGAAGACTTTGAAGAGGGTTTGGTTTCTTGGGAGAAGCAAAAGGCGGGGATTTTTGGGGATGAGGGAAACCTGTTGCCTTTAACGAGCTTAATTGGAGAGTGAGGTTGGAAATTGGACGACAACGCCTACTGAACGGATTTCTTACTGGTCGGGTGCAAACAACATTCTGATAGGCGTGCGTAGACCATCCGATCGAGCTAGAGGCTTAATCGTGTGAGTCCAGACGTGCCACATTTCGCCGCATCAAGCACTCTCTGCCAACATATGGAGTTCTATCGGACGGTCCATGCGCACCCAATAGCATATCATGTCAAGTTCTAATTGAACGGTCCACGTCCGTTTAGTATAATATTAGTGCCCGCCCATTACACAATCCAATAATAACATAGATAGAGAGAGAGAGAGAGAGAGAGAGGGTATTGTGCGTAGGAGAGGTTTTGAGTATTGTTAGATCTATTTCATCTAATGATTTTTATTTTTTAATTTTTTTTATTTTTTTTAAGTATTAAATAATTTCATGATGATTGTAAATATAAAATAAACATAAAATAATAATTATAATTTTTTAAAAAATAAAAAAATTAAATAATTAAAAGTTGCTATATCAAATGTCCAACGATTTTTTTCTGTGTCGGAGGGGATCCGAGAGAGAGAGAGAGAGAGAGAGAGAGAGAGAGAGAGAGAGAGAGAGAGAGAGAGAGAGAGAGAGAGAGTGGGGTGAAGACTTCAGGGGAAGTCGAAAGAAAAAAAAAAACGTGAAATGCGGCTGTGTTTAAGGGGGTGATGTTATTATATGTACATAATAAAGTTATAAATTTCCATTGATGGGCTGGCATGGCATGTTGAAGAAAAAGAACCAAGTGGAGAACCTACGAATATATATGGTATGACATACAATTACAGTCAGAGTGGGGCTGGGTTGCTGAGGTATATTAAATCAAATTATTAATTAAGAATGAGGTGGTTGCTGGCAAAGTGAGAAACTATGCAGGCCCAGCATCTGAAATGAAGGGGAGGGATTTTATCGAGTAAGAGTTTTTTTTTTTGATCTTTAACTCTCCTTAATTCTTTTAAATCATTGGATGGTTATAAATCTCACAATTTGTATAGAGTTTACAGTCAACAAAAGACAATGAGAGAAGCTAAATCTATTTGCATCATTATAAATTGTTAAAAGAGAGAGAATAAGAGGAGTGTGAACCTCACATGTTATTTTAAATATATATAAGATTTATATTTTTTTTAATTTCTCTCTTATTCTATCGTGTGTGTGTATATATATACATAAGGTATTAATTACAAAAGATCCATTTTTGTTGGGATTGCGATCCTCTAATATGGGGAATTTCTAGGTTACCTAGACATAGATTTTAAGTTGTTTGATTGGAAAAGAATGGATATCATTCGTGTGTCTACATATGCATTTTTTCTAACCAATGATGGTCCGACACATTGCAAGTCATTTTGAATGAAAAATCATCCCAACACCGTTGAACCAGATTCAAACCTGCGATGAAGAGGACTTCCAATATCCAACTATTGATTTTTTTTTTCTTAACCTATATGCTCACAGTTTAATATATGAGAAGAGTTTCTTATTATATACAAAATTCAAAACAATATATACAAATTATTATATATTATAAAACAATAACAAAAATATGTTATTATTTTGCATAACTCATTTTAAATTATATAATATTTTAAAAATTTTAATAACAAATCTTATAATATAAATTTAATTATTATTAAAAATATACTATATATATCAAAATTATTTTTATAATATTTTAATTCAATCGATTCGACTATGATTTAACTACAATCCAATCCTTAAACCATGAATAATTGAATAGGTGGGGTCCCAATAAAACCCTAATAGACGCTTAACACTGAGTGATTCATAGTTTAATGGTTATTACAAATAATGGTTCTTACTAAAAAAGGTCCAAACTTTTCCAATATTAATGGTTATTACAAATAACCCCACCTAAACAATTTTAAAATAAATTTGTTAGAAAATAAAATGAATTGTGTAAAGTAATAGCATATTCTTATTATTGTTTTATAATATATAATAATTTGTGTATATTATTTTGAATTTTGTATATAATAATAGACTCTTCTTATATATTAAACTGCGAGCATATAGGTTGAGAAACAATTCAGTAGTTGGATTGTGGAAGTCATCTTCAATGTCCTTTCCCTCGCAGGTTCGAATTTGGTTCAACGATGTTGGGATGATTTTTCTTGCAAAATAACTTGTCCCGTGTCGTGCCGCCATTGGTAAAAAAAGAACACAAACTTGGATACACAGATGATGTCTATTCTCTCCCGATCAAATAGCTCAAAATCTATGTCAGGATAATGTAAAAATTCCCCACGGAAGAGGGTCACAGTCCTTTTTGTTGATGGTTCTGGTTTTCCAGTTCCTTTCTTCTTCAAGTAGTAGGAAGGGAAATAAAATGAGCAGACTCAACAATCAACATCTAAGTATTTATTTAGATTGGAGTTAAGCAAACTCAATTATAAATTGACTTAATTTTCTAACTTAATTTTAATTAAAAGATAAATTATATGATCGTTATTCATACTTAGAAATTGTTATCTAAAATGATTTTAAAGAATGTCAACATGAAAGCAAGTAAAAATCACTTTAGCCCAAATAGGATTTTAATTTGAGATTCAAACGTAAATGACAAACTAAACAAGTTTAAGCCTAAACAAGATGTTTGGTTTGTGAAAATATTTTATATTTTTATTTTTAGTTTTTATTTTTTAAAATATTAAAAATATCTTTTTTTTTGTTTTTAAATTTGGGTCTATTTTTAATTCATTAGATTCAATCAAACATATATTCAAGTATATTTTTTATTTTCAATAAAAATAGAAATAAAAATGCTAATTCAAATTATACTCTAAAATCGAGTGAAGGGGGTGATGGTGGTACTGGTTTTGTCTTTCCTTCTTCCAACTGTGTCGTGTCATGTGTTCTAAGATGGATGAATCAAAGGGTTCGTGTGCTTTGTGAAGAGAGGAAGGTTGTGCAAGATATTCCTCCTGTCTTTCAAACTAGTTTATTCCAATAAAATTTGATTTGATTCTGAGGATATTAATAGAGAAGATTAAACCATGATCACAGCTTTAATCATTTTAATTTCTTAAGGATGCCAGATTTCATCTGTATTTCTTCGTAGTTATGGAATATCGCAATTTACAATAGGGCATCTCAGCAAAGGGGGCCCAGAAAAAGAAAAAAAAAGGGTGAAGTTGTCATAATTTAGAAAATCTAGATGCATACACATGTGTTTATTTAATTTCAAATAATAATATTGGTATATATGGTATATATCTAAACTCTCAAAAACATCAAGGGGAGGATAAGGAAATCCTACATTTATGCGAGCCACAGAATAAAAGAACATTAAAGTTTACATCAATAGCTTGATTACGTGTGAGCCATATCTCATCAAATACGCAATCCCAAAGGGATCCCAATATTCTCTCCATAAAAGAAATATGGTCTCAAATTTCTGGCTAAAAAGTAAAAAGGTAGCGGTGGATTCTAATTATCAAGTTTGAGAACAGGAACAAATCGGAAATGAATCTTCTTGTATTTGTAGTGAAAATATGGTTCTTATATTTTTTCTTACCGGGTTTATTTTAAATTGGATAGTTTAGATAAAAAAATAAAGTCAAATTTTATGAAATATTAAAAAATAGAAGAATCATATTCTAGGTGACAAAATCTATTTCCCCAGCCATGCCTATAAAACCAACCAAGGACCACAGCATTTTGTAACCAACCAAAGCTTTGAGTTCAAAAAGTGAAAAGCTGAATCTAAAACAGAGAGACGACTTTTCGCAGCGAAACAACAGAGCACTTACCTTACAGGCACATGGTCCTTGACTTCTTTCTGTTTTTGTTGCTCTTGTTCTTCTTGCTTTCCAATTATTCCCTTGTGGTTTTCAAATCTTACACTTTTATATTTTTTTTTTTTTTGACCTTTTTGTCTTTTTGGGTTTCTGGCGTTGTAGAAGGCTTCCCATTTGGGTCACAAAAAGCGAGGGAAAGCATCGAAGAAGAAAGCAGAGGCAATAAACCATGAAGAGCAGCTTCGTGTCGACGGTGGATTTGGATTTGCGGGTCATGGGTATTATGGACGATCTAATAATGGGTATGGGTATGGGTATGGGTATGGATACCCTCATGGTTACTTCCAATACCCATATGGAAGGCAGGGACGTTATCATCACTATGATGAATATGTAGCAACGGCACCATTAACGTACAGAGATGGATTCAACCAGTATGGATGCTTACATTTTAGTGACGCCGATCCTTATCGTTGCTATCAATCATTCTATGAGACTCCCTTTGCGTCTTTCCCACAAGCACCACCGCCACGTCAGCTTCATCCCTTTTACACTCCCGAGACCGTATGCGCCATCATGTGACCATTTTTTTTTTTTTGGGAGAGGATCAATATTGGCGACTCATGGTTTCATTGCCATTATTTTAAATTTTTATGAGATTTTCCTTACCAGTTACTTGATTTTCATAGAGATTGTTGAGGACACATCTATAATATTGGATTTGAGATTCAATGATTAAGTGATGATTTTTTTTTAAATATTAAAATATGAACTGTCAAATCTTAAATTCAACCACCTAGACAAATATGATGTTTATTTTTGAAGAAAGCAGCGAATCTTCTTACGTCCTTAATAGGTGATTCCCCCCTATTGTGCTCATCTGAGTTCTGACTAGTTTTGACATTGTTATCCTCCGTCAATGACTGATGATCCTTACCACTGAGTAATGACATTACAAATGCCAATGCTCCAATTTGCAGAACAATAAGTACAATTCAATCAATCCCAAAATTAATATACATTGAACTAGTAGAAAAGGATTTATAGTCTTAGCAAGGGAAACTAGGAAAATAGCGCCAAGTATACATGAGCCTATACATATACATTACATTAAGTCATTTACTAGAGCAGCTATCTGTTTTGTATACGTAAAGTTTGTGTTCCAACCGCAAATGAGGTCTCCACCACTGGTGAATGCCATGAGCATCTCTAAAATACTGCGGAGGAGTTCGATTTACTGTGAGAGCCGCAGAAGGAATGAGGTGTAATGCTTCAGAATCCTTCCCAAGCGCACTCATCAGAAGACCACTAATTGAGTTTTGAGTTGCTAGCCTTTCGATGCGACCTGCTCCAATCTGCTCCATTTTGTCTCTGTGTTGGAAATATCCAATATACTCCGAGCAGAGGTGGTCGTCTGGATTCACAAACAAAGAGGGGACCCAGGAAGACAAAGCAGCGAATGGGTCCAATTCATCTGAGGAAACATCCTTTTGTTGCTGCTTAGACTTCATAGCAATGGTGAGTCCGGCTGTTATCAAACTGCTAGCAATTCGAATCCCATGTTTCAAATTTTGATCTTTAATTCTCTCGATTGGAGCACAAATGAATGGTGGGTTGAAAAGAAAAGATTCAACAAACATGTCATTCTTGGCCAATCTTTTTCCAGTAAGCATTGCCATTGCTGACCCCAGGGAGTGACCGGCCAGCCAGATATATGAATCACCTACAGCAGCTACCATGTTTCGAGCAGCTTGGATAGCTATGTCAGAGCGAGATGATCGATGGAGTCCATTTCGGACAAATTGGATATCCAGCTCAATATCACGAGAAACTGAGCCGGCCATTGTTATAGTGCCCCTAAATGCAATCACGTATCGTGGACTTCTATATAAAGTGTCTTTACACACACAAGCAGGAGGAGGCTTGTACTCGTAAATGGCTCCAAAGATGGAAGAATCAACATCATCTACAAGTGGACGAAACAGCCGAAAATGGAAGAAAGTCCACCAAGGAGGTGCAAGAGCATCGGGACCTAGACGTCTCTCTTGCCGGTCCCTTTCTAGTATGTACACACCTTGGACCAAACTCGCAGCAACTGACATACGATGATATGCATTATCCCTGATAAAGATGTCATGTTGTTTTTATCAGACACTCTAATACAAAATACAGAAAATTAACAGGCTAATCCTTAGATGCATTTATCAAAATTAAAAATTATCACAGTGAACAAGATTTTCAATACTGGACTGAAGCACTACAAGTACATCTAAAACGGAAAAATCTAAATATATTCTTGAATATCTGAAAGAAAAAAAATGTAGTTCTTGAAAGACAATAAATTTCCATATATTTTAATGTGAATGAACACGAGTTTATATAAATGTTCTTTTTTTTGCAGTCAAAAATAATGAAGGCAATTTATACTGGCATCTTACACACAACTTATACTGGCATCTCACACAATTGTAAGGAAACAAGATAATCCAAGTACAGAAGAGAAAGATAAATCTTTAAAGCTGGGGGATTTATTTGCCAGGCCTTACCAGTCAACATAAGTAAGATGTAACGGTCCTGAGAGGCCAAAAAATTCTCTCTCAGAGGCCATTATCTGCTGTTTTGCTTACTATCTTTAGAATTTCTGTCACAGAAGTCAAGAAAGAAGGAAATGGATCAATGCCGAAAAGTCAAGAGTCAATTAGATTGTCAGTGTGTACATGCAGAGCTAATAAAGTAAAAAATTTCCCATCACAAGTGATGAACCATTTCATGTCAAAAAATCCTTCACATATTATTTCTGTTGTTAACAAAAAAAGTCAATCCTACATTATCTACGCACCAATCTATGGCGTGTTAACAATAAAGTCAGTTGTGTGAAAATGCAGAGTTTGAAAAATAAATGAAAAATAAAAACTGCTACAAGAACAAAAAATGTTGAATTTCTCATACTTATATTCAATTATTGCATGACCAAAAGAAATGAGATTCATACATTGCAGCAAAAGTATCTAACTCCTGCAAAAGATGTGTTTTATAATTTTTTATGATCACAAATAACCCATTGAAGCATAGAAAATTTCAGTATACAATTTTTTCTTCTAAGTATTTAACAAAGGAACAAACGTACTTTTGCTGATATAATGAGAAAGGACAACGAGTATTCGACAGAGTGATACGTTCAACCTACATGTCAATTTTGTCTCTTAGCACTTAGTAGTATGGTAAGACAGATTTGGTATGAAAGTCCATAAAATAGGGGAAACGAGCAAGAACTAGGATTCGAATATACCAAAAAGCATATTCTGTTATTAGAATATGTTGTATTATAGCATTATGTTTCTCCTTTTCTTCGAAACATTTTGTTTGTTAAATACAGTTGCACATCATATTCAAGATATCCTATAATAAAGTTCCAAGAGACTGACAAGCATCAATCTCTTAAATCGTCAATGGATCAATGATTTTAAACCAAGAAGCACAAAAAGGAAAATAATTTGAGAAAAGAGAGGTTTATTTCCCGAATGGACTCGAAAGGAAATCTCAAAAAGTGAACAAAAACGCAGTCTCGCTCCGTCTGGATGCGACGTAATGTTATGGAAAAAAAAAATTCAAAATTCGCACAATGAAATGCCCATTCAAAGTGAAAGATTCGAAGAATTGTTGGAAAAGTATATAGATTATTGGATGAATGCCGTAAACAGAGACTCACATCATATATTTAAATTGCGATAAAATTCGGAAAGAACTTAGAATGGGAGAGGGGAAAAATACCTAGGAAATGTGAAAATGAAGATCAGAGAAGGCAGATAGGAAGCAGAATCCCAACCAGCAAATAACGAAGATCCAAGCGGAAACTTAATATCGGAGTAAGTTTTGGTGAGACTAAAGGTTAAGAACGTCGTCTCTTACCTGGCCGGGCCCCCCACTGAAGGTTGTTTTGGAAACCAGCAACCCCGCCTCCCTGGAGCCGTACAATTTATGGAGATTTCCATGAGTGACGACGTCGTATGTTGAAGTGCTAAATCTGACGACTCCTCAAGCGCGCATAACAGATTTGTAGGTCGGCCTAGGCTGTAGAGGACGATTGAATGTAGTTTTGACTCCCAAAAAAAAAATGAAGAAGAAAAAGAAAAGTAGAACGAAATGTCGCCCACAAAATCGTTAATTTATAGCTCGACTAATGTTTTAACAAACGGAATGATCATTAAATTAAAAAGATGAGTAAATTATAATTTTGTGATAAGGTGATAATTGAATTATAGTGGAATTAATTGAATTAAAATATTTTTAAAAACATTAAATATTATATATATATATATATAATAACTTTCAATAATAATTAAATTGATAAATTATAAAAAATTATTTTTGAACATATGATTGCTATCTATAATATCATATAATAATATAAATTTTTTTGTGGCTGACCAATACAATGCTAGACTGGTTTTCTACAACCCCTAGGTTAAGTCTCCTTTTTTTTTTTTTAATCAAATTTGATTAGTTCTGTGAAAGGTGGGATTTTAGCCTCCTTGAAAGCGATAGCATGCCAATTCTGGATCGAACTCCACGCTCTTTTTAGAAGGACAGTACCCTTTTCTTTTAAATTTAAATTGTTAAATTTAAACTATGAACTCTTTTAATAATTTAAATTTTTTAAATGGTATTTGTATATTTTAAAATTTAAAAAATATATTTTTTAAATAAATTTTAATATATATATATATAATAACTTTAAAAGATGTTAATATTTTAAATTTTATTAATAAATATTGTTCAAAAGATTTAGACCGTCAAAATAATTTATCTGATGATCTAAATTTAAAAGAATAGGGTGTTCTTTTCCTGAAAAGGTGAGGGATCTCAATTCGTCAATTCATTAGAAAACTGATCAACCATGGCTTCGACTTTTCAAGAAACAATAAAAAGAAGCTTTTTTTTTTCTTCTAAAGAATGTATCATTTCCGAATTCTTGAAAAAATTATTAAATTTTTTTTTTCTACTTTCATGCTTCAAAAAATAAATTGTTTTTATTTTTATTTTTGTAGTGTTAACTGAAAGTGCTATATTTCTCTATAATTGATGTGATAAACTCTCATTTTATTTTCAACACCCTCGTGTCCATAAAAAATTTCACAAAAAAAAAAATTAAACTAACTCTAATTTTAGACCAAATCTATGTTAAATAATTTTAAAAAAATATTTGTAAAATTGTAAAAGTTAAAAATCTTTGTATTTTAAAAAATTATAGGTTATTTATAAGTGACTTAAATATAGACAAAAATATCACTTTCATTAACAACAAGATTCAATTTCATTTTAAAAGTTTATTTTGTCTAAATTTTATGCCATATTTTTTAATTAATTTTTATTTTGTCCTTAAAGCTGATATCATCTATATTATTAAAGACAAATATAAAAGTGATCATCTTTTGTAACGATCAGGCTGTTTTTTTAGATTGAAAACTATCCCCATAAGCCAACACGAGTCCTTTTAATGCGTTCGACTTATTTGCTTGTCTTAAGACAAGAAGGCGCTTACTCTGCTTCTGAATGACGCCGTTTCAGCATCTTATTTTTTTGCCTGATTGTTCGGCAAAACAACACTATTTGGCGTCATTGTTTTTTTTCCTAAAACGTGCAAAAAGCACTGGTTCAATTTATTTTTTAAAAAAAAATAGTGCAAAACACGCCATTTTATTAAGTAGTTTATTTTTTGTCATAGTATTCAACGAATAAGAAAGCGACATGTGTCCCATTGGAATTTTTTTATGGAGCTCAAAAAACAGGGACTGAAATGAAAAAAAAACCCCAGACTCTTATTTTTCTTTTAGATAGACCTTCCCGCTTCACTCCAAATAGCTAACGTGGTATTTTCTTCTTCCTCAAGCACCAACTCGTTTCAATCTGTAGAGTTTCCCACCATTTGCAAGCAACTCTCATCCTCCATTTTGCGTTTTCAAGCTCTTTGCATTCTTGGCAATCTTGCTTCAATGTGTCTTCTTCTCTCTGTTTGTGTTTATCATTCTCGCAAGCTTTCATCATTCTCTCTGTTTGGTATCGTCTTCTTCTTTGTGTTTGTATGAACTATGAAATCTCTCATTCTTCATTTCTTGCTTGTTTTGTATGTGTCTTCGTGGCTTTCATAATATCAAAATCTTATATTATAATATCAAATCTGATATTAAAAAATAATTTTAATACGCATAGTATATTTTATAATTATTTTTAATATAAATTTAATTTTTATTAAGTATAAATAATAATTAAATTTATATTATAAGATTTGTTATTATAATTTTTAAATTTTTATATAATTTAAAATAGGTTATGTAAAATAACACCATATTCTCTTATTATAACATTTATTATTGTTTTATAAGATATAATAATTGGTGTATATTGTTTTAAATTTTGAATATAATAACAGAAGTTCATATATATATATATATATATATATATATATATATATTAAATTATGCATATATCTGTTGTGTAGTAGTGGCTAGATAGTGGGGAGCTTTTTCTTCTTCTTTGCAAGCCCAACTTCAAATCTTGCATATGCCACGTGTAATACCCGTTAATTTCATAATATAATTCGCTTAAGAGTATTTTAGAATTCTACAACGTTGCTTTAGTTATTGATTTTGGTCATTTTTAATTTTCATATTTAATTGTTCTCTTTGAATATTATTTATGAAAATTGAGTTAAATGACTGGACTAAATATTTGCACAATGAGGGATATATTCTAAGAATGGTGAAATTCATGGAAAAGTGGTTTCAGAATGGTCAATTAATCCATTTATTGTAAATTGACTGGATGGGTTTGGATGTTGGGTTATGGATACCCATGGGTTATTGAATAACCCATTAGAAATATTTAATATAAAGTTTCAATAGTAACCCTCACTTTTTCACTCAGCCGAAGGAAGCAGAAAAGATTTCTCTCTCAGTTCTTCATTTTCTTCTCAAATCCTTTCCTTGATCTTCAGAAGTTCGACTATTTGTTCGGTTCAAAAGCTTTGTAAGGATCAAAGGTAAGCTTTAATCCGATTATTTTCCTTAAATTTCAGTTTATGTAGAAGATCAGAGGAGGTTTTGTTCTTGAAGATTTTAATGATAATTCATGAATCTTAGTTGTTTTAGAAGTTATATTTGAGTTATAATCGGGTAAAAGAGTTGAAATTCCGGTTTTGAAACAAGAAAGGAAAGGATGAAATTGTTAGAAATTCTGCAAAACCGAGTTACTGTAGCGACCAGAAATTTCGGGAAAAAATCTGGAAAATTTTCTTCGGGTACTGTAGCAGTTACTGTAGTGTCGGCAGTCAATGGTACTGTAGCAGTCAACGTTACTGTAGCGAACCGGCACTGTAGCGAACCGTTACTGTAGCAAACCGTACTGTAGCAACCCGTTACTGTAGCAGTCAGAAAATTTTACGTATTTTCGTGATTTTGTTTCCTTTCTTATGATTCCTTGTAATATATTTTACTAGGAAATTTTCCTACACAAATTCTAGTGTGGAACAAGGTAAACTTGGACAAACATCAAGGTGAGTGAATAACCTTGCTCAGCTAATTTGATATTACTAGTCAAAGTACAATATAAGTCTCATTTACAATATTATTTGGATAATAAGCAATTAATTTTTCATATGGGAGTATATGATGATCAATAGAAATAAGAGTATGTAGAAATTATTTATTTCATGACAATTGTACTATGTGATGAATTCTCACTATCTTATTAATGAGTAAAGATCTACGGGATCTAATACACGAGTGTGAAAGGGTTAAAGTCCCATACTACTCGGTGTATATTTAAGAAATCTAATACACGAGTGTGAAAGGGTTAAAGTCCCATACTACTCGGTGTATATTTAAGAAATCTAATACACGAGTGTGAAAGGGTTAAAGTCCCATACTACTCGGTGTATATTTAAGAAATCTTATACACGAGTTTGAAAGGGTTAGAGTCCCATACTACTCAGTGCATATCTATGAAATCTATACACGAGTTGAAAGGGTTAAAGTCCCATACTACTCGGTGTATACCTATGAGATCTTATTCACGAGTTTGAAAGGGTTAGAGTCCCATACTACTCGGTGTATATCTATGAAATCTTATTCACGAGTTTGAAAGGGTTAGAGTCCCATACTACTCGGTGTATATCTATGAAATCTTATTCATGAGTTTGAAAGGGTTAGAGTCCCATACTACTCGATGTATAAGACAATTAATTATATGAGTAAATGTGGTATTTGTACTTTTGATATTTTATATAGTACAGTTATTTACTTACTGAGTTTTTAAATAAACTCACACTCCCTATGATTATTTTTTTCAGATACAGAAAATAAAGAACAAGAGTATCCGTTTGAAGATTAGAAGCCCCTTGGGATTATTCTCTATTTCTGTCTGGTGGGATACCAGTACTTATTAATGTGGATACTAGGAACGCTCTGTACTTACTATAGGTCTCCTAGGCTTGCGATGAGATAGAAATATCAGACTATGTATGTCTATATTTGCTTATCAGATGAATATAATTCTGTAGTGTGGAATGAATGATTAAGGTTGAATGTAAAACCTTACAGAATACATGTAAATAACGTATGTTTGAGAATTTTATCAAATGAGTAGTATCTTTTCACATGCTCAATTTTTGGGATGTGACACCACGTGTCGTAATTCTATTGGATACGGCGATTGAGGAGAAGATGAATGATGTGGCACATGAATTATTTGTTGAGATGTAGCTTTAGTATCCAAGTCAGTATTTATCATCAATTAACTAATAGTCAACTAGAAGGGGAAAAGGTTTTTAGTGCAACATAAAAATTCATAGGGATTTTTTACTTAGTTTTAAATTTTATAGGAGTAAAGTATATTTTTTCCAAAGAAAAATCATCCTAGTATCATTGAACCAGATTTGAACCTCCGCCGAGAGGACAATGGAGAGGACTTCCACTATCCAACTACTAATTTGTTTCTTAACCTATATGCTCACAGTTTAATATATGAGGAGAGTATGGTATTATATATAAAATTCAAAACAATATAATCAAACTATTATATATTATAAAACAATAACAAAAATATGTTATTATTTTACACAACTCATTTTAAATTATATAAGTTTTTAAAATTTTAATAACAAATCTTATAATATAAATTTAATTATTATTAAAAAATACTATGCTTATCAAAATTATTTTTTATAATATTTTAATCATGTCGGTTCGACTACGATTTAACTACGATCCAATCATTAAATAATGAATCATTGAGTAGGTGGGCTCTCAATAAAGCCTTAATAGGCACCCAACACTGAGAGTCCAGCTTGTCTGCTCTGCGCTCTACATCCGAAACGACATTGTTTTGGATGCTTTTTTTTTTCTTTTCTTGCAATCAAAACAATGTTGTTTCAGTCCAAAATTTTTTTTTTTCACCTAGGTGCAAAATGCACCATTTTGAAGAAGGGAAAACAAACCAGCTTTAGATCTTTGCTTTTCCTCTCTGCAGCTCAAGAATTTTCCCTTTTCTCCTCCCTGAGCCACCGTCGAAGCCCTCCATCTCTCCTCTCACCTTCGAAGCCCTTTCCTTCCTCCTCCCTCCCTCACCTCATCCTTCCACTTCTCTATTCTCCAATCCCAATGGTGTCTCCAAGAATGGTAGGTAAGACTCGCATCTCCCTCCCATCTCTCTCTTTCTCTTTTTCTCTCCCCTTTCTCCTCCTTTGTCGTGCTGTTGATTTACCTGGGTTTGGTCCATTTTTTAGATGATTATGTGGCATTTGGTAGGATTTAGTTTAATTAGGATTACAATAAATTAGGATTAGGATTAATTAGGACTTATATTATGATTAATTAGGGTTAATTTAGAAATTCCTAGGATTAATTTGTTGTTATTGACTTTGTTGTTGCTGACATATTGTTCTGGAAGGATAGCAAACTGATAATCTTTTTTTTTATAGAAAAGAAAATTGTACTACAACTTCATTGCATCTGGTTTGGATTAATTTGCTATTATTCATAGGATGAATTTGCTGTTATTTATAGAATTAATTTACTGTTAGTCTTTTTTTTTTTGGATAGAAAAGCAAACTAATAGGATTAATTTGTCATTATTAACTTGCTTATGGTGTAGACATATAAAATCAATTACTTGTTTTTGCTATGCCGGATTGGTATTTACTTGTTACTAGACTGTCTGTTATGATTTTTTTTTTACTGGACTGTTTGCAGACTCTAATGCTCTGGTATTTACTAGTTTATGGGACAGCTATAAATCCTTCAAAGTTTATTGGCATATTACTTTCATAATTTCAAAATTGTAGTTGTTCATCATATCACATCTGTTGCGCTCGATTGTTTTGATTTTCTGGACTAATTTCTGCTGGACTGGTTGAAAATTATTTTTTGCTAGGCTGTTTTTTTGTTGGATTGTATTTTGTTATTTTTTATGGACTGTTTTTATTGTTTTTCTACAATCCATCTCTTTCATTTGTGGTTTTTGATATCTTTTCTTAATATAGGTGCAAGGTCATGATTCAAGTTGCAGAGTCCGATGATCAAGGAGAGGATATCAAATGTACTTAGAAGCAACAAATGTAGTTGGATGATCAAGGAGAGGATATCAAATATACATAGAAGCAATAAATGTAGCTATAGGTTAATGTTATAGGTTCATGTTATAGGATCATTTGTGGCTATTATGATTCATGAAAGCTGTAATGGGATTGGCTTTCTGTGTAAGACTAACAAGTTTTTGTTATAGGTTCATGTAATGGTGTTGACTTTGTTGTAATGATCCTTGAGATCAAATTAATTATAAAAGTGGCTTTCTTTGTACTTTCTCTTTTCTCATTGAGATTTATGTTTTAACTTGAATAAACTAGATAAATCTCAACTTAGGATTGATATACCAGTAATGTGAATAATACACCACTAAAATACATAATGGTCAAGACTATGAATAATACATCAGTAATACATAATTATAGACTAACACCAATGTTCATCCAAAATACATCACTAACATGACACCACATGGAGTAATCTTGAGTAACATGATACCAGTGTTAATCCAAAATATAACATTAACATAATTACATATTAACACCAGTGTTCAGCAATTCATGTGTGGAAAATCTTGAGTAAATTACGAAGCTTCAAGCTATGGTATTGAGCGATCAATGGGCACTTGTATTAAGAAATTGCTCAAATTAGTACAATTATTAAGATTACAGTAACCATTAGCATTACATTAAACTCATCTCGGAATACTAACCATAAGCATTTTAGTAAAACTCATTTTAGAAACATGTGCATGGGGTGTGGGAGGTGTTGAACATGATACTTCGACTAGTGCATCATTCATCTACATAGAATAACAAGAGTGAAATTGGATAAATAAAAGAGTTTAAGACCTAAAAACATATAAAGACATTTAAAAACGTATGAAAACACATTCTACTTACTCTAGTAGATTTAACGGTTGCTATTCTCTTCTTTTTCTTTCTTTGAACATCAACATAACTTTTATATCGATTCTTATTCTTTGAACCCTCTTTTGGCTTGAAGCCCGTGGCCTGTGACGTGCACTATGATGTGTACACGGCGGTGGCACTGAGATCTCCATCCAAACCTTTACCCTGTAGACTGAAACTCACAAAATTGGTTCCTAAAGTCGGATGCAATTTTTCTTAGTGCGGAAGATGCTTCCTCTGACTTATGCCAAACTAATCAAATCTCGACTGAGTTCCCTAAATTGATTTGTACTATCTCGCCTAGGGTCCTCCTCGATCTCCTTTCCCTTAACATCATATACTACATTGGCTCTCGCATTCCTTGTTCATTGAGGTATAATATATTAATCAGGGATTACTTTGACATCATTGCGATCATACACCTTCAAAGCATGACAACACAAAATACCTAGGTTCTCAAACTTCCAACAATTACATGTCAAGATATTTGAAGATGGGTCAAAAGTCATCCTATAGTCTGTTTCTCTGTTAATCAAAGAGACTACATAGTGAAACACCAATTGACTGTCATTTCTCTCCTTTATGCAAGTCTCATGTGTGTCATCATATTCTCTTTGAAATAGATCAAAGATAACACTAGCGTAAATCATAGACAATTGTCTTACTATAGAATACTTTGAGATCCTCAACCGGAGAATTTTCTCCTTAAACGCAAACTCGGACCTCGACTCATTATACCTTTTCTCATCTACAATTCTCTCAAAATACTTGAAGAATTACACTAGTCCAAGTCTGAGTTTAAACTTTCACTCAGTTAAGTGCTTCGCATACCAAGAGTAAACACTTTTTTCATAAAGCAAGCTGCCCATTTTCTCCAGAGTTGGTAAGTTATTGTTATCCATTGGTTATCTCCAAGATTATGTTCCAACAACATATGACACCAAGTAGCCTTGAAGCAATCTTCATCATCAATGTCATACATTAATTATGAGAGTTGGGTCAAAATGTGAGATTCCCCTTGCTTTAAACGACCTACATGTTTAGTAGCATTTCGCATCAAATGCCATGTTCATAGGCTATGTACAGTGTCCGGCATCACCTCGAACAATGCCCTCGCCATAGTTATATCTTGATCAGTGAACAATGTAAGTGGCTTCTTCTGACGATGTACCTCCAAAAAGGTCTGAAAGAGCTAACTAAAGGACTCAATAGTCTCATCATACAACAATGCAGCTCCAAAAATCACCATTCCTCGATGATGATTAATCCACAAAAAATAGTGAGAGGCTTGTTGTTTTTATTTGTGTCAAAAGTTGTGTCTAGTGACACCACATCTTCAAATAGCCCATAATCTACAAGTGTAATACCCGTTAATTTCGGAATATAATTCGCTTAAGAGTGTTTTAGAATTTTACAACGTTACTTTAGTTATTTACTTTTGTCATTTTTAATTTTCATATTTAATTATTCTATTTGAATATTATTTATGAAAATTGAGTTAAATGACTGGACTGGATATTTAAACCTTATGGGTACATTCTTAAAAATAGTGGAATGTGCGAGAAAATGATTGAATATAATTAATTGAAGAATTAATTAAGGTATTTTGTATGTTGGGTCAAATGGGTTTGGACAATGGGTATGGATACCCATTGGGTTATCCAACTAACCCCCCAAAGCTTTAGTTTTTCTCTCTCCCTTATGATTTCATTTTTCCCCGCACCTCCTTCAGCCACTTCCTCACAACTCAACCTTCACAACTCAACCTTCAAACCTTCCCTCTCAACTTTTCCATAGATCTGGTGTTGTTTTTGAGAATTGTTCGATTCAAAAGCTTGGTAGAGATCAAAGGTAAGTTTTAATCTCCTTATTTTCCTTAAATTTCAGTTTATGTGGAAGATTGGAGGAGATTTTGGTTCTTGAAAATTTTGATAATAATTCATAGATTTGAGTTGTTTTGAAAGTTTTTGAGTTAAGATTGAGTTAAGTAAGTTAGAAGAGATGAAATTTTGGTTTAGAAACAAGGAATTATAAGATGAAATTTTAGAAAGATTTTCTGCAAAATTCGAAGACTGTAGCAACTGGAGAATCTGGAAATTTTTTCGAGTACTGTAGCAGTACTGTAGTGTCGGCAGTCAACGGTACTGTAGCAGTCAACGTCACTGTAGCTAACCGTTACTGTAGCAAACTGTACTGTAACAAACCGTTACTGTAGCAATCAGAAAATTTTGCATCTTTTCATGATTTTGTTTCCTTTCTTATGTTTCCTTGTAATATATTTTACTAGGAAATTTTCCTACACAAATTCTAGTGTGGAACAAGGTAAACTTGGACAAATATCAAGGTAAGTGAATAACCTTGCTAAGCTAATTTGATATTACTAGTCAAAGTACAATATAAGTCCCATTTACAATATTATTTGGATATTAAGCAATAAATTTTTCATATGGGAGTATATGATGATCGGTAGAAATAAAAGTATGTAGAAATTATTTTATTTCATGGCAATTGTACTATGTGATAAATTCTCACTATCTTATTAATGAGTAAAAAATCTACGGGATCTAATACACGAGTTTGAAAGGGTTAGAGTCCCATACTACTCGGTGTATATCTATGAAACCTATACACGAGTTTGAAAGGGTTAGAGTCTCATACTACTCGCTGTGTATCTATGAGATTTTATTCACGAGTTTGAAAGGGTTAGAGTCTCATACTACTCGGTGTGTATCTATGAGATTTTATTCACGAGTTCGAAAGGGTTAGAGTCCCATACTACTCGGTGTATATCTATGAAATCTTATTCATGAGTTTGAAAGGGTTAAAGTCTCATACTACTCGATGTATAAGACAATTAATTATATGAGCAAATGTGGTATTTATACTTTTGATATTTATATAGTACAGTTATTTACTTATTGAGTTTTTAAATAAACTCACACTCCCTATGATTATCTTTTCAGATACAGAAAACAAGGAAGAAGAGTATCCGTTTGAAGAATAGAAGCCCTTGGAATTATTCTCTCTTTCTGTTTGGTGGGATACCAGTACTTATTAATGTGGATACTAGGAACGCTCTGTACTTTCTATAGGTCTCCTAGGCTTGCGATGAGATAGAAACATCAAATTATGTATGTCTATATTTGCTTATTAGATGAATATAATTCTGTAGTGTGGAATGAATGATTAAGGTTGAATATAAAACCTTACAGAATATATGTAAATAACGTATGTTTGAGAATTTTATCAAATGAGTAGTATCTTTTTACATGTTCAATTTTTGGGATGTGACAACAAGCATTCTCGCATCTGCTTAAAACACATTTGTAATCTATTCCTCAGAGTCCATTTGGCATGCACGGAAGAATGAAGGATTATATATTAGTTAACTCTGGAAATAATGCATTAACGCTCCAGCCTCCCTAAAAGCTATATTCCTCTGTCGCCATGATTTAAAATAATTTTTCATATCTATTCGAGTGTACCCCAGATTCGCCCTTCCACCCACATGTAAGCTCATCAAGTCAAATGATGTCTTTTGCCTAAGGCTGGAGTCTTCTGCAAGCTCGATCTCATATGCTTGGACTTTGGATATTTTATGTTGCGATCGCAACATGTGGCTAGTTTCTTTGATATGTAGCTCGTGATTGTGTTGCTCTATAAATTGATCTACTCTGTACTTACCATCTATTAGCTTCACTTTCAATTTAACTTGGCAATCGGTTCTAGTTTCATCCCGCAGATTCTTCGTACTTACATCTTTTTTATCTGACCCTCGAAAGCCCTCTTTGGAGCATACATATCTTCTTGATGTTATCGTGGTTCCATCCTTTCTGCTTAAGATGAACGAATCCTTTCTTACTCCGAACCCTATTCTTCCTCCATATCTCTTCCAAAAATCCCATGCTTCTTCTACATTGTCAAATTCCATCCTAATCTTAGGTTTCTAATTTTCCTTCATATGATGAATCTGAAATAAAACCAATTTCATAGTTAATATTTTAACAATTTCAAGATTTATTTCAAAATGAATATGAACATCAACACCAAAAGTAACAATGAAGCAGTTATTTTTTTGCTAATAGTTAGTTATTTCACCATTATAGTTGGTTTTTGGCTAATCATATATAACAGTGAAACATTATAGTTAGTTTATTCGTATATATATAAACTATTTATTGTACATGGTCAAAGAAAATAAACAAAAAAATCCATATGAACTTAAAAAAAGTAAAAAAAAAAAACTATCATCAAAACTATCCTATTAATCCACATGAACTAAAAAAGAAAACAAAAAATATCATCAAAACTTTTATAAAACTCCACATGAACTTAAAAAAAAAAACTATCAGTAACAGCAAGAAGAAATTGCAAGTGGGGTGGGCAAAAGGATACTATTAGGATTTGTTTTTTTGTTGCTAATAAAGCTCCAAATTTTAAGGAGTTGTTTTTTATTTGAACCAGTCTTCTAAGATTAACGTTAGTGTCCAACTGTCATGATATTTTCCTGATATTTCATCATGCTCTATAAGGCTATTTATACCCATTTTCATTATTCAATAAACTATGCATTTTGAATCAGTAAACACTAGTCTTTGTTACTGTTCTTTCTACACTCAACAGATACAACTTGGATGTGGTGGTTTCAGAAAGAATGCAATATTGTTGAAGACAAAAGGAGAGAACTTCTATTTACCTACACTGAAATGTTATAGACACAGGAGAAATGGTTGAAGCCATCGGAGCATAGTTGCAAGATGCCGGAGATGTCGCCATATGCAATGGAAGGACACTGGGGCAAAGGGAAGAAGCTGGAGCAATAGCACAGGGCTACACAAGCATTCGCGATGTCTGAAAAAGTGGGAAAATGAAATATGATGTACTGTGAAGAAGAGGAGGGGTCATTTTGAAAGAAAAATTGAGGAATGGGACTTTTTTGTAGTTTTATCCTTCTTTCAGCCTGCAGAGTTGTCTTTTTTTTTTTAAAAAAAAAATCCACTGGGACATGTGTCATACAATTACTGGACCTCATATTTGGAAAAAAAAATTTCCATTAGTTAAACGGTGCATTTTGCACCTAGGCAGAAAAAAAAAATTCTAGACTGAAACGACATCATTTTGATTGGAAGAAAAAAAAAGCATTTGAAATGACGTCGTTTTGGATGCAGAGCGCAGAGCAGACAAGTTGGACTCCAACACTGAGTGATTCACAATTTAATGGTTATTACAAATAATGGTTCTCACTACAAAAGGTCCAAACTTTTCCAATAATGGTTTGAAAATAAATTTGTCAGAAAATAAAATGAGTTGTATAAAACAATAGCATATTCTTGTTATTATTTTGTAATATATAATAATTTATGTATACTGTTTTGAATTTTGTATATAATAACAGACTCTCCTTATATATTAAACTGTGAGCATATAGGTTGAGAAACAAAGATTGTGGAAATCATCTCCAATGTCCTTTCCCTCGCAAGTCCGAATCTCAAAGGTGTTGGAGTGATTTTTCTTTCAAAATGACTTGTCACATTTCACTCTGCCATTGGGCAGAAAGAACACAAACGTGTTAGCGCGGATGACACCCATTCTTTCCCAATCAAACGACTCAAAATTTACGTTATGAGTGACGTAGAAATTCTCCACGTTAGAGGATTGCAGTCTTTTCTGTTGATGGTTCTGGTTTTTCATTTCATTTCTTGTTGAAGTAGTAGGAAGGGAAATAAACTAAGCAAACTCAAGAATCAACATCTAAGTACTTATTTAGATTGAAATTGGGTAAACTCAATTATGAATAGACTTAATTTTAATTAAAAAATAAATTTATACAATTATGAATAGACTTAATTTTAATTAAAAGATAAATTTATATTATCGTAATTGATATTTAAAAACTGTTAAAACGATTGTAAAGAATGTGACACAAAAGCAAGTAAAAATCACTTTAGCCAATATAGGATTTTAATTTGAGATTTAAACGCAAATGGCAAACTAGACAGTTTAAAATACTGCAAATTTAGGGTCTGTTTGGTTTGTGAAAACATTTCCTGTTTTCATTTTCAATCTTCATTTCCTGAAATGCATTTTCTGAAACACTGAAAACATCTTTTTTATGTTTTTAGATTTAGGCTTATTTTAAGAAATGTTTTCAAGAAAACGTTTTCAGTTAACTCAACCAAACGCATTTTCAAGTTCATTTTCTGTTTTCAGTGAAAATGAAAACAGGAAATGCTCAAACCAAACAGGCCCTAAGGTTTGTTTGGTTTGTAATAACATTTTTTGTTTTTATTTTCAGTCTTCATTTCTCAAAATATATTTCCTGAAACATTGAAAATATTTTTTTGGTGTTTTTAGATTTAGGCCTATTTTAAGAAATGTTTTTAAGAAAACATTGTCAATTAACTCAATCAAACGTATTTGTATGTTTATTTTTTGTTTTCAGTAAAAATAAAAAATAAGAAATACCTAAACCAAACAGATTTTTATATTTTAACAATTTAATTTACTTTTGAAACATCCTAATGCTAATTCAAATCATACTCTAAAATGGAGATAAAGGGTGATGGTGGTACTGGTTTTCTCTTTCCTTCTTGTGTCCTAAGATGGATGAATCGAAGGGTTCGTTTGCTTTTTCAAGAGAGGAAGATTGTGCAAAATATTCCTCCTATCCTTCAAACTAGTTTATTCCATTAAAATTTGATATCTTCAATATCTTTTAACGGGTAATTTGGTCTAGTTTGTGATGATAAACAATTGCCGAAATTGATATGTATATTAATTTACAAATGTAAGTTTGGCAATCTCTGATTCGATTTTTAGGATATTAATAGAGAAGATTAAACCATAATCACAGCTTTAATCATTTTAGTCTCTTAAGGACGCATCTGTATTTCTTCATAGTTATGGAATGAAGAAACCATGAAGAAGAGCTTCGTGTCAACGGTGGATTTGGATTTGCAAGTCATGGGTATTATGGACACTCTAATAATGGGTATGAGTATGGATATGGATACCCTCATGGGTACTTCCAATACCCATATAGAAGGCAGGGACGTTATCATCACTATGATGAATATGTAGCAACGGCACCATTAATGTACAGAGATGGATTCAACCATTATGGATGCTTACATTTTAGTGACACCGATCCTTATCGTTGCCATCAATCATTCTATGAGACCCCCTTTACGTCTTTCCCGTCAGCACCACCAGCACCACCGCCACATCAGCTTGATCCCTTTTACACTCCTGAGATCGTATGTGCCATCATGTGACATTTTTTTCTTTTTTGGGGAGAGGACCAACATTGGCGACTCATGGTTTCATTGCCATTACAGCAATCATGTTTGCTTCGGGTGTAAAAAATATATTTGTTTTTAGAATATCAATTTTAAACTCCTACTAATGTCATTTTAAATTTTTATGAGATTTTCATGATTAGTTAATAGACTTTTATAGAGATTACTGAGAACAAATCAGCTGTACCATACTTGTCTGCTAATGGATCATTGAGTTTGAGATCTAACGGCTCAAATTTCAATGATCCACAAAGAGACAAACATGCTAATTATCTTTAGGGATAGATAGGTGATCTTTACCCGTCCTTAATAGGTGATTCAACCCCGACCCCCATCCTCACCCCTACCCCCACCCAAAAAAAAAAAAGAAGAAGAAAAGGTTATACTCTGATAAATGATAGATGACACCATTGAGTAATGATATTGGAAACGCAAATGCTTCAATTTGCAGAACACAATTCAATCAATCCCAAAATTAATATAAAATGAACTAGTAGAAGATGAATTAGTCTCTGGATTCGCTATGCATCCTTAGAGTGCACATCTCTTTTAGTCATGATTTTAATCATGGCTAAAACTTTTAGCAATAGTTTTAACCTAAAAGTTTTAGCCACAATTAGCGGATCCGTTCTCAAGAAATTATAGTCTTGGCAAGGGAAACTTGGAAAATAGCGCCAAGTATACATCAAGTCATTTACTAGAACAACTATCTGTTTTTGTATACGTAAACTTTGTGCTCCAATCGCAAATGAGGTCTCCACCACTGGTCAATGCCATGAGCATCTCTGAAATTCTGCGAAGGAGTTTGATTTACTGTGAGAGCCGCAGAAGGAATGAGGTGTAATGCTTCAGAATCCTTCCCAAGCGCACTCATCAGAAGACCACTAATTGAGTTTTGAGTTGCTAGCCTCTCGATGCGACCTGCTCCAATCTGCTCCATTTTGTCTCTGTGTTGGAAGTATCCAATATACTCCGAGCAAAGGTGGTCGTCTAGATTCACAAACAAAGAGGGGACCCAGGAAGACAAAGCAGCGAATGGGTCCAATTCATCTGAGGAAACATCCTTTTGTTGCTGCTTAGACTTCATAGCAATGGTGAGTCCGGCTGTTATCAAACTGCTTGCAATTCGAATCCCATGTTTCAAATTTTGATCTTTGATTCTCTCGATTGGAGCACAAATGAATGGTGGGTTGAAAAGAAAAGTATCAACAAACATGTCATTTTTGGCCAAACTTTTTCCGGCAAGCATTGCCATTGCTGATCCCAAGGAGTGACCGGCCAGCCAGATATTTGAATCACCTACAACATGTACCCTTTCTCGAGCAGCTTGGATAGCTATGTCAGAGCGAGATGATCGATGGAGTTCATTTCGGAAAAATTGGATATCCAGCTCAATATCACGACAAATTGAGCCAGCCATATTTAGAGTGCCCCTAAATGCAATCACGTATCGTGGATTTCTATATAAAGTGTCTTTACATAGAGAAGCAGGAGGAGGCTTATACTCGTAAATGGCTCCAAAGATAGAAGAATCATCATCATCTACAAGTGGACGAAACAGCTGAAAATGGAAGAAAGTCCACCAAGGAGGTGCAAGAGCATCGCGACCTAGATCTCTCTTGCCGGTCCCTTTCTAGTATGTACACACCTTGGACCAAACTCGCAGCAACTGACATACGATGATATGCATTATCCCTGATAAAGATGTCATGTTGTTTTTATCAGACACTCTAATACAAAATACAGAAAATTAACTGGCTAATCCTTAGATGCATTTATCAAGATTAAAAATTATCTCAGTGAACAAGATTTTCAATACTGGACTGAAGCACTACAAGTACATCTAAAAAGGAAAATTCTAAATATATTCTTGAATATCTAAAAGAAAAGCCAAAATTTAGTTCTTGAAAGACAATAAATTTCCAAATATTTTAATGTGAATGAACATGAGTTTATATACATGTTCTTTTTTTGCAGTAAAAAATAATAAAGGCAACTTATACTCACATCTTACACAATTGTAAGGAAACAAGATCATCCAAGTACAGAAGAGAAAGATAAAACTTTAAACTGGGGGATTTATTTGCCAGGCCTTACCAGTCAACACAAATAAGATGTAACGGTCCTGAAAGGTGAAAAATTTCTCTCTCAGAGGCCATTATCTGTTGTTTTGCTTACTATCTTCAGAATTTCTGTCACAGAAGTCAAGAAAGAAGGAAATGGTTCAATGCCGAAAAGTCAAGTGTCAATTAGATTGTCAGTGTGTACATGCAGAGCCAATAAAGTAAAAAATTTGCCATTATAAGTGATGAACCATTTCATGTCATAAAATCCTGCACATATTATTTCTGTTGTTAACAGAAAAGGTCAACCCTACATGACCTACGCACCAATCTATGGCGTGTTAACAATAAAGTCAGTTGTGTGAAAACGCAGAGTTTGAAAAAATAAAAAATAAAAAATAAAAACTGCTACAAGAACAAAAAATGTTGAATTTCTCATATTCAATTATTGCTTGACCAAAAGCAATGAGATTCATACATTGCAGCAAAAGTATTTAACCCCCGCAAAAGATGTGTTTTATAGCTTTTGATGATCACAAATAACCCTTTGAAGCATAGGAAATTTCAGTATACAATTTTTTCTTTTTAGTATTCAACAAAGGAACAATCGTACTTTTGCTACGATAATGAGAAAGGACAACGAGTATTCAACACAGTGATGCTTTCAACCTACATGTCAATTTTGTTAAGAATTACCTTATCTTAGGTTGTTGAGTTATTTTAGGCTGTTGACCATTCTTTAGCTTATTAGATAATTGTAGCTGATTTTTAGGCTTAGGTTAGTGGATAGCTCATAGTTGCTATTGTTTAGTTTGTTATTTCCTTAATTGCCTATTTAAGGTCTATTATTTTGCATCAATAAAACAGCAGTAATTTACTTTCTCGCTGATCTGTTAACAAATTTTGTCTCTTAGCACCTAGTAGTCTGGTAAGACAGATTTGGTATGAAATTCCATAAAACGGGGGAAACGAGCAAGAACTAGGATTCGAATATACCAAAACGCATATTCTGTTATTAGAATATGCTGTATTATAGCATTATTTTTCTCCTTTTCTTCGAAACATTTTGATTTTTAAACACAGTTGCACGTCATATTCATAATAAAGTTCCAAGAGACTAATAAGCACCAATCCCTTAAATCGTCAATGGATCAATGATTTTAAACCACGAAGCACAACAAGGATAATAATTTGAGAAAAGAAAGGTTTATTTCCCGAATGGACTCGAAAGGATATCTCAAAAAGTGAACAAAAATGCAGTCTCGCTCCATCTGGATGCGACGTAATCTTATGGAAAAAAAAAATTCAAAATTCGCACATGCCCATTCAAAGTGAAAGATTCGAAGAATTTTTGGACAAGTATACAGATGATTGGATGAATGCCGTAAACAGAGACTCACATCATATATTTAAATTGCCATAAAATCTGGAAAGAACTTAGAATGGCAGAGGGGAAAAATACCTACGAAATGTGAAAATGAAGATCAGAGAAGACACATAGGAAGTAGAATCCCAACCGGCAAATAATGAAGATTCAAGCGGAAACTTAATATCGGAGTCAGAACGTCGTCTCTTACCTGGCCGGGCCCCCCACTGAAGGTTGTTTTGGAAACCAGCAACCCCTCCTTGCTCGAGCCGTATGGTCCCTTACCTGGCCGGGCCCCCCACTGAAGGTTGTTTTGGAAACCAGTAACCCCATCTTGCTTGAGCCGTAGAATTTATGGAGATTTCCATGAGTGACTAGGTCGTGTGTTGAAGTGCTAAATCTGATGACTATTGACTCCACCACAAGCGTGCACGACGGATTTGTAGGTTACTACAGTCTACTGCCCACGGTGTAGACTAGTAAACGGTTGAACGTCGTTTTAACTTAAAAAGGGGAGAGAGAGAGAGGAAAAAAAAGAAAAAAGAAAAGAAAACAGCGAATGTGGCTCACACAACCGTTAATTTGTTGGCTCCTTATAATTAAAGTTTAAAAAATTAAATTAATTATTGAATTGATAAAAATTTTAATTTAAAAGTCAATAATTAAATTTTAGTTAAATTATGATCAAATAGTAATTTAAAAATATTAAAAAATAAAATATATAATTAAAAATATTAAAATATTATACATAACTACATATTATAAATATAAATTTTAATTAAAAATAAGATATTAATTATTATTAAATAAATCATATAAAATAAATTTTATAATTAATAAATAAATTAAATTAAATTAAATTAAAATTTAAAAATATTCTATAATAGCAAACCATCACACAATTTAATAGCAACTAAAATTAAAATATTTGTGAATTAAATACCAATGTTTCTGCACGCTACTCTATGACTGACACGGTACAAAGTTTACTTAATACCATTTCGTTGTCTTGGGCGGCACTCCACCAGTGTAGTGACTGACTAGTTTAATTAAAACTTTCATTCTCTCTCCGATCTCCACTTTTACACTTCGAATTTCAGAGTACGTCTTCGTCACTTCTACTCTCCACACCACATACAAAGAAACACTAGCAGTCACACACACGGCACAAGGATGAAAGGAGACAAACCAGAGACCAGAGGCAAAGCACGGACGAATGGACATGGCACAATCGAATGAAAACATAGCAGACCAGAGGCAAAGAAAAACAGATCGAGGCTTTACGATCTAAACTTTTGGCTTCCCTCTCTCACTACTCTGTGTGTGTATGTGTGTGTGTGTGTGTGAACAATGAGAATAATGACTAAAACCCAAGAAGATGGTGAATTGAGTTAATAAAAATTAATTGGAAGTTCTAATAGAATTAAATGCTTATTTGAAAAATATTGACAATGCAAAGTAGAGAAATATCAAGATGAATGGGGATGAGAGCAATAAATTAAATATAAAGTTTTAAGTAATTAAAGAGATAAAGTAAAGAAAAGAACATAAATATTTATACTGGTTCATCTTAACCCAAACCTACATCCAGTCCACAAGAACACTTCTTGAGTATTCTTCTATGAACCACAAGTTTGAATAAAATGGCACTTATGAGCCACTACAATAGAAATCTTTTTTTTTTCTTTCCAAAGGTAGATTCCTTGGTCAATACAAGCAAATAAATGGGCAGAAAATATGTGATTAATGAGTGTACAAGTGAAAGAGCAATATAAAATCAATAGATTGACAAGAGATGTAACAATTCAAGAATCAGAGGTAAGAATTCGTGTGTTGTGTTCCTTTGGCTGCCTCTGAGGTCAATATATAGGCCCTAAAAGTTTTAGGCCCGTTGGAGGAGGATCCTTGATTATATCAGCTGAAATTTTCACGAAATAGCTGTTGAAACTGATGTCATCATGTCAGTAGTCGACTGATTCAGTATCATCAGTCGACTGATACTCTTTAATGCCTCGATAGTCAACTGATGAGTGTGCAGCAGTCGACCGATTCATTCCTGTTTCAAATGTTTAAAAAGCTCAAACTTGATCAGTCGACTGATAGAAGAAGATCAGTCGAATTATGGGTACTGGAGGTTAATACGAAATGGATTAGTCGACTGATTTTGGAGAGCTGGTCGACTGATGAGTCTCTGTCTTAAGATTTTAAATTCTTCAGAGTCTATCAATCGACTGATCGAAACTTGCAATATTTAGAATTTTAGATAGAAGCAGATCAGTCGACTGATGATAAGCGATCAGTCGACTGTTATTATCGATGCTATGTTGAAATATTAGACAGTGAGGCATCAGTCGACTGTTGTATGTATATCAGTCGACTGATGTCTTCTGATTTGGTTTTTTTCAATAAATTCTTTGCTTTTGGCATCAATAGCAACTTTTTATCTTCAAGGAAATTTTCAAAATAAGTTTGTCATAAAAGAACTTCCTTGAGCATTATGGAACAATTTGCAATTTAAATTTGTTTGTTGATCATCAAAAGTTTTAAGAGAATCTTTGAAAGCAATGGGGTCAACAAACAATACCTAAACTAGTAGAACCATTGAACTGTCGGTTTCCACCAATTTGGCCAGTTTGAACGGTTCAACTCCAGTTTGAACGCTCCCCAATTTTTTGGTTTAATTCGGATCAGACGACTAGCCAGTTCATCGATTTTTTGGTCCGACTAACTAGTTCGGTCCGATTTACATAACCATATTTAGAATCAAGTAATTTATAGCTTGACCAATGTTTTAAGTTTTAACAAACGAAATTATCATTAATTTAAAAAGATGAGTAAATGATAATTTAGTGATAAGGTCATAATTGAATTAAAAAGATTTTTAAAAAAATTAAGCATGTTATATATATTTAAATAATAACTTTCAATAACAATTAAATTGATAAAGTATAAATAATCTATTTTTGAATATATGATTGATATCTATAGCATCATATAATATTACAAAATTTGTGGTGGCTAACCAATACAATGTTAGACCGGTTTTTTACGAACCTTTTGATCATGTCTCATTTTTAACCAAATTTGATTAGTTTTGTGAAAGGTCACGAGAATAAATTCTCTATTTGACTTATATGGATCATTGATTGTGAAAATCAACGATTTATATTTTATAGTTATTTTTCAAAATATTATAAAATAAAATAAAATCAGCATCTTAAAATTTAGACAATAACTTTCAGAACACAACAACCTAAATGAGTCAAACACCCTACTTGGCTTGCTTCACTGACAGTTCTCAACCTCTTTAGAAACTATAACAAGTCAATTCACTGAAAAATTGATCAACCATCTCTTCGTCTTTTCAATAAACAATAAAAAGAACTTTTTTTTTCTTCCAAAGAATGTACCATTTACAAATTAATTCTTTAAAAACATTATTTTCAAAAAAAGCTTTTCTACTTTCATGCTTCAAAACATAAATTGTTATTGTTATTTTTATAGTATTAATTGAAAGTGCTATATTTCTCTATAATTGATGTGATAAACTTTCATTTATTTTCAACATCCTCGTGTCCATAGAAACAGTTTCACAAAAAAATTAAACCAACTTATTTTAAACCAAATCTATGTTAAAGAATATATATATATATATATATATTTGTTAAATTGTAAAAGTTAAAAAATTTTGCATTTTAAAAAATTATAAATTATTTATAAGTGACTTAAAGATAGACAAAAATATCATTTTCATTAACTGCAAGTTTCAATTTCATTTTAAGAGTTTATTTTGTATTAATTTTATTCCCTATTATTTTAATTAATTTTTAATTTGTCCTTAAAGATAATGTCATCTAAATTATTAAAGACATTAAGTGATCATCTTTATTGGTCAACGACAAACTCCTCCAACTAGACACTCTACAAAATAAATTGTTCCAATAGAACATTAGTATTGGTTTAGTGCTGGCCATAAACACTAAAACATAGTGAGCACAACAAGATCGCAGTAAGAATGAAATATATATCAGAGTTAAGCAGCAACTAAAACATAGTTAATCAGCAACTAAAATATATAACATGAGTCTAATGTTAGTTCAAATAATATAAATCAACAAATATAAAATAAACAGTAAATTTTCTCCCCTTTTGTCATCAACAAAAAGAAAGGGGTCTTCATCCTCATCCCAAGGCCACTCAATTCCTGTGTTGAAGAGCAGGAACAACTTCAGTCAGATCACGAATCGCCTCAGACTGAGATGTTGAAGTGTTTTCTAGATGAGAAAGCCTGGCATCAAAGGTTTCCATATCATCTCTCATTTCAACAATCATACCCATCATAGTGATAAAGTTGTCAAGTAATTCATTGAGTAATCGAGTTTGCTCCCCAATCTAAAACCCATGAGCAGATGGTTCTGAGGCCAAGTCTTCGTCTTCTCCCATATCTTTATCCGCCTCCTCAGCTTCCTCAGCTTTTTGTTGCCTTCTACCTCTTGCTCGTTGGACGGTTTTATTTGGTTCTCCCCTCAACCATTCTTCCCTAAGATAAATAAATCTCATTCTCCTAAGGGAATTTTCATCAATGACTGAGGACTTAGTTTCTCGTCCAAAATGGGCATTAATATTGACGTCCTCAAGAATCCGAGAGATAAAACCAGCATAAGGGAGAGGAAATTTTCTCCTAGTGCAGGATTCCATCCTTTTCATAATAAAGTAGGGATGATTGATGGCTCTCCCTTGCATGATACATGCCATGACAAAGTATTCAGATTCACAAGGATTGGCATAGCTCCCAGATTTGTTGAATATAATATGACTAATTATGTAGAGGAGGAGTCGATCATTGGCATTCATCTCACAAACCGTTATATCCTGACCGTCCTAATCTTCTATTCTCAAAACAGTGTTGAAAGTATCTAATATCACCAATCTGCAGTTCGTTACAAGAAAGCATAATTGATTAGGTTCCTTGGTGAAGCTATTAAACTATACACGTTTCATAAAATGTTTACGTCGCCCAATCACTTGCAGGAAAATTGTCGTCACAAATAAAAAGTTTCTGAAAAAGCTATGTTGGGCGCGAAGAGTAAAGACACTAGTAAAAATATATTACCCGAAAAATGAGTCAGTTTTGCTTTCAGAAGCAGACATTTTAAGAAAACAATAAATTTTGAATACCTAAGAATGTGAACTATAAATACAGAAAAATTGCACGCACATCAAACGTGTTATACTTATAGTAGTGTTTCTCCATGTATAAACGCAATGCCCATGATACACATCTACTTAGACCAAGCAACTGCATCTATTTCAGCTTGTGCACTTCGGTATAATTCAAGCCTCTTTGCGAGGGCACTACGCCGTTCCATAATTGCAGGATCCTCATTTAGCAACGATGACAAACGCTTTGTCTGTGAAGATTAATTACACAGGCAAGAAAATTTTAATTTATTTCCCATATATATATATATATATATATTATAACTAAAAAACAAGTATCCAACAACCAAAATTTAAAAAAAAAATATATATATATGCCATAAACTTGGGAAGAGAGATTTATTCTCACCTCCATTTTGCCTGGCTCAGTGAAAAAATGATCAAGTAGGCTGCGTTTTGCCTCCCGCACTTGACTGTAGACAACGGACTTGTGAATCGAATGTCGCAGACTATTACAGACCGTATTGACATAAGACAAAACTGTGGTTCCTGTTTATACAAGCCATTTCCTTTACTACAAAATGAACATTAATGATAGAATAAATGAGACAAAACCTGAGCACCAAAAAGTACAAAATTGCGAATTCAAACAGTTGCAGCAAGAATACAATGGAAATATTATACTTTAGTACAGTCAAGAACATACCACAGTCTCGCTAATAGATTTGTGAACCAGATCTTTCAATAAGGAATGAACCTGAAAGTGAACAATGCAAAATGATAAATCCATGGGTGTGAATAATAAGAAACTAAGAACCTAAAGTTGCGAATGGAAATTTAAAAATATTTTAAATACACAATAGATCAAAATACCAAAATTGTAAAATTCACCAGTGCATGGGCTTTTGAGAACATTAAGTTTTTTTTTTTTTTGGTTTACCAAGGAAGCGGAATGCCTCAGGAATTGGGAGGGGGAAGGCGCAAGGATGAAACCCACATATATATAGGACCCCCTAGAACTTATGTGAGGGGAAGTATCACCTAAATAATGCCTCTTTGGCTAAGGTTTTTTAGCAGTGTGGACTATGGATATAATGTTCTATAACAAAAAGTTTCAAAATAGTCTTATAATAAAAAGAGATGGAGCTATTAAGTGAGGCTGATACCCATATGTTCTCCATTGAAAGTTGCTTGTCGAACTGCAACCTTTTTAAAGCAGCAGGGAGCTGATTATCAAAGACATTATAAATTTTATCACCTCCAGGCCGCCTGTAGAAGGGAATTGACAAAATTACTTTAAGAAAATAAATGCAGCGCAAATGTTCTTGTGAAATGGAGGGGAAAGGGCACTAAATTTTCTAAGATGACAAAATGTGGTACATACACGCCATCAGATGCTCTTCGAATATTTGATCAAATGAACGGCATATCTCCATGATTGCGTACAACTTGCCCTGCTTTTGATTAAAAACCAGTCATTAGAAAATTCCAGTACGATAGATGAGAATCCCCTGAACATTGAGTACCACAGTATCTTCTTATCCACATGGACACACAGAGTAACAGAAGAATAGAAAGGGAGGCAATATCTTTTCCAGCACCAAATTTATACAAATATGCACATGTTTACACTATTTGAGCATTAAAGAGAAAACTTACCCCAGCATCAGCAGCGATAGGTTTTCCTAAACGACTCAGCTCAGATTCAAGTTCAGCAATTGTTTTGTTAATAAGAGATTGAATTCCCGGAATTTTGGACTTGATAACAGTCTCCAAATGCTGAGGTATTAAGCATTATGAATTAATTAGCAAGAGATACATATAATGAACAAAATCATATATTTAATCGAGCAATTTTTGGTGAGGGTTTTTTTGGGTACCTTTGAAAGATTCTTGGCTAGATGCTCAGAACCCATTCTGTGAGCAAGGTGCTTATATTCGGGGGTCCTGGAAAAATACTCACGCTCTCTTCGCCTAGCGGCAATCATGTCAACATTTTTGTTTATATCTGCTTGTGATCGATTCACAACACCAATCCAAGGATACTTTAACCTATATGACTTCCCCTCCAATATCTGAAGCATCCAGAAAGATATATCAAAGCGATCAGTATTGAATCAAGTAGCTCAATTTTTTAACTTACCCATGAGCCCAAGGTTTATGTTTCCGCCTTTCTGGCAGTGCAAAAAGCAAATTAAGAATTTTTACACACTCAGAAATTTTTCTTAAACAAAATTTTTGTACTTACGTTTTCCAAAACAAAAATTCAATGAATAAGCAAGAGGTTGGTATTCAATGAAAATCAACTGATTTTCACGGATTTATTTAAATAAAAATTCTAAAATTTGTTTTTATTGTCAATTTGTTCCATAAAAAGTTTCACCACTGAACAAAACAAAAAAAAATTTGAAAGCCAAAAAGGGTAGGGGGGGGGGACCATTTAAAGAATAATGCCCACCCAACTCATTATTTGCATTTATTAGACAGAGGGAGGTTGTGGTGTTTCTAAAGCAGTCAGTGTCAAAAATGCAAAAATATCATTTCCTTGGTAACGTAAAAATACAAACGGACACTGCTATGTTAATTGTAAAAGTTGTTCTTCAAAGTAAAGGATCATAGTCTCCTCACTACACCAATCTTTAATGGTGATACTGGTTTTCTCTTTCCTTCTTCCAACTGTGTCGTGTCATGTGTTCTAAGATGGTTGAATCGAAGGGTTCGTCTGCTTTTTCAAGAGAGGAAGATTGTACAAAATATTCCTCCTGTCCTTCAAATTAGTTTATTCCATTGAAATTTGATATTTTAAATATCTTTTTATGGGTAATTTGGTTTAGTTTGTGATGATAAACAAGGTCGAATCAGAGATTGCCAAACTTACATGTATAAATTAATATAATTTCACAAAAAAAATTAAACCAACTCTTATTTTAGACCAAATCTATGTTAAAGAATTTAAAATATATATATATATATATATATTTGTTAAACTGTAAAATTTTAAAAACTTTGTATTTTAAAAAATTATAAATTATACTTAAATATAGACAAAAATATCATTTTTCATTAATTACAAGTTTCAATTTCATTTTAAGAGTTTTATTTTGTATCAATTTAATCTCATATTTTTTAATTAGTTTTTAGTTTGTCCTTAAAGCTAATGTCATCTAAATTATTAAAGTGATGATCTTTATTGATCAGCGACAAGCTCCTTTGACCAAACACTCCACAAAATAAATTCTTCCAATAGAACATTGGTATTGTTTTACTGCCAGCCACAAAACACCCCTTGATGGATGTCATTGGTATCGTATATTCAAGGTCATTTTACCACGGTACTAACCTTTTAAAAAATAATTCTCACTACTGTATCATGGGGTTGATCAAGATGTACTTGATGATGGATCACTCAAAAAATACAATTTACTACATGCACATTCTGTTGCTACACAACTTACAGGAGGCTAGTAGATATAGTTGGAGATCAACGGTCTTAGCGCATCTGTATAGAGTGCTCTTCTAGGCCATTAATCCTTCTTGTGTGAATATAACAAATTGCCCCCTTCTTTTGCACTTGTAGGCATGGGATCACTTTCTTCGATTAGCCCCTCAGCTATTGAAGCTCATTGATCCACCTGACGATATCTACAAGCTCCCACCACCATTGGCCTACAAGTATAAAATGTCTTCATCACATATGTTCCTAATTTTTCACGTAATATAAACACTAACTTACACTTTTATTCTTGACTTTTACAGATAGATAAGGTTCAGGGAACACCTATGCCCGAGACTAGACACACTGAGGAAGCACCAAATTTTGTTGGACCAAATGACAAATGATGATGTACAATACTCCAACTAACCTCATACTATTAATTTGACGTGAGTTTGTTGATTTCTCGTATGTTTCGGATCAATTTTTTCAACTTTATTGTTGATAGATCGTTTGGATGTGCTAGCAGATTATTTAATATTGCATGGAGGGTTCAGAAGTCTGGCGTGCCATGGTGCCCCTTATATGCTTTTGGATTATTAAGTGGCACGCTACAAATCATTTCATGTGGCAATTTGGATTGCAGCAGTTCATCTTCAGTCCACCATATGACCTCTATCACCTATACACAGTGCAACTGAAAGGCAAGACCGACATCAACTAGATACGAAAGGACATTGATCATATTGCCTTGTGAAATGTTGCTCTTGATTGACACATGCGACGTGCTCCCTCATATGCTCCATTGCGTTGTAACTCAAAAAACATGCAGTGATATTGGAGGCATAAGCGTCTCTTGATACACAACATGGGTGGTTTAGCTACATTTTTTTTTGGTTAGTTATATCATATTTGTCCTTTTATGTTTTTTTTCCTTTATCAAAGATTTAGAGCTCAAATATTTATAATATTTTTAACTTTTTTCTTTTAACGAGATAATACTACTTAGTTGTACAAGCTTCCGAGTGTCAAGTCACAATCCCAAAGGAAGAAATAACAAATAAATCCTACAAGGATATATGGGTGGCAATGGGAGAGCATGCAGACCACCTTATATTTGACAATATGTGCCTGTACCCCCGGCTCCATTGATTTTTATGCTCAATCCTCCACAAACGGAACAACGACCTCGAAAACGTGGGGTTTCCTACACATGAGGCAGCCTATGTGTCGTGATTACGATGACAACAACAACAATGACGATAACAAGGGGTCATACAGCTTCACGTTCTTCATGATAGTTTGAAGTTGGTGGGTCCTCTTTGCATGTATCTGCTCCTGACCCATTGTATTAGACACCAGTGTTGCCAATCAAACATTTTGAGAGTGGGAGACTTTGTTACATGCTAATGTCGATGGCATTATTTGGGCATTTTAGGGGTGTCAAACCCTCATATACGTCGATGCCATCAGTTGGATTCTTAAGGGGTGTAAAACCCTCCTATGGCACATTGTTTCCCCCAAACACTCATGCGGCCATAGATATTGCTTGGGGGAAGGTCGACATATTTGTTGATCCAAGTGCATTCGGCGTGTGGTACAACAACGCACAACAAGGCTTTGCTACTTCGACCCAACTTATTGTGCAATTTTAGTCGCTTGATCCAACAAAGCAACATCCAAAGTATCCATAGGATGAGGAACAAGCAAAAGAGGCACAATGAAAGGACTAGGGCAACGAAATCAAAGACTTCGTCCCACTGTCGGGTTGACGCGTTGTGGGATCGACAGTCATATAGTTAATGTTGTAAAAATTGAGTTTAAAATGTGTATTTTAAAAGAGTATTATCAAGTTCTATATTGACTAAAAAAACAAAAAAGAATGAGCCCTAATACATGTGAATGTGATATTAAGCTCATAAAGAATATATTTAATTTTATTTTTTTAAAATAAAATAATTTAATTATTTAAATTATTTTCGTATTTATCTAAATAAATCAGAATTAGCTGTAATTTTTATTTACTTGTTAATGCTACTAAATTAATAATTTTACATAATTGTTATTTTTATCTGATATTAATTCTAACTGTTACAGAATATGTTATTGTAATTTTAATTAAATTAGTTTTATATAATGTCTTTTTATATAAATTTTTAAAAAAATCACCGACACACTTTTCGGTATATTGCAAACCTACCACCCTCCATGATTCATGACTTCTTCAATATACTAATTTTTCTCTCCCACTTTCACGGAAAAATATCTCCCACTTTCTTGAATATATTTTATTTTTGTTCTGCTGTTTTATTATCTGAATTTTTTAAAAGAACCTATTTTATGTTACAAAAAAATTACAAATCTTTTTTTAAAGATAACGTCAACTAAAACATAATTTAGACTATATTATTCATTGACAAAATTTTACAACACTAATAGTTTTGATAATATGTATTTTTTCTATTTCTATTAAAACCCTTTTTTGGCCACCAGTAAATAAAATCATTATCAAAATTTTTTAACGTAAAAGAGAAAGAAAATATTATAAGAATATTCTTAAGTTCTCATAACTATAATGAAATAGAGTTTCATCAAAAATTCTTCCATAATCGTCAAGGAATTCTATGATAAGTTAATAATTTTATTATCTATAATAATAAATAGGTTTTTTTTACATATTGTTTAAAAAATAAATATTTTATAACAATTAATTCATTGACTTATGAGTATTAACAAAAAGTCATCATATCAGATAGTGATTAGAAGTCTTTTTTTTTTTTTGGATTTCATTTTCAACCATCTTGTTTGGAAATAATTAATAAACTTGAGTCAAAAGTTTTTCAATTTATTCTGATTATTTTGAGATGGAATAAAGAGTTCATTATTTTGATTGGTTTTCATGTGTGTGAATAAAATTCCATATGGCCACCTCTGAAAAAAAAATTACACTGAATTTCTTAAAAAAATTTACATAATTTAAGAAATATGCTAGCTAATAATTATGGTTATAAATGTCATACTTTAAATGATAAAGTATCATTGATTGAATTGCTTCAATAATTTTAAGTCTTTTAGAATTAAAAAATAAACAAACTTGTACAACACAAATTTTTTGTAAGTTTAAAAAGCCGGAGAACAAGAAATTCCTACATTTCCACTTAATATACTAAAATAAAAAGAGTGACGATTATTTCTCCTTTTATTTTTCCTTTTTAATGTGTTTTAATATTCGCATTTTTTTAAGATGTTATTTTTCCTTTTTTTTTTCTCATTTAATGTTTGTCAACTTGTACCCATATTTGCCTCTATTTTCAACAAACAAGAGTAAATAATACATTAATTTTATGGTTCTAGCATTAGTTAAATATTTTTAAGTTTCGAGTTTCAAAAATATAATTTAAAATATACAATTAAATTTGTAACAAATATAATAAAAACAAATAAAATTAAAACAATTTATCAAACAAAAATAAAAATAGTGACATTTAAAATTTTATAATAAATCAGTTTCAAGATTCCAATTTAAAATAAATACGAATTAAATTTAACCATATAACTAAATTCTAATTAAATAAATTTGTGTCAAAAATTTTATTTAAAAAAAAAGGTAGGGGCACATTTGGTGCACACATGCATGCATGCATGTGGTTGCTGGGTTGGCAAACAATCAATTTTTCTTTTTATAAAATAAGTCTATTTCTCTTTCTTTTCAATATAAAATAAGTCTGATACATCTAAGCTCTATACTTATCTAGCCACACACACTTTTAAGAAATTATAGATACATCTAAGGCCCAACTATATCACTCAGAAAAAATTGTTAGAAAAATACAAGTGATCTAGTTTAAGAAATAATGTAGAAATGGGTTTAGTTGAATAAATTTAATTTGGATTTGAGTTAACCAGGTCAAATGGCCAAGGTCAGTGACTCAACCCCCAAAAAAAAAAAGTTATTCCATAGAAAATCTAATATCGCCAATCTGCAGTTCGTTACAAGAAAGCATAATTGATTAGGTTCCTTGGTGAAGCTATTAAACTATACACGTTTCATAAAATGTTTACGTCGCCCAAACACTTGCAGGAAAATTGTCGTCACAAATAAAAAGTTTCTGAAAAAGCTATGTTGGGCGCGAAGAGTAAAGACACTAGTAAAAATATATTACCCGAAAAATGAGTCAGTTTTGCTTTCAGAAGCAGACATTTTAAGAAAACAATAAATTTTGAATACCTAAGAATGTGAACTATAAATACAGAAAAATTGCACGCACATCAAACGTGTTATACTTATAGTAGTGTTTCTCCATGTATAAACGCAATGCCCATGATACACATCTACTTAGACCAAGCAACTGCATCTATTTCAGCTTGTGCACTTCGGTATAATTCAAGCCTCTTTGCGAGGGCACTACGCCGTTCCATAATTGCAGGATCCTCATTTAGCAACGATGACAAACGCTTTGTCTGTGAAGATTAATTACACAGGCAAGAAAATTTTAATTTATTTCCCATATATATATATATATATATATTATAACTAAAAAACAAGTATCCAACGACCAAAATTTAAAAAAAAAAAAAAAACACCATAAACTTGGGAAGAGAGATTTATTCTCACCTCCATTTTGCCTAGCTCAGTGAAAAAATGATCAAGTAGGCTGCGTTTTGCCTCCCGCACTTGACAGTAGACAACGGACTTGGGAATCGAATGTCGCAGACTATTACAGACTGTATTGACATAAGACAAAACTGTGGTTCCTGTTTATACAAGATGAGAATGAATAATCAGTAATTCAACGCATTTCATCGTGACAAAGGATACACTACATCAAACTAGGCGATTTAAATCCAAGTTTGAAACTGAGTTCAGTAAAATTTACCAATTCGCCTAAGATATGAATCATTATATCTATCAAAAATCGAATGTGTTGGATTGCCACCCTTATCAACATCTTGAGGAAGCTTCCTAAAGAAATCAACTGTCAAATAGCCACACTCCATATCAACTAGCTGCAGTGTTGCCTTCTTACTTTCTTCCCTCATTTTTTCAAGTGAATCAATAGCTGCATTTCCAACCTCAACCCGGAGACCAGGATACTGCTTCAAGTCCTGATAGTCAAATAAACAAACATCTTACATATTAGCAGGAAGAATTGTGAACCCCAAATAGATGAACAAATTGACGAAACAAAAGATCTATAAATATGTGAAAAGTAAAAACATTTTTTTCTTTTTGAAAAAATGCCATACTGCCTTAGTTGATATTAAATTATTACAACCTCCTCTGTAGAAACTGAAAGCAAATGAAAGAGAAGGTAGGTTCCTTGTCACAGAAAATCTACGACGATATCTCAATTAGTTTTTCCCCCTTTTTCCGGCTATGTATTTGGAAGCACTTTCCAAATGCAGAACATGTGAGGTATTAATTAGTTTTCTTTATGAATGTTCTAAAATTCACATAGCAAATTCAATAGCCTTTAAGCATATCTTGGCAAATTAAGCAGTTTTTACAAAGCCCACAAATACACAGAAATAGATATTAATTGACATATAAGCATACATATCTTGACCACTGACACAAAGAAACCCCAAAACTCTGCAACAATTTTAAACTTCAAAAAATACAAAGGCATTTCCTTTACTACAAAATGAACGTTAATGATAGAATGAATGAGACAAAACCTGAGCACCAAGAAGTACAAAATTGCGAATTGAAACAGTTGCAGCAAGAATACAATGGAAATATTATACTTTAGTACAGTCAAGAACATACCACAGTCTCGCTAATAGATTTGTGAACCAGATCTTTCAATAAGGAATGAACCTGAAAGTGTACAATGCAAAATGATAAATCCATGAGTGTGAATAATAAGAAACTAACTTAAGGTTCCAAATGGGAATATAAAAATATTTTAAATACACAACAGATCAAAATACCAAAATTGTAAAATTCACCAGTGAATGGGCTTTTGAGAACATTAAGGTTAATTTTTTTCTTTTTCGGTTTACAAAGGAAGCGGAATGCCTTAGGAATTGGGAGGGGGAAGGCGCAAGGATCAAACCCACATATATATTGGACCCCCTAGAACTTATGTGAGGGGAAGTATCACCTAAATAATGCCTCTTTGGGTAAGGTTTTTAATCAGTAAGGACTATGGATGTAATGTTCTATAACAAAGTTTCAACAGTCTTATAATAAAAAGAGATGGACTGATAGTACCAGGGTCATAGACTAAAATATTTTATAACAAACAGTTTCAATATAGTCTTTCTTGGATTTATATATACCGCATCAACAGAAGCCTCAGCCGGGCCCCTGATAGTCGTTAGAGAAGACTCAATAAGACGACGGTATCCTTGCTCAGGAGCTATTAAGTGAGGCTGATACCCATCAGCCTCAGTAATAAGTTTCCGTATGTTCTCCATCGAAAGTTGCTTGTCGAACTGCAACCTTTTTAAAGCAGCAGGGAGCTGATTATCAAAGACATTATAAATTTTATCACCTCCAGGCCGCCTGTAGAAGGGAATTGACAAAATTACTTTTAAGGTTCTTGGGAAATGGAGGGGAAAGGGTACTAAATTTTCTAAGATGACAAAATGTCGTACATACACGCCATCAAGATGCTCTTTGAATATTTGATCAAATGAACGGCATATCTCCATGATTGCGTACAACTTGCCCTGCATTTGATTAAAAACCAGTCATTAGAAAATTCTAGTACGATAGATAAGAATCCCCTGAACATTGAGTACCACAGTATCTTCTTATCCACATGGACACACACAGTAACAGAAGAATGGAAAGGGAGACAATATCTTTTCCTACACCAAATTTATACAAATATGCACATGTTTACACTATTTGAGAATTAAAGAGAAAACTTACCCCAGCATCAGCAGCGATAGGTTTTCCTAAACGACTCAGCTCTGATTCCAGTTCAGCAATTGTTTTGTTAATAAGAGATTGAATTCCCGGAATTTTGGACTTGATAACAGTCTCCAAATGCTGAGGTATTAAGCATTATGAATTAATTAGCAAGAGATACATATAATGAACAAAAATATATATTTAATCAAGCAATTTTTGGTGAGGATTTTTTTTGGTACCTTTGAAAGATTCTTGGCTAGATGCTCAGAACCCATTCTGTGAGCAAGGTGCTTATATTCGGGGGTAGTGGAAAAATACTCACGCTCTCTTCGCCTAGCAGCAATCATGTCAACATTCTTGTTTATATCTGCTTGTGATCGATTCACAACACCAATCCAAGGATACTTTAACCTATATGACTTCCCCTCCAATATCTGAAGCATCCAAAAAGATATATCAAAGCGATCAGTATTGAATCAAGAAGCTCAATTTTTTAACTAACCCATGAGCCAAGGGTTTATGTTTCTGCCTTTCCAGCAGTGCAAAAAGTTAATTAAGAATTTTTACACACTCAGAAATTTTTCTTAAACAAAATTATTGTATTTATGTTTTCCAAAACAAAAATTATCAAAGAATAAGCAAGAGGTTGGTATTCAATGAAAATCAACTAATTTTCACGGATATATTTAAATAAAAATCCTAAAATTTGTTTTTATTGTCAATTTGTTCTATAAAAAGTTTCACCACTGAACAAAATTTTTAAAAAAAAAATTTTTTGAAAGCCAAAAATGGGGGGAAAATTAATAAATAATGCCCACCCAACTCATTATTCGCATTTATTAGTCAGATGGGGGTTGGAGTGTTTCTAAAGCAGTCAAGTGTCAAAAATGCAAAAATATCATTTCCTTGGTAACATAAAAATACAAACGGACACAGTTAATGTTGATTGTAAAAGTTGTTCTTCAAAGTAAAGGATCATAGTTTCTTCACTATACCAATCATTAATATTCTTGCCAATATCTACAGTACCATTAAATGATAGCTAAATTCAACAAAATTCGGAATTAGTAGACACTGTTCTTCCATAGTTTTGGGTATCACCAATTCACTATGTCACAACAAGTTGTGCTAGTGGAATTAAAAATTAATCTACTTACATCAACAGCATCAGTACCCTTATCCATAAGATCAATCTTTGTCAAGACTCCATATGTCCTCTCCCCTGAAAAATTTAGTCAATAAACTAGGAATTAGAACACCAATAGACTATTTTCTTCAAGTTATTCAATCAACTTGCTCAGCTATTAGTGGGACGACGTTGACAGCTAGGGAAAATTGCAAAAAGGTTAGAGCCAAAGGTGGGTCAGGCTCTGGGTCTCAATTTAGTAAAATATAAAGGGTCCAACCCAAAAACCTGACAAAATCTTATATGACATGAAGCCCAAATCCAAGCACCCGATTGGGTCTGCATAAGGTCCTAAATTCAAACTTTTGTGCCACCATTGATTCCCAAAAAGGAAAAAAAAAAAAAAAAAAGAAGAAGAAGAAGAAAGCTCAACGATGCAAACTGTTAAAATCTTGATATATCATAGAATCTTAAAAAGCAATTAGGAACTTCATTAAATGTGTGGAACAGGAAGAGTATTCAACATATATGGAGACAAAAATATTGAAATTACCAGTAGGGTCCACTTCACGGGAAATCTTAATTGCATCAGATGTTGCAAGATCTTGATTGGCTGGTGAAATAGCCAAAATTAAACAGTTTGGCTGCAAATCAACATCAGCACTTTAGTATACAACATTTATTGCATGGTACAATCTTGGCAAGCATGAATAATAATCCCTTTAAAGTAAGTATAGAAAAATATCCTCAATTGTCAGCAGAACTATTAAGTTCAGAAAGATTCAAATACTTCTAAAATTTCACTTCATCAGTCAGATTTGCAAAATGAACTTCCTAGCCATAGAAATTCAATCTACAATGTCATAGAAGTTGTGGTAAGGAAGTATAATGTTATATGCCTTCTTGCAAAATTTGTTCTTTAACCATGCTATTTTCATATTAGAAGCTCAAACACTTGAATGCACAGTACCTTCTCAATGTAGGAACGAACCATATTCTCAATGTCCTGCACAATACTCTCTGGCTGACCCTCTGTATAACAGATACCCATAAGTTAGCAACAAATCCTTCATTATAAAACTAAAACAATTCCCTCTAAGATGCAGGAAAACCATGGACAAGAAATAAATGTTAATCCGTTGCTTACCTACGGCAACTTTTGTAAGCCCAGGAAGATCAATGAGCGTCAAGTTAACAACTGCAAATGTCCAAGATATCACCAAAATTTGAATTGGGTAAAAATGATTAACAAGAAAAAAAATCTCATGCAATATTACCAGGTATTATTACTGACAGATAAACTATAAAGACAGTAATTCAGACGCACCGTTTGGAGAATAAATACTAAGATGAATTGGGACACTTGAAATTTGTTTGGTTCGTCCAGTCTCTCTATCAGTTTCATCTTGAATCTCCTTTCTCACAGCAGCTACACAAATTAGATCATCGTTAACATGGAGATATACACAAAGTCATGCAAATAAATTTAGTGTTTAATAATATTTGTTACAACTCTAAATGGTGAAATGAGGTTTAATCATTCAACCTTGCATACCTGAAGATAGACTTCCTAAATTGATATAGCACACCACCATAATTAAGTAAAGACAAATCGAACTTGAGATTGAGGAATTTACCAAAATCAGTGAACCTTTTCCTTGGGAGGTGAAGAAATTCTGCATATTCTCTGCTGCCCTCTTCAAGCTTGTGAAGCTGCAAGACAAGAGGTCGCCGGGTAACAATCCCTGCAAATGTTATGCATACATTAACTTCCCATAACTACAAAGAGTAATTAAAGTAAAGGCATAGCCAGATTTTATTGCCATAATTACCTGATCCACGGGGTAAGAAATCCTTGCCAACAATGCTCTCCAATACTGAAGACTTTCCAGAGCTCTGAGAGAATATACAATGAACATGATTAACCAAGGATTCATACTTGCACAAATAAGGAAAGCATAATTACTTCCCAGCATAAATCCAACAAAAACCCAATATTCCTAATGACAAGGAGAAAATGTAATTGCCTTCCTACATATGACATAATAACACTTCTACATCACTTAACAGACACATCTTATAAAACAGAGTCACATTGAACTCATAAATAATGTTTTAATATGAAGAATTCAATTAGACAGCTAAAATGGTCTATGTGAAGAAACAAATCCATCAAACGTGCCATGTCAAAAAGCAAGAGCAAATTGACTGGAAGTGATTAGGGGAGAAATAACTGCTAAAAGCAAGGAAAATAAGAGGGGAGAGTGTCCACTGGAAATGGGAATTCCATGTCTCTCACCCAGCTAATTTGGGACGAATTCTCCTGTGTCAAGACTCAAGAGGTTTCCCTCACTAACTTCATGTGAAGTATAGATGCATTGGCATTCTCCACCTTCTCGATGGTTGCAGCTAATTGTGGTTTTTTTTTTCTTTTTTTTTTTTTGAGCATAAATCCAACCTTCTTCCCCTCCTCTCCCCCCCCCCCCAAAAATAATAATAATAATAATAATAATAATAAGAGGGGAGCTGAATAGCTGCCAGTGGCTGCCACTTCACAAAGAACTAAGAGTCTAAGATTACCTCTCCTCCCCAAGGAAAGCTTGTTATGTGCCACATATTATACCAAAAAAAGAAAGGTAACTAAATCATGTGGCTGATTTTGCAAAGTGAATAAAGAAACACAACTCGTCACCCGCAGAGCTCACTTCAGTTAGTCGGTGCATTCAAATGATTTTTATAAATTAACAATCAACCCATATATCAAATTAAAACCTCTTCAAGGGCTCAAGAATGCTTGACCATCTAATAGGCTATAACATAAAATCTTGATCCCTACAGGATTTTGCCGACCGACGAAGAGTCACCCAAATATGTGAGGCATACATAAATAACTGGATAAAGACCAATAAATATTACAAGAAGAAACAATCAATCCCAGGGGAACTTCAATCTTGATCCAACACATCAAAGAAGAATCAAGTCGGATCAACAAGAAAGTTAACATGACCAGAACAAAGAGAGCAAGATCGGAGCTGACCTGGCCACCGACGACAGCGATCGCGGGGAGGGAGTCCCAGAGTGTAGGCAGCGCACTGGTATCGCCGTGGTCACCTAAAGCAGTACAAGCTCTCTGGATTTTGTTAACCAGAGAAATTAGGTTGTCCATTGGAATTGTCCGACAGACAAGAGAACGTCGGACAGGTATATAGCTCCGATCTGACGAACCAGTGAGCCGACTGATAGAGATCTACCGGCGAGAGGAGGAGAGAGAGAGGTGAGGCTTGTGTGGTTTGAAGGCAGAGAGCGCGTATCTCTGTGGAAATGTTTTGAAACAATGTAGACCCATTACTCGTTAGTACTTCTTCAACTCGCGAGATTTCCGTTGCCGTGTCCTTTTTTGATCAAGCGCAACACTTTTTAGTTTTTACCCCCTTTTTTTTCTTTATTTGGAAAACTTATATTAATTTTCATATATTTACTGTTAAATTCCCCATTCAAATAACATATGTATAAAAAATTTACTAGAAAACAAATTATTTTTCAAAAATTATAAATTTATTATATTTTAGTTAAAAAATTTTACACTTATCATATTTTGAATAGAGAATTTGATAATAAAAATATAAACAACTACAATTTAAGTTTTTTTTTCCTTTTTTTCTCTTGATAGAGAACTCAATCTTTACTAGGAAAATCTTATTTTGATACTTAATAGATTAAAAAAAGATTTTAATGGAGAAAATTTAGGTGTATTTCTTATCTTTTTGTTATTAAGTTATAACAGTATATTTTTACAACTCAATGTTACATAATTGATTTTTAAGAAGTTTTTACATTTTTCATATTTTTATAAAAAAAATTGATGATAAAAATATAAGAAAAAAGTGCATAAAATTCTAGTCTATTTTTTATTTAGTCTTGTTTCTGTTAAGTCAAGTCATTAAAAATGAAAATGACTTTAATATTAATTTATTACCTTAGCAACATCCATAATTAAATAATTCAATTAATAGAATGTAACCGTAAAATTTGTTCAGTATACTTAAAAGATATAAAAGATTATGAAATTCCTGTAATTGAACTATTTAGTTCATTATTAATGAAGTTAGGATAAAATAATAATATTAAATGCACATTAGTCTAAGAAACTGAATTGATGCAATAATTTGTGAATGGCTAAATTAAAAGTGTTGTTACTAACAAATTGTTGGGTGAGGAGGTTTAATGAAATTAGGATAAAATAATAATATTAAATGCACGTTCTACTAAGAAACGGAATTGAATTAATATAATAATTTGTGAATGACTAAATTAAAAGTATTGTTACCAACAAATTATTGGGTGAAATGGTTGATAGTCTCACTCTTGAAGAAAACACAAATTCAAGTTATAGGATGTGCATTTGTTAAAAGATTTTAACTTCAACGCTTTCAGCTCAGTATGAATTAGTCTAAAGTTTACAGTAGTTTGAAGATAAGATTTTGTTTCTTTGACTGAATTTTTATTTTGACTTTTTAATGCTATTTTCTACTTTTTTTTCCTAAGTCTTGTATCTCTTGTATTTAAAAAAAAAATCCCCAACTGATATTATTCTTAGGTGATTTTGTTATACACCTAAACTATGAATGCTCTCTTGTCATCTGCGATAACTGTATTGTTTGGCCTTGCAATTCATTTATAGACTATTATCATGGGACTTGAAAATGACTAATTGGAGATTAAATAATAAGGCAATATGCTGCGATTGTGCCTTTTGTTACCGCTATTATGAATTATACATATTGAAAAAAAAAAAAGAAACAAAAAATTTAGTTCAATATAGTCATAATGGAGAACTTGGTTTTATGTTATGCCCATTCTTTGATAAAGGAGAGATTCTTGAATATCATATTGCATTAGGAGTTCTAAATATGATATATAAATAAAATTAATTATAAAAATTTCTTATTAGGTTCATGCACATCTCTAGCTGTACTGACATATACATATTGCAAACTCAATATTCAATTGGTTTATAGACCAAAATATTGTTTTTGTCCCTAATGTTGTATTTCAGTTTTAATTTCTTCTCAAATATTATTTCAATGTTAATTTTGTCTTATTTATATATAATTGGTGTCAATTTTGTTCTTATCACTAATTAAGTCTAAATTATGGATGAAAAATGTTGATGGGAATTCTTCCATAAAATCACGTCAATGTTAATGTATCCCACTAACATTTGGCCTTAATTTTAATTGTCTCAAACATTAAGAACCAAAAAGTGGAACTTTTACCTATTTTTCGTCTCTCCTGTCTGCAATTTTTTCTTCTTTTACTCTCATTCCACTTTCCCTTTTCTGTCTCATCCCGGATTCTTGAATCTTGCATATATACATGTATACAAAGATCATATTGCTCTGAGAGTTCTAAATATGATAAATACATTAAATTAATTTTTAATTCTTTTTAGGTTTATGCACATCTCTAGTTGTACTACCAGGTATACAGTGTATACTCAATTTGTTTATAATAAGCCAAAATATCATTTTTGTTCATAATATTTGGTCTTAATTTTAATTTTATCCCAAATATTATTTTGATACAAAGTTCGTCCCATTTGCTTTTAGTTAGTGTCAATTTCATCCATATCACTAATTATGTTTAGATTGTGATAAAATATGTTTACATGAACTTTTTCAAGAACAAATCATCACTAACGCATCATACTAAGGTTTGACCTTAGTTTTAATTTTGTGTCAAAACGTTGTACTCAATTTTGTCACAAACATTAGGACAACGAAAAGTGGTACTTTCATTGTTTTACCTATTCCTTCGAACATGTTGGTAGTGTCATTTTGATTTAAATTGCTTTCTTTTAAAGAGAAGTTTAATTTAGGAAGTTGTATTTTTTATAATAAAGTTTTTTAATAAATCAAAGAGCAAAGAGAAGAAAAATGACACAAGAGATTTAGATGTTCAAATCCTAATCATTTGGATCTTATGTCTTCTTCCTTATGGACAAGACAAAGGAGATTTCTATAACTTGGATAATCAAATAGAGATTTACAAGTCTCTTAGGCTTTTATACCCTGAACTCTAAACCATGTGCAAATCGACTAACACAGGAAAATAATTATAACTTTGAACACAAGGCTCAACCCTCAAGTTTTTACAACCATTCTAACATATAATAAATGATCAAATGAGAATAACCACAAACACTTTTAACGAAGACTTGATTTCTCAACTAACCCTCTAATGCTAACTCACACAGAGCTCATAAATACAATGAAGGAAAATAAAGGTAGTTGAAGATATTCTTCTCTGCAATAACTCTCTTATGCACTTCATTAGTTTTTTCATGGAGTTACTTCAATGCTTAAATGGGAGATCACAGGAAGCTAGTTGTTGCTTCATTTGAACTCCAACAGATATACACTTAAATGCATTGAATCAACTTCTTTCATCCTTCATTATTGCCCAACATGAAGAGATAAGAAGAAAGTCAATAGAAACACTAGAATGAGAACTTATGCATATGAGTGATGCTTTTAAGGTCCTGACATATCCATTTTTGCCTCTTGCTTTATTTGACCAGCAAGCAACCTTCTATTACACATAAGACAAAAGCTACTTTCATCAAAAGTTGTAATATCCCAAGAATTTATATGAATATTTAAAATTTATTTGAAGTTTATTGAAAAATTTAATTACATGAAAAATATTCTTTTTGAATTAGTGAAGGAAATTTGGGAATAGAAATTTCAAAATTTTAATTTGGGAAATTTTTATAAATTTTCAAGGACTAATGTGAAAAGAAAAGAAAGTATAGAGGACTTTTGAGAAATGACCAAATAGGAACCCGAGAAGAGGAATGAGCTTATAGGAATGCGTTATGAGTCCGGTACCGAAAGATGATGGATTCGAGATTAAAGTGGAGTCTGAGACATTGAGAGGGACTAAAGTGAAATAAGGAAATCTGTGGGGCACCTAGGATTTAGAAACACCTGAGGTGAGATTTTATGAATTTACTTTTTGCTAGTCTTGATTGAGGGTCAATTGGAGAGCAAATGATAATGTCACCCCAGGCGAGTATATAGGTGGCCTCACCTCTTTTTCCTCATTTTCTCCTTTCCTCTCTCTCTCTTCACCTTCTCTCCTCTCTTTCTCTCTTTCTTCTCTCTACTTTCTCTCTCTACACTCCAACTCCACAACCGGACTTTGAAGGGCGGATCTTGGGCTACGGGGCGAGCCTCTAGGAGCCAAGCAACGTAGAGAAAGCAAGGAATCGAGGTAGAAATTTCTATTTCTTAAGTTTTTCCCTATTTTCTAGTTTTAAGAGTGTTTGAGGTAAAATCGAGATTTTGGCTTCGTTTCTCGATTAAAATTGGTGCTTTTGGTGTCTAAATGCTCCTTAGACATTAAGGGTGAGATCTCATGGAAGAAATCATGAAAAACGGTGGAGATTTGGCCAGATTTGGGCCAAATCCGAGAGAAATAGCGATAGGTCGCGATCGTGGCGCCCAGGCGCCATGTGTGGCGCCTAGGCGCCAAGGTTATGTGGGGAAGAAGAAAGGATTGGCGCCCAGGCGCCAGGCTTGGGTTGGCGCCCAGGCGCTAGGTGTGCCGGGAAACCTTAGCTTATTTTCAATCGGCCATAATTTCTTCATCCGAACTCCGTTTTGGGCAAACTTTATATCGGTGGAAAGCTCTTTAACTCAGTGTCCAATGGTATAAGTTTCATTTAGATATTCATTACCAGTTAGGAGTTATAATTTGAGAAGTGGATGAAGGTCGGGAGTAGTGGTAAGGAATTTCTCTATTTCGTAACCCTGATGGTTTTTATCTGGTTACAATAGGAATGGTCAAGGTGCAAGGTGGGAGTGCCAAGAGCGTGAAATCCAGGTGAGTGGGTTAATACTTGCTATGATTAAATATCTTTGTTATGGACTTTATGCGTCATAGTGAAAATATGTTGTATATCCAAGTTTGAAGAGGATGATGATATATATATATATATATATATATATATATATATATATTTATGTGTTTAAATTATATTGTGCTTGAAGGGGATGATGAGACATAAATAATTGTGGAACTTGCCTGGTGATTCTTATTTTTTCATGAATGGAGGTTATATGATGGATTGTGAATGGCATGTAAACTGAGTTGAAATGTGTCATACTCTGCTTATTGAGTTCATCCATATGCGGATAGTTGAAGTATGTTATTGTTGAATAATTGATCTATATTATGGGTTATGTTGTATACATGCTATGTTGCTGGAACAATATTGATTATGTTGTGACTTGAATTGTAAATGACTGAGTTGTGTATGTAGCTCATGATTATAATTGAGGATGCTCTTAGATGTGATTGTGATTGTGTTTGACTAGAAAGGAAAGGCATGGTGGTGCACCCCATGGAGAAATCTACGTGAAGCTATAAGGGTGGAGAATATACATGGAGTGATAAGGGTGGATGCGGCGGAGGCCGCGGGCAACGATCCAGAGGTATCCTGGACGACCCGGTTGGTACGGAAAATGTGTGAAATTGATTTCACTGTTTGCTGCTGTGAATTATTTGAATTATGTTGAAATGTATTTGATTTACTTGGATATTGTTGTGAAGTATTATGAATTATATTATATTATGATCGATTACGTATGATTGCTGCATGTTATCATTATGATGCATGATATTTTTTTATCATAGTGTTGTGTTGTCTGCTCACTGGGCGCGTGGTTTGCTCATACCCCTCTTATTAACATTTTTTTCAGAGTTGACAGCTGAAGGTAAATATCTGTACAAGGAATTATGGATCCTTAGTCCATGATTACCTTTTCATTTGTTCAGAATAAAGGTATAATAGTTAAGTCTTATTCTAAGTTGTATAAATCTAGAAATCTCTGTAATCGGGTAGGTTCATTCAGTGATGTAATGTGAATGATTGTAGTTTGTATAGAGAACTCGGTTTGGTTGCATGAAAAAGAATGGTATGATGCTTAAGAGAAAGATAGGTTACGGAGGTGAAATGAAATTCACTTTTTGTGCCGGTCACGTGCTCAGATTTTGGGACGTGACAAAAGTAGAGAAGAGAAGTCGAAAACAAGTATGTTCATGTGATATTTGGAAGAGAAGGAAAAAAGAGAGAAAACTAGGCCAAGCTAATAAAACGATTTGGGTCCAATTAAATAAATGGGTTCCATTATCAAAAATTGGTGGGCTTGGGTATGTTTTCTCCAACAATTATAAAATATCAAATAAAAAAATATTCTTCTCTGCAATAACAATTTTCATCCATTAGGGACTCACTTAGTAGGAAGAGTTCACTGCGTGAGAAAAGTGAGACCTTAAAAACCCTAGCAGAAGCGGTGAAAAACTCCTTGACCAACAATGGTGGAGGGCTGCCGATCATTCTCACTTTTGTTCCCCCTTATCCTTAATGAGAGCTTCTCCACTTCTCAGTTTTCATAGAAGTCCTCTTGCCGGTGTCCTCGAAATTGATAGAGATCCGGTGCCCTACGGCCGCTGACATTATCGTCCTTTCCGTCAATGATTTCCTTCTCATTCAGTAAACTTCCGCGATGATGACCAAGCTTGCTTTTGTCTCTTTCATCTTGTTCTCTCCCCCATCTTCCTCCCTACCGAGGTTTCGTCCTCCCTTATCCTTCACTGTGCAGTCCCTAAATCCATCCCAGTTGCTACCAAGCTGTTGACAACTTGGCAAGTGTACCAATCGCACAAATAATACAGAGTGAGTAGAGTATCGTTCTCATGAAAATTGAGATTTCAAGTACACGCAAAGCTAAAGTTAAATACTATCTAGACGAATCATTAAACAGAAATATAAATCTAAAATTAACAAATTAAACTAAAACTTAAGACTAAGCTACTCCTAGTGACAAGACTCTAGGGTTAATGGGATTGATTTCACTTAATTCTTAATCTGACTAATTCATAGACAAATAAATTTTTGAGTTGCTAAAAAATGATTCAATCCAATTACAAATCCTTTTGATATTGGTTAAGTTCTCAAAATTGTTTGAACCCAATCCCTTGGAGAAACAAACCTACCTAACCCAAATAATTGTCTAATTCATTAATCCAATTATTCAAGTAAGTGATTAAGTTTAGGAACACATAAAAACCACATAAATAAGATTATCTATCCCTAAATTAATCTGATTTATGGTAAAAGTTATAAAAGGCAAAGTTAATATCTAGCTATTGTTAGCTTAGATAAAAACTCCAAACTCAATAAAATGGTGATCAATCATTTTAAAGCAAATTAATCGGTAAAATCTACTCCAACAAAATACGAAATGCAATTGAGAAAAATCATTCAATAACAAAACTTCATAAGAAATCAAGTTACATCAATCACAAAACCTTTCATTTCTCAAAGGTTCTATTGTCATTCTCTCACTCTTACTTTCATCAATTGTACATGTTAGTCTAGGACACACATATTCTTAAAAGGATTCTTCCAAACCTCAACTAAGATAAAACATAATTCTCCATAATTCCTTATGTAAAAATCAAGTTAATTAAATGAACAAACCCTAATTTGACTATATGAGGCTAATATCTATATTCCTATGATATTAGCAAATCAATCCCCTCTCCAATCAATCCCCTCTCCTTTAAGGTTCAAAAACTCATACAACTCATCCCTTAGATCTAGTTTTTACTTCACTTTCCCAAGTTCAGCAACAACACCATAACAATCCAAGAATTAGCCAAATTAAAGGAAAGCATTAAGATTAAAATGAGTAAACATGCATTAACCAATCATTAATTACAAGAGTTTGAGAAATTATACAAAACCTAACCTAAAATCAGATTCATAACAACCCTATAAATGAAAACTAACTAAATAAACCAGCAAAACATAGATTACAACAGACAACGGAGGATTCATGGTGAAAAGAGAAAGAAAAGTGGGAGAAGGATGGCCAATCCCAAGTGGAAAGGCATCCTTCTCCCCCAAACCAGGTCTAGCCGTTGCTCCCCCTCTGTTTTTGTCCAAAGATCTGAAAATATTAGGTCAAAAAACCTAAAATTACTTAAATACTACTATAAACACGTGACAAAAAAATGGGTCATGCGCTTAAGCGCACTATGTTCCCACTTAAGCACAGTTCAGCCATAATCGAAATATTTCTCAGTATAAAAATTCGCTTAAGCCTAAGGTTTTCCAGCTTAAGCTCAGTAATTTCCCACTTAAGCCTGTCGTGGACAAAATAGACCCTTCAATGTTTGCACAGAATCACTTAAGCGTGTGTAAGTTTGCTTAGGAGCATGAGGGAAAGCTTCAAATCTTCATTTTGAGCCTTTTTTGCTTCTAGCCATTGCTCCCCCTCTGTTTTTGTCCAAAGATCCGAAAATATTAGGTCAAAAAACCTAAAATTGCTTAAATACTACTATAAACACGTGACAGAAAAATGGGTCATGCGCTTAAGCGCACTATGTTCCCACTTAAGCACAGTTCAGCCAGAATCGAAATATTTCTCAATATAAAAATCCACTTAAGCCTAAGGTTTTCCAGCTTAAGCTCAGTAATTTCCTACTTAAGCCTGTGGTGGACAAAATAGACCCTTCAATGTTTGCACAGAATCGCTTAAGCATGTGTAAGTCCGCTTAGGCGCATGAGGGAAAGCTTGAAATCTTCATTTTGAGCCCTTTTTGCTTCTCCAAAGTTCCTCTTTTCATCATTCATGTCATGTCTTGGCTTAGGATTTCTCAATGTTCCACATCATTTCCAGCTAAGATATCTGCAAAAACATCAGCACCAATAAATTTACAATTATAACCCAAAAAGAATATGATTAGGGGCCAAAAATTGCATTTCTAGCCTAAATGTAAGGTATATATGCAACTATCCAAAAGTAAGGTGTTAAAACCCTAACAAAAGCCAAAAGTATGTCAAAATGACCAAAATCTCCTTAGAATTTATATGAATGCTGAGGACTCATCACAAGCCACGGCTCGAAGGCCGCACATGTGAGGCCAGAGGCTCTCCAAATCTACAATCGGGGGGAAGAGTGTTGGGCCTTGACCGAGAAACCTCATGGAAAATATCCAGTTACAACGTAAGTCTATGATGCCTAACTTTGCTCGATGTCAATGAAGATGGATGCAAATCGCAGAGAGTTGCTAGGTGGAAAATTTTGCTAGCTCCTTTGGAACCCTAGCCGTCGCCAGTGAAGATGAGATGCTTTTGGTCTCCGGCGTTGTGGATGGGAGACAGACAAGGCTTGGGTTGAAGGATAGAGTGGATTGGGCCGAATCTGATTATTTTTTTGTCTCCTCTGTTCTTTTTGGTGTTTTGGGCTTTAGGTGTTTGTATGCTTTGCTTTTGTAATAATTTAAATAAAAAATCCACTCTCTGGATTAAGCTTTATTAGTCTAATTCTTTTTAGTTTAGAGGTGTGTTATTTCTGTTAAGACTAGGTACTTTTTTAGAGTGTGTTGCTCTAAATTAATGTACTTATTTCTCATGAGTCCAAGTTTGATTTGTAATTAATTTATCTTCAAGTCTTGTATTATCTCATATATCCTCGGCTTCATGCCTTTAATGAAATGTATTGGCATTTGTCCCCCAAAAAAAAAAAGGTTTGTTCATCCATTCGTTGGCTTCAGTTTCTATATATTAAAGTTGCTTATATTGATTTTGACTTTGTTTATTAGAGCTCCTCTTGATTAACTTTGAACGTTTGCTTCATCTTAATGCAATTAAATTAAAATCAATGCCTTCACTCTCATATTCATGGTAGCGATGTCCCATGAAACAATCCACATTGGCATCTTCTGTCTACAATTTAGACAAAGCTAGTAGTAAAAATGTAATTGACACCAACAAAAAACAAGTGAGACAAAATTAATACCAAAAAAAACATTTAGAGCAAAATTGAAACTAGAATTAAATGTTAGGAATGACAATGATATGTTTGTCTTTATAAAATTAATAATTTATTTATCCGTTATTAAGAAAACAATACTTTTTTTAAGAGTATCGATCGTGTCATTAATAAAAGAATAATAATCTCAATTCAGCATGAGTTAAAAAAATCTTCTACTTTACATAATAATTTATAGCATCCACTTCAGGCATCGGAAGCAACAAGAAAGGTAACATGGAATTAGTACCCTGCCAATCTGTCATGTTCTTCGTGAACGTAGGAGTATCTTCTTTCAGAGATTTTTTTTTTAAAAAAAAAAGGGAAAAAAAACACTGTTGTTTGATCATTTTCTCACTCTAATGGGCGGACATTGTAGAGCCCTTGCTCCATTTTCTCACTCTAATGGGCGGACGTGGTAGAGCCCAAGCATTTATTTGTATATGGAAGATTTCGGAAACAACAGAACACATGAAAGTTACTTACTGATATAATCCGTTTCAAAAGCAAATTGTACAGGAACTTCTATGAACTTTGCGATTATTATAATTTATCCCCATAATTTTTTAAACTTGGCAAATTATCCTTTCCAACTTTAAATATTTATAAAAGATCCCCTGGTTAGATTGACCGTTAATTAATGGTTCAATTAACTTTCTTTCATGCTCAGTCATATCTAAAATACAATAATTTTGATTCAATTTTCATTGTTTTTTGTATAATTTTTATTTTTTCTTGATTTATTAATTTGCTAATTTTCTTAGGTTGAAAAAAGAAATATACTCCTATTACATAAATGTTCATGTGACACATTTATATCAACTAGGCATAAAAAAAGTTAAATGTTCGTTAACTAACGGTCAACTTAATAATAAATCTGATAAAAAGAATTTTTTGAAAACATTTAAAAGTTAAAAAGAGTGTTTTGCTAGGTTTGAAAATTCACGAGATATATTACAAAGATCCAAAAGTTCAGAGGGTTCCATATAGTTTGCTCCAAAAACATTTGACTGTCGAAGCCTTGTCATCTTGGACTCATCTCTTACTACAAAAATTCTTATCCCAACGGCCAACACTCAAGTCTCAAACTCTTGAAATTATGATAATATTATTGTCGAAGACCATTTTGTATACAACATTTACCATTCACACATTTTCTTTTACCACCAAGTGAGTCTTTAATTCATCTTTGTTTCATTCTCTTGAAAGTGCTACATAAATCAAATAAATCCCAACACTTGACATTAACTAGTTTTGGCTATTATTAGTTATCATCGCAAAGCAAGCAGCAAAGAAAAATTGATTTCCCTAAGCTTGAACAGTAATGTGTACTTCCATGAATTCGTTATTTTATGCATGACGGTAAGTTATCTTGTCCTTAATTTACATGTATCTGATCAAACTCAAAACAACTTTTGCGCATATTGTGGCTGCCAGTTAAAGCATCGTCCAACGACAGTGGAAGGGAAAACACACAAACTTTTAAGGCTAGCAAAGACAGTGACTTAACTAAATTTAACAGAAATGTGGCAGGATCATGCCTGTTAGCAATACTATATATAAAATCTGTGGTGTAGATGTACAAGACAGGATGCTGTCATGTTCTCTAACTTGTATAAAGGAACCTAGAAAAACTTTACAGTAAGGCACTACTTATTTTTCATGTAACTATAAATAAATAAATAAATAATAATAATAATAATAAGCATTTACCTACCAACTTAAAATTCCTAAATTCATATGGCCTATATATGGTGCGACAGGATTCATAAAGGACCCCTAAAAAAGCCAATAAAGAATACGCATTTAACAGTGATTAACGTTGTTGGTGGACTCCTGTGATTCATAGCCGAAAGGGTTTTTGCTAGCCCAATTCCATTGATCACGGCACATCTCATCAATGCCATATTTTGCCCTGTAATGAGAATAATTTTGTAAGTAAGTTTCCTAAAGGTAAATGTCATAGAAACTGTACATTTGATGTCAAAAGAATACATACTTCCATTTAAGTTCCCGTTCTGCTTTCTTTGTTGATGCATAAACAATTTCAGCGTCCCCAGGTCTCCGGCCAGCCATGACAAGTGGGATTTTCTGGATGGCAAAATAATAGCACAAATTAGTAAGGTACAAAATGAGTTCAAGATTTTTCTTGGTTCAAGGATATAGAATCAACTTCAGTTTTTGTTCATGGTTAAAACATGGAAGTGAAGCCTAAAGATCAGTTAAATAGAAAGGAAATTCCCAAAGGACAAAACATTGTTCCTTAAAACATTTGTTTATTAGGTCAAAAAGATGTCATCATGGAGACAAGATAAGGGGTGCACCAACTCAAGGCAATTTACCTACTGACAAAAAATACCACGTTTTAACTTCATTCTATTGCTAAAATGTATGCATATAATTTTATTTCGGGACAAAAACACAAACTGCAAAATGATTTACAACTGAACACACAATGCAACTACACTAAGCAAGTCCCATGAACTGCTAATTTCTCAGCAAAGTAAAAAAAACACAATCTCGTGGAGAAGAAGAAGAAAACACAACATGAAAGTGGGGCAAAAAAGTGTTGTAAAAGTAACACAAAAATTAACAGCAAGGATTTGGTGCTGTAACAAATAGAAAACAAGTAAAAGAACAATTAGTCTATTACCTTTCCAGAGGCCTTTTCAAAAGCTCCTACCATTTCCAAAACTGAAGTTCCCTTTCCAGTTCCCAGGTTATACACCTCACAACCTGTATACATGCACCACAAAAACCAACGTCATGATACTATACTACCATTAGCCTATAGAATAGGACATCATCTCACAGCTTAGCCACCACCTATAGAATTTTTACCAAAAATGATTGAGTGAACAAATTAGTAGAGAATATATAAATATGGAGTAATACCTATATCAGGATCATCTAGTTTACGCAATGCAGCAATGTGCCCATCTGCTAAATCAACAACATGAATGTAATCCCGAACCTGAGAAGAAAGATAACATCCATTCAGTTAGATCCTCTATGAAGAAATAAATAGTAGACTATTATTCTATAGAAAGAAAAACAAGTTCAGATAAGGAAACATAATTTACTTAATCGAAATTCAGAGACACCCTCAAGGGAATTCAAACAGGGAAGGAACATTGTGGACATTCAAAGACCAAAAAGTAGTTGTCTACTTTGGCAAAAGTTCAAGCAATTTTTTAAGGAAAAAATCCATTGACAAGTCACAAGGAATCAGAACATACCCCAGTGCCATCAACTGTATTATAATCATTTCCAAAAACTGTCAGTGCAGGACGCCTGCCAACTGCTACTTGCTGAACAAATGGCATTAGATTGTTTGGAATTCCACGAGGATCCTCACCAATATTTCCGCTTGGATGTGCACCAACAGGGTTGAAGTATCTCAACAGTATTATTTTCCATTCTGACTCGGCACGATAGATATCACCACAAATTTCCTCGATGATGAGCTGAAAACAAAAACCTTATCAATTTCATTACCAGGTTCCAAGACAAATGTCACCAGCAATAATGTTCACCAATGAAAAACCCATTTTGTCAAGACCCAAGCTGCTAGCAAAGACACCGATTTCAAATCAAAATCATTTGTTCTTCCAAGGTTCCCCAATCTCCAGTTTCAATTTCAGAAAAATACAAATTAAACAGGTTCCTACTCATGCCTTGGTTCGCCCATATGGGTTCATTGCTGAGAGAGGGAACTCTTCTGTACATGGAACCTCCTTTGGCCAACCGTACACCGTAGCTGAAGATGAGAACACAAGCTGAAATCAATCAAGAAACAAAATATCAGTAAAGAGACTGCAGCATGATGGCAATATAAAATATAAGCAATTGCACAAGACGATTTAAGGTAGCAATACAGTCAGGGAATTAAAGAAGAATAATCAAGACTTCATCTAAGGATAGTTTGACGATGAGGCCTTCTACTTAAATTATTCAACAGTGATCACTGAATGACTTGCCACTTAATAGTTTCCCACCATCACAACTTAATGACTGATAGTATCCCATCAAGGACCATAAATATTTCTCAGATTGACATCGTCCCTCCCACAGAGAGACATTAGAGCATTTTTTTTTTCCCTTTCCTTTTTCTCTCATGAGAAAATTGAAGGGTACCAAATCCCCTCTTCGTATTTCAACAGGGTTGCTGTAAACTAGGAATATGTAGATATGACAAGACAACACAGGGCAAGAAAAAAAAAATTCAGACATAGCTAGATATTGTTATTACGTAATCCCAAGAACAGCAGTGCCGCAGCAAAAGCAAGAACCATAGTGCCAAAAATTTTTTACATACTAATCAACAACATTCCTTCATAGCTGTAGAAACCAATCACTTCAATCAATAGTAGAGAAGTTGAATATTTAGCAATAAGAAGGAAGAAATGAAAAGAAAACCTACCTTCTTGCATTCATGGGCAGCCATGACTTCCAACAGAGTGATTGTCCCAATCAAGTTGTTGTTATGGTAGAGTAAGGGTTTCTGCACACTTTCTCCTACTGCTTTCAGTCCAGCAAAATGTATGACAGCATCAAATCTACAGTAAAAGATAGAGATAAGAAACAGCTAAAAGTGATGGAGTGAAAATATAAGCAAACATGAAGCATCGACCAGAAGGAACAAATTAATTTTTTAGCAGCTTATTTTCTCACAACTCTTAGCACTTACTGTGTGGAAGCAAAAATTTGCTCAAGTGCTGCTTTGTTCCGGAGGTCTACCTACAATGGATAGAATGTAAGCAAAAGTAGCAACAAATTCATACAAAATAAAACTTAACAATGAATACACAGGACTTCATTGAGACAACAAGATATAAAAATTAGAAATTGAAGTACTCGGTATCCATGTTCCACACCCAGACAATCTGTCTGATAATTGATAAACCAAACACAGTAGATTCAAACAAGCCCAGATTTTGAAAAGCCATCGCATTCAGTTTAAAACCAAGTCAAACTTGAGCTAACAGCAAGTCGTATGAAGTCAACAAGTTGGGTATGAGAGGACAAAATTATGAAATGTAATTCTATTTAAATCAATAAAGTCAATATAAGAAAGGCAATAGACCCAGTTTGGATCCAAGAACAGAATAAACAACCTGCTCTTCAAACTTACATCACATCAACAAAAAGCACACCAAACTGCTAAAGCCAGTAACTGCAGAGAAAACATAATTTTAACCCGCCGACACCTCTCCATCAGCCACGGAGATAATTAAAGCACAAAACTTATGGCCTTTGGACCAACGGCAACCACATGTTGTGATGAGTCCAACATCTATTTAAGCCATATTGCTCAAATCCAATCCAAACATTACAAATTAAAGCAGGAAGCACGAATTGGTAGACTTAAATCAAGAATAAGCATGAAGGAATCAGCCTTAAGACATAACTAAAACGCAAAGTTGTCCAAGAACACATGCAAGCGAATCGAGTGAAAGGCATAAGTAAAGAAACGAGGGCGGGAACCTTATGAAAGGACAAATTATCCCCAAATTCGCCGGCGAGGTCCCTGACTCTGCGTACAGCAGTTTCAGAAGAATTATCGAGATTGTCGACGACGACAGCCTTATAGCCGCCGAGTAAGAGCTGAAGAACAGTGTGGGAGCCGATGTAACCGGCTCCGCCGGTGACCAGAACGGTCTTCGTCACCATTATTGAAATTGAACTGTAACGGAAAGGAGAGAGAGAGAGGGAGAGAGAGAGCGAAAGAGAGAGAAATGAATAGGAAGAATAGCGGAATGATGGCTTGGAAATCACAACAGGAGGTGGAAAAGGAGGGGGGTTTATATAGGGGGAGAAGTGAATGACGCGCGAGGCCATTTTCGGGGAAGGCGAGAATTATGTGACACGTTCATAAAGAGGCGATATAAAGCTTTTACTTTAATTGAAATTTAACGTTTCACGAATATTTATGGGGGAGAGAACCAGATCAGCCACGTGGATTTCCAGTGTGTCTGCTTCTGATTTGGCGCTGCGCTTTCTTCTTTTGTTGCTATTGCTAGGCCTAGACTCCACCTTCACCACCATCACCACTCCCACTCATGATGCTATCCCCATTTACTCCCAATTTTAATTGCTCCTTGCCTTGCCCGATATCGCCTACGCATGTTTAGGTACCTACATCAATTCTTATTTCTCAGTTCATACACCAACATGTTACACAACAAAAATAATTTTTTTTTTTGGCTTTGATAGTCAAGACATGTGCCTGGACTATTAGTTTTTAAAATTAATAATTTAAATTTTAAAAAATATTTTTTTAAATTTTTTTAAAAAAATAAGATCATAATAGTTAGACCATTAAATTGTCCACATATACTAAACATTTTGTTTATTTTTAAAGTCAAAGTTAAACAATAATCTATTTTTACTACAGGACCATACCTATTTCATTTCTCTCTATTTTTTTAAGATAAATGGAAGTCAATTTTTTTTAATTACAATATTTTTTAATTCGATGGTCATAATTGAAGATAAATAAAAAGAAAATAGTCAAACAATCTGCAATAGTTTCTTCTTTTAACTAACTTCGTGTTGAAAAAAATTATAAACACTACTAGTTTCATAGTAGAGATTCAGGTAAAGGGTTGAATTATAATTAAACTGTGACATTTGAATATTTGCTTTATTAGAAGTTAAAAAAAATAAAATTGCATCCTATCTAATAAGTATAATTTGTGATCCAATAATATGCGCTTAATTCTAACCATAAGTATTTAAGCTAATGTCACGACTTTGATTTCCAGCAAAGTAATCGTTGGGAAAGAAATTATTATATCCTATAACAAAGTCTTAGGTGAGAATTCGAATTATTGTTTTCTTTCATTCATCGCTTATTAATTTGGTTTGTTATTTATTTCTACTTGATCAGATTTTTATTTTTATGGTATATGACCTCGCCATTCTCCAATTTAACAATTTTAGTCATTGCGCGACGGAGGCAAATATTAATCAGAGGGCCACGTGTTGGGTCCTAGTTACTAGCATGGACCTGAGACCACCAGAACACTGCTCCTCAATTGTTTTAGGGCAATTTCAATCTAATGATTGGTTTATTATAAAACAAAAAGAGAAGGGAAATAATTTACAAGGACAGTTAACTGGATCGGTTGTTAGTTTTGTTTGGTAGCTATGCGGTTCTTATAAAATGGTGTGAATTGTTAATCCATTCATTAATTTAGTCTTTCGATACAAATATTTTTGGTATCAAATCATTATTGATTCTTTCCTTTTATCAGTAAGAAACATAATTACAGTATATCGAGACGACACATTTCCTCGTTTAAATCTTACCGTTTCTTTCCTTTTGATGATTTTTTTTTTGGTTGTACGCCCTGATGGTATTTGCAAATAAAAATACATTTATTAATTAACAATTTTAAGGGATAAATTATCTACAATTTACTTGCTTTTTTTATTTTATAATTATGGTTATGTTTGATAATAATTTATAAGTTAACTTAAAGTTTAAAAACTAATTTTTTGTTGAAAACTGATAGTTGTTAAATTTGCTTATTGAATTAAAAGTGATTGATAAAAATAGTTATTGAATTAACTGATTAATATAAAATAATATAAAAAAGACATATATTTTATAATCACAAAAATAATATAAATAAACATATTATTTTTTATTTTTTAATTAAATTAATTTAAATTATTATATATATAATTAATTAAAAATATTTGTTATTATATTTTTTTCATATATAAATATTATATATATATAATATATATAATATGCTCGACAACAAGAAAGACGACAGATGATGATGGAGAAAATGCATAGAGATGTTAATGACATATAAGGATATAATGAAAATTTTAATAAAATATTAAGAATAAAAGAAAAAAAAATATAAAAGCTATAAATTACTTAAAGTAGCGTTTTAAAATAAGTTATAAGTTACTTAAATAAATTTATTTACGAAAAACTTCTAACAAATTTATAAGTCAGTTAAATAAACTATAAATTAACTTTTTTTGCATGCCAAATACAGCTAACTTCACATGGTTTTTTTTTTCATTAAGGGATCTTCTCATTTAATAGAATTAAAAATTAATTCTTTTTTAAATTTACTGAAAATAAAAAGTAATTTTTTTTAAATTAACTTTTTAATATTTGAGTCTTTGACATTTTTGAAGTTGAAATAATTTTTACTAATATAATTAGCAGATGTTGAATACTTTAAATGATTGGAATCTTAATAAGTAAATTAAATTCCAAACTTCAAGGATGTTCATTGAAATTTACACATTGACAAACTTTGTTTTCTCAATTCTTAATTTTTTTTTCTATTGGACAATGATTTAATCTAAACAGCATCGATCCAAGATCACACAAACTTATAATTTTTATCAAGTCTCCCGTTAAATTACTTGTTTTAAAATATTCTCTACATTCTACTTTTTCTTATTATATGATATTATAAGGTTTGAATCCTTATTATCATATAAGCGATTAAAAAATATCTATACGCCACTCTTTATCACAAGTTATCTTCATGACCTCAGGTGATTCAAAAATATAAGGGATATTGTTAATTATTATCAATCACTAACACCCCATTTAAAAATTTGTTTTATATTTAAAAATAAGATAACTTAATGAAAAATATTGCGATGATCTATACTGATGAATTATTAAAATAAATTATGTGCAAACACTTTTTTTATATGATCACATGTTAACATATTTTAGTTTTTTAATCAATATAAATAAATAGTTACAAAAATAAGAATTGCCTATTTATATCTGAAGAGATTTTTAGAGGAATTTTTTATTCATCAAAATAAGAATTCCCAAACATAAATCTCTGAAACAAAGTGATCCTCTCGCAAGAATTATTGAATGCGAAGACTTTTTGCCATCTATAAATATGTATGGGAATGCACAATCCTTTTAATTTTTTAATGTTTACTTATTTCAGAGAAGAAAGGGAGGTTCCCAGAATCTGATCATAATGAAAGGATTCTTTCTTTATTAAATTTTTTCATGGGCTTTATAAATAAAAAAAAATATAAATATATTATAGATATTGATGCACTTTATCGGTGGCGTTTTTCAGGGACGGTTCGGTCAAATGGAAGCTGTCTATAGTATTTGTTTGTCTTGGAGCGACGTGTTTATTTTTTCTTTTTTCGCCTCACTTTTTTTATTTTGCCTTCTTTAATTTCAAATATTTTGTGAATGTTTACGTAATTACGTTCCATAATTTTGAGTAAATTATTAATTTAATTTTTAAAATATTATAATTTTTAATTTAATTTTTAAAATATTATAATTTTTAATTTAATTTTTAAATGATTAAGGTTATATTTGTTTTGTTTTCTCAAAATAATCATATCAGTAAAAAAATATATTCAGAACACTTAATTAAAAAAAAACTTCAAACTTGTAATGAGATTAATTGAATAAGATGTAGAGCTGTCAAAACGGACCAACTAGTTGTGTTGGACCTATTTAGCCCTCATAAGGGGTGGGTTGAGATAGTTTTTAACCAGCTCATTTAGTATCGAGTCAAATTGACCCGGCCTGCTTAATCCAAAGGTTACATTGGTTGAGCCCATGTAATCTGCTAGTTGGCCAGTTTTTTTAATTTTTTATTATTTATATATACATATATTAAATATTAATAATATATATTAAATTAAATAATACAAAGGAGTAAGAGAAGTCATTTAAAAATAATTTTATATTAAATTATATAATTATTTGATCCTAATTATTAATTAATAAAAAAAGATAACAATAAAAAAGGAGAAAGAATAATTCAAAAAAAAAGAATGATTTATTTTTTATTTTTAGTTCAAATCTCTAAATTCATATATTTATTATTTTTTTAAAGTAAATGAATTATTTTTTATTAATTTTTATTTAAATAAAAAGAGGTGTGACCTCGCAGGATGAACTAGTATAATATTAATTTTTTTTTTGTTTTAAAGGGCTTGTTCGGTCCTTTTTGGGACAATGACTAACCTATTTTAACAACTTTAATAAAATGTACTCAAAACGATTAAGTACTTAAAAAAAAATAAACGCACCTAACAATTTAAAATTTGAATAAATCATTATTAAGTACAAACATATATCCCTTAAGTGTCTTCTTTAATTTCCAAAAGATTGTACTTATTCTATCTAATATTTTTTATTACTAAATCATAAAATTTATCTTTGATAAATATCAAAATTTTCATAGCCCAAAATTAGATGAATATAATATTTTAAAGATTAAATTAAAATACTTAATATTTTATATATGTAAGGAATTGAGACAAAAAAACCAAATCAATAATTTAACTGTATTATTTTAAAATGACGATCGCCAAAACAATTAAAATTCCGTAAAAAGTAAAGTGGCGTTTCGCCTTCTCGGTCTGTAAAATCTATTTATATTTAAAAAGTAGAATTTAATAAGTTTTAAAGGAAAATCGCATATGGGTCTCCATAAGCAAAGATTGACTTTGCGTGCGGTGATCAGCCAAACCCGAACGTGCTTTTAACTTGAAGACGAATATTATTGTCACCGCCTAAACCTTTATGACATTTCATTTTCACAAGCTTCTACGAGATATCCATTTTGGCTTTTTCAACAGAATTCTTCCGCCGTCGTCTAAAACACCAAAACTAAAGAGCATTTTTTAAAAGATAAAAAAATTAGAGGCTTGGATCTAAATATATATTTAAATATTTAAATATTATTTTTAAGTCTAAATATTAAATTATTAGAACTATTTTTTTAATATTTGTATGCATTAAGTATATGTTAGTAAAAATTACATTTAGAGCAATTAATATCTTATGGGATCTCATTGAATGATTTGTATTCAAAATTATTAAGCAGTTAATAAAAATAAAGAACCAACGCTCTTAATGATTTAAAACTTGAAGGAATTAGATTTAGAGAATTTTTTTTTTAAATTAAGATATCTAAATCTGAATACACATTTAAACATTAAGATATTATCTTTGAATATGAACACTGAATAGTTAAGATTATTTTTTTAACACAAATAAATTATTAATTAAACATATATTATGAAAATTTGATGAAATCAAAATTAAAAAATAGTATTATATATTGAGTGAAAAAATTTAAAACTTAACAAATGAACATTAATTATTAATGTAGTTAACGAAATATTTAATGAAAATATTATTTTGCATTGATTGTAAAATTTAAGAGAATTATTAATTAAGTTGTATACATATAAAGTAAAGTTTATAAAGATAATATATTTTTTTATTAAATTAAATAATAAATATGAATCATATTAAGATTTATTACGTACTTAAAAAAAATAAAAAATAAAAGTACTTAATAATCTGACTAAATTATATTAAGACTTTCATTGAATACGACCAAACAAAGCATTAAACTTTTTAGAACCAAATGTGCCCTTATCTTTCTGATTTCTTATCCCTTAAGTCGTAGCCCCGAGACCTATGATTTGGCTAATTAGATGTAAATCCAGGACGGTTTAATTGCCGTGTAGAATTAGGATCACGAGCTCCAATTATAATGACCCAGCTATGTACTAATTAGTGTAACTACCTCAATTTAATTATTTAATCAAATAATTAACGACTTGATACAACCTCATTTGACAACGACGACTTTATCGTAATAACTTATAATAATGCTATTGGACCGTCTTTAATCCTTTTGGCGTTTGCAATGGATGAGTCATGAGTTCATGCCTCCTTATTGTGACAACAAATCATGCAAAACCTCCAAATTAAATAACAACTATGTATAATTGAGATTAAATTTAGTAAAAGAGACTAGGATTTTATAAAGTGGTAAATTTATGTTTAGATTTTTATTTAAAAATGTGTTTACTGATAATATCTTTTATAAATTTATTTTTAATAAATAATAAATGTGAGAAAATAAAAACAATTACACCTACCCATCCAATTTTTCTTTCTATAGCGAAACAGAATCGGAAGGAATATTATGGAGGCATCCAAGCAATTATTGCAACATAATTTGACCAGCTGAGTAGGTCTTTAAAATTGATCAATACCAACCAAAATTAATTAAATAATTTAATCAATTGGATATATTTTTACAAAAGATAGTATATTTAATTTATTTTTTTTATAATTATAATTATTTAATTTAAATTCAACTAACTAATTATATATTAATATAGAGTAAATTATTGATTGGTCAGTGAAACATTATAGTTTTCTCAAATTGGTTTTTAGAAGATCGTTTGTTTCAATTTAGTTCTTGGAAATTATATTTATTTTAATTTGATTATTTTTATTGTTAAAAGTTATTTTGACAAAAAAAATTAAATTAAAATAAATATAATTTTTTAAAATTAAATTAAATTAATTATAATTTTTGGGGACCAAATTAATAATTTACTCTTGATATACTATATACTTTATGATATATTATTTTTATAGTTGATATTTCAAGATAAAATTTAATTTCAGAAATTTAGAAATTTTTTTTTTTGGGAGAACCCAAACTTCTAACATAATCAAAATCGATTAGGCTTTATTAGACTGGTTTCATCTTATGTAAAAATGATTAAATTAGTTGTCTCATTTTTTAAATCTTTATCTTTATTTGTTAAAGATATAATTAGACAAAGACCATCAAAGAATAAATATACGCGTCATACTTTCTAGCCTAATCCCACCTGTTAAAAACAAGGGGATTCCGGACTCTCGCAGAGTTTCATAAGCACCTAATGCACCGACATTTTACTAAGTGTGACTGATACATAATATAATATTACCATATGAAACAAATATATATATGTCAGTATATACCCCACACAATTTCATTAATCGATTGCGTGAATTATTGCATGGATGAATAATTCAAGTGTTTCAAGCCGGCTCGACTGGTGCTGGTTTTTCCTCTATTGTTGTCTAGCTTTTTTTTTTTCTCTTGCTTATCCTTCTGTTCTCGCATTCATGGAAATCACCCAAAAAAAAAAAACAAAAGATCAGTCTCCTATTTCGAATTATTTATAAATAATTATTATGTAGATAATTTCTTATAGTTTAACATACTTGAGAATAGATCCTTTTGTTCACCTTCTCATAAGATAGATGCGCGAAATGTTCTTATTGGTCAATATTTATGTTATAGTATTTTTTTTCCTAATTCCAATTTATAAAATATAATTTGTTGTTGGGAAATGAAAAATGCCAAAATGCCAAATATATAAATTATGCAAGATCAATTTTTTCCCTCTTGTGCAATTAAATGAGATTATGAAATTAATTATCTCAAGCAATTAATAATCTAACTAAATCAATAAACACATCGATTTTTATTTTCTCTAGAAGGCCCTATTCTCCTCATCATCATCTTTTTCACTCACTCACTCACTCACACACACATTCTCTCTCTCTCTCTCTCTCTCTCTCTCTCTCTCTCACACATAAAATAAAGCACCCATGGAAGATTTACCAATGAGACAACGCACTCCCATGGGATATTACCTTGCCATTGCCGTGAGCTACTCCTTCGACATTTGTTCTGTTTTTGCCTTTAGGCCAGCATCATCCAGAGTACAACTTTCTTCTAAGTTGCTTTTTGTAATCAGTAAATTTTATGATTTATTTTGATCCAACGACTCACGGGTGACAAGCACTATACTTTTTGTCCTGCAACAAACAAAAGAGTTATGCTCATTCTCAATCTAGTCACCATTCTCGTCTCTTTACTATAATAATTTGATTATAACTTCTCAGTAAAAGAGTAAAATTATGAAAAAATTTAGTATTTTTTATCACCATTTCTTAGCCATTTCACTCTCGAACTAGCTCCCTAAAAGAGTTATGCTTTCCTCTGAAGCTCCACCAATTTGCTCTTTAATGATCTACACTTCCTAAATTTCACGTTCAACCTACACCATTGATTTGAAGATATAAAATGCATTTTTGAGCTTGCTTAATTTGCTCTCTTAAATTTCTTTTTGTTCCAATTTGCTATGGCCCCAAATAAAAAAAAAGAACCAGAATAAAAACGCCCTTTTCTAAAAAGTTAGAAAAAAAAATGGGTTAGACTTGGACTTTGTTCAAGTTCAGTTTGAGCTTGAGCTGGACTTGAATTATATATATATGAAATAAAAATTACATATTAATTTAAATAATGTTATGTATATGATATAGATTAGTCAAAAGTAAAATTTTCAAGGTTTACTTTGAGTTTCAATTTCATCTATAGCTTTTTTGTGCCAATTTCGTTCTATATATATATATTTTTTTTTTGTTCTAATTTTGTCCATAGGGTTAATGCTATATACAAAGTTGACAAAAAATACTAATATAGACTATTGTAAGTAACTTGTGGACTCTTCAAAATAATATATAAACTCTTCTATTTGACACATCAAATATTCAACCATTAATTTGAGACGACTAAATGAAAAAAAAATCATTTGAGACAAAACTGAAGCTTAGTCAAATGTTTGTGAAAAAATTAAAACTAAAATCAATTAGTATGACACTTTAGTGGTGGACGAATTACATAGATAAGTCTACGTTAATATTTTTCATCAATTATATTAACGGTGTTAGTCTTAAAGACAAAATTGAAACCAAAAAAAAAATATGAGACACAATTAGCCAAAAAAAAAATTAGGAATAAAATTATAACTCAAGATAAAATTAGGGACAAAAAAAATATTTTTGCCTATAAATTATGCATACCACGCTATTTAAAATATTCGATATACATCTATAATATGAAAATGTATTATATGTGTGTGTGTGTGTGTGTGTGTGTGTGTGTGTTATTAATATATAATATATATTTTAGATAATTGACTTCACGGTCAACTAATTGTTTTTCATGTTTCATTTATATAATATGTAGTTTTATACCAATATATATTACTCATGGATTTATGAGTTATGTTATATTTAAAGACTATTTGTAGAGTTGTTATAATTTTAGTTGTTATATAATTTATTTTAAATTTAAGTGAATGAGAGAATTCACTTTTAATTATTATTATTAATTCTATCACACAATTAATTGTATAATATTATGATTAAGACCCCTCATAAAATATGAATTTTCTTAACAAGTTAATAAGTAAGAATATTTTTTTTTGGACAAATGAAGATAAATTCTATTAATGACATTAAGCCTGAGTTACATGAGATAAGACAGAACATCAAGATAAAATAATTATAGATCGAAACCTGAACTCATAGGAAACATGTATATAAATTAGGTAACACCCTAAAAAGATACTTAGGTTTTAACAGAGGCAACACACTTCTAGACCAAAAGAATTAAGGCTAAGCCGACCTAAAGAGCTATTTTTTTTCCATAAAATAGCAAACAATAAAAAAAAAACAGCCAGTCGAACATCAAAAGGCCAAAACATCAAAAAAAGAGGAGACAAAAAATTGCAGAGACTGCATCACTTCGACCCAAGCCTCCATTGACCTAAGCCTCGTTTGCTTCACGTTCGCAACACACTAGAGGCCGAAAAGCCAAGCTCCTTCATCGGCGACGGAGTGCTCCAAATGAGTCGGCAAAATCTTCCCACCAAGCACCATTCCGCAAGTTGCAACTGCCTTCAACGATATCGAGCAAGGTTGGGCTTCGAAGACCTATCCTAAAAATGGATCAATGTCAGTGAGGCTTCTTGGTCATGGCCCGAAACTCTTCCCCCTGGCTGAAGCTCTGGAGTGCCTCTAGCCTCACATGTGCAGCTTTCGTGTCGCAAATTGGCAGCAACTGGAATGGATTGTGGGACTGCTCAGTGGAAGGCAAAGGAGTACGAAACCACGACTCAGAAGAAGGCAAGGAAAGGAGCAAGAGGGAAGAGATAGAAAAGGCTTGGTCTTTGTCACAAAAACTTAATGAATGGGCAGGAAGTCGTAGATGAAAATGGCGATGATGTTTTCCGCCATCGTGAACAAACAAAGGAACCAGACCGAATGGCCTTTGACTACGAAGACCCCAACAGGAAAACTTCTACCAAAACAGAGAAGTAGAAGAGCTCTCACTAAGGAGAAGGGAGGAAAATAATGACGAGAAGGAGAAGGTTGGTGGCAGCCCTCCACCAACGGGAGAACAGGGAATTGTGCCACTGGGGGAAGACTGGAAGAGAAATCCTAACAGAGCTGATTTCTTTTGAGTGCCCATTCTTCCACCTTTATAAGTAAGAATATTAAAAACAAAAAAACAAATACGAAACATGTAAAAATATAAGCCTTTTTTAATTTGGGCCCATAACTGAATATTTAAGGCTAGGCCCGAGTCCATATTCACAAACCTATTATATAAAATAGCCCAACCCCTTTTTTTTTTAACGAGCCTGGCCATGTTCACTTCTAGTTTGCATTGCTTGCAATCATTTGAGATTCATCATCACACCAAAGGAACCCAATCATTCATCAACACAATTTCCCCTTCATTGTCCCCATTATATATGAGGATTATATTTTTTGTTCAGTATTTTTTAATACTTTAATTGTTTTATTATTTATGTACAAACTATAAATTATCAATGACATGCTGGAATATAACACACAAGAAAATGTAAGAAGTATTGGCCAATCAAAACATGCCATGTATCCTACTACTCATTAGCATATCAGGTCTTTTTAATATTTAATGGAGTATGAAAGGAAGAGTCTCTGCCAAACCTGGTAAAATACATAAATTTATTACTATAGTTTGGAAATAAGGTCGGGGTACTGGAGATATGTGTAAATTGCTTCGAGAAAAAAAAAAAAAAACCGACGCGCGAGATAATAAGATAGGATCATACTATTATATCTTCGGAAGTTTTATTTCCCGAGAAACACGAACAGGCCATGTGAGTAATGGTTTCTTACTAAAACTTTCATTGCTTGTTTAATGCGTCACACTTGGCTCCAAAATAAATTGTATAAAAAATGAGTTACACATAATTTTTCTAAAAGAAAAAAATTGTATGTTAATGCTGTAAGGGCAGTAGTGACAACTACCATAAAGATAATAATCACCATTATAATAATAATCACCATTATAATAGACAGTAATGAATGATACCCGGCATGATGACAGCGATGCCTAAGGTAGCCTGGAGCCTTCTCGGTTGTTTCTACTTTTGAAAAAAACTGAAAAGCAGTTTTTGCATCGGACAACTGTATGATACAACTCCAACATCTATGTCTGAACTAAACTAATAATTAGCTCGCTTTGCCCACTTATTTCTGTCGAAAAGCTCGGTGCCACCGAGAGAGCGAGCATTGCCTTGCTTTTGGAAGAAGTTGGAATTTTTTTTTGGAGATGGGGTACGAAAACAGTTATATATAGATATAAACATTAGCATTGCTACGGAATCTCTCTCTTGAATGTCCGCAAGAATTGGGCATAGAATTGCACATGAAAGGGAAGATCAACAATGATTACGCCATTATAATAATAAAAATAATTACAATGCTTTAAAAAAGACGTGCTCATCTGTAAAATAGTATGTACCAAGATGATTTAAAATGAAGTTATACCGCGATCTGCTGTGGTCAACGCTCGGCTTCGAGATCCAGAAGGCCCGTTTTCAGTGTCAACACATAACACATTCTTGTTTCAGATGCCACATCGCATACAATCCGCTCCTTCTCGAGACGTGACAGTGACCATTATAAGACAAACACATTCTTGTCTAACATTGTTTCCTACAAGGCAGAGGGAATAGGATGCTGATGCTGCTCTTTTAATCTGTCAAGAACAGACCATTAAGCTGGGAATTGACACTCACCTAATGACGCAGCAGTAAGAACAACGTGCATCTATACATGTTCAATCTTCCTCAGAAGGTAAGGGCTGCGAACTAAGAAGTCTTTCAGCCTCATCATTGGCTTCGGCTTGTATTTTCCATTTCTGCATAGCATAGCATTGTTTAATTAATACAGTTGTTATAAAGAATTTGGCAAAGGCTAGATGCAATGAGAGGATTAAACGTATGTTTAAACTGAGAAGCGTGGCAGTGTTACTATCACATTAAACCGTCCTGGTGAAGGCAAAACCCTGAGTTGGAACAGATTTCATTGTTAACACCGGAATGTATGGCATTGTTAAGTTGATTCTCCCTTTATCAAATCAAGTCAACATGACTGAGAAAATACCACAATCACACAATCGGTTATAAAGAAAGGAGATAAATCTCAATTGGTTTCCCACGGCTGCAGTAAAAAGAAAAATCTCCAAAAGATATGCTTCGTGCAAGCAAAAAGTCATTGTTTGCCTTCTACATCCTGGTCTAAGTAGTATAGCATATATCTCGGCAAAATATTTTTGTGAGCTCTTGTAAAATTTATTACTGAGGCCATTCATGTCTAGAATGTCAGATAAGGCCTCCGTGTAAAAAGAACATACCTCTTCTAGATTTTCAAGCTCCATGATTTGTTGTATCTGTTCCATGATACTATCCTGCAAAACAGAAATCCTCAGTTGAGTAATTACACCACTCATATCAATATACTATCCGTCATTACCCAAAATAACAAATGACAAATTGATCTACCGCATTGCTAGCAGTTTCAGCAGCAGGAACATCAGTGTCCATCTCCACCTCAATTTCAATCATTGAAGAGATCTGAGACCAAATATTACTATTAACGTGCATCTATTGATGGAACTATTTCAAAAACAACCAGGAGAAGTATGTTTCTCAATTCTCAGGAGGTAGACATGATTTTGAATTGATTTTCACAGAAAACGTACTCTAGCATAGTTGTCAATCAGTTCAATCCGTCCTCTGAGGGAGTTTTGCAAGCTCTCTTGCACCCTCTTGATTCTAATTCTCCGAGCCCTATATATACCACCGGAGCAAAGTAAGATGGAGAAAGAGGGGGAAAGAAAAAGAAAAGCTTGATTAGACCAACATAAATGGCCAACTATATAGAATAAAACAATAATTACATCAATATACTCAGAATTGAGAAGTAGAATGTAATAGTAATTCCACCTATAAGAAGGTTCTCCAACAGCAGAAATTTTGTTCTCCAGTTGGAACATTCGAGCCAACATCCAAACCTACAGAGGAAACAAATTAGATTTTATATGTAGAAGGGAAGGAAAAAAATTGTTCCAATCACCCAAGGAATTTTATACAGTGCAGTATCTCAACCCGAGAAGAACTACTGAAGAAACTTCGCTCAGAACATTTCCGGGGGATACCAATGGTATTTATCAGTAAATTGAATACTTCGTTTTAAAGATAAACTTCTGTATTTAAAGTTTATCAGGCTAGTCCTTCTACAATGATTTAATTTTGATTCATTGCCAGTGTGAAGAGTTTAAAATTGCTACTGAAGCATATGATGCCACCTATTTTAAAGGCTGGTTAAAAACTTATTACGGCAAGATGGGCAAATGAAATACCTTAATTGATTATAACTTCAAAGATGGGGTACTTTTTCGTTTACTGATTGGGAACACAGTTTTCCACTGGCAGTGGATAAAATTTAAACTCCTTCCACAAACCAGATGCATCATATTTCTATGCAAATCACATCATACTTTACAGACATACATATATACATACATAAGTACATACATAAATATATGGGTAGATATGTGTGCAGGCAGAAAATCCAGAAGACCAATTACAGACACAAAGCTACTATTTGAACATGAAGAGCAGTTCCGAGTGAACTTTGTTTGAATTAATATCAACCAATGTTAGAAGGCAACTGAAGGACCATGTTTGTGAAACATTATTTAATTTCAGTCTGCAATGATGCAATGACATATTTCACTTAATTTAAAAAAAAGAAAAGGAAATAAATCCCATGTATCCCATGTTGGAGTAACTCACATCACATCCTCCCTTCATGAGTGAGGTTCCCCAAAGCAACCTAATAGTGTTAAAAAAAAAAGTGGTGTCCTGATAATACAAGCACACTAATCAATTTTTCTCTACAGGGGAAAATAGGAACGGAGTAACTACCAAAAACTCCAGAAGGAGAAAGACCTAGCAAAAAAAAAAGAAAGGGAAAATTCATGATGTTAATGACAAATCATACAAGAAGTAAACCTCTTTTTCAGAAGCTTCTTTTAGGTCTTTGATGCGAGACTGAAGCACATCATATTGAGATAAAAGTCGTTGTTTGATAGCAATTGCCTCCACCGATCCTTGTGGAAGCTGCCACCAAAGAAATAAATAAATGTAGATGAAATTCATATGTCATTATTTAGAACATTCAGATTTTGAAGGATTGTATGAGCACTGAGAAGTGAAGGCAAGGGAAAAAAATGAAGCATGCTTCAATACATTACAATGGTATGGATAAAAATTATAAGAGTCACACTCTTAAAGAGAGAAGGGAAAAAACAAAGACAAAAACCTGAGAAGCATGAAACTAAAGTACCTGATTCAACTGAGGAAGAACAAAAGAATTTAATGTAGCTCCAACAGCAAGAGATGAAACTGCAACAACTGATAGGAATTGGGGCAGGCTGGGGTCAACAAATCCAGATGCAGCATCACCAGTTGCAAACAAAGCAAGAAGAGGAACAAGGAAGGTAGGTTTAAGTAATGATGAACTTCCTTCTTCTCTTGGGGCCCTTAATAGAAATGATTCTCGGCCATTTTTGTGGTTTGTCAAACACATAGCCTCACCAGGATAGTAATCAGGAGCCCTTGGACTAAATTTAAAGGGGCCCACCTCTCTATAGACATTTGATGGAGCTGCCACTGCAACAGTCACCCTTTCTCCTTCTTGTGCTGGCAGGTCAACTGTTTTAGTTGCAAATCTGTGTGTGCGAGCCATACCAGAAGGGGTTTGCACCTAGAAGGTCAGAGAAGAAAGGATTGATGAAAAGAATTTTAGAAATCACCATTGCTATTCACAAGAATGGGACATAAGCAAGAACTCAGATTCCTGTGCCCAATTAGCAAGTGAAAGGACAGACTGATTAGACCAATAAAGATAGGAAACACAAAAAAATAAAAATAAAAATAAAAATAAAAAATAAAAAGAAAAGAATTTTGTCCAGGACATACAGCTTTATGGTACCCGTATTGTAAAGACAGCCAAAAATCAAAAACAAAAAATAGAATATTAAATGACTTGGCATCAGGACTGGAACCATTATCAAGTGCAGGTGCCTCCAATTGAGATCCTGCATGGTGTGAAATGGCTGAGATCCTATGCTTCAACTTTTAAAATGCAGCGTCCATTCTTGATGTTTCAAAATCATAGAAAAAGTAATACCACTATTAGTGAAATAGCTTCAAAGTGGGCATGTCAAAGAACTTTAACTTTTTCAGAGGTTATAACTTTTTTTCAGAAAAATCTGTACTTGATTGTAGAAGGATGTGCTTGTATTATTAGATATTATAAACTAGAAATCTGAAAAACCTAATGCATCAAAAGATATTTGTTGTTTTCGTGGCTTCACTCAACTTAATAATCGACATATACTTAATTCATCTAAATGTCTTGGTGCATGATTATTCAATCAGAGAAAGATCTCATGACTGTCAAAGGTGAGGACTGAGTATATACCACAATAGAGTGAACAGCAGCAGGAGTGCTTTGCTTCATCAGTCGCAGGAATCTTAACCCCCTTTCCCAAGGTGTAATATCCATGCTGCGTTCGGCAGGAGGAGATCCTTAGGCAAGGTGAGTATTCCATGATCAACTACGGATACATATTGTCCAATAAAAAGAAAATAATAAAAATAGAAAAAACTTTAAGTGTAGTTCTTACTGCTAAAAATATTGGACTCGTGGACCATGGGACACTCAAAATCTACCAAAGGAAGAGCTATGTATCCTCCTAGTATTAAAAAAATATAGTAGCCATGTCCACCAAACAATTAACTTTAGGATATGTTTTGTCAGTTGACTAGATAAAAAGAATAATTAGAAGAATGACATGATTGACCAACCTGATTTCTTCTGATTGAATACTGGTTATGTCACCAGAAACAAATTCATATTGGTAGCGACATTTTGCACAGGACGCTATCTGCATTAGAAATATCACTTTATGTCCTCGTTAAAAGTATCATATAATCATGTGTAGTAAATCCCTAAGTGATCATCAACATAAGCCTATCCAGTGTTTTGCCGCAATAGATGTCTCAGAATAAATGAAAAAATTTTACTGCCTCATGTGTCTAAACAAAGGACCAAAACATTCCACAAAGGAATTATGCGGATAAGACAAGAACTATCCATGACGCCTAATTACTCATGTACATGTAAACATTCTAAAAGGAAATTGAAGGAAAGTGAAAGAGAGTAAGGTATGGACAAAATCCTTTGAACTTCAAGGAGACAATCCTTCAAACATCCTTTCTAAAATCACTGAAGAGATTAAGGCCCCACTTTTGAATAATATGACTTTTAATAAGTTGTTGTGTTGTGATTAAGCTATTGAGGAAGAACCTTTAAATAAAATACTGTTTGAAAAACTGCGGTGAATTGCATTTTGATTAGAAACAACATTTAATAAGGTTAAGTAGATGGTTTCAAGTTTGAAAAGGATAATAATTATAGTTTATGATAATTATGTTGAGAGTTTTTTAAGTAGTTCAGACTTATTCTAGCGTAAAGATCTTTGAAAAGTATCCTTCAAGGTGCTTCTCCAAAAATTTGCGGCTTTTAAAAAGCACCAGAAGAAGCACCTTTAAAATTTTTATCAAACAATTTTCTTATCTTCTTTTTTAAGACGCTTCTATAATATGTTTGGAGTTAGTGTAGGCAACCAAGCATACCAAGAATGAAAGTTTAGCAAGGTTTAAGATAAATGAATTGCCCTGTTATCAGGGGGAAGGGGTGGCAGAGGATGGCAGTTCACTAATGCACTGGATGGATGCCGAACCCAAGCTTTCACTTAGCCTTAATTTATCATCCTAAAGATAGTGGTTGTGTTCTTTTCAATTATTACAAACTATCGAGGTACTTAGAGAGAAAGGGATCAATATTATATAACACAATATATCATAGATATAAGAATCACTGAGTTTTCTTATCATAGAAACTATTATGGACAACCAATGAAATTATAGATCTGCCTCCCTAATTAGGCGCACTTGCACCATATTTGGGGCACAGGTATTTGACATGCACAGATCGCATGGAAGTACCTGAATACCTTGCTGTGGCTGCACAACAGCAACAGCTATCCTACAACTAGGACATCTGACTATCTTTCCAAAACGTACCTGCAACAATATCCCACAAAATTGTGTAAACACTCAAACTGTTGATAATAGAGAGCCATAAAAAAGTATAATTTTAGAAACTTCAATTATGTGAAAGAACATATTTATAAATTAAATTCATGTGCCTATAATGTTGCCATGCAATGCAATGTAATGCCGCAGTCAAGTACAATAAATGAGGCAGAAAAATCAGGACGTAGCAAGAGTTTAAATCATACCTCCTCATCAGGAGATACTGTCACTTCACAAATATATTCAATCACCCTAAGAGCATCAGAAACCCTCAATGATGATGCAAGACCCTGAATTAACGATGTGTAAATATGTGCATTTGGCCTGGACCACTTCCATCTCTTATCCAAAGGGCCATTCTCACCAACTGGTCAAGGTGCATTAGCGTTACTAAATTGAAAAAAAAAAAAAAAAGAAACATTCAAAGCAAAGCAGAAGTTTTCAGGAAAAAAAAAAAAAACCATCAACTGTGCAAGAATAACATATTAAACGAGTATGGCGGTGAAAGAAATCTTAAACCACACTCAATTTACACTTCTAGAATCTCATATATGCAATCCAGATCAGCAACTTGAATTTCAAGTATCAAAACTTGCTAATAACAAATGGAAAAGGTTCCAGCAAACAGCATGCTCTTGATTTCAAGTTCTAAATCCTGAGTACCCACACCCTCACACTGAGCTGTACGTATCTCTATCTTGTATTATGTCTGACTGTCTGTCATTACCTACTTGGTAACAGCTAGATTGAGATCTGCACTATGTTCAATTTTTCGGTAACATTTATTATTACTTTTTGGTTTCCTTCGGAAGTTTGCTTCTACAGTGGCCAAGCAAGAGTTGTTCACGGAGCAAAAACTTCAGACATAGAAACAAAGTTACTAACTATGCCCATAATAATCAAGCACTATAACCTTGATTAAAACTGGCGCGCATAGCGAAGAAAACCGACAAGGCGAGTTCCACATTATTCCGATTAAGTGCAGCCGATATAACAGAGCAACAATCAGTGGTGCATACCACACCTCCATCTCTTCCAGACTTCTCAGCGATCATCTGCAGTGCCTCAATGGCATCTTTAGCAGCAGCAACTCGTACGAGCAACTCTTGGTCCAGTAGCTTCGAAACATTGTTTTCTGAAATATCGTGATGGCTCTCGCTCACAGACGCTTTAGGCTTGAAGAATTTCGATATATTTGGAGGAACAACGGAACTCCTCCAGAGAAGAGGCAGAAAATAAGTGTTACCGTAGTGAATTGCACAAGTCTCATAAAGCTTAGGCAGAGACGGAGAAAGAGGAGGAGGAGGAAAAAGCCGAGAGAGGGAAGGAGTGCACGAGGTTAAAGTCATAGCAGAAATAGAGAAGAGAGGAAGGGGATAACGGAGGTCTCAGTGAATTAACCTTTCTCGCTGATTTTCCATTGTGGTTGATGCTGGAGAGTGGAGATCAGAAACGAGAGGTGGTAAGTACAAGGCAAGTGATGAATGCATTCAGAACCATGAAAGGATAACGTTGTAGAATTTTCAGCCGTCGAATAGACTAGCACCAAATATCTCACTCCTCAATCCATGCCGTCCCCTACTTCACTGACTTTTGTTTCTTTTTTCCCTTATCAAGTTTCAATCGTCACTTTGGTACATTTTTCAAAAAATAATAATAAATAGATGTCTTTTATAAAATATAAATAATTTATAGGTATGTGAAAATTAATTTTCTTAATTTTTTTCTCCAGTAATGTTAACGCCACAAAAGTTTTTTATGTGACCCCATAATTATCTATTTTATGGAAGAACATTATTTTTTGAGTAAATTTAAGTTCTCAAAATTACGTTTCCTTTCCAATTTTTTGAAAATATACACTCTCTTTTTTATAATTATGAAATTACCAGTTTATTTTTTATTTTTTAGTAATCTAGGACTACGTGTTTTTTTAATAAATATAAGATTAGACTAAAGTATAATTATTTTATAGTTATGAAGAAGGAAGTGAACATTTTGAAAGTAAAAGAGAAGAGAGCATAATTTTAAAAATTTAGGGAGAACGAGATTGTAATTTACTCTCTCTCTCTCTCTCTCTCTCTCTCTCTCTCTCTCTCTCTCTCTCTCTCTCTCAAGAAAGGATAGTGTATAGCATGTTGTTACTTACAGAAATCTTTCAAGCTTTAATTTTGGCATTGAGTAAAAAAATAGAAAATCAATTGCAAGTAGATATACACCCAAAAATCATATGTTATAGGTGCCTTTCAAGCTTTAACTTTAGCACTTAGAAAATCAATTGCATGTAGATACATACCAAAAAGTCATGATAAATGTTATAGGTGCATAGAATATAGATACCGAGAACCAACATTCATCTCAATTCTATTTCTCAATCGTCCATACTAAACCATACATAAATTACTTACGACGAAGAGGATATGGAGGAAGAGGGAGACAAAGAAGAATTAGAAGAAGGGGTGAGTGTAGGTGAATTGCGGCACAGGGGACACGTGGCGTTCATCTTGAGCCATTCGTCTATACAGTGTGTATGAAAATAATGGTTACACTCAGGAATGGTCCTCAACGTCTCCTTGGGCTCATACTCGGACAGGCAGATTGGGCAGGTATTATCATTGGGATTGGGTAACCGCCCGCTCTCACCAAGAAGAGTCTTGGGATATTTTTCTATTGTGGGCCCATCAAGACCCATTCTAAAAGGGCCGGCCTGTAGCACGATGGAGACAGGAATATCTGTGATGGGCCTGGGGTCACGACGCTGAGCGTACATTCTAACCTTGCCGCACATAAAGTAAGAAATTCCAATCAAACACAGGAGTCCAGGAATTCCCACTCCTATTGTTAACCCGTATTTGGCACTTCTTGGAATACCTGTTTCACATGTGGCTCTAATTCATGCATCAATTTATTCACATAATGGAAAAATTATTGGCTACTGAAATGGAATATATCTATTGAAGGGGTACATATCCTTAGTGTCTGAATAGAAATTTTCTATTGTCCAAAAAAAGAAAAAAGTATAATTTTTCTGATATCAAACAATTGTCAAAGATTAGGCCTGTGTTTGACGTGATAAGTTTATAACTTATAATCTAATTTATAACTTATTTAACTAGCTTATAAGCTCGTTAAAAGTATTTGATAAACGAGTTTATTTTAATAACTTATAGCTTATTCTAGTAACTTATATACTCTGATAAGCTATTTTGAGTAGTTTATAACTTATGTACTTTTCTTTCCTTTTCACCTTGTTATTTTATAAAAATATCTATTATATCTTTATTTCATATTTATTCTACCCTTATATATAAATATATATAATATATATAAATATAATAAAATATGTAAATATATTTTTAATAAAATATAACAAAATATATAAATATATTATATATGTAAAAATATATAATCTGCAAATACAACTCGTGTTCAGCCTCTCAATGCTGTATATCTTACCCCAAATTGAAAACCTTGCGAAATAAATGATGTCACTGTTACAATTTACAAACAATGAAGTTAACGCCATGCTTTAGAAGGAAACAACAACTTATTTGTCATTATTATCATCTTTTTTTTTTTTATTTAGTCTCACTTTTACATTTTCTTTTTTGGAAGATAAATCGCATAAAAGCAATTGTTCACAACCACAAGCCGAAAGTCCCAAAAATTTCATTGGCCCCGCCGGCTCTCATAAGCATATCATTTAATAAATTTTATTTTATATTATGTGCTTTGTCCCTTTCAAAACAGTGGCATGACACAGATCACAAATAAATAAATAAATAAAACAATGACACACCCACTCCACTTTCACCGCCCCAACTCTCAGATACAGACATAGTCAACCCTTGGGATGGTTGGACACTTTATCACTTGGAATCAATTTACTCTCTCCTTCTCACACAAATAACTAAGAATCAATGAACTACACAAGTGAAAACAAAGTCCCTTATAAGTTTTGCGAAAGATAAATCAAACTGAATATCCAAATGCTTTTATCATAAAAACAAACAGGCTTAAGAATATACCTGAGTTTTCCTTCTGGGGACGGGGGAAGCACGCGACTCGGAGACCCCTATCGGTGGCGAACCCACAATCTTGGGCCTGGGCTTCACAGTCCCCGCAACTGGGCCGAGTCCACGTCAACTGGATATCATCGGTGAGAGGGGGCCAGAAAGGCGGGACGGCCGTGGTCGAGATGGGAACAATGACCGAAGATATCGCATCGCACCATTCAGACAAACGTCGTGGCCCAACTCCGCCGGGCAACCACATGACGATCACTGAGAATGAGGAATTGTTGTGATCGCTGAGGCAAGTGACGGGAAAGAGTGGGAATGATTCGGTGAAGTTGGAGGAGCAACGAAGGAAGGTGAGGTTAAGGGGGTTATAAACGGTCGGGTCAAACCTGAAAGGTGAGTCCGAGAGGTTCAGGTTATGAAGAAACCGTCGTGGTAGGCAGTCGTTGGGGTCATTGACCTTTATGGTTTGGTACTCGTAATTGATGCTTTTGATGACTAACTCATCGGAATTTGGAAGAGAAAGCAGGGTCCGGCTCTGGTTGTCGCATCGAACCTGGAACTTCGGGTAGCTGCAGCGACCACCGCCCTGCCGGTTCGGGTTCGGGTTCGGATACACTTCTCTCAGGCCAAAAGGAAAGCGAATATCGATTCCACCACAAGACGTGCTATCGCAGACGTCATCGGCTTCAGCGCTACTTGCGCGGTGAACGAGGAAGAAGAACACGAATAAGCAAAGAAAGGAGGTTATTTGATAGACAGGGTAATTAGGTGGAGTCATGGAGATGCTCTGTTTCTCTGTTTTGTTTGAAAGAGATAGAAATTAAGAGGGCAATAGTGAAGCAAGGTGTGTGAGAGCCGAACAATCAATGTCTTCTTTCGACTCTTAGTTCTTTGTCAACGTCAACTTGTATAGTTCATAAAACGCAATGGTGGTGGGAGTCCGCCAGTATTAATCGTCCAATATCAAAAGCCGATACGCACCATAAAATATTATATCAGCAAACTTCTGACTTGACTTTGAGTGTTGCCAAAAGGTGAGTTTCTAACACTGTTTAAGGCTTAATGTTTTACCATTAGATGTTTTAAAAGGCAATTTAAGCTTCAAACACACATCATTTAGGCACAAAATCAGTCATTTACGTACGATCCAAAATCAGTTATTTATTTTTGCAATACATTCTTTAAAATCACTTAGGCATGGATTATGATTATGGAGACTCACGTTTAACTAAAATCAAGTTTGAAAATTAAATTAATTTAAAATCAGATTTACTCTAATCGAATTGCCAAGCGAGCAAACCCATAGGGATTAATTTCTTCAGCAGAGTTTCTCAGTATTCCCACTCTGGTCAATCTGATGAAGCTTCTTTCTTACTTTCTTTTTTCCCTTTATCTAACAAACGGAGTTAAGGAAGGAAAATTCAAACCGTATCCTGTACTTCTAAAGGCAGTCAATTAATTAAAAAAGAGTCCCCCATTCTAAGAGAATACCTCCTTAACCCCCAAAAGGTTCAGTCTGGACCAAATTATCAACGTGGAAAGCCTTTTTGGCGTTCCCACAGATTAGACGACCAATTTGCTCCAAGGTGTCGGCCTTATCATCTTCATCTTGCTGCGTTTTAAATGTTTGCTATGCCTTTCCATACCAAATCTGACTCTGTTTTCTTTCCAAGGAAAAGCGACTTCTTTCTCCACTTACCAACCCAACTTCCCATTCAATTGCTTCTACCATACAATACAATTCTGAACTCTCAACCTGTTTTTTCCCTTTCGTTTCTTTCTTATCAACCTATACTATAGCGCTAAAGAAGTCAAACACGCATTGGAATGCAAATCCACTTACGTCACCTCTCTGTTTGGGAGAGCAAATATTGGTTCCTCGTTAGTTGTTACATTATCAAACACGCACATATATATAGATAATAAACATAAAAATTATATATATATATATATATATATATATATAGATATAGGAGAAAAAATTCCTTCCGAACGCCCTGAAATGATCGAGTGATCTATTTAGAATTAAGTTGTTTCAAAATAAATACAGCATCCCTTATTCATATGCCGGCGCCTGTTTGAATATGTGTTGATGTTAGAAAAATATTGAAAAATATTAATGAGTGAAATATCACTTGTTTTAAAGAGTTTATGTTTATATATTGAGGAATTACAAACAAATTTTTTCACGATACAACAAAACTCTTTTGAAATCAAGATATCATTGTAAAATTTTAATAGGATATATATAGAATTTGAACAGTTATATTTGTTTAATTTTAACATGTGTGTCTTTTCTATTTTAAAAAATTATGTCTATTCTATTTTTAATAGCTATGTTCGTTCAATTTTTAATAGTCATATCTATTCTATTTCAAATATATGTGTCTATTTAATTTATATCTTCTTAAATTTTTAAAAAATTTAAAATGTAACTTTCAAATAAAAGATATATCTCTTTAATTAAAAGACATATTTTTTCAAATAAAAAGACATATTTTTTTAAATAAAGAATACATCATTTTAAATTAAAAGATACATCTTTTCAAATAAAAAGAACAACAATTAAATTCTTTTACAAACATCCTATTATGTCGGATGCTTGATTGTAATTCTATTTTAATATTACAAACTATATAATAGTTGAGATATCCAAAACCATAGTTTGCATGGCTAACCATGTTTAGCATCAAAATAATTATTTGGATAATCGGTGGGTTTGAACTAAAGAACTACGTTTGTAGGAAAACTATGGTTGGCCTCAACACCATTCAAGGAAGCTTCTTTGCCAATGTAGCCTATGTTTTTTCGCCTACATTTTTCAAAACATTTTTCTCCACTCCCCTTGTTCATTTTGAAAAATATGTTGTTATTTTGGTTTAATTAAGGTTTACGTGAGTTAGAAAAGAGAAAAAATAATAAAAACAAAAAGAAAAGAAGAATGATGAAAAATAGACCAAAAATCAAACTTTTTACCGTCAACAATGGACGATTTTAGTTTGACAGGAATTGCAATTTTTGACCCACAAAAATTACATTTTTCAGCCTCATTTTTTTAAAAAATTTACTTTGACCACAAGTTAAAACCTTTCTCTTCATTTTAGTTCCTACATTATTTGCAATTGGATCCTTTTGGTCCCATTTAATTTTTGGTTTAATCCCTAATTTTTTTTTCTTTTAATTTTTGATTGGAAACTTTAAATTTTAAGTTTCTTACAATTAAGTCCTTTTCTCTATTATTTCATTTTGGTTGTTCGGTATGTAATTTATGAACATTCATTTTAGATTTTACTTATATTATTTTTTTATGTAGGGTTGTTGATTATAATAAAGGTAAATAAAATAAGTCAATATAAAATTTATACTTTTTTTTGGTAATTATCCATCCAAAAGTAATTTTGTTAACTAAACAAAACCTTTTGTCCAAAATCATTTTTCTTATAACAATTTTTAAATATAAATACATTCATACAAACCTTAGTTTATTCCAAACCAATTATGTCCAAAACTCCACGTTTATCCAACTTTTTTTTCCCCAAACAAGCACTTAATGAGGTATACCTTATTCTTCTAATTAGTCTGTTATTTATGATATAATTTTCACCAAATTATATATATATATATATATATATATATATATATATATATATATATATATATATATATATTGTTACTGAATCAACAAAATTATTATAAATAATTCATATATTTTAATGGGAAAATATCATGATGCTTCGTCAATTTTGGAAAAAAAAATGTGATCAGTGGGGAAACCAACAAAATTTTACAGTTCTAATTATAATTCGCTTCTCTTTTCAGCGGTTAATTATTAATTAAGCGCGTGATAAGGGTGCCAACGACCGAGCAAATGACCGGACTAACATCTCACTACTTAATTACAACGTTTATTTTTTTGCTTAACAGTAAAATCATATTTTGTATTAGATGACAAATGAGCATGTCCAATTCAATTATATATTCTAAGTCAAATTTGTGTGGTTAATACTTAATAATATATGCGCATATATATATATATATATATATATATATAGTCACACTTGAAATGTAGCCGGCCAGCATATTTTTTTAAAAAGATATTTTATAAAATCGGCTTTTAAAATTAAAAATTAATTTTATTTAAAATCGCCATCAAAGTTTAATTGTTTAAGAAAAATTTTGAAAAAACCACTAAATTTGACCATCTACGTTTAGAAAAAATTGAGTTTGGAAGTTGAACCACATAAAAAAGGTGTTAGGTACTATATATCTCTGATTTAGAAAAAGTACCATTATTTTATATTCGTCTTAAAATTTATCCTAATTAATTACATAAAAAAGAGAGGAAAAAAACGTAAGAAAAAATACAAAAATATATAAGGGAGGACTTGGCTCATTGGGGATCAAAGTCTACATAGTTTGTTTAGAAAATTAGTGATGTTGATGTTGTAAAATGAAGACTTTTTTTTGAAAATTGTTTTAAAAAGATATGTTTTTGGGTTTCAAAAATTATTTCAAAAGGAGAAGTTACTTTTTGAGAGTGTTTTTTCTCACCAGCATTGTTATACAATTGTGTCGTGAGTATTTCATCTAATTTTTCAAAGATTCTTGAATTCCATGAATTTATTTTGGAGAAAACTTTTTCCACGACCCGTTTTTTGGGCACATGACCGGCACAATGATGAATCTCTCATCACTGTAAGCCCTTTGATAAATTCTACCTGTGAGTTTAAATTATCTATGTTATCAAAATAACAATTCCTTAATAAATATGAAGAAAATATATCAAATTTTCTTATCTAAAAATCATAGAGATGATTTGCATGTAATAATAAATTATCAATTTAAAATACATTATTGTACTGACATACAAGCAAAATGCCAAACCCTTGACTTAGATGTCCTAGACGATTAAAGAGCAACATAGTCTACAACAAAAAGAGGGGCCTACCCGACAGCGAGAAGGTTCAAAGTGATCTACTCTTCTAGCAGATATTCTTCATCGGCAACCTGATCTGAACAAAAAGGTTTTTATAGAGAGTGTGAGCTTTTAAACTCCGTGAGCGAATCGGCCTCGCGATAATAAAATTTAAATACATCACCAGTCATGCAAGTATACCAGAAGGCTCATACTCAACCAATAGACATAGTTAGAAATTACATACAAGAAGATAAAAATTTTTCCAATTCAACAAACATTACTAGTACTCATCAATGGCAATATATCCCGGAGAGCGCACATAGGCCAGCTCACCAATTCTGTATATTTCAGCCATGATGCACAATCTCATCATCTTAGCTAGGGCGCCTCACGGATTTATTACCAATCCCGGCTATATCCCTACTGAGGGAATCATTGTCTCCACACTCATTGGTCAAGACACCCTTTCAACAGGGTTTTCTGCCTTGCCTTAAGATGGGGTACTGTCCCGCTCAATCACAATCAATAGTACAGTATTTCATATCATAATCAAAAGCACAATATATTATTCATCCATATAATAGGTATAGTATATAACTATATTATAGATTTATAAACCACAAATCAAGATAAAAATTAATATGTTTTTGAAAAGATTCAAATTTCACATCATCATGAAATACTTATTTCGTCTTATACATACTTCTGGATTAATTATCTCCTTAAATTCGTCATTCTGAATCCAATTTCCCCCTATAAATCTTGGGAGTGTCCTACGACATACTTTTTATCACCAGTAATGCTAAAACTCTATTAAAACGGGGTCGTTCAACTCACTTGGATTCCGTACGAGTATCACTTCTCTAAGTCGTTACAAACAAGAGTACACAGATGAATTTCAGTATTCCGCTATAGCGATTTTCATGAAAGATTAGAGAAAACAAGTTAGGATTGTTTTCATACAGACACTGTTCATACGTACGGTCACTATTCATACGTACGGTTACTATTCATACGTACGGATATTGTTCATACGTACGGTCATTATTAATATATACGGAGACTGTTTATACCAGAAATAGAGAATACAATCTGTAAAAGAGTACACCAGGTAAGTTCCCAGGAAAGAGTGGAGGGTCACAATGGACACATTTAAAAACTAGGTCTTTCCTTAGCCACAACTTTCCTAGACATGTATTCTTCACAGTTTACATCCTATTTTGGTAATCAGAGAATCAAAATAATATGTAGACAGCTAATGACAGTTTTTCTGATGTGGAAGATCAGCCAAAGCCGCAACCACAGAGCATACTTAAGAAAATAACTTCTAAAATTTGAAAGACATAAAAAGGGTATAGTATCATTACCTAAGCTGAAAAGAGAAGGCCCAAAATCTCAGAGGCCTAGCATTGGAGTAAGATAAACTTAAGGAGAGAAGAAGAGAAGTTGAAGGTGTGAGTTTACAAGTGAAATGGAAGGACCTATTTATAGGAAAAGTCAACGGTACTATTTGTCACTATACGCTAATAAAATATTCAATTTACTATTTATGAAAATGACATTTCTAATAAGATATTTCACGTTTTACTGTGCAAAACGGGGCTTTGAATTTTTATTACTATTAGAACTTAAAAAAAAATTATCCTTTCACCTTAAACCTTTAAGTTTCTTTTCAATTCAGTCCTTTCACTTTAGTCCCTGAGGGTATTTTCACACATAAAACGTCATTTTCTCCTACGAACTTCTTTCTAGTTTTCTGTAATGATCAAACCATATCTAGTACTTGACATTTTGATTGTATAAGTGAACAGTATCATATACGTAAATAGTATTATATAGGTGAACAGTACCGTATACTAGCATAGTAACTATAGTTTGCAAATACGCATGTGTATTTTATTTTTCATGGGTATTACAACTTTTTTCCACTAACATTGTTATACAATCATATAATGAGTACTTCATTTAATTTTTAAAAGATTTGGAACTTAATGAGTTTATTGATTATTTTTTTAAAGGATTTTTCCCACTGATGTAATGTCTCACTTTTATTTCTTAGTTGAAAACCCTCTTAAAAAAAGAGATAAAATTCTAAGATTAATTAAAATTTAACCTTGTTGTATAACTCATATTACTTAAATAAAATTCTTTTGTGAGGGTCTTAAAATCATTTTTATAACTTAATCTGATAAAGTATTGATTTTAGCCTTTGCAGTAGCTAGCGGTCAACTGCTAATCAATCTTAACTTTTGAATTTACTTCCAAGAGCTGCAAGTCGACTGATGTGAAGGTACTGATCGACTGATAACTCTCATATAGGCAGATTCTAAGTACTTCAAAACTAGTCAGTTGACTGTTTGTAATCAACCTGTCGACTGATAGTTTTGCAATTTCTTTGCTTTTGCTGCACAACTTTGATAAACTTATAGAAACATCATATATTCATATGTAAATACTATCATACAATTAGAATACATAATAATCTATCTAGGTCCACTTGTTTGTTACTACAAAAAGCACATGACATCTTAAGCACATTACAAACATATGAATACATAAATTGAACTACTTTACTACTTCATGTATATCATTCACAGCACTAAAGCCTTTCCTTTGTCTTTATCTTCTGAAATGATAAATTTCTAAAAGTGAGATACAATGTATCTCAGTAGCTAGTTATTTTCAAAAACATATATGAGGATCATTTTAGCCATAAAAGCACTAAATTAAATAAATCATTCATCCATAGCTTTTCTTTATAAATTTCATATTCATAGCTTATGAATAAACTATATATAACTTACTTTATCTTTATTCTTAGTCTAGCACAAAGCTTATTAATCTAGCACAAGGCTTCTTCTTGTTCTCTATTATGGAACAAGTCTTACTTTCTTTTATCTTATCCTCTATTGAGGATTGAAATTCTCCTCTCATTCTCTATTATGGAATAAGACTCTTCTCTTATTTTCTTATGTGGAATAAGTCTTTTCTATCTTATTCACTATTGTGAAATAAGATTATGCTTACCTCATTCACTTCTGTGAAATAAGGTACTCTCCTCTTATTTTTTTTGTAGAATAAGAGTTCACCTTATACTATACTGTGGCATAAGGTGTTATGTTCTTCTTTTATTCTCTTATATGGAATAAGGGTATTATGAAGCAAGTCTCACTTCCCTTATTCTCTTATGTGCAATAATATCTGCTTTTCTTTTATTCTCTTTTATAGAATAAGAGTCTTACCTAATACTCTACTATAATGCAAGGTTCTCTACTTATTTTCTACTATGAAACAAATCTCTTTCTTCTTATTCTCTATTATGGAATAAGAATATGTTATTCTCCTTGTCTTTTTCTAGGAGACAAGTCTCTTATAGCCTTTTTTATTTTCTTTTATGATATAGATTTGGCTTACTTCTTTCTTATTATATCTTCTTATATAAAACTAGTTCTTGCTATGAACTTGCTATTTAATTTTATCTCTAGAGAATTATGAATAATCTTCTCTTCTATGAAACTAGATCTTTCTAATTATTTTTATTCTTTACCATGGAATAGAATTTTGCATAAATCTTCTTTTAGCTCTTACTCTATTTCTATAGCACTAAAGGATACTATTATGAATATATATAGTCTTATTCTTATAAGTTTCTTTAATGAACACAAATCTTTCATAACATATAACATATTCATAATAGCAAGATCTTTATATATAAAACTTGACATAGAATAGAAATTCCATATCTGTCACGACCCGTTTTCTAGGCACATGACCGGCACAATGATGAATATCCCATCACTGTAAGTCTTTCGATAAATTCTACCCATGAGTTTAGTCATTATCAAAATAACCATTCCTGAAGAAAATATATCAAATTTTCTTATTTGAAATTCATAGAGATGATTTGCACATAATAATAGATTCTAAAATATATTATTATGCTGACATACAAACCAAATGCCAAACCCCTGATCTAGATGTCCTAGATGATTACAGAGCAACATAATCTACAACAATAGAGGGGCCTACCCGATAGCGGGAGGGTCCAAAGTGATTTACTCTTCTAGCGGATATTGTTCACTGGCAACCTGATCTGAACAAAAAGGTTGTACAAACAATGTGAGCTTTTAAACTCAGTGAGCAAATCGACCTTGCAATTATTAACAACATATTTAAGATCAAACCAAATCACATTTCAAACAATTCAAACAATTCATACAATTCTAAATCAAGTTCCCAGACATTTTTCGGGTCCCGTCCACAATAAGTGGCCGTTGCCCCACGGCCCCTGCCGTATCCTCCCTTATTTCACCCCTGTCCTCAAAGGGACAAATCTGTAGTCTAACCTTATTTCACCCCGTCCTTAAAAGGACTAATATCATATTCAATATCACGTGGCTATAGTGATTTCATTCCACCCTTATTTCATCCTATGGGATCCCATAAACTTTATTTCCATTTTTATCAAGATCAAACACAACCACATTACACAATCATAGGCAACCATATGCATCTCATTTCAGGAAAAGTTCACAACAGAATCATATTTACACATTTCAATGTATAACATGAATGCATGAATTTCATGTCACATATATATATAGAGTATACTTTTAATATATACATTAAATAAGCAAACAAGGTAAGGTAGGATCTCTCACCTCGATTCCATACGAGTATCACTTCTCTAAGTCGTTACGGACAAGAGTACACAAATAAATTTCAGTATACCGCTACAGAGATTTTCATGAAAGATTAGAGAAAACAAGTTAGGATTGTTTTCATACAGATACTGTTCATACATACGGTACTATTCATATATACGGTCACTATTCATACATACGGATACTATTTATACATACGGATAATATTCGTACATACGGTCACTATTCATACGTATGAATACTATTTTTTATGTACGATTACTATTTATATATACGGTTACTATTCATACGGTCACTATTCATACGTACAGGTACTATTTATACCAGAAATACAGAATACAATCTGTAAAAGAGTACACCAGGTAAGTTCCCAGGAAAGAGTGGAGGGTCACACTGGACACACTTAAAAACTAGGTCTTTCCTTAGTCAGAACTTTCCTAGACATGTATTCTTCAAAGTTTACATTCTATTTCGGTAATCAGAGAATCAAAATAACATATAAACAGCTAAGGACAGTTTTTCTGATGTGGAAGATCAGCCAAAGCCGCAACCACAGAGCATACTTAAGAAAATAACTTCTAAATTTGAAAGACATAGAAAGGGCATAGTATCCTTACCTAAGCTGAAAAGGAAAGGCCCAAAATCTCAGAGGCCTAGCATTTGAGTAAGAGAAACTTAAGGAGAGAAGAAGAGAAGTTGAAGGTGTGAGTTTAGAAGTGAAATGAAAGAGCCTATTTATAAGAAAAGTCAACGGTACTATTTATCACTATGCACTAATAAAATATTCAATTTACTATTCGTAAAAATGACATTTCTAATAAAATAATCCACGTTAATCATTTACGGTTACTGTGCAAATTTCGAAAAAGTCGCAGGTGGCTTACTATTGAAAAACTTAAGGGGAAAACTATCATTTCACCTTAAACCTTTAAGTTTCTTTTCAATTCAGTCCTTTCACTTTAGTCCCTGAGGGTATTTTTACACATAAAACGTCATTTTCTCCCACGAACTTCTTTCTAGTTTTTTTCTTATGACCAAACCACATCTAGTACTTGACATTTCGATTGTATAAATGAACAGTACCATATACATAAATAGTATTATACGGGTGAATAGTACCGTATACTGAAATAGTAACAGTAGTTTGTAAACAAATATTTATATTTTATTTTTCATGGGTATTACAATATCATTCTTTCAGAATCTCAACTTAAGAATAAACTCATGAAGAACATAGCACATGGATGATGAAATATTCTGAAGATACAAGCTTTTATGGTAAAACTAGCTACCTTGTATGTAGAATCAAGCTCTAAACTTGGATTCTCAACTCTAATCTTCCTTTTCTAGCCTCTTCTCCTAATTACCTTCTATTTCTCTCTCTTTCAACGCTGTCTTCGTCTCTCTCTCTCTCTCTCTCTTCTTTCTTTTTTTAGATGATGAACTTTCTCTCTCTCCTTTGGCTTCTAAAAGAGTCTAGAGAGCTTTATATTGTAAAAATAATTCTTTTACTTTTACTCTCTTGTTTCTAACTTCCTTGGACATTTAGGGGTATTTTAGTCAAATTTGCACTGATTTTCCAGTCTCTCACCAACTTAATCTCGCACTCCTGCAGGCTATTAATCAACTGTTAGCCCTCATTAGTTGACTGATAGGCTATTAGTCAACTAATGGCTCCCGTTAGTTGACTGATAGCTACTGAACCTAAAATTTTAGCTTTATAAAGTGTAATTAGTCGACTAATTGCCCTATATTAGTCGACTAATTGCCCTATATTAGTCGACTAATTGCATATATCAGAAATTTAGTCTATCTTAACTGTTATTAGTCAACTAATTAATGTAGGAAGTCAAATTGAATAATCTGTGTCCTATCGAAGCTAGTGAGATAATAATCCCACCAACCTTTTAATTGTCCAGTGATACCGAAACTAAAATATGAATAACTGCCTCTTCAATATAGTCATTGGCGGTTTTGAAGATTGTATTAACCATCGTCATCTATTTAATTTGTCAAAATTGAACCTGACGATACTCCCATCATCTAAGATGATCAGCCAGTCCTTGACTTCGTCAATTCCTTTGTTGTTTAAGATGTATTATGTCACGTCCCAAAATTTGAGTACGTGACCGGCATGGAAAGTGAATTTCATTTCACCTCCGTAAGCCTATCTTTCTCTTAAAAAATCATACAATTCTTTTTCATGCAACCAAAACGAGTTCTCTATACATATTACAATTACTCACATTACATCACTGAATGAACCTACCCGATTACAGAGATTTCTAGATTTATACAACTTAGAATAAAACTTAATTATTATACCTTTATCCTGAACAAATGAAAAGGTAATCATGGACTAAGGATCCATAATTCCTTGTTCCGATATTTACCTTCAACTGTCAACTCTGAAAAAAAAATATCAATAAGAGGGGTATGAGCAAACCACGTGCCCAGTGAATAGATAACACAACACTATGACAAAAAAAAATCATGTATCATAATGATAACATGCAGCAATCATACGTAGATCGATCATCATATGATATAATATTATTCATAATACTTCACAATAATATCCAAGTAAATCAAATGCATTTCAACATAATTCAAAATTCACAACAGCAATCGATGAAATCAATTTCACACACATTTCCCGTACCAACCGGGTCGTCCAGAATACCTCTGGATCGTTGCCCGCAGCCCCCGCCGCATCCACCCTTATCGCTCCATTTATATTCTCCACCCTTATAACTTCACATAGATTTCTCCATGGGGTGCACCACCATACCTTTCCTTTCCAGTCAAACACAATCACAATCACATATAAAAACATCCTCAATCATAATCTTGAGCCACATACACAACTCAGTCATTTACAATTCAAGCCACAACATAATCAATGTGGTTCCAGCAACATAGCATGTATATAACATAACCCATAAAATAGAACAATTATTCAACTCAGTTCACATGTCATTCACAATCCATCATATAACCTCAATTCATGGGAAAATAAGAAAATATAATTATATACATTACCAGACACGTTCCACAATTGTTTATGCCTCATCGTTCCACATCATCCTCTTCAAACTTGGATATACAACATATTTCCACTATGATGTAAAAAGTCAATAACAGATATTTAATCATAGCAAGTATTAACCCACTCACCTGGATTTCACGCTCTCGCCACTCCCACCTTGCACTTTGACCATTCCTATTGTAACCAGATAAAAACCATCAGGGTTACGAAATAGAGAAATTTCCTACTACTACTCTCGACCTTCATCCACTTCTCAAATCATAACTTCTAACTGGTAATGAATATCCAGATGAAACTTATACCATTGAAAACTAGACTCAAAGAGCTTTTCAACGATATTTAAAAAAAAACTGATGCTACAGTAACGGTCAACGGTCAACGAAGCTACAGTAACGTTGACCGAGTCAACGCTACAGTAACGAGAAAATCTGGAAAAATTTTCTCGGTGAACAGTAATTTCTGGGGAAAATTTCTGATGTTCTTCGTGTTCTTCATCCAAAAATCCTAAAATCATATCTAAAACAACATTTCTTTTGATTTCTTCCATGGGTTTTCATCCTTAATGTCTAAGAAGTGTTTTAACACCAAAACCCCCAATTTCTATCAACAATCCAAGCTCAAATCTCAAAATTTCATCAAGAACACTAACTTTTTTCAAATATCCAAATTCTACTAATTTCTCCTAGTTTTCTCCAAATTTCTTGTTCTAATAACATCATAAACTACCTAGGAATGTTTTAGATTAACATCCACACTTAAATTCATCCATTAAAATATTCTACAAAAATTTTGAAAAAATGATAACCAAGGATTTGATCTTATAATAAGAGGAAGAAGAAGAAGAACATCAACTTACCAATCCTCCTAACTTCCAAGGCTTCCTTCCTTAAGCATTTGGCATGGATGGAGGTGAAGAAAAGAAATTGGGATCCTCAGCCGAGAGCTACGGGAGGAAGATAGAAAAAAATGAATAAGAGAGAATGAGAAGAATAAGAGAGGAGTGTATACGCATGGGCCCCACCGATTTCTTTTTCGATAAAATCGCTCACAGCCACCTTAGCTTATAAGATTTGTTCACTTTAATCCCTCTCGATGTCTCAAATACCACTTTAACCTCGAATCCATCATTCTTTCGGTACCAGACTTATAATTCATTCCAATAAGCTCTATTCTTCTTCTCGGGTTCCTACTTGGTCATTTCTCAAAGGTCCTCTATACTTTCTTTTCTTTTCACTTTAGTCCTTGAGAATTTGTACAAATTTCCTAAATTAAAAATAAAAATTTCTATTCCCACATTTTCTTCATAATTCAAAAAGAAAATCTTCCACGTAATTAAATTTTTCACTAAACTTCAAATCAGACTTTAAATATTCATATAAATTCTTGGGATATTACATTCTTCCCCCCTTAAAAGAATTCGGTCCTCCGAATTCAAAACTTACCTCAAGATTGAAGCAAATGCCGATATTTTGTTTATATCTCATTCTCTCTCTTAGAATTTTCACAATCAAGAACAAAATATAACAAGTTCAACATATTTTTATTTCTCAAGTTTCTTCAGTAAAAGAATTGTTTCAACAAAAAAAATCAAATACGAACAATTTTTATTTCTAATACATAAGTTACAGGCAACAAGCTGAACTTGATTTACAAAACAGATAATTTTAATACGTAAACATTAGATCAAACATCAGCTTTAGGTACAAACAAAAGAAAAGATAAATTAAGAACGAGGAGGCTTTTGAAATGCAGAAGGTGCTCCAGGTCTAGAAGAAGAAGGTGCTTTAGACCTTAAGGAGGAAGTTAATCGTTGCAGCCTAGAAAGAGTTTCGGGAGGAAACGTCTGGGAAATTTGGCGAAGTGCAGAAGTCACTCCATTCATACAGTCAATACATCTCGCTTGTTGGTCACGAAAATTTTGAGTTGCAAACATCGAATGTCTATCAACTCTATTCGCCAATTCCCTAAAATGACGGTTCAAAAGCTTTTCCTGTTCTGTAAAGAGATGATTTATCAATCTCCCCTGTTCCTCAAAGTGGCGGTTTATCAATCTTTCCAAGTCCTCCATCTTTTGTCTCATAAGCGCAAGCTCATTATTAGAAGATGTTGCTGTGCTAACATCCTCTAACTCTACTACATCCCTTTTTCTTTTCTTAGCCTCTGGTGACTCTTCCATGAATCTCTTATTCTTATAATTCTCCAGGCTAAGATTTAGATCCAGCTCTACCTTGCCAGCCTCAAAATTTAAATTGAAAGATTTATTGCTGGCCATATTTTTCTGAGCTATAAAGGTTGTACAGAAGGAGAAGTTTGATGCTAGAAAGCTTATAGATATAAACTCTTAGTGTAGTGAGCAGCGTAATGGGGCATCCATTATATATAGACGAAATTTAGGGCTACAAAACCTTTACATCATACTCTAAAGATGACCTACAGACCTTATCCGACTCAATGCCAACGGTCTCTGATAAGCATGCCAGAAAATAACAAAATATAATCTAATACAAAAGATTTCCTCAAAAATTTCGGCTAACTTTTGACTCTTGCTCAAATTATTAAACTAATCGCCGCTTCAATTTATGACTTCCTAACTCTGTATTTTTCTTATCCAATAATTCTAAATCGAGATATTACTCCATGAACGGGTAGCTTCATATTAACCTTATCTAGGTTTCTAATCCGTGGCTTTGCCCTAAGCTTACACATTTTCAAACATACATATTAAAATAAAAACTTCTCACATCTACACATCAAGCGTTCCATAAAGTAAGAAAAATTTTACCTTTCACTTGCCTCTACGAGCATATATATATATATATATATATGTATAAACATGGAGATACATCATTATCTATATATTTTCATCTATTCAAGTCCTTTTAAATTTCAGACTTCTCATTCTCTGAATATGTGTAGAATCATTACATATTTTTACTGGCCATAACAAATAGCCTTCACTCTCTATGCATAAATAACATACATACATATCATATGTATTTAGATATATATAATCACAGTATAATTTAATCAATCATGTATATTATACTCAACTGAAGGCTTTCAAGAATAATACAAGAAAGCATAGAAATACATTTTAGTTCATCGTGAAAACATCCAAGACACTTTGTAATGGCTACATTGTCGACTTCTTTCAATTTCAGAAAATGCCAACGAGAGAAATGGAAAAATCAAGTGTAAATCGGCCGCAAATCCACCGAATATTGACTTTCGTGGTTTTACCATTAATGCGACGCGTTGTTGGTGTGCATGCCTACCCTAGACTTCTAGCTTCCAGCTTGCAGAAATCCATAGGTTAAGCGTGTAGGGTGCGGCGAAGAGATATCTTCTTTGTCTCTAAGTTCTAATTTTTTCCTCTATAAGAACTGCCCCAGCGTTCTCAGTTACCACACCACAAAGAGTAATCATCTCTGAGCCTACAACTTCCCAGTATTCCTCTCTTCTCATACTCCTACATAAATTTCTTAATTTTATTATTACTATTTTTGGAGTACCATCCCATAAAAGAAACCACTAGCATTAAAAGCAGAAGGATTACATTGCAAAAAAAAAAACAATTACTCATGCATGAGTAATCTAAAAGCGAGGTGGTCTCGGATTAGGAGGGTTGTACTGTATCATCACCCCTCGACCATTCCTTGGAGCGAGAGACAGAGCAATGTCGCGGAGGGTAGTGTAAATCCCATTCATACAATCAACACTTCTTTGTTGTTGATTGCAGAAGCACTGGGTAGACCAATAGAAGAACCTGTCTATTCTTGAAGTCATTTCTGCATGATTGCGTTTAGTTAACTTCTCCAGGTCTCCTATCATCTTTTTCAGATTTTTCACCTCCTGCTCTAGACAGGCGATTTTGTCCTCCGAGGTATGGCCCGTACTAGTCTCCTCAGCTTCCTCGTTCTTCTTCATTTTCTTCTCCTTATGTTTCTCTAGAGACCCCTCAAAAGGTCTTTTGCCATTGTCTTTGCCCAGACTTAAGTTTAAGTCGAGCTCTTCTCTCTTGGCATCCACTGTGAGATCAATGTACTTCCTTGTGGCTATGAATTCAAAAAGAAAATCTTCCACGTAATTAAATTTTTCACTAAACTTCAAATCAGACATTAAATATTCATATAAATTCTTGGGATATTACATATTATCCAAGTAATATATTAATTTTAAAATTATTTTCTTTATCTTACTACTTATATTATTTGTTACTATTATTTAAGATAATATTATTTATTTTTGTTCTTAATATTATATGTTTTAACACCTTTATACTAAGTGTACGCCACATGTATGAATTTATATTATTTGATTGTATTTTAGTTATATTTGCTCTAGTCTCTTATTGTCACGACCCGTTTTCTGGGCACATGACCGGCACAATGATGAATATCCCATCACTGTAAGCCTTTCGATAAATTCTACCCATGAGTTTAGTCATTATCAAAATAACCATTCTTGAAGAAAATATATCAAATTTTCTTATTTGAAATTCATAGAGATGATTTGCACATAATAATAGATTCTAAAATATATTATTATGCTGACATACAAACCAAATGCCAAACCCCTGATCTAGATGTCCTAGATGATTACAGAGCAACATAATCTACAACAATAGAGGGGCCTACCCGATAGCGGGAGGGTCCAAAGTGATTTACTCTTCTAGCGAATATTCTTCACTGACAACCTGATCTGAACAAAAAGGTTGTACAAACAATGTGAGCTTTTAAACTCAGTGAGCAAATCGACCTCGCAATTAACAACATATTTAAGATCAAACCAAATCACATTTCAAACAATTCAAACAATTCATACAATTCTAAATCAAGTTCCCAGACATTTTTCGGGTCCCGTCCACAATAAGTGGTCGTTGCCCCACGGCCCCTGCCGTATCCTCCCTTATTTCACCCCTGTCCTCAAAGGGACAAATCTGTAGTCTAACCTTATTTCACCCCGTCCTTAAAAGGACTCATATCATATTCAATATCACGTGGCTATAGTGATTTCATTCCACCCTTATTTCATCCTATGGGATCTCATAAACTTTATTTCCGTTTCTATCAAGATCAAACACAACCACATTACACAATCATAGGCAACCATATGCATCTCATTTCAGGAAAAGTTCACAACAGAATCATATTTACACATTTCAATGTATAACATGAATGCATGAATTTCATGTCACATATATGTATAGAGTATACTTTTAATATATACATTAAATAAGCAAACAAGGTAAGGTAGGATCTCTCACCTCGATTCCATACGAGTATCACTTCTCTAAGTCGTTACGGACAAGAGTACACAAATAAATTTCAGTATACCGCTACAGAGATTTTCATGAAAGATTAGAGAAAACAAGTTAGGATTGTTTTCATACATATACTGTTCATACATACGATTACTGTTCATATATACGGTCACTATTCATATATACTGTCACTATTTATATATACAGATAATATTCGTACATACGGTCACTATTCATATGTATGAATACTATTTTTATGTACGGATACTATTTATATGTACGGTTACTATTTATACGTACGGTCACTATTCATACGTACGATCACTATTCATACCAGAAATAGAGAATACAATCTGTAAAAGAGTACACCAGGTAAGTTCCCAGGAAAGAGTGGAGGGTCACACTGGACACACTTAAAAACCAAGTCTTTCCTTAGCCAGAACTTTCCTAGACATGTATTCTTCACAGTTTACATTCTATTTCGGTAATCAGATAATCAAAATAACATATAAACAGCTAAGGACAGTTTTTCTGATGTGGAAGATCAGCCAAAGCCGCAACCACAGAGCATACTTAAGAAAATAACTTCTAAAATTTGAAAGACATAGAAAGGGCATAGTATCCTTACCTAAGCTGAAAAGGAAAGGCCCAAAATCTCAGAGGCCTAGCATTTGAGTAAGAAAAACTTAAGGAGAGAAGAAGAGAAGTTGAAGGTGTGAGTTTAGAAGTGAAATGGAAGAGCCTATTTATAAGAAAAGTCAACGGTACTATTTATCACTATGCACTAATAAAATATTCAATTTACTATTCATGAAAATGACATTTCTAATAAAATAATCCACGTTAATCATTTACGGTTACTGTGCAAATTTCGGAAAAGTCGCATGCGGCTTACTATTGAAAAACTTAAGGGGAAAACTATCATTTCACCTTAAACCTTTAAGTTTCTTTTCAATTCAGTCCTTTCACTTTAGTCCCTGAGGGTATTTTTACACTTAAAACGTTATTTTCTCCCACGAACTTCTTTCTAGTTTTCTCTTATGACCAAACCACATCTAGTACTTGACATTTCGATTGTATAAATGAACAGTACCATATACATAAATAGTATTATACGGGTGAATAGTACCGTATACTGAAATAGTAACAGTAGTTTGTAAACAAATATTTATATTTTATCACGACCCGTTTTCTGGGCACATGACCGGCACAATGATGAATATCCCATCACTGTAAGCCTTTCGATAAATTCTACCCATGAGTTTAGTCATTATCAAAATAACCATTCCTGAAGAAAATATATCAAATTTTCTTATTTGAAATTCATAGAGATGATTTGCACATAATAATAGATTCTAAAATATATTATTATGCTGACATACAAACCAAATGCCAAACCCCTGATCTAGATGTCCTAGATGATTACAGAGCAACATAATCTACAACAATAGAGGGACCTACCCGATAGCGGGAGGGTCCAAAGTGATTTACTCTTCTAGCGAATATTCTTCACTGGCAACCTGATCTGAACAAAAAGGTTGTACAAACAATGTGAGCTTTTAAACTCAGTGAGCAAATCGACCTCGCAATTAACAACATATTTAAGATCAAACCAAATCACATTTCAAACAATTCAAACAATTCATACAATTCTAAATCAAGTTCCCAGACATTTTTCGGGTCCCGTCCACAATAAGTGGTCGTTGCCCCACGGCCCCTGCCGTATCCTCCCTTATTTCACCCCTGTCCTCAAAGGGACAAATCTGTAGTCTAACCTTATTTCACCCCGTCCTTAAAAGGACTCATATCATATTCAATATCACGTGGCTATAGTGATTTCATTCCACCCTTATTTCATCCTATGGGATCTCATAAACTTTATTTCCGTTTCTATCAAGATCAAACACAACCACATTACACAATCATAGGCAACCATATGCATCTCATTTCAGGAAAAGTTCACAACAGAATCATATTTACACATTTCAATGTATAACATGAATGCATGAATTTCATGTCACATATATGTATAGAGTATACTTTTAATATATACATTAAATAAGCAAACAAGGTAAGGTAGGATCTCTCACCTCGATTCCATACGAGTATCACTTCTCTAAGTCGTTACGGACAAGAGTACACAAATAAATTTCAGTATACCGCTACAGAGATTTTCATGAAAGATTAGAGAAAACAAGTTAGGATTGTTTTCATACATATACTGTTCATACATACGATTACTGTTCATATATACGGTCACTATTCATATATACTGTCACTATTTATATATACAGATAATATTCGTACATACGGTCACTATTCATACGTATGAATACTATTTTTATGTACGGATACTATTTATATGTACGGTTACTATTTATACGTACGGTCACTATTCATACGTACGATCACTATTCATACCAGAAATAGAGAATACAATCTGTAAAAGAGTACACCAGGTAAGTTCCCAGGAAAGAGTGGAGGGTCACACTGGACACACTTAAAAACCAAGTCTTTCCTTAGCCAGAACTTTCCTAGACATGTATTCTTCACAGTTTACATTCTATTTCGGTAATCAGATAATCAAAATAACATATAAACAGCTAAGGACAGTTTTTCTGATGTGGAAGATCAGCCAAGGCCGCAACCACAGAGCATACTTAAGAAAATAACTTCTAAAATTTGAAAGACATAGAAAGGGCATAGTATCCTTACCTAAGCTGAAAAGGAAAGGCCCAAAATCTCAGAGGCCTAGCATTTGAGTAAGAAAAACTTAAGGAGAGAAGAAGAGAAGTTGAAGGTATGAGTTTAGAAGTGAAATGGAAGAGCCTATTTATAAGAAAAGTCAACGGTACTATTTATCACTATGCACTAATAAAATATTCAATTTACTATTTATGAAAATGACATTTCTAATAAAATAATCCACGTTAATCATTTACGGTTACTGTGCAAATTTCGGAAAAGTCGCAGGCGGCTTACTATTGAAAAACTTAAGGGGAAAACTATCATTTCACCTTAAACCTTTAAGTTTCTTTTCAATTCAGTCCTTTCACTTTAGTCCCTGAGGATATTTTTACACTTAAAACGTTATTTTCTCCCACGAACTTCTTTCTAGTTTTCTCTTATGACCAAACCACATCTAGTACTTGACATTTCGATTGTATAAATGAACAGTACCATATACATAAATAGTATTATACGGGTGAATAGTACCATATACTGAAATAGTAACAGTAGTTTGTAAACAAATATTTATATTTTATTTTTTATTATACGGGTGAATAGTACCGTATACTGAAATAGTAACAGTAGTTTGTAAACAAATATTTATATTTTATTTTTTATGGGTATTACATTATCACCCCCTTAAGAGAATTCGGTCCCCCGAATTCAAAACTCATCTCAAGACTGAAATAAGTGTGATTACTTCGTCCATATTTCATCCTTTGCATCTCTTTCTTCCAAAACCTCATCACTCCCTTGGTGAGATTTACAAGAACATTATACCATTGACTGTGAACTCTAAACCGCATTATCAATAATTTTCATAGGAATTTTTCCTTTTCTAAACAGCAAGTAATCTCTTCTTCATCAGTTTGATATTCTCCACAATCTTTTGTACCATAAAGTGTCTCATCCTCATAACCTTTACCAAACTCAAACCACCTAATCAGAGACGAACTCTGTCTCTATGTAAAACCTCAAATAGGTGTCTTCTCAACAGTGGCACGTGGTCTTTCCAGTTTATACTGAATATCAGAACACAAGCTACCATACACATAACTTATAACTTTTACGAATACAAGTACCCTACCCGAAGGCATCATTTTGGTCATAGGTAATACTCTTGCCCGAAGGCGATCCTTCTACCTTAAGGCGACACTCTCAGCTGATGGCGTCATATAAAAGGAAAAATCACGTAAAATTATTACATAATTCTCTAGGAAGAACAATCCCAGAAAATGAGTTAAGTAAATAACATACTCCTCATGCATAATTATAAAATAAATATATATAGAAATTCCTCTCACCTCAATGACTCATATAGAGTCGTATCCCTTTAATGCTTAGGGCAAACCCATAGTTCTCTATATATAGGTTTATAAAATACTTATTCAGCATTCCTCCATAGCTCAGAAGTGCAATGAAATATCATTTTAGTAACTCTGCTCAGTCAAAAAGATATTACTATACTATGCTTTAGAATCAAGTATGAAATATAACAAGTCCAATATCTTCTCATTCCTGAAGTTCTTTCAGTAAAATGAATCACTTCAACAAAGAAGATCTAGATACTAACTTAAATTTTATTTCTAGTACATAGATAATTTTAATACGTGAAGCTTACACCAAATGTAGCTTTAGGTACAAACAAAAGAAAAATAAATTAAGGACGAGGAGGCTTTTGAAATGTAAAAGGTGCTCCAGGTCTAGAAGAGGAAGGTGCTTCAGACCTTAAGGAGGAAGCTAATCGTTGTAGCCTAGAAAGGGTTTCTGGAGGAAGCGCCTGAGAAATTTGGCGAAGAGCAGAAGTTACTCCGTTCATACAGTCAATACACCTTGCTTGTTGGTCACGAAAATTTTGAGTTGCAAACATTGAATGTCTATCAACTCGATTAGCTAGTTCCCCGAAACGACGGTTTATCAGTTTCTCTTGGTTTTCAAAGAGACGATTTATTAGTCGCTTCTGGTCCTCTGTCTTATATTCCAGGCTCTCTATCTTATGCTCCAGGTTTTCGATCTTACGCTCTAGGAACGCAAGCTTATTTTCTGAGGATGTTGCAGTGCTGTCCTCCTCCAACTCTATTACATCACTCTTTCTCTTCTTTAGTTCTGGTGACCTGTCTACAGGTCTCTTCCCTTTGTTGTCTCCAAGACTTAGATTTAAATCAAGCTCTACGTTGCCAGTCTCAAAATTCAAGTTGAAAGACTTATTATCGGCCATTGCTCTAGGGATCTCAGAAATAACTTCGAATGAGAAAGGAATGGAGATTGAGAAATAGGTATGTAATGAAAGAAGTAGGTTTGCTTGGTGCGATGAGTAGGGTAACGGGCATACAAGATTTATAGACAACCCGAAGCCCCTGGAGCTAAAGCCACCACAACCTATACGCCGCTCGCTATAAGGTTTACAGATCACATATGTCGCAATGCCAGCAATTAATGTCGGACATGCAGATAAATAGTAAATGCAATTAACATAAGTCAAAGATTTCCTCAAAAAATTTTCGGCTAATCTTGACCTTTCTCAAACTTTTGACTAACTACGCTCTTCAGTCTGAGATTTTCTCCCTCTAACTTGTTTTATCCTGTAATCCCATATCACGATGTCCCTCTATGATCGGGTAGTCTCATATTAGCCTTATCTTATATTCTAATCGGTGTCTTTACTCTAGACTTACACATAATATATATGTAAATATATATATTTAAAAACAAAGTTAACTGCTTACGGTCGCATGCATTAAGCATTATCATGATGTAAGGAAATCACTGCCTTTCATTTGCCCACGAGAGCATTATATGTAAGTATGTGTAACCATGAAGATATATCATCATCTACACATTTCATTCTATCCAAGTCATTTTGATTTCACATCTCTATGAGTATATGTAGGATCATCACATATTCTCCTTGATCGTAGCCTTCACTCAATATGCATGAATAACATACATACATGTAATTACAACATGATTCAATCAATTATGTATATTATACTCAACTGAAGGCTCTTAAGAACAACACAATAAAACGGAGAAATGTATTTCAGTTCATCATAAAAGCATCCAAGGCAATCTTTGATGGCCATGTTATCAACTTCTTTGAATTTCGGAAAATGCCAACGGGAGAAATGGGAAAACCGAGTAAAATCGGCCGCAAATCCACCGAATACTGACTTTCGTGGTTTTGGCATTAATGCGACGCATTGTTGGTGTGCACGCCTACCCTAGACTTCTGGCTTCCAGCTTGCAGAAATCCATAGGTTGATCGTGTAGGGGTGCGGTGAAAAGATATCTTCTTTGTCTCTTAGTCCAAATTTTTTTCTATAAAAACCATCCCAGCGTTCTCAGTTACCACACCACAAAGAGTAATAATCTCCGAGCCTACAATCCCCCAGTATTCCTCTCGCCTCATACTCTTACGAAAATTTCTAAATTTTTCTAAATCATGGCCTCAAGGAAGTACATTGATCTCACAGTAGAGGCTAAGGAAGAAGAGCTCGACTTAAACTTAAGTCTGGGCAAAGACAAGGGCAAAAGACCTTTTGAGGGGTCTCCAGAGAAGCAGAAGGAGAAGAAAATGAAGAAGATTGAGGAAGCTGATGAGACTAGCACGGGCCATACCTCGGAGGACAAAATCGCCTGTCTAGAGCAGGAGGTGAAAAATCTGAAAAAGATGATAGGAGACCTGGAGAAGTTAACTAAACGCAATCATGCAGAAATGACTTCAAGAATAGACAGGTTCTTCTATTGGTCTACCCAGTGCTTCTGCAATCAACAACAAAGAAGTGTTGATTGTATGAATGGGATTTACACTACCCTCCGCGACATTGCTATGTCCCTTGCTCCAAGGAATGGTCGAGGGGTGATGATACAATACAACCCTCCTAATCCAAGACCACCTCGCTTTTAGATTACTCATACATGAGTAAACTTCTCTTTTTTTTTTTTTTTGCAATGTAATCCTTCAGTTTTTTTTTTAATGCAAGTAGTTTCTTTTATTGGCTAGTACCCTAAAATAATATAGCTACACAAAATCAATCATGAATTTAGCTTATAAAATCCACCATATAAAATTTGATCCGACAGCAACGGAATCAAAACAAGTAACAACTTTTCCTTGACTAAGTTCAAAAGTGTAGCCACATCTGTCTAAAACTAAAACTGAGAACATACTTCCTAAGAAGAGATAAGTCTCGGAGGGAAAGGAAATGAAAACATCCTACAGGACCTTCAGTAGAGCCGTCTCTCTATAGTTGTGCCCGGGTTCACAACGATAGAGGAGGTCCTACTAAGGTTACCTTGCTCTGTAATCACTAGGAGACCTAACAACCATTGCTTCTGATACCAACTTTGTCACGACCCGTTTTCTGGGCACATGACCGGCACAATGATGAATATCCCATCACTGTAAGCCTTTCGATAAATTCTACCCATGAGTTTAGTCATTATCAAAATAACCATTCTTGAAGAAAATATATCAAATTTTCTTATTTGAAATTCATAGAGATGATTTGCACATAATAATAGATTCTAAAATATATTATTATGCTGACATACAAACCAAATGCCAAACCCCTGATCTAGATGTCCTAGATGATTACAGAGCAACATAATCTACAACAATAGAGGGGCCTACCCGATAGCGGGAGGGTCCAAAGTGATTTACTCTTCTAGCGAATATTCTTCACTGACAACCTGATCTGAACAAAAAGGTTGTACAAACAATGTGAGCTTTTAAACTCAGTGAGCAAATCGACCTCGCAATTAACAACATATTTAAGATCAAACCAAATCACATTTCAAACAATTCAAACAATTCATACAATTCTAAATCAAGTTCCCAGACATTTTTCGGGTCCCGTCCACAATAAGTGGTCGTTGCCCCACGGCCCCTGCCGTATCCTCCCTTATTTCACCCCTGTCCTCAAAGGGACAAATCTGTAGTCTAACCTTATTTCACCCCGTCCTTAAAAGGACTCATATCATATTCAATATCACGTGGCTATAGTGATTTCATTCCACCCTTATTTCATCCTATGGGATCTCATAAACTTTATTTCCGTTTCTATCAAGATCAAACACAACCACATTACACAATCATAGGCAACCATATGCATCTCATTTCAGGAAAAGTTCACAACAGAATCATATTTACACATTTCAATGTATAACATGAATGCATGAATTTCATGTCACATATATGTATAGAGTATACTTTTAATATATACATTAAATAAGCAAACAAGGTAAGGTAGGATCTCTCACCTCGATTCCATACGAGTATCACTTCTCTAAGTCGTTACGGACAAGAGTACACAAATAAATTTCAGTATACCGCTACAGAGATTTTCATGAAAGATTAGAGAAAACAAGTTAGGATTGTTTTCATACATATACTGTTCATACATACGATTACTGTTCATATATACGGTCACTATTCATATATACTGTCACTATTTATATATACAGATAATATTCGTACATACGGTCACTATTCATACGTATGAATACTATTTTTTATGTACGGATACTATTTATATGTACGGTTACTATTTATACGTACGGTCACTATTCATACGTACGATCACTATTCATACCAGAAATAGAGAATACAATCTGTAAAAGAGTACACCAGGTAAGTTCCCAGGAAAGAGTGGAGGGTCACACTGGACACACTTAAAAACCAAGTCTTTCCTTAGCCAGAACTTTCCTAGACATGTATTCTTCACAGTTTACATTCTATTTCGGTAATCAGATAATCAAAATAACATATAAACAGCTAAGGACAGTTTTTCTGATGTGGAAGATCAGCCAAGGCCGCAACCACAGAGCATACTTAAGAAAATAACTTCTAAAATTTGAAAGACATAGAAAGGGCATAGTATCCTTACCTAAGCTGAAAAGGAAAGGCCCAAAATCTCAGAGGCCTAGCATTTGAGTAAGAAAAACTTAAGGAGAGAAGAAGAGAAGTTGAAGGTGTGAGTTTAGAAGTGAAATGGAAGAGCCTATTTATAAGAAAAGTCAACGGTACTATTTATCACTATGCACTAATAAAATATTCAATTTACTATTCATGAAAATGACATTTCTAATAAAATAATCCACGTTAATCATTTACGGTTACTGTGCAAATTTCGGAAAAGTCGCATGCGGCTTACTATTGAAAAACTTAAGGGGAAAACTATCATTTCACCTTAAACCTTTAAGTTTCTTTTCAATTCAGTCCTTTCACTTTAGTCCCTGAGGGTATTTTTACACTTAAAACGTTATTTTCTCCCACGAACTTCTTTCTAGTTTTCTCTTATGACCAAACCACATCTAGTACTTGACATTTCGATTGTATAAATGAACAGTACCATATACATAAATAGTATTATACGGGTGAATAGTACCGTATACTGAAATAGTAACAGTAGTTTGTAAACAAATATTTATATTTTATTTTTTATGGGTATTACACTTATTTTTTAGTCATTCCTATAATGATTAAATTATTGATTAAATTGTCTATTTAAAGAAGTTTAATATAATTTAATTATTCTTTTTTCTTTTAATTTATAATTATTTTATTTATTTAATATGTTTTACTTATACTATTATTTATTTATTGTAGCTTATCTCTTATCTTACAATTCATATTAATTTATTATTTCTTATTTACCTAGATATTAAATTTTATTTACTTAATAAGTTTTACTTATCCTATTATTACTTACTATGTAAATTTTATTTATTATAATTTAATTAAAACAAAAAATATAAAAAAAAATATATAATAGTTTAATAATTTAATACATTTTATTTTAAATATAATATATATAAAAATATAATATATATATATATATATATATATATATATATATATATATATATATATATATATATATATATATCTGTGTGTGTGTGTGTGTGTGTGAAGGAATTTGACCAATCTTTAGTCGAATTCCTTCATATGTTAAAAAAAAATTATGAAATTTAAATAAAATTCGATCAAGTATTGATTAAATTTCATGCTTTTACATAGAATTCAACTAATACTTGGTCGAATTTATTTTATATATTTATTGAATTTGATCAAGTATTAATCGAATTAAGTAAAAAATTAGTATATTGAGAAATAATTTTGAATAGTAAATATGTTGAGAAGTTTTTTTGAAAAAGTTAGTATCGCAGAAAATTCACCCTTGTCGCAATGCATCTTTTGTATAAGAACCATCAATAAAACCTATCATGCTCTTCAAGGCCATGATCTAGAGAGCATAATTCTCAGAATTGATTAATTGAATATAGATTATGTTGGTTCTTGGAGTATCTGAGGTTTGAAGATATAGGGGGTGATAGATGTCAATAGTGACTGCTATTGATGCCTCAACGTGCTTGGTAGAAGCAATCTCCATCAATAACCAGAAAGACAAGAAGGACAAAAGTAGCAAGAAAGCAAGAAGGCCAAAAGAACTCTAAGATAAAAGAATGTTCTTTTCAAGCTCTAATACTATGAGTGTGTTTGGTAAAAATAACTTATAAGTTAGTTAAAAATTTATAAGCTAATTTTTAATTGATAGCTGATAGCTAATAGTTGAAAGTTGAAAACTTATAAACTAACTTATTGAATTAAAAATATTTGATAAAAGTAGCTGTTTAAATAGTTAAAAAATATAAAATGACATATATTTTATAATTCTAAAATAATACAAATAAACATAATTTTTTGTTTTTAATTAAATTAATTTAAATTATTATATATATAAAATTATATATATATATATATATATATTTATTTATATGTGTATATATATATATATATATATATATATATGTATATGAGATAGGAATATAATGGATATTTTAATAAAATAACAAGAATAAAAATGAAATAAAAGTACAAAAGTTATAAGTTACTCAAAGTCAGAATAAGTTATAAGTTACTAAAATAAGTTCGTTTATCAAACACTTCTAACAAACTTATAACCTAGTCAAATAAACTATAAGCTAATTGAAAATGCGCAGCCAAATACAGCCTATGTAAACTAAAGGCACAGCGGAAAGAAAAGAGAGAAAGATCAATTTTCATTAACCTGAATAATGCTCAAGGATTACAAGGAAATAAAAGCCTGCTATATATAAATTATCAAGAAAGAAGATAAAACAGACGAAACTAAAAAACAACTAACTAACAGAACTCTAACTATCAACTCCCATTCCAACACTTTCTTATCACATCATCAGTCGCAGAATCACAATGAAACATAAATCTTCAATAAAAAAAATCCAGGATAAAAAAGATATATACAAAGCCTTACAAATAAACATTAATCAAATAATAATCTTCATCACATAAAAACAAAATCCCAGAATTTAATTTTCTTATAAAAGCATTCATGCCTATTAATTATTTAGATTAATTATCAATATTCGAAAACTTATTAAATTTTAACTAAAGTGATTCAAATTGAACCGGGTCACAAAGATATCAGACTACCTGATACTGATTTTTTTTTATTTATAAAACTTAAATATAAGACTTTCGTTTTCAAAGTACCAAATTACTTAAAGCAATCGACATTGGTTTAGTAACTTTATTTGGTATTCCAATACGACATCAGAAGTGGGGATCAATTATCGGAATTTGTATTGAGAGGCACAGGTAAATATCGACACAAGGGGCAAGTAGCCTTCAGCTTGAGCCACCCATCAATGCAATTGGCATGAAAATAGTGATTACAGTGAGGAATGGTTCTAAGTGTCTGCATGGGCTCATACTCACACAGACATATGGAACAAATGTTGTCACTAGGGTTAGGCAATCGTCCACTATGACCAACCTGGATTTTCGGATACAGTTCGATGGTTAACCCACCGAGCCTCGTTCTCATGTCACGTGACTGCCCCGTGCTTGTTTCTAAATCTGTGTTCGTCGTCTGTCTTCTTCGAGAGCTTAGAAAACGTGCAAGCAAAACCACAACAAGGCATATTGCTCCACCTATTCCCACTCCTAACAATTTCGACGTTCTATCAACTTTTCCATCTGTGTAAAATGAATTATTTCGATGATTAGCATTCAAGCATAACTGGAGTAAATTACACCAATTTTTTAAAACAATATTATTGTATTAAACATTTTTTTTCAAAAATCGTATAAATTTTTTATTATTTAAATTATATTTATGTTAGAGTATGAAATTACTTAAATACGTTCATTATTATATTAAGAAAAAAATTATAGTTTTATATTAGAATTGATGTCACAATTATGTATTATTTTGGCTTAATATTCTGATAAGCATGAAATTGATATCAATAAAACAAATAGAAATAAAAAAAGCGCAATTTTTGAAAAGAAGAGAGAACAGGAATGCTTGTCATATCTACGAACAAATATAAATTACTGTTTTAGTATTTAAAAAATTACAGTTACTTCAATTTTATGTTTAAAAGTTAAGTGTTTCAATTTAGTTCTTCAAATATTATATTTATTTTAATTTAATATATTTTTCATTACTAAATAATAAAATTTACTGTTGCTAAATATTAAATCTTGTGTTGTCAATTGTCATCACACCAACAAACATATAAACTAAATTGAGACACATATAACTCTTAAGAATTAAATTTATATGCTTGTATTTTAAAAACTAAATGATTCAACTATATTCTTTTCAATATCAAATTAACAATTAACTCTACATTTTATACAAAAAGAATAATTTCATTACAGTAAAGTAAATACTAAAAAAACTTGTAATATATATATATATATATATATATATATAATTAAGAAGAGGGTGTGCTTTGTGGCAGCATACCTAAGTCTGGAAAATTATATTTAACGTTACTGTTTGGAGTTCCTTGATCAGGATTGGAGTCCGATGAGATTACAATTTTGGAAGTTTCAGGATACACGCAGTTTGGTGCTTTCCATTGCAATTGGATGTCAGAGTAAAGGAACGACCATAGTTGCTCACGTCTGAAATTATCAACTGGAACCCAAGCTGAAGAAATCACCCTGCACCCTTGTATCGGCGAGTTCGTATCAAACGGAGGATCCGACAAAACAGCCACCACCGAATAACTCTGGTGGTCAGAGCTCAGACAGCGTATTGCGTGAACGAATGGGAAGTACGAGTCTGTCACGTTGGTGGTGCAGTTGAGGAAGTCGACGTTTACAAAATCATAGTAATGGTTGCTCCATCGGAAAAGCGAACCTCGGAGGTCTATGTCACGCAGGAAGCGCGTGGGCAGGCAATCGCGTGGATCGTTAATCCAAACCCTTTGCTGGTCCACGGAGATTCTTTTGACAACGAAATCTCCGGCGTTTGGGAGAGTGAGTAATGTTTGGTTGAGGTTGTCGCAGAAAAAGGCGAAACCTGGGCAGTAACGTGTTTTGCATGCTTGGGTACTGCTTTGTATGAGAGCGAGAAACAGTAGGAGTGAGAATACGAAGGAAAAAGAGAAGCTAGCCATTAGAGATCGATGATCAGTGTGACTTTTTGAGACACTTACTGAAATTTAACACGGGAGGAATGTTTTCTTTCTATTCTCAATTCTGCTGTAATGAATATTGTGTTACTCGTCCAACGCATCTTGTTGTCTATCAAAATTTGGATTACTTATGTACGAAATTCGTTTATCATTCACAAGAAGAACTTCCCGTTTAGAATCTTTAGATAATTTCAATTGGTCTTCGATTATGGAGATGTTTCCAAAGAACACCCCCCCCCTCCCCCGGCCCCTCAAAAAATAAAAAAACTTATGTATAAAGACAATCTAATCAAAAAATAAAAATAATGTGTTTTGGTCATTCAATTTTAGAAGATTGTCCTGTAGATTTATGATAGAAAAGCTGAGTTATTTATTTATTTATTTTTTCCTTTCTTCGTCTTATCCTTTTGAGAACTTAATTATTAACATTTCAACTGTTATCGTTTTTTTGACGCCCTAATGGACGAACAGGCAAAGCATGGAGCTCCAATTCTATTATTTTTCAAATTAACAATTACACGGTTTGTGATTATGATGCCTTCTTTTTAAGTGCTATTACTGGAAAGCATATTTAATCACGAAACATGATTAGTCCTCTCTAATAATTAAGAAAAGGACATTGGTTACAGTAGTACTTGTGCATACCCCGAGTCTTCAAAGATTCCCTCGGTTTATTTTTATTTGAAAAACGGTTAATAAGTATGATTGTAATGACTATATATATGTGTGTTTTCTACTTTTCTCTATTTTAGATGTGATCATAATGAATTGATCCAAATAAAACAAATGAGCAGTTTTGTTGTTTTATTCTGTATATCACAGACTAAAATGGCACGATCCTACGCAATAGCCAGCATGTACACATACATTCACATATATGTATATACATATAAACATAATCACGAAGAATCTGCCGGGGCTGGTAAAGGCAAAACATTAGACGGAGCCAAAGAGGGTGGGCTAGGTAACTTGCGACACAAGGGGCACGTGGCATTCATCTTGAGCCAGCCATCGATGCACGTGGCGTGAAAATAGTGGTTGCAATCTGGTATGGTCCTTAGCTCGTCCTTGGGCTGGTACTCACTCAGACATATAGAGCAAACGTTGTCGTTTGGGTTGGGCAATCGTCCACTTTCACCCAGCTGCGTCTTCGGGTATTTCTCTATGGTTGCACCATCAAGCCCCATCACTAGAACCGTAGGATGTGGAATGATTGAGGTGGAAAACTCTGTGTTTGCTAGACGACGACGTCGTTCGTCCTGCGCCTTCATCTTGCCCCAGAAGATACATGCAAAAATCACCGCACCTAGAAATGAAGGGATGCCAAGCCCCAGAGCCACACCATACTTGGCTCTCCTCGAAAGACCTTCATCTCGCTCAAAAAATATAAATTAATAATAATAGTAATGATAACAACTATATGCATTATAAGTCACTTTGAATTATTCAAAATCCCAGTGCATATAGTATACACTTTACTGTGCGAGCACTGAAAATCGAGAAATCCAGATGAAACGTGTACGTAACAATCACTTGCAGCCGTATGAAACAAATAGAGTAAATCAAATTTCCTTCTTACTATTACTTGGAACTGTTGAAATATTTTTTTCTACTTTTAAAATATATCCTCTCCTCTTCTGTAATTATTAAAATATTATAATTTAGTCTAATTTTATATTTTTTGTCTAAAAAAATTATTATAGCATAGTTTTTTAATGATCGGCAGTCTAACACCACATATATTTGTTTTACCAAAATATGTTCTTTATTGTTAATCTAAAATAAAATGTGCTTGTAAAAAAGGCACCCACTTAGGTTGATGGATGGTATTATAGTAAGAAAAAAGAATGTGATATTATGTTTTCTATTAAAAAATGAATTATAACAAAATTTGAACAGAATGTAAAATTAAATTAAAGTATAAAATTTCATAATTATAATATTTGATAAAGAAAATGAAGTGACATGTAATTTCGAATATTTATATTAAAAAAAAAAGCAGAGGGTTATTTACTGAAAGAAATAATGACGATTAAAAAAGGTTAAGACTAGATGACAAAACTGTGTAATTACCACACAACTGTGGCGTTGATGATATTGGCAGAACATACCTTGAGATTGGTTTGAATCAGAATCAGAACCACCGTAACAAGCAACGTAGGGGGCAGAATTCCCAAAGGCAAACCCACACCGTCCTCCTTGTGCTTCACAGTCCCCACAATTGGGGTTGTCCCACTGCAACTGTATATCAGCTTCGTAATCCATCCAAAACGACCCAGAAGCAACGGGAATCTTAGCATAGGAAATGACCTCGCACGACGAAGTCCCCGACATGGGGAATTGAGAATTAGCTATCACTGCGTACACCGAATGGTTGGTGTCGTTGCTGGAGCCAAGGCAGCTTATGGGGGGCAGAGTAAACGGAAACGTCGACGTGACATTAGAAGGGCAGTTAAGGAATTTGTAATCGACCAAGTTATAAGAGTCGCCGAACTGGAACGGAGAACCGTTGAGAGTGAGGTTAGCGCGGAGGCGCCGTGGGAGGCAGCCGTCGGGGTCGTTGATCCACAATCGTTGGTTCTCTAAGGAGATTCTGGTCACGACGAAGTCGCCGGAGTACTGAAGAGAGAGCAAGGTTTGGTTTTTATTGTTGCAGGAGAGTTCGAAGCCAGGGTAGCCGCAGAAGGGTCGCTGATTCGATTCCGTTAATTGGAAAGGGAAGTCAATGGAGAGTCCGCCGCAGGATGTGGTGGAACATAATTGAGCTGTTGTTCTCGTCACACAGAGTAACGCAACGAGGATGAGGCTCAACGAGAGGAAGAAAACACAAAAACCCATGTTTGTTGAGACACAAACAGTATGTGTGGATTGTATGTGTTGGACATTTGGATTTACATATGCACCATTCCCTTGGTTGCTTCTTCTAGGTGATCAACGGACTGATGGGTGTACCTACCTACCCTGATCTCTGCACCCTGTGTACTTTCAAAGTCCAAACTCTCCTACCCTTTCTGATAAAGCCCTTTGTATTTATTTAATGAATACAAAATGTGAACGTAAACAGTGGCGGAGCCACTTACAGGGGTGCAACTAATTTAGAGAAGTTTATATAAATTTTTTTTTTAATTTGTCCCCCTCTTTATTTTTTTTTGAACTCTCTTAATATTTTTTTAAACCAATTCAGTGACTCACTCCCTCTCTACTATTCACAGTCACAAGACTCTTACTTCCCAGAGTCACAAAATATTTTTTTGATGATAGTTAATTTCTCATTCCATTATTAGGGACCTCTTTGTAAAAGTTTAAAATTTACATTTTTTGTACATATGTCTAATTCTATTAAATTGGTTAATTGATTATGTAATTATGATTATGTGTAACATATTTGTGAAGTCAATTTTATGAAATTTTTTCTTGATGATGGTTAATTTATCATTTCATTGTTAGGGACCTCTTTGTAAAAGTTTGAAATTTGAGGTTTTTGTATATATGTCTAATTCTATCAAATTGATTGATTGATTGTATAATTAGGATCATGAGTAATATATTTGTGCAGTCAATTTTATGAAATTTTTTCTTGATAATAGTTAATTTATCATTCCATTATTAGGGACCTCTTTGTAAAAGCTAATTTATGATTTTTGTACATAGGTCTAATTCTATCAAATTAGTTGATTTATTATACAATTATGATCATGAGTAATATATTTATGAAGTCAATTTCATGAAATTTTTTTTTGACGATGATTAATTTATCATTACAGTATTAGGGATCTCTTTGTAAAAGTTTGAAATTTGTGGTTTTTGTATATAGGTAATTCAATCAAATTAATTGATTGATTATGCAATTAGGATTTAGAAGAAAAATAATTTTTTTGTAATAGAAATATTTTTTAAGAAGAAATTACCATCAAATAAATAATAAATTAAAATTAATTTAGAAGAGTTACTATCAGATTCAGAAAAGCAAATGCAAATTTTACTCCCCCTGACTAAGGGGTCTTGGATACGCCACTGAACGTAAAACTATTAACTTGATATGTAATTACTAATTTCCACGGTCAAACATTGATTTTTTAAAAAAACAATTATGATGTTAACATATAGAGTAAGTTATACTTTTCTTTTTTACAAAAGTTTTCAAAATTACATTATTATTTTCTCTACTTTTAAATATATATATACAATTTTCTTCCCTGTAATTATAAAACTGTTATACTTTCTAAGGTTCGAAACATTTTTTTTATTGTTCGATAACCCAATATTATATATTTCTTTATTATTAAAACATAATTTATTAGTTATATATTTGGTACTTTTTTTTCAAGAAAATAAAATATTTGTGAAATTTTATTTTGAATTAATAACAATGATGTAAAGTTTTATATTTTTAGATAAATAAAATATATTTTAAAATATGTGATATTAAGCTACCAAACATCAAAAGACATATTATATTAGACTTCTTTAAATAAAAAAAATATAATTAGAGTAAAGTATAATATTATATTTTATAATTATAAAAAAAATATAATTTGAGAATTTAAAGCGCACATTACGTATACCTGACGTGCAGAAGCTAAAACAGAAATGAAATCATAAGACTTTCTAGAAGCTGTGTCTCACAGTAGGGCAAATAAAGCCGGGGGTCGTTGATTGTATGGTTCTACAATGAAAAGTCGTTATTATTATTATTTTTTGGACAAATTCTTTACTATTATTTATGTAGAATCTTTGGCTACTTCCATCCCGCCAAACACTTCTAAACCGGACTGAGCCAGATCAAGTCACGTAACACAAAATAGTATATTTCTCTATATATTACCTTTATCATTTGGGTGATGCTACCAGATGACCTCTCTAGGAGGTCGATTTTCTTCACACACATTTGATCATTGCTTTTTGTGCTTGTTATTTTTTTTCATTCCCACACAAAACTTGAAAAATTTTTTGGGATCACGTACTCGATCGACCTCTAAGGAGGTCGGCCACCATCTATCAAAGTCCTTACCATTAACGCCAATAACAAGACATGTTGCAGATTCTGTTTAATTATTAGTGCAGACATACGGACTTTTTGACGGCCTGAGGTTAAATGGGCTTAAACAAGTTGATTTGTTTAGGTCTAAGTTTTTTTTATTGAGGTTAAGATTAGTTATCTTGTTTTATGGATCATTTTTTTCAAAAAATTAATTTTTTAAAAAATTATAAAAAATTTTTATATTTAAATTTATTTTATTTATTGAATAGAAAGTTATAAAATATAAAAATATAATAAAATAAAATTATTTATATTAAATAATATATTTTTTATAAAAATTTTTTTTTAAAAAAAAATCATTCTACGGGTTAAATAAGCATACTTTTTTAAGTTCAATAACACCTATTTATAAACGGTTCTAAATTAACTTGTAAGTCACGAACCAAATTTATAGTACTGTATATTAATTATTTAAGGCTTGACTCGTCAATATATTTGCTTCATATATGATGCCAATATTGCAAGCCTGAATTTATATAAAGCTATAATTCGTGTCTATTTCATCTCTGTTTCTGTTATCGTTACTGGTTTGTTTTCTATTAACCCCACCACCGCGCTCTATATAGATATATTCATGTCAATACCGTCTTTAGCACGGAATATATATTTGGTCTTATTAGAATAGAAGAATAATTGTGATTTGTTTATCTCACTAGACAATGACATGCGAAGAACAATTCAATGTTAGTGTGCATCAGTGAAGTTGATCGAGAGGCCCAGATGGTTTGTTTAGAAGCGTTGAATTTTATATTCTAATTGAAAATAAATAATAGTCGTCCCTTTTAATGAGCCAATATTATTAAATTAACAATGTGCCACGGTTTTCAAGTTTAATTATGAACACCAAATTTGTGTTAATAGTTATTGAATATTGAATGTTGAAATGCATAATTTATTGTCCAACCTTTCTACCTAGATTCTAAGTGGTTGTGAGAACACAAAAAGTTCAAGAAAAATCAAAATTCTTTTAACTACTCAACCTTCTATTGAATCGCCTGACTATATAAATATACAAGATTTTTTTTTGCGTTTCGTATAATTATTTTAATATTTTTAAATTTGGTTAAGTTAGTAAAATTAATTTTTTAAAAATTATTTAATTGTCATCCTCTAATTTTTATTTGTCTTGATTACACATTTTCTTTTTATATATCATTAGTATAAAATAAATTAATCTAATTCCTCTATTTTGAATTAGATTAAATCATTAAACTAATACTTTTCGTTGATTAAAACAAATTCAATGATTACAAAATAAATTTTAAACTAAACATGTATTAATATTATCATATATCTATCTTCTATTAAAGTTAATATTTTCATTGTACATTCAAATTTATTTATTAATATGATTACATAACATTTATTGACAAAAACAAAAGATTAGTAATCCAAATTGTTATTAGAAACAAAATTACCAAAATTTAAAAAATGTTTACACTAACAATAACTTAGGAGGGCAACATTCTATAACAGTACCTTGAATAATATCATCAAGGGCAGATCTTTAAAAAAATTCTTAAATTACTTTCTTAAAAAATATTTACCAATTTAATTTTTTTTATAAACTAAATATAGCCCCTCAAAAATGTTTAAGTCCACTTCTACTACTACAAATCTAACCCAAAGTGTAATAGCCCACTTGCCACTTAGCCTACTTTTCAATATTAGTTATATGAATTAAAAGGAAAACAAAACTAATGTTTTTTACTTTACTAATTTCGTAAACCATAAGTTACTCTCTTTCCTTGCTTTTGTCTCTTTATCTTCTTCTTTCCTTGTCTCTTTATCTTCTTTCCCATTCTCTTTTTTGCTTGTGTCTTTCACGGTTTCACCCCTAAGATAATCAACCAAAATATGGCAAAAGGTAAAAAAATTCATTTATTATTCACTGCTCAGCATAAACAAGAATTTTATTTTAGTTTATATCGTGAAGTAACAAAATGGTGAAGAGTAAGAAAATTGATGCATTTTTTAAGAGGAAAGTAGCATAGCATCTTCTTTTCCATTATAAGTTTTACTTTTGATTTTATTATTGATGATTTCAAGTCACCATAAGAGAGGAGAGCAGCACTTTAAGTGAAAGTAATTTCTAGTTATTTCATTTATCATTATATTTAATTAATTGTTGTCACATTTTTAAAATTTTAATACATTAATATGTTATACAGTGATTTATCTTTTTCAATTCGTGATATCTTTTTGTGTTTTTACAATTGAAATGACATTTACAATAAATTAAAGTTAGTATGTATTTTATCTTATGTAATACAATTGTTTGTCTTTGTGAAGAATGAATATTATAAAAAATATATATCATTATAATTTTTTTCTATTGATTACTATGTATCTCTTTGCCTCCTCAATAATTTTGTTCAAGATCGCCACTCGGTACTATTCAACAAAAATCCAATGAGTCAAAATAATAGGAAGTAATAGAAACTTAGGAGAAAAAAAAAAACTACATTCATGTAGGAGTAGCACTCTTTCCTTTGTTCCTCTGAAATATCCTCATGTAAAATTTCAACTTCTTGTCCTCCAATAAATAACTTTCTTTGTATCTTGTAAGATCTTTTAATTTTGGACATTCTTTTTATTAAAATGGCGCATAAATATTATATTAAACTATTTAATTAATAAAAAATATTATAAGGAAAAATGTATTTTACCTCTATAAAATTTAAAACTAAGTAAAAGACATTTATAAACCTTTATATTATGTCAAAAATCACTTGTCAGTTAGTTAACTAACGGTTAATGCTGACATGGACACTAAAGTGTCACGTCAGCAGATAATTCATATGCCAAATCAACCCGCTTCTACTATAATGTAGGATTTTAACTTGAGCTTGGATAGAAGAATAAAGAACTCTCCATCATCTAGCTACTAATGCACATTCAATATATATTTGCAAAATTTAATATATATAAAAACATCTGTTATTGTATTTAAAATTCAAAATAATATACACCAATTATTATATTTTATAAAACAATAACAACTCTTATTATAAGAAAATATGTTATTATTTTACATAACTCATTTTAAATTATATAAAAATTTAAAAAATTTAATAACAAATTTTATAATATAAATTTTATTTTTATTAAGTAAAATAATTATAAAAATATAATGTGCATATTAAAATTATTTTTTAATACAAGATTTGATATTATAATTCTTAGTAATAATTAAATTTTATAATATCAAATATTATATTAAATTTTATATTATAATGTCAAATAATTTTAAATTATATTAAAAATTAATTATTATTATTAAAAAATATAAATTTCAAATCTTATATGAAAAAATAATTTTAATATGCATAGTATATTTTTCTAATTATTTTTAATATAAATTTTATTTTTATTAAGTATAAATAATAATTAAATTTATATTGTAAGATTTATTATTAAAAATTTTAAATTTTTATATAATTAAAATGAGTTATGTAAAATAATAACATATTTTCTTATTATAAGATTTGGTATTGTTTTGTAAGATATAATAATTAATGTATATTGTTTTGAATTTTGAATACAATAACATAGGTTCCTATATATATATATATATATTAAATTTTACAAATATATGTTGAATGTGCATTAATAGCTAGATGGTGGAAAACTCTTCCTCTTAACTATTGGATGAGATTATCTAGCAGTCTAAATTAATTTTACGTTTTTTTTTTAAATTACATGATTAATTTTAAAAAAATACAAGATTGGAATTATTAAAAATTAAAAATTTATTTTTTAAAAAATTATTTATTTTTTAACAAAAAAACACAAAAATTAATTTGAACCATTAGATGATCTTATCTAATGGTCTAAATTAGTCCTGGACGAAACCATGTCCGCTATATAGCTAGGACTTTACGGAACTGGCTCAACTCCAATTCAAATTTTCTTTCTTTTTTTTTAATTTTTTTACTGCTTTTTCTTCTCTTTTTTTTTTAAATTTCAAAAAAAAATTACAATTATTTTATCATTATATGTTTATTATTATAATTACAATCAATTTTGTAATTTTTATCTTTTTATCATTATTTGGTTGTAAACACAATAATAAACATAGAATAATAAAATAATAAAATTACAAGATAGTCGTAAGTACAATAATAAATATAAAATGATAAAATAATTATAATTCTTTTTTTGTAAATTAAAAAAAAAGTAAAAAAATGAGGAAGGGATATGGGCATTGAAGGTGATCTTGATCCGAACTTTAGAACCTGTTTGGTTTGGGCATTTCTTGTTTTTATTTTTACTGAAAACAGAAAATGGACTTAAAAATACGTTTGGTTGAGTTAACTGAAAACGTTTTCTTAAAAACATTTCTTAAAATATGCCTAAATCTGAAAACACCAAAAAAATATTTTCAATGTTTCAAAAAATATATTTTAAAAAATAAAAAACAGAAAATATTATCATAATCAAATTAAAATTTTTGCTTCAAATTCGTACTGCAGTGTGGAAAGAATGAGAAATTTTTTTTATTTCAATAAGAAAAAGTAGAAAGATAGTAAAAATTTTACTTTTAATATAATAACCAGTGATTGCCAAACCGGACCGGACCGGCCGGTCGGACCGGTCCGACCGGGAACCGGAGGGGTCACCGGTCCGGTTTGGCTATTAGACCGATCGGTGGTTCGACCGGTCCTGAACCGGCCGAACCGGTACTGAACCGGCCGAACCGGCCAAAACCGGCCGGTCTGAAGGTTGAACCGGTTTAATCTTTTTTTTTTTGTGGGCAAATTTTTTTTTTATTTTACATGGAGGGGGGAAAAATGTAGAGGGGAAAAAAATGTAGAGGGGAAGTGAACAAAAAAACACATGATAACCCTAATTAATTTTGCAATTGTCAAATATGCCTCCACTTAAATAAACAAATAAAAAAGAAAATCGAAGAATGAGAGAAAACAAAAAAAAAACAAAAACTAGTCGAGTCCACTTTATCACACGCGCATGGGGGGTAGATTGGACAATTTGCACTACATTAATCTGAAATTGTGAGCGCGTAAACCCACCACTTCCTTTAGCCTCTTATAAGCCCATTAACATATATTAGTATATAAAGTTTTTTTCCTTCCTTGTTCTAAGCAATGTGTGACTTACTCACTATTTTACAAGGTTATTTTACTTAGTTTGAAATTGTGAATATTATGAGTTGTGATGAATTATCAATTTATGGATTAATTTTCTTATTTCCCTCACTTATTGTTATGAATTATCAATTATATTAAGTATTTTAATATTTTAAATTATATATATTTTTAATATTTTAAATTATATATATTTTTAATATTTTTTAATTATCACCGGTTCGACCACGGTTCGACCACGGTCCGACCACTGAACCTTGAACCAGTGACTCCACCGATTCAATAATCGGTCCGGTTTTGAAAACATTGATAATTAACTAAACAAATGCTTTTTTTCCTGTGATTGAAAAAAAAAAGGGGTCATCTGATAAAGATTATTTTGATTAATGTGCAAACTATTTTTTAAACTTGAAAGCAACAACTTGGCGAATAGCCGAATAGGGCTTACGTGCCCTCGAAAGGCAGAAGTATTTTTAATGTGCCAAATCTAATCCTTGATCTATTAATCAAATATTCAAATATGAGAAAATGATATCCTACCAAACATCTGCCCTCCAAACAAAAGACTAGACTATAAAATTATAAAAAAGAATAAATGTGTCTTTAGATTAAAGTTGGAAAAATATAACATTGAATTAATTTAATTTTCAAACTTAATTTTAGTTAAAAATAAATCAAAATTATTTCTGACAAACAATGGTCTACAAATAAAAATATGGTTTGAAAAATAAAATAAATGCCAAACTAAATTGTTTTTAAATTCAAAATTACATTTGAAAATCTAAATAAATTTTAATTAGTCAAAACGGCAAATCAAATACACTCTAAGTACGATGAAATAATTAAGCACTTGTTTGAAAATGCCTTGGCATGGCTCAAAATCACATTTGTGTTCTCAAACCAGATTTTGTAGCTTAAATTTCATGTTTGGACATGCGGTAGATGAAAAAAGAAAAATCATGTTTTTATTGAAATCTATGTTTGCCTTGAAGCCATCTTGACTTGCTTTCTCTTTGAGATTCTTTTCTCTACGTCTTGTCTATGTGCCTATTAGATCTCTCTTTAATCCTCGAGAAGTCCCTATTAAAATAAGATTGAAAGATGAACAATAGCTTTTGGAAAAAAAATTAGAGATACAAAACGAAAGAAGAGGAAATTGTGTAAGAAGGGAGAGGAAAAGCGGAGAGGAAGAAGAGAAGAAAATAAGAAAGGAAGAAAAAGTTGAACAAATTCCAAAGTGGAGTTTGGCAGTAGTTGTAATAGAATATGAATGTTTTTGGAAATTCGTTGAATAAACTTAAGTTTGAGTAGAATTAATTTTTAAAATTGATTTTGAAAAAAATTGATTTTGTATAAACGTAATTTATGTTTAGAAACTGTTATAAAAAAATTGATTTTAGAAAATAGATTTCGTTTAATTATTAGTTAGTAGAAGTACTTTTAAATGTGTAATTACTATAAAGAGTATAAATATTATATTATTATATTTTATTTATCTTTATTTAATTTCTATCATATAAAAATGTAATAAAAATATTATATTTTAATGATAATTTTTTTACTAGGTATTAATATTTAATTTAAAATATACATTTATAAATATTGTAATAAAATGATTAGTTATCAGTAATTAATTAGTTATCCATCAACTAAATAAAAATAGTTAATTTAAATTATTACTAATTATTTAGTTATAATCACCTAAATAAAAATTATTTAATTTGAAGTGTCACAGATTAATTGATTATCCATCATCTAATAAAAATAATTATGGAAAACATTATATCATATATATACCTAAATAAATCAGACATATATATATATATATATATATATATATATATATATATATATATATATTGTTATATCATAGGCTAAAAAAGAGCCCAACACACCAAAGAAACCCATCTTTCATGAATATTAGAGCCCATCTCCTTCCTCAAGATCATCTTCAACCTATCAGGAAACTCGGCTAGCACTCTCAGCCCCAGATCCGACATATACATACATATATATATATATATATATATATATATATATATATTATATTAATCAGTCTGATATGCTCTGCATCCAGAACCATTCACAATCATGTATGCTATGCGTCTATAACCATTTACAACGTCTATGGTTGTAAAATGAAAGAACAGAAAAATGAAAAACAGAGCACAACATAGCACATTTTTTCCAACGACAAAGCCACGACAGTGCAATAGATAATAGAAGGTATGCTTAATATATATATATATATATATATATATAACATTTCTAAAACATAACTAAAACAAACACACACACACACACACACACACACACACACACACACACACACACACACACACACACACACACATATAACAGAGCATAACATTTTAGATCAGGAGAAGACCAGCGGCAATGAGAACACCAGCAGCAATTTCAAATGGGGGAGGGTAGTAGAGGAAAGTCAGACAATAATGACATACCAATCATGCAGCAGACTAATCGATTCTAGGGATGAGCAACATTTCTTCGCGTTAGCCATTTCTACGTTTAACTTGATGAATTGATTCTGAAATTTTCAAAAACGCCTAACCAAACGTCTTATTATTTTCTTGCAACGTGCTTTGTGGACTGAAACGTGCGTTAATAAATTCTACCGCAAATCCAAACAACCACTATGTAGTTTTGGCCAAAACTACACTTTTTGGCTCAAGAAAACTACAACTTTAAACCCCAAATTTTCCAAAAACAACTATTAGTACTAATAATTAAAAAAATATTATTACAATATTCGTATCATTCATCTTTTTTCCTTTTTGGTACATAATATTTATATCATTCATCATATTATATTTAAAAATAAGTGAAATTAAATAACAAACGTATATTACTCAATGTACAATAAAATTTATATCATTTTCAATAATTATACATTCAAACTCACTTTTTCAAAAATAAAATTTGAAACCCAAAAATAATTTGGTCAAACTCTTTTCCAAATACACTAAGTTATCAAGGGATTTTCAAAATAAGAAAACATAGCCGAACAAAAGAAAAGGTTAATGAAAAATGTGCGTCCCATAGTACAAGGAGGAACGATGCACTAGTGTAATAAATTATTCTATTATGATTTCAAAGCAAAATTTTACATTTTTAAGAATCATCACATTTTTAAAAATGTGATAATATTTGATTTATTATAAATATTTTTACAATTTTTTTAATATACTTGAAAATATAATATTCTCATGTTTAGTTTACAATAATATTCTTCATAATATTTGACAACTTTTCAAAATAATCCCTATTAATTTAACATTTAACATATAAAAAGTAGTGGTCGCAAAATGAATTGGTTCGTAGGCTTCATACCTTGTGACTTTGTGATGGACTAGGGCTAATCTCGGACAACCCATTTAATAAATGGGTTCATTCTTTTTAAAATATCCTACATGCATACATTGGTCCACGAAACTGAATGGGGCGACCATTTGAAAAAAAAAATATTTATTTAATTTATCTTACATATACAAATTTTTCTTACACTTTGTACTGAGTAAAAGATAATTCTTTTTCTTAAAGCTGTGTTTAGCTAATCATTTAAACTAACTTATATTTTATTTGATTAATTTATAAGTTTGTTAGAAGTGTTTGGTAAATGAACTTATTTCAATAGCTTATAATTTATTTTGAGATGCTACTGTAACTTATAGTTTCCGTACTTTTCTTTTTATTTTACCCATATCATTTTATCAAAATATCCATTATATCATTATTATCAAAATACTCATTATACATTTTTGTTTTCCAAATGGTTGTGGGTTTTCGTTTTTCAGTAGTTTATAAGTTTATTCTGATATGCTACTTTGAGTAGCTTATAACTTATAACTTATAACTTTTGTATTTTTCTTTCTATTTTATCTTTATCATTTTATCAAAATATCCATTATATCCTTATTATAAAAATTATCACTATACTTTTTTGTTTTCCAAATGGCTGTGGGTTTTTATTTTTGTTTTTTTTGTATATATATATATTATTATATATAATGAAATATTAAAGTGTATATAAATATATAATAAAATAATATATATATATATATAATAATAATAATTTAAATTAATTTAATTAAAAAACAAAAAATAATATGTTTATTTATATTATTTTGAGATTATAAAATATATGTCATTTTATGTTATTTTATATTTTTCAATTATTTTAACAATTATTTTTGTCAAATACTTCTAATTTAATTAATTAACTTACAAATTTTTAATTTATTAATCATTTTTACCAAATACACTCTAAATGCTGTCAAAAGAGTTTATCTCTCTCATCAGGAGCTCACACAAACATTTAATTTGCAGGCTAAATAAAGTATCTCTTTTAAATGATTTCCAATGTTTTTAAAACCGGACCGGTCATTGAACCGGTGGAGCCACTGGTTCAAGGTTCAATGGTCGGACCGTGGTCGAACCGGTGATAATTAAAAAATATTAAAAATATACATAATTTAAAATATTAAAAATATATATAATTTAAAATATTAAAATACTTAATATAATTGATAATTCATAACAATAAGTGAGGGAAATAAGAAAATTAATCCATAAATTGATAATTCATCACAACTCATAATATTCACAATTTCAAACTAAGTAAAATAGCCTTGTAAAAGAGTGAGTAAGTCCCACATTGCTTAGAACAAGAAATGAAAAAAGTTTCATATACTAATATATGTTAATGGGCTTATAAGAAGCTAAGGGAAGTGGTGGGTTCATGCGCTCACAATTTTAGGCCAATGTAGTACAAATTGTCCAATCTGCCCCCCATGTGCGTGTGATAAAGTGGACTCGACTAGTTTTTGTTTTTCTTTTTGTTTTCTCTCCTTTGATTTTCTTTTTTATTTGCTTATGTAAGTGGAGGCATATTTGACAATTGCAAAATTAACTAGGGTTATCATGTGTTTTTTTTTGTTCACTTTCCCTCTACATTTTTCCCCCTTCATTTAAAAAAAAAATAAAATTTTTGACCAGAAAAAAAAAAACTTGAACCGGTTCAACGTTCAAACCGGCCGGTTCCGGTCGGTTCAACCGGTTCAGCACCGGTTCGGCCGGTTCAACACCGGTCGAACCACCGACCGGTTCAATGGCCAAACCGGACCGGTGACCCCTCCGGTTCCCGATCGGACCGGTCCGACCGGCCGATCCGGTCCGGTTTGGTGAACTATGATGATTTCAAAGGAACATTTATTCTCTTCCTCGCCCTCTATAAAGTGGCCTGCGGTCAAGTCTAGCGAAACTCGTTTAGCTTTGCAAACTGAACATGCTAATCCATCTTTGCTTTTTTTTTTTAAAATGGGCCAATCTCTTTTTGTCCAAGCCTATTTGTTTAATGGGCTAAATGGACCAATGTTGGACTTTCACCCCGTTTTGATGCCACCATAAAGAGGAAGAGGGTAAATTAGTAGACGATGAAAGATAATTTGTTTGATAATTGAGATAGGTTATGGGGATAAAGTAATAATTTTAATTTTAGAAAAAAAATTCTTGCTCTATAAAAATTTATGATTTCCACCTCCCTATAAGAACAAAAAAGCGAAAATTGTGTGAATATTTGATTCTAGAAAATGTTACATTCTTAAAAATATTTTTTCAAATTGCATACCAAATGTGAGAGTATAATATTTCCGAGAATCATTTAATATTTCCAATATATTTACATACACATACACACACACAGACATTTATATATATCCCTAAGTTCAAAATTGGTTTGGAAATGTGAAGTTTCCAAATTTTGAACTTTGAACCCAAAAAGGAAAAAGGAACGTAACCACGGGCCTCAATAATGGGCTGGACTTTTGTCTCCAGCTATTCCAACTGCGGGCCTCCGTAATCTGTCGGGTATCGGCCTTAGATCTCTGCACAATCCAGAAATCAGTTATTGTATATTTAATTTCATTCATGACTTCCAAAAAAAAAAGTTAATTAATCTTTTTTTTAAAAAAATCTATTATTACCTTAGATCAGTGGGAAATAAATGGGATGATTCACAATCCCACTTGATTATATTTTGAGTATTAGGCTGAGGAATCAATGTGTTAGCTAGATTAAGCGCTTACCACTAGGCCAAAAGTTATACCTGTTAGTTAGGGCTCAACTTTTTCTTTTTAATCGTAATAACCCAAGTGCCACGTGTTGACTGTGACTTGGCCACCATTCGGGCCTTCGTTACAGGACAATTGTTGTCACAACCCAGGCAACAATCTCCCCCTCAACAATTGCACTCGTTGGGAATCGAACATGTGACCTTGGCCCTGATACCAATTGTTAGATCGAGCACTTACTACTAAATCAAAAGCTATAACTATTAGTTAGAGTGTAACTTTTTTCACTTAACCGTAATAACCCAAGTGCCACGTGTTGACTGTGACTTTGCCACTATCCGGGCCTCCACCGCGGGACAATTGTTGTCACAACCCAGGCTACGCAATGCTTTCCACAAAAAAAAAAAAATTCTAATGACACTTCTCCTTGGTCAGTTCTTACTACTCCTCCCGTTTCTAGTAGGAAAAGCTATTCATGTGGGTGACAGGGGGCTTTCCAAAACCAATTCCTACATTGTTGATTTTCTTGGTGAGTAGCCGTTTGTGATTTGCTAGTGTTACTTTAAATAAGATGATAGGCTGATTTCAAGGTAAAAATTTCATTCATTGTCAATGTCCATATATTCTTATCACATGGGAGGTCTGGATGTTGGGTGATTGGCTAGGCATGTATTTCCACTATAATTTCTTCAGGAATTTGAAATGGATAGTCCTCTATACACCAAATGTTCTGGTTTGTGTTCCTTTTTATGATGGTGCTTACAGTCCTATTTTCTTCATTTTGTGGAAGGGGGCCAATTAATTTTTGCTTGAGAATTTTACTCAGTCAAGTGTCATCCATAAGTTGGTGTTTCTACCATCTCCAGTTGTGGACTTTAGGCAAGAGCAGTACAGAGGCAGTATCGATTGTAAACTTCTGTAACATTGGATTGATTTCTCCTACTCCCATATTTATTTGTTAGGATTTGGGTCCAAATTTTGTTTGAAGAGTGATTGAATCTCCATAATAGATTCCAAAGGTGAACTTTATTTTGGTGTTCCACTCTCCTTATTCTTAGGCCCCCTAGTTTCTTTGGTTATGTATTTTTTCCCATCTTAAAGTATGCATTTCCCTGAGATTATTAGTGTGACCCCAAAAGAAAATCATAGTTTTGCTGTCTATTTTTGTAAGAATGCTTTTTGGGAGGAGAGGGCTTTCATGACATGATTGGACATATTAGAGATAGTCAAATTTATAAGTTGTGTTCTTTCAACAAAAGGTTTGCTTTCCAGCCCTGAAGTTTCGTATCTAGCTTGTCTAAAATAAAGTTAAGGTCGGATTTCCCATAGGTTAGTTTTAAGGGATAACCTAAATAGAATCCTAATCTTTTGGTTGTCTTATGTTCAGAGTATTTGTAGGAGATAGATTTTACTATGATCTACTGGTTGAGAGGACCAAAGCCTTTGACTTGTTAGGGTTCATTTTCATACCACTTATTGTGCAAAATTTTGTGAGTACATCATTAATGGCCTAGATGCTAAGAGCATTTGCATTACTAGATAGAAGGATGTCATTCGCAAAAGAGTAGGCGGGAAATTTTAGGATCTTTGTTTATGAATTTAGAGGGATGCCACTGCTTTGCATTTATCTTGCCTTGGATAAGATGGTTTAAATATTCCATATCTAGAATAAAGATGTAGGATGAGATTGGATCACCTTACATGATTCCCCTAGAAGGTTTGAAGGTCAGTATTTTCTTGCCAGTAAAGATAGAAGTGTAATTTACATTTTTTAATCAAGAAATTGTTAAATTTCTAAGTTCTACAGGTAGGTTCAGAATAACTAGCATTTTCTCTATAAAGTCCCAAGAGATCATGTCGAAAGCTTTTTAAATGTCAATTTTAATTATCAACAATCATTCTTTAGTTTTTGAGTAGTTCATTGAGTGCATAGTCTCTTGAGCTATGAGAAATAAGTTTGAGGAGTGTTTGCCTGGTGAGGTGAAATTAGACAAGGGATGTGTGGCTTTATCCTACTTGCTATAATTTTTGCAAGTATTTTGTAGTGAGTTGTACATAGGTCGAAAGGCCTAAAGTGAAAAGTTGTGTGTGCATTGTCTTTTTTGGGGATCAAACATAACAAGGTTCTTCCCCATGAATCAGGCAGAGTATGAGAAACAAAAATGTTTTAAATGGCTGGAATTAGTTAGCCTTTTATTTTGTCCCAGTTCTTCTGATAAAAAATAGCATGTAGACCATCCTCATGTAGGGTTTTTAGAGTGTTGATGTTGTGAAGGGCCTTTTTAATTTCTTCATTTGATATTCTAACTCGTTGGGGGTGGAATTAATTTTTTTAGTTTTGGTAAGAGTAGTCAAACATATCTGAAGGTTGGATAGTTAAATTTGTTGAGTAGGTCGTTTTTAAGTAATTTAATATTTCTTTTTCAATCTCTTGTTGATATGTGATCCAGGTCTTGTCAAATTTATGAATTTGAAAATTTTTGTTTCATCTTCTTTTGTTTAAGGCTATTGTGTGGAAGAGGGCAATATTTCTATCTCCTAAGATTAACTATTAAAGTCTAGATTTCATTTGCCATATACTTTCCTCATTATCTAGAGAAAAGTTGCTTTAGATGTTCTTGTAGTAGTTCTTCTAGGTTTAGGAGGTGTGGGTCATTTTTGTTATCAAGAATTTTCTAAAGGCCACGTATTCTAACTTTTTTTTCTCTTTATTTCATGTAGAATATGTTAAATTTTTTATATGGACTACCATAAATTAATATTTTATTTGATTCATTTATTATATTATCTAGATTTAATAATTAATTATTTATGAGTTTATGTCATTGAAATTAGACTTTGTGTGGGCTGATTAATGATTGAAATATCAGCCCATTAGGGTTTCACAAGGAAGGGTCCTTATTCTCTGTCTATATATGTGGTGTAACAGTCCCATTGAAGTAATACTCTCTGAAAGCATATTAAACTAAAAGGGCAGTTTTATTCTCTTTAGTTTTTTTTTTCTGTCTTCTAACTTATATCCGATCATCAATTACTATCATGAGTTCTGTCGCTTCTCCATGTACATATTTTTTTTATTATTATTCATATATGCTATAAAACTATCTGCAATATTGGTATATAAGAATTGTTTATAAATTCATTCAGAATATTTCTAAAAATTTTTGTATTCCAAGTCATGTGTTCTTCCTGAAATTTTTTAATAGTAAGATTGTTTGGATACTGTTGCCAAACTTTGGCTGTTAGGAGGATGGAATTATGACGTGATCATACACTATTTTTAGTTTTGCGTGTTTAGATGATGTTCCAAATATATGGTTATACATTAATCTTTAATGTTATTTGATTGATATTTTGATGCTTCTTTTGCGGAAATGAGTTCTTGGATGTGAGCACAGGATGCTTCGATTGTTTTCAGTTTCATTTCTTAAGAGGTTGGTTTTTGTAAGGAGGGCACAGATTAGCATTCTTGTGTTTTCTTTTAGTTACCTATAAGAAGTTGGAGATCTTGTGGGGAATTTGAGGTGGGATCACCCAAGATCTCTTGGCTCTGGTTTGTCTTTTGACTGGTTGACTTTACTCAACATCTAAGGCATTTGTCAACGGATTTAAAGAGGCAGGGACAAGAGTAGGTTTTTGTGGATTCACGACCAACATTTATATATGTGCATGTGGATCCACAGTTAAATTAGAATTCTCGTGATGTGTTATTAATAAAACCATTAAGTCATTATCTCACCAAAACTCCGTATAGCTGTTGTCATGTGTGAGCATTCACTGATTTTATTCGCCGATTGATTGGTCACAAGGTGATAAAATTTGGTTTTTATTAATTAATTCAGTTAATTGTTCTTCCACACAGGCGGCGATAGTTTACTTGGTAAACTCAAAACTAATACGTTAATGAATGCTTTGTCCCATCTGTCACATGCATCTAAGCATCAGCGTGACGTCATCATGACTCCACTAGACTCGAGATCATTATAAGCATTAATTGCCACATGCGGGTTCTATGCATCTTGCCCATCTTAAGTCTTAGCCATTAAATGATTGGACCTGGAGTAGGAACAGTTATTTGTGTGCTTAAATTTTAGAAAGTATCTTTCGTAGAATTAATTTTTAGAGAAATTTAAGTTTCCGACAACTTATTATTTATAAAAATAATAATTTAAATTTTATTTGATTTATGAAAATATTTTTATTTTTATTTTTAAAATATTAAAATTTTTTTGGTATTTTTAAATTTAAGTAAATTTTAAAAAGTATTAAATTTAACAAAATACATTTTTAAACCTATTTTTTTATTTTACATAAAAATCAAAATCATAATAAAAAATGTCTAAACTAAACAGATCTTTAACTTTTACCTAAATTATAATTTAAAGGAAAAATTACTTAATGCAAAGACTATCAAACATATTATTTTATACAAAAATTACATTAATAAAATTCAAATAATGTAAAAACGCAACATAAACACCAAGTACTAAATCTTTTTTTGTTCTTGGAATTTCTTCGGCCTGTCTCTTGTTCGACTACGAAGTTCTGTGTTTTATTTACAGTGTCCATCTTTTATTCATTTGTTCTTGGTTTGTGTTATTGTTGCGGCTTTAATCTCATGACAAGCGACACAGAAGCATTGTCAAGTGGGCATCTGGATTTGCTGCGGATCAAAATTGCTGCTGATGCTGTTTTTCACTTTCAGCAACGGTTTTTACCTTTGCTGAAAGTTTTGGCAACAAAAAATTACTGCTATAACTTTTAGCAACAGTAAAAATCGTTCCTAAAAGTGAAAAGCAGCCAAAAAATCAACAACAAATCTGATCCGTCAAGTGGGTATTTCCAACGCTGTGGGATTGTGCAGTGTGCATTCAAGTACAGACATCACTTCAAGATGTACATGCATTTAATATTATTTTAGTCATAACGACCTAGTGTGCACGATATTTCAAAAAAATATTTGAGTCAATACATATATCTTATGATACATGGGAATTTTGGGGATACCAAGTTATGCAAAATCACAAGAAATATAAATAAAATGTACTATACACATAACTAATTTTTGCGAACAAGTTCTTAAGTGCACCAACAAAAGAATGATAAAAAAAATAGTTATATGACAAATTTTGAATGAATTATATGTAAAAAAAGATTAATTCCATTATTTACTTGATGAAACATCTTTAGAATTTTGTTTATGGATAATATTTTCAATACCTTGTCTTTACCTGCAATATAACTATAAATTTTGTATTACTTAAATAACAATACTAATATAAAAATTGAAATAAATTATTTACCTTATTGCAGTTTATTAAAAACTTCTTTGTAGACAATATTTACAATACTTGATGTTGGATTTTCTTCTTTATCAAGTATTACAAATTTTAAACTACTCCTATTGTTAACTCTTGAAATTGTTGTATAAAATTGATTATGACTAAAGATCAAATAAGAGAGATATAATTTGACAGATAAAAGAGATTGATATTGACTTTTATTAATTCTTATTGCAAAACATAAACATATAGGACATTGTCTCCTCCTAAGTTTGAATGGAAGGCTTGAATTTGATGAAGCGATTACCATCTATGGAATTATTACGTTCTCACATTCTCTTCTTATCAATTACAACATACTTCAATAATATGCTTTCCCTGTCATTGCTAGTGTTTTTGTTTTTTGGATAATGGCAAAAGGCTCAAAACAAATCATATTAAAACAAATCAGTAAATTGTATTGGCTAAATAAAATAGAAGCCTCAAAAGAAAAATTGAAACAAAAAATAAAAAAGAAAAAAAGTCCTCAAAAAAACTGTGAAACTTATTGAGAGATCTAAAAAAAAATACATCGACTTATCAACCAAAGGAGGCAAAATAAAGTATACCATTAGCACATCTGAAGTAATTTCATTTATTATTTTTCGGATCATATTGACAATTGTTGGCACGTTTTAACTAATAATGAGTTTCATTTTTTCTAAAATAACTCTTAGCTCCGAAACTATGTTAAAGGATTGAAAGCCAAAAAATACATTTAAGAAGGAAAAAAATAGAGAGGATAGAAAACTACCACCCGAGAGAAAAACTATTCGAAGGAGACGAAAGAAAACTACTACCTAAGGGAGATCTACTCGAGAGGACTAAAGGAAGATGAAGAGAGGTGGTGGCTAGCTTCTTCTTGACTGCCACCACTAAAAAGACCAAAAGCAAAGATAATCTAAATAAAGAAGAAGAGGAAGCACATTTTCTTTTAATAACTACCTCAGAGCACTTTCACCACTTCCTAACCTTCTTTTCTTCAGTTTCATTGCCAGTGTTTGACCCGTGTGACACATAGGTCAATTTTAATGAAATGTATATAGTATACAATTGATTGTGTCAACATCTAAATTCTTTCTATTTGTAATAAAAAAAGATCTAGCATAGTTAAACATTTTGTACCAAAAAGCACCTCAAAATACATGAATTTACAAAGCTCTTAGTACAACTTATTGAAAACTTCCTTATATACTAAATTTAGAATACTTTTTGCAAGATGACCTTCTTTGTAATTAAGTATAAGGATCTTTAAACCACTCTTGTTTCATATTTATTTCTAATACATTTTCTAGCAATGATAGTTATATACTTCAATCACATGCTTTTCTAATAAGGAAGGCATCCTCGCGGGGCAAGGGCGAAGGGTACCTGTACACTTCTTATCCTCAATCCTCGCCACAGGAAAAAATTTTCCCCCATCCATATTCTTCGAATCCCTTTTAGGTCCCTATGTCGTCCCAAAATTTATAATAAAAATTGTTAGAAATAGTAAAAAAATGATATTTAATAAAGTATAAAAACATATACAATTGAACAGAAAATTTAAATTTAATAATTATAAATATAAATTAATGTAAATAATTATATATAAAAAATTACTGAATTATACATTTATTAATATATATATATATATAAAATGAAGGTTATTTTAATAAATTTATGGGCACAGAGACCATGGGGGATGAGAAGTATATCATTATTTTGCAGACAAAACAATTAAGAATGTCAAAAGTAGCCAATAACATCTTATTGATTAACTTTATTCTGTGTTTTATAAAAATAAAAAAATCAATTTTAAATGACAATGCCATTAATTTTTTTTATAGTTTTTAATGTATACATTGAGAAACTATATTAAATTTTAACCAATATTCATAAATGCTAAATTTCAGTAAACCATTAGTCATTTTTTTACTTATAAGAATATAAATGTTGCGTAGCTTCCTTCATTTTATTCTTTCACCCTTTCTAAGTAAATTATTTATTGTTACAACAACATATAATATATTACTAATATTTCATTCATTATGTAGTTACTTTTCGTATAATAGTGAAAAGTAGAACTATATATATAGTCCTAGCCAAAAGCTAAGATCATCTAGTAGAAGGATCATCAAGTAGAATTAGTCAGAGACTCAGAAACTCTCACTTACGTGCACAGAACCATTTAAACATAGAATTCCATGACAATTAACACCGTTACCTACCTTTCGTACTTTTATTTTGAGGAAGACCCTATAATGGCTTACGTGGGCAATGGATTTGTGCTTGGGTACATTATAGTTACTTTAATTAAATGATTTTCTTGGTTTAAGAGATACATACATATATATATATATATATATATATATATATATATATATATATATATATACTCCTTTTCGATATATAAAACATGCGTTTGGATGAATTTTTAGGTTAGTTGATTTATGAATTCTATATTTCTTTCCCTTTTGTAATGGACTTTGCAGTATCTTTTCCCTCTTATCATTATTGGTGAATTGTTTATAAATATTTTTCTATGTATATGTAGCCTTTCTAATTTGGTAATTAACTCTTCAAACCCAGAACACAATCGGGTTACACAAAACGGAACAGTGAAACTGAACAGTATTTCGGGTTATACCCGATTCCATAAGGTTATTTCTTGAGTTTAAATCTCTCAATCAGGGAGATGAATATAGTTCTAAGTCTCACGTTCATAACGCTACATGTTCTGTTTTTGAATTTGTATGTTCTACATGTTCTGTTTCTAAAGCTGTATGTTCAGTTTCAAAGGATTTCAGTTTATGGCATTCAAGGTTAGGCCACCCTTCTAATTTTGTGGCCAAACATATTAATTACTTGAAAGATGTTGGTTGTGATAATATGTTATGAGGTATCTACCCTTTAGCTAAACAAACAAGATTACCTTTTTGTAGTAGTTAAACTAAGTCATTTGATATATTTGAATTGATCCACATTGACATATAGGGTCTTTATAGATAATCTAGTTTACCGGGTGCCTCTTATTTTTTTCATTGTCGTTGACGATTTTAGTATATCCACATGGACCTTTTTAATGATAGTTATGTCGAAAACTGTTTCAATATCAAGAAATTTTATTTTTATGGTGCAAAATCAATTTCAAAAAAATGTTAAAGTCATTCGGTCCAATAACGGGTCTGAGTTTATGGGTAACAAGTGTCAAAGTATGTTAAGAGAGTTTGGTATTTTACATAAAAAAACTTGAACTTATACTCCTCAAGAAAACGATATTGTTGAAAGAAAGCATAGGTCCATAATTCAAGTAGCTAAGTCCCTTTTATTTGGTGTTAATCTTATTGATTTTTGGGGGAAGGCCATCTTACATGCCACATATCTTTTAAATAGATGGCCCAACAGTGTTATTGATTAGAAGACTCCATATGAATTATTGTTTAAGAAAGAAGTGAATTATGGTAAATTAAATGTTTTTGACTGCCTATGCTATTCTACCAACACTAAACCAAAAAAAGATAAGTTTATAGCTAGGGTTGTTATATGTGTTTTCTTAGTTTATGCTCATGGAAACAAGGGATACAAGCTATATGATTTTATTGCTGAAAGGTTTATCATATCTAGGGATGTTGTGTTTTTTGAGCATGTGTTTCATTTTACTAAGTTGAAAAATGATGCTAATAATGAATATGTTCCCTTGTCCATGGTTCTTGTTTCTCAAGATGATGAATTAGAATCTATTAATGAAAAGAATAGTGAACATGATGACTCTTTCACCTCTCAAAACCTAGAAAATCATATTACTATTAGACAAAGTACTAGGGAAAAGAAAAAACCAAGTTGGATGAATGATTTTGTTTGTGAAGTTAATTTGATAGCACATAAAAGGGCCTTAAGTAAGAAGGGCAGAACTGCTTATATTCCAAATATTTTTCCTTTGTTTCTATTGATTATCTTTCTCATGATTATTTGAGTTTTATTGCTAATGTTTCTAAAATTAGGGAGCCTTCTACCTACTTAGAGGCTAAAACTGATCAGGCTTGGGTGAAAGCCATAGAAGAAGAGGTTAGAGCCCTTGAGCAAAATAAAACTTGGGATGTTTGTAGGTTACCTGGTGACAAGAAACCAATAGGTTGTAGGTGGATTTATAAGATTAAATTAAAACATGATGGCACTATAGAAAGATTTAAGGCTAGACCTATTGCTAAAGGGTGCAATCAAATTGAGGGTATAGATTTTCGAGATAGTTTTTCTCTAGTTGCTAAGGTTGTTACTGTTAGGGTTGTGTTTGCTATAATGGCTGAAAAAGGCTGGAGGTTGCATCATCTTAATATTAATAATGCATTGAGGAGTATAGTAAGGATGGTCAGGGAGAGGTATGTAAGCATAGAAAGTCCTTGTATGGGCTTAAAGAAGCCTCTAAACAGTGAAATATTGAGTTTACTAGATGTCTCACTGATTATGGTTTCATTCAATCTAGTCATGACCACTGTCTTTTCACTTTATCTAAAATTTGGTTGCTTTTTAATTTTTCTAGTTTATGTTGATGATGTGCTTATTACAGGAAATCTAATGTAAAGATTGACAAAGCTAAAAAATTTCTTGATAAAAAATTTACTATTAAGGATCTTGGTAGTGCTAAGTATTTTCTAAGATTAGAACTTGTGAGATTTAATGATGGTATCTTTGTCAATCAACGTAAGTATATTATGGATATGCTTCAAGATGTCAGAATGGTTAGGTGTAAGCCTACTTCTACCTGTTGCCTAAGAACCTCAAGTTGAATGATGAAGATAGAGAGATCTTTAAAGACCCTTAGCCCTTTAGAAGACTTGTTGGACGTCTTTTATACCTTGGTTTTACTAGACCTGACTTAGCATATGTGACTCTAGAATTGAGTTAGTTTATTCAAAAGCCTAGAACGAGTCATTGGGTTATCGCGATGCACATTTTGAGGTATTTTAAAGGTACACTATCGTTAGGAACCTTTTTTTTTCTTGCTACTAACTCCTTGCTCTTTAAGGCTTATAGTGATGCAGATTAGGGTTTGTGTTCAGATACATTAAGATCTTTAATGAGGTATTGCATTTTTCTTGGGTCATTTCTCATATTATGGAAGACAAAAAAAAAAGCCCATCATTTTTAAGTCTTCCGCTGAGGCGGAGTATAGGGCAATGACAACTACTATATATGAGATACAATGAATTTCACATTTGCTATGTGACATAGGAGTGTGCATTTTAGGTTCCATTCCTCTTCATTGCAATAGCAAGGTAGCCACACATATCATCGCCGGCCTGGTGTTTCGTGGATGAACTAAGCACTTAGACATAAACTGTCATATAGCTAGAGACTAGTACAAATGTGGCTTCATCTCTCTTAATCATGTGTCGTCTTCAGATCAGTTAGTTGATTGCCTCATGAAGGGGCTCGGTGCACCAGGTAGGGTGGGCACGGGTTGGGTTAAGAGAAAATCTCAACCTGAAGAGACCATTTATTGTCGGGTCGGGTTGGGTTTTTTTTCCCTTTCTTGTTTCTAGGCTCCCTTTACTTATGTAATCTTCTTCTTCTTTTTTTCCCTATTCTTTCTTTCTTTGCTTCAAGGTTGCTTAAAATTGTCATCACCTAGATCCAGGCGTGGACAATGTGTCACTCACACTACTGCAAGCCTAGATCTTTCTCTCATCTATCCTAACCACATGCATTATATCATAACTGGCCTATCTAATTATAGAGCATACTAGAGTAATAATTTAAAATAAAATTACCTTATCCCGGACAATAAGGAGGCGTCCTTAATCCACGAGCCCTTAGTCCTTACCTACAACTATGAATGGGTGATTCTAAACCAAGGACTCACCCAAACTAGCCCTACTCTACACAGATATGCAATATATATATATATATACATTATAAAATTATACTCAGGAAACCTATCTCGCTCGACACTAAGTCGATTGAAGGCATAGATATGGTATCATGCCCCTGACTCTCGTAGAGTATACTCTGGATGCCACCAGGTATCACATCCCGTTGTATACCTCCCAATCATGCATATCATATATACACATACTACCATACATTAAATGCACATATCCCTCCTCATAGGTCTATGTTCCTATGAGGCCACATCTCAAGAGCTTTATCAACGTGAGTCTACGTTCTCAAGATTATCACTCAAGAGTCCTGGCATGTAGGTCTACGTTCCCACGAACTAAATATTCCCATAGGAATTTCCTTATATAGGTATATATTCTCATATTTTTGTTCTCAAGGCTTCATCAATGGGGGTTTACATTCCCACATATTCGTTGCTAAGATACCATCTCATTGATCTACGTCTCCACGAATCATCTCATGGACATCTCATCCACTGTCCTTATGGTATGACTCCTATTCTACCGTGAATGAAGACACATCTACCCTTTCTCATTGAAAGTAGTACAGTGAAAGGGAGAGAACTAGAGAGAGAGAGAGAGAACCGAAGGAAGAGATGCAAAAGTGAATGCATATTAATTTAAATTCAAAATGAGATACCAATATTCAAATCAATATTCAAGGATTGTAAGGGAAAAAAATGCCTATTATTTGATGAGTAAATTAGTGCATTGATTACGTTCGTATGTCTTAGATTGCAAAATAGAAAAAAGTGAAAATAGCTTCCAACGTAAGCCTAACTTGTGGTGAATTTAATAATAGTCAAATACATTGATGGTTTACTTTTAATTAAATTATTTTTAATCAAACATTAATTGATTTGATAAAATTAGTAGCATTAATTAAATTTATTTTGAGTTTGAATTTATAAAATTAATTATACAGATAATAGTTCATTGTCTAAAATTAATAATAGTATCAATTAATTTAAATTAAATTTAAATTTTAAAAATTAATTTTTCGAATTGTAATTGATTGGTTAAAGTTAATAGCCAAGTTGGCGTGGATATTTAATCATAGAACTCCCATAAATATTGATATGGGCTTTTAATCCAACGGGATTCTTAAAAAAATTTTTAAATTTAAGAATTAGTTTTTATTAAAATTTTCTACTGAAGTTTATAATACAAGTTTTCATACATAAGAATAATTCTTATATAAATAATAATAATAAAATAATTAATTTATAATAAATATTAATAGATAATAATAAATATTAAATTTTTAAGTTATATTATTAAAATAAAAAATTATTTAAAACTAAAAATAATAATATGACATTGTGAAACTCACGTTAAACAATTTAAGAAAGTCCACCGTTGGAGAAGCGGAGCAATAAAGCCTAAGCCTGAGAGGATGAAGAAAAAAAAATCATAGTAGCGCTTCTCGATTGTCAATGAGCATAACTGCATTGAAGGGCCAAAAATTTAAGGGTTAGGGAAACAAGTTTGGCATTCCCAATGAAGAGTAGAAATGCAGGGTTTGAATAAGGAAAACGTCAACACTGGGAACGCAAATCATGGCTCATTCTAATGCGGCCAAATTCCAGACCGAAGACAGAGATAATCATGTAAAATTGTAGCGTCAATCAAAGGTTGTTGAAATTAGGCTTAGCTAAAAGCTTGCAATTTTAATTATAATTTATAAACCAATCCATATCCAAGTTAATCAGTGTATTGGCGGATGCGCCCTTTTCTGTGGCCTTCTCTAAAAAAAAAAAATTGTTATTTGGTTTATCGTCGTCCTTTCTGCAGACTTGATAGAGCTGCTGTTCTTATATATGCCTAGTTACGCTACTGTGTCTGTGACTCTATTGTAATAAATAGAGAAAATTACACCTTCTCACCTAGCAATCAAAATTAGAGTCATTAGACTGTCATTCTCTTTATTTTTAAAATATATATTTTTATGATTATAAAATAAATTATAATTTTATTTAGTTATATACTTTTTTATTTAGAGAAATTCATGACAATACTTTTTTTACATTTAATAATCTAATATTACATTTTTAACTAAAATACTTTTTTATTAACTTAAAAATATTAATTATTAAATATTGTAATACATTGCTTTGCATATCTGTCTCGGCCTTTTGACTAATATCCAGTGATACATTGATTTGCTCTTAATTCAAAATAAAATGTGATAAATATATTCTATTTAATTTTTTTTGTAAGAAAACATCTAATTAATAAGAACTTAGCTAAATGATATATATTTTAGTAAAAAATTACAAAACATCAAAAAATGAATTGTAACAAACTTTCATGAATAACAAATATAAATTAAATTACTTTGTAACTATTTCATAATTAGAGAATATGAGAATGTATTTTTTTTTTAAAAAAGAAGGCTGTGTAATTTTAAACAGAGTTTAATTTACTCTAATAAATACAATGCTCAAATTTATCAAATTGAGAAGAGTGAAATCTTAGTTAAACTCCAGTCATTATTTTATAATATGACCCTTACATAAAAAGTTTTTCCAAAAATCTGCGGCCTTGGGTTATTAAGAAAAGATTTTAAGTGCTGTTGTTTCTATATTTTTTCTTAAGTTCTTCAATTAGAATGCGATAAGTGCAGTTTTTAAAAAATAATTTTATATTTTTTATTACTTATTATTACATAATTAGTTTTTCAAAAAATTTATCACATATGTCATATATCTATTACAAAATTTAATAACAAAAATATTAAAAAAAACTTTGGATAAGGTTTCTTCCGAGCACGAACAATCCATCTCATTTTAATCAATTTCCCTTACCAAGCACATGATCTCAACAAACACTAGAGCAGCACCGTCAGGATAAAATCCTTTTGAGACCTTGAAGTGGAACCTTCCTTTCACTTCAGATCACAATTATGATACCCAAAATATATAATATATGCCCATACAATCAAATTCATTAATCATTGTTTCAAATAGCAAAATATAATTAGAAGCTGTATCCTTTCGTCATACCCTGGACAAAGAAATAAGTTAATTGTCTCCATCACCGGCATCCAAACTGTACCCCACATTTTCCTCTATCATTGCTATTTCTAATTTATTCAGGTCTTAAAATAAAACAAGAAAACAAACAATGACAGATGGCAAAGCAAGCCACTAATTAATTAATACAATTAAAAAAGAAAAAAGAGTAAATTATTAATTCGTCTAAGAATCACAATTGTCTTCGTTAAAAGTAATTATGCTTGAGACACTGTTAGTAACTAAATATAAGTACTTCTCTCAATAAAGATTAAAACTTAGATTTATTACTTTGTGAGAGACTATTTTTTTTGTTAAACTTAATCTTCCTTAATCAAACATATCAATTTAGTCTATAAATGATTGCATTTATTTTGTTCTTTTCATTGTTGTTGTCAAAAATCATTGATAAATAAAAAGATAAAATTAAAATAAAAATTAAATTCAGACAATTATAATATTTAGAGGAGTAAATAAATAATTTAGTCATAGATAAAAGAAGAAAGACGAGATTCGTGATAAATGATATGAAAACAAATCTCCGTGAACCCTATTCTTTTGGGTCAGTGTCCGTGACATTGAATTTGAACCTCATCTTCTTAGTTAAATAGTAGTACCTATATATAAATACCCCACTCTCCATAATCCCCTCCTCATATGAGGTACTAGCTTTTTGGAATCTTCAGAGAGCTTGTTCTTTCAAAGTTCAAATTCCATCGCAAAACCAGATTTAATTTCCTGGGAAAATAGAAGCTTATGGGAAATTGCATGGAGACATATACTGAAAGGGAAGAAGAAGCGGGGGAGACTCAGCAGCAGCAACAAGAAACAGAAGGATCTTGTGAGTCTGAGAAGGAAGAGAGTGAAGGGAAAAAGGGTGTTAGGATAAAGGTTGTACTGACGAAAGAGGAGCTCCAATGGCTTATGCTTCGGCTGAAGGAGAACGAAGGAATGGGACTAGAACAAGTTCTGCAAGAGATACAGAGAAGCAGAGAAAAAGTTGAAGCATGGAAGCCTTCTCTGGAGAGTATCTTTGAAATTCCTGAAGTGCCTGACATGGAAAGATGATACACATGGTTTTCTTCTTCTTCTTCTTCTTCATCTGCTTCTTCTCTATTTCAGTAATTGTAGGCTTTTGTAATGGGTGCTGAAGTGATACCTACATTTTGTAAATCTGACTTGAAGTGAATAGTCTGAATATGTTGAGCTTTTGCTTATAGCGTTGCAGTTTTGTTCCATTCCTTTAGATTCCTCTACTTTAATTAGGGTTTTGTTACCAAGCGTTGGATCACAAAGGAGGTCAAAATTTTTCCTCACATGTTTGTCTCGGTTTTTGAGCCTGTCATTTTTTTTTCTTATGTTCAAAGCATCCACCAAGATAAAATAAAGAAGATGGCGGTCAACCTCATAGAAAGTCGACCGCTCAATAATTTTTTCCTTTTAATCAATCATGTTTTACAAATTAAACGCTATTATGTTTATGTCCAATTTATATCCATGTGCAATTTTTTTTTTCTCTTTAAGAAAATGTATTGGGCGTTTGGGAAAATAAGCTGCTCTGGAGAGTCTAACTTTTTTAATTTAAATAATAGAGTAGAGGGAGGTTTTTCCAGTTCTTTCCTCACCCAACAAGTCCACATATTTTTCCTGATAATTTTAGAGTAAATTATTGATTTAGTTTATAAAATATTACAATTTTTTTAATTTAATCCTTAAAAAATCAAAAGTTTCACCTTAGTTTATAAAAGATTATGTTCTTTTAAATGTTAAATATCTTTTAGCAACATAAATTTTGTGATTTAGTAAGAAAAATGATTAAATAGGGACAAATATAATTTTTAAAAAACTAAAATGAGACACTTAGTTTTTTAAAAATAATTGAGAGAACTACAATTTTTTTAAAACTAAATTAATAATTTACTTGTAATTTTACTAATTTAAGTGCATTCAGTAGAAGTAATTTACTAGTTAGACAATAGTGCGTGCGGAATCTGTAGTTCTACACTGAAACTACACCCTGCAGTTAAATCGTAGTTGTCCATTTTTGTTTCATCCAACAGTCCGTTGCTCACCACATGGCCTCGCCTTCCACCCCAGATCATAAGCCCAAAACACATTGTTTCATGACTCCTGGACGTTTGCTTCTCGGTCATTCCTGCTTCATCGTGTTCGTCATGTTCATCTAGGTTGTTGCCACGTGGGCACGGAAGGCGAAGCCACATGACGAGCAATGCTGAAGCAAAAATGGACGATCGTGATTCAATTGCCACGTGACGAGCAACAGACGGTTGGATGAAGCAAAAATAGAGGGCTGCGATTCAATTACAGGGTGTAGTTCTGGATAGAACTACAGACAATCAGCACGTGACAACGGTACCCCCTAGCAAATAGTGAGAGGGAAGAAGAGAGAAGGCTTGTCTAGTTAGGCTCGTCTAGTTAGGCTCGTCAATGTATCCCATTAATCAAAGCAGTGGCCCCCAATATAGTAAATCAAAGTTGAACTTACTGATTATGGCTGTATATCTGATAACGGCTCCAAAGGTCTTTCCTCTAAATTCAATTAATCACACCAAACATTTCACGGGGAAAAGGAATTCGGGTGCTGTCACTGATCAAATATCAGATTGGGGATTGAAATGATTGCCTCCTACTCTTCAACATTACTATAATACAAAATAATAAACAGTTTATGGAGAGTTTCACGTTTTGAGAGATTAAATTTTTTATTATTAAATTATTATAATGTTTGTTTTACAGAAATTTTAAAATAATATAACGATAAAAACATTCGACCTTTTGAATGTTAAAACTTTAAATTGGAGAGGAGAATATGTTCCCGATTTCTTATTACGAATTTAGGCATTTCTCACCTTTTAAATTATTTTTTGAGATGAGTTAAGTTCACGTATCATTTTTATTATGATGGTGGATTGCCCTATGTTAGGCTACCCATTGTTATTGATGTAGTTTCACGAACCAGTTGTCATCATAGATGTGCAAGGTATGTTGAAGTCTCACATTAGATAGAAGAATGTATTCTAGATTAGACTTTTTGTTAAACACTTGAGTATTTCTCATTTCTTGAATTAGTTTTTGGAGTAAGTTAGTCTCAAATACCTGCCAAAACCTCAATTCTAGAACAACGATCTTTGTAGAAACTCACCTCACTAAGGGCATCTTTTATATTTCGATGTTTAAAATTTAAACTGGTCATTGAATTAATAAAGATACTAGTTCACAGTTTCGAACTGGTAATAATTATATATATATATATATATATATATAATTTTATATACTAAAAATATATAATATAATAAATTAAGAAACATTTTCATATCTTATCTTCGAAAACTTTTATTATAATAATAATTATTATTATATATATGAGTGTGTATTTTTTTTCCTTGCTCTTTTATCTATTTTTGTGACAAAAATAATATTATTATGAAAGAATAATTAAGAAGAAAAAAAAGAAATATTATATGATAGAAAAGAATAAAAAAGATAAAAAAATAGTTAAAATATAACTTAGGTCTCTATAGTTTCATTCAACGAAAGATTTAGTTCTTATAGTTTATAAAATCCTAAAAAATGGTCCATGGTATTAGCCAACAGTTAGTTACACTACAAAAAAAATCAGATATAGCGTCGGTTTTTTAACGTCGATTTTTAAAACCGACGTTAGATTCAGAATTTAGCGTCGGTTTCTATAGCGTCGGTTATAACCGACGTTAAATTCTGAATCTAACGTCGGTTTCTTTAGCGTCGATCAAAATCGACGTTAGCTAACATCAACTAACGTCGATTATATTAGCGTCGGTCAAAATCGACATTAGATAACGTTGATTACCTTAGCGGCAGTCAAAACTGACGCTAAAACCTTATTTTGAGGAAAAGAAAACTAGAAAATTTCTTCATGAAATAAGCCAAAAGGCGGCCAGCCAAAAAAATTTTCCCGCCAAGTTAATTTGCTACATATGAACCCTAAAATTTGTACTCCCCGTCGTCTTTACACTACTTCTTTCCAATTGCTTTCCCTTCCCTTTCTTTTTGGTAATAGAAAGGAGCGCAAGAGGAGGCCTAAACTGCAAGAACCACGCCTCGGACCACACCCTTCAACTTCAGATCATTCTAGAGTAGAGGTTCCAGCTCTGCCGAAGGACTCTTCAGCACGATCATCATCCCATCCGAGTCAAGGGCCATGTTTGCCAACCGGTTTGCCACTCAATTTCCTTCCCTTTAGAGATGCTCCACCCTAATGTCCCAGTCAAAGCCTATCATGGCCCGAATCAACTGGATTGGGCGTTCGAGAGGATGGTTCTTTCGATTTCTTTTACACACTTGATCGTTCTTGTGAGCTCTTGGCCGGAAAGACTCCTAACCTCCTGTGGTGGGCTGCGACTGGGTCAAAGAACAAGGAAGGCGATGAGAACAGTGGTCGGCTACAGCTCACTTCGAGTCACCACCTGGTGTCCTCGTCATCATCGGTTTGGGAAGTAGATCCGCCGCGAGGTGAGTTTCGGGCAATAGCAGATCCGCCGTGAGGTGAGCTACTCTCTGATCCGCAATTTTTTTTTCTTTTCACACACTTTGACTAACCTCACTGATCAGATGTTTTTGGGTTTCATTAGATTAATTTCCTTTTTACTTTTTTTTTTGGTTTTCTTATGTGTATGAGTGTGGTTTCATCTGTGGCTTTTTGCACTTTGCAGGTGAAGATAAAGAGAAAGCAGTGTTTTGTCAGAAAAGAGATAGAACCTGTTATCTCCCAAGATCACATGAAGAATGCACCTATAATTGATGGTACGCATCCTTCGACTTAATTTTTATGACATGAAGAATGCATTTTTTCTTTTTGGGGTTGGTTAGTTGGATAATCAATAGCTGTTCTGATAATTTCTGTTAGAAAAAAATGTTTGTCCTGATTAGTCATACCAGTTTGTTCATAGGTGCAAACTATACTATCTTTTCTTTTCTCTTTTTACTTTTTTTTTTCCATTTTTGTGGAAGGTGGGGGATGGAAGAAATTTTACTGTCTTACAGTGATAACATTTATATAGTTGATCTTAGAAGATAAATATTGTGGGAATTGACTCTTGTTAACTAAAAACCTTCTTATTTGGTGACTGGATTGGAATGTTTGATAGCGTGTATGGTTAAACACCTAGATTTAAGATGTCATTCAAATGTGAACCTTATGCATAACCTTCGTTAAACTAATTTATATGTAAAATTATTGTTGAGACCCAAACAGTTTCAAGCTCTGGTCCAGTTAGTTTCAACTTAAACATGACAAATTATAAACTTTTCTAGTTCCTTCTCATATGTTTGTATTGGTATGTCCTTATAATAATTAAATTGGTCTTATACAATGGATCTTTATTTAAACATAAGACTTAGTGGTGACTCTAGTATCATTGAAGAGTCTTATAAGTATTGTCACATTGCTGAAGGTGACAGTTTTGCATTAGGTTAATGATGACAACCTTGTGTTTAAATTTTACAGGAAAAATTGCAGTCTCACTAGTGAGTTCTACCGATATTACTGCAAGTTCATGACTTCAGAGAAGATTGGCCCCTTCAAGTTACTTAACCTGTAGCAGGAAATTATTATCCTGTAAGTTTCTTTACTCTGCATTTTATTTGGAACTTAAATGGGAAGAAGTTATCAATAGAGGGAAAGGGAATGAGCTTGGAAAATCTTGATTTGTTGGTCAAAACTGAACTAAAACTTATTTTCTTTGTTCTTCCTATCCAGCTTAATCTTGGAATGTATATTAAAGGTATGTTCTAATCAAAAGTTTGTTACGGTAAATTTCTTGAAGTTATTGTAGTATGTTAAGGTCCCTAATGGATTATTATGCAGTACCTTGTGGTTCGTGTATTGCTATACTCCTTTCCATTCTGAAGCATTTTTTTCTGAAAAGGAAGCTTCACAAAAGGTAAGACTTAACCTCTAGCCCCTTTTTTGTAGGCTACTTTCTCTCTCCTTTAAAAAAAACAGAAAATCTCATGGAATTGGCATTTCAATTTTTTATTACAAAAAGCCAAATCCTTGTTACTTTTATTATTTGAACTTATACTTAACATGGTATATCACTAACAGAGTATCCTCTCCTCAAAGTGTAATTGACACATTTAATTATGTATTAAAAGCTTCTTTTACCTTGCTAATGAACTATACAAAAATCAGAAGTTCTGAGTGGCTGTTATTATTATTCTACTTACAATATCTCATTTTGCATACTCTGATAGTAGATATATAATATATTTCATGCTTGATTTACTTGCTAGGCTTTTTAGACTTCAGTCAAAGATTTGTTTGTACTTTGTCGATATCAGATCGATAGATATGTAGAAGGAAGCATATTGAGTATTTCTTCACAAAAGCAACATTATTAATTATTCCTTACCCTTTTAGCTTTATGTGTGTAATCTTGTTTACCTTATTGCTCTACAAATAGAAGCCAGGGCATATTATGAATAAGCTTTGATCTTTTTCTAGATGTTGTCTATGAAGGCATTAATACAATATTACTGTACTATCCGCATCCATATTCATTTGGAATATCCAATACCTGCACTTTATTTGAATTCAAATAAATTATCTTTCTAAGTTAGTCTCATCTCAAGACATCTCACATTATGTCCTTTTACTGTATCAGTTTTTTTTGGGCCCGGTCTCACTGCAAGTTAAACGAAAGTTTAATTTATCAGTTAGAACTTCATTTATGTTTCTATCAAGAATGTTATTCGTCATACATGTTTGGAAAACTGATTTAGATGGAGCATTGATGGTGGAAAGGATGAAAATATATATTTGAAGTGTCAGCAAAGTGATTTAGTTGATTAAACCATACAGTCCTGAACTCCTATTTTGTTTAACTTAAAAGAATGTCTTAGACTTTTTTAATGGTCTTTTGTTGTTATTTGATTTGTTTAACTTATTAATTCATTATTTTTATTCACTATGAACACTAATAATAAATATTATGTTTACAGGTACCTGATGCAAATAGTGCAAGAGTTTCACCTCAAGGACATCAACGTTTTTTTGGAGCTAATCACAACCCATGACTATGACTAGATGTAATATTTATTTTGTTAGGATATGTGAAACTTGTTCTTTTAGAATGTATTAATTTTTAACTTTGGATTTGATGTAAAACATGTTTAAAAATGTATGTTTTTATTCAAATATATTTTCTTTTATAATTTGGCTTTTATTATTTGTTAAATTTTGGCCAGATATTATATTGGAATATTATAAATATAGTGCATGTCAAAATTAAATTTGATTGTATTTATAATATTAGTTTTGGAAATTAATATCAATTTCAATTTAATTAAACTAAAAAAAATTGGCCAAAGTCATTTAGTATTTATTAAAATTAATGTTAAATCGCACATTTAGCGACGGTCAAAACCGACGCTAAATGATAGTAACTAAAATTATTCAAACTCATCTAACGTCGGTCAAAACCGACGTTAGATTACTCATATAGCGTCGGTCACAACCGACGTTAAATGACCAAATAAACGTCAATAATATCATCTAACGTCGGTCAAAACCGACGTTAAATTTCAGAATTTAACGTCGGTCTTGTCAAAACCGACGTTAAAGTCATCTAACGTCGGTTATTCCCACGGATGTCAAAACCGACGCTAAATGACCTTGCAACGCCACACATAACCTCGGTTTTGTAAACCGACGTTAAGTCGTTTAGCGTCGGTCAAAACCGACGCTAAAGGGTGATTTTGACCGACGCTAAATTCTAATTTTTTTGTAGTGTTAAAAGTTAGTATAGGACACGTGGCCGTAATTAAGACATATACGTCAACATTAATTGTCATATCAGTGCCACATTAGCAACACACGTAGCACACTGTAATGTTGACATAGTGTGCCATGTCATCAATTTTTTTCTTTTTTTTTTCTCTCTCCTCTTTCCTCTTCCTCTCCCTCTCCCTCCTAATCTTATGCGACCGCGTCATGCTCACCTCTACGCCATTCGATTATTGTCTTCCGATTAGGTTTTTGATAGAGTCCATGATTTTCAAGACTCCGAGCAGAACACTCTACTCTAGCTAGCCCGACTGCTAGGGTTCTCGGTTGAGCCGTGTGGACCACTCCCAACAGAACATTTGCGTCAAGCTTCTCCATTATCAATCCATTCATCCTCTGCCATTCCAATGTCTATTTTTTCTTTCTCATATCCCCAACTTAAATACACAATAAAAAATCTAAAAACTCTTACCCATCGAAGGCGAATCAAAAGAACCGATTCAGTAGACGAAACTGATGCCAGAGGTTGCATGCTTTATGCTAAGGACCGAATTTAGGCAAAAATAAAGCAAAATGATTTTTGTGTATTTGGGAGAAAATAGGAACAGAGGTTAAGCTTTTGATTTTGAGGGAAGAAGAATGTCTCAATTTCTCATTCAATGTTCATGAACAACACCAAACAAATCCCATTCTCCCTCACTCTCTGAACCCATAATTCCCTATGTTTCTCTTTACTATCATCACTGAATATTCAAATTCAAAGTAATTGAAACTCAAACAAGTTTAAGAGAGCCATCAAACATCAAAACAATGCAAACACTCACGCTCAAAGAGAGAGGAGATAGAGAGGGAGAGAGAGAAGACTCACTTGGAAATGGCGACGCTTCAAAAATTCAAGAACCTTGCGATGCAGTGTGGCGTGGCTCAGGCTCAGAGCCCTACACACAACCCGATAGTTCAACTCCGATGTCGAAAAACCACTCTATGAATATAGCATTGACTGCCGGTCACCTCAATGGGGAGACTCACTGATTCAGCTGAAGCATCTGTTAGATTCATCGGAGGGAAAGGATGAGGAAAGAGAAGAAGGAGAAAAGAGAAGAGAAAAAAAAATGAAAAAACTAATGATGTGACATGCCATCTCAGCATTACAGTGTACTACATGTGTTGTTGATGTGGCGCTTAATCCTTATGTATATGTCCCAGTCAGTGCCACGTATCCCATGCTAACTGTTGACTAATACCAGAGATCATTTTTTAGGATTTTGAAAACTACAGGAATTAAATCTTTCGTTTTTATACTACAGGAATCAAATCCTTTATTGAGTGAAACTATAAGAACCTGAGTTACTAAATCTCACACATTGTAAGAACTAATTGTATTTTGTAAATAACAAATTTATTTTTTTACAAAAATAAGTTCAACTAGTTTACTGGTTTCACTGATTTTTGACCTATCAATTTTTAGGGTGAACTAAATCATATCAGTGATCAATTCCCGGTCAAACCAATCGATTTGGCTCAGTTCTGTAATCACTACTATATCCTACAACTCATGCCAAGAAGAGATTCATAAAAAAATTCAAGTTATCTGCTAATACTCCAGGAAAAAAAATTACAACGAAATTGATAACGGAGCAAGCTACACATTCACATTGATTAGATTCACCACCGAATCCTTTTCTTAATCATACATAATTGTCAAATTCTAGAAGCAAGATTCTAAAGCAGTGCAAGCAGTGCAAGCGGTGTCAGTTAATTACTTCATATACTAAGTGTCAATGCTTTATTATTTAGGCAGGAGAAAAATAAGAGAAGGATTAAAATTCTTTTGTGGTTCTTTGGAGATGTCTTTTTTTTTTTTTTTTAATTTGGTCATTTATAGATTTTCGTTTTCAATTTAATTTTTTACAATTTAATTTTTTTTATTTACAAAATTTCACCTTAAAACTTTGGTTAAAAGAACATAAGCAGCAAACCACTTGAACAATAAAGAATTGACCCCTGTGGATGAGAGAATATTTGAATTAATTTCAAGCCCCACGTTTTAATGGCATGACCAACCATGACATCAATGCTTCTATAGTTTCTAACCCAACCTTCACACTAGCATTTAATTCAGTAGTTAAGTTTTGCAAGTGACTTTGAAGACCATTCCATATCCGATATTCAGCATGTTAGAATATACTTGAGGGACAGGGATTGGGATTCTCTGAAATTTTAAAACAAATTGACGTTGTATAGACTTTAGATAGATAAATATAATGTATATGGTCTACTACAATCTCTACTTGTATTATTAGATACGAATCTAACATATTTGTATATTTCTTTTTCTAAAATTTACATTTGAGAATATTTAAAGGATACAAATCGGATCAATATATATAGTAATTCTACGAAATATATATCTATAGAGAGAGAGAGAGAGAGAGAGAGAGAGAGAGAGAGAGAGAGAGAGAGAGAGAGAGTTCCAAGCAAGATGAGATATTTCTGATGTATTGATGACACTTCATTACATGCAAAATTATGCAGGCCTCCTTCTCAGAAAACAGCCTTTTTTTTGAAACTGCCTGAGAAAGCAGTCTTTTTTTTTTGGAACAAATGGAAATATATTCCATTAATCATAAAAGGCATAAAGCCTGAGTACATGAGATGAGAAATTATAGGATCTTCAGATAAACAAATACAAATCAATCCTAAACTCAAGGAAAATCAGGATCTTACTGCATTGCTTAAGAAAGCAGTCTTACTTTACGGAACCTATGTGGCATCCACAAAATGGGCTAAAACATGACATGGGCCAGAATGACAAAAGAGAATAAAGTACCTAATAAAAAAAAAAGGAGATTATACTTTTCGGTTTTCTTTTGGGGATCAAATAGGCTTCTAGAAACAAACAAAATATAGATTTTACATTTAAAGTTGAGACTTTTCTTCTTTTTGTTTTTTTCCCGATTGAATTAAAGTTTGAGAGGTGGGGCATAGACAAGGTCAGACAACCTTTCTACGCTACATCCCTTCTCTTATTGGCTAAAACATAATTTTGGTCCCAGATATTTTATTTTGAGTTAATCCTTTATAAATTTTTATTTTTAATTTAATTATTTAAAAATTAATATGTTATTAATTTAGTCTCTTATAAATTTTAATTATCAATATGTATCCTCACAAATTAATATATTATCAATTTAGTTTCTCATTTATTTTTATTTTTAATTTGATCCCTCATAAATTAATATATTATAAATTTAGTTCTTTCATCAAAAGTTACAACCATAAAAAATTATGACAATCCATCCACATTGGTCAATTCTTTATTTTGTTCAAGTGGTTTGCTGCTTATGTTCTTTTAACCAAAGTTTTGAGGTTAAATTTTGTAAATAAAAAAATTAATGTTAAGAAAGCTTTATACTTAATGACATAAATTGATTCAAACTATATTAATCAGAATTTAATAAATATTTTTTAATACAAATGGTTTCAAACAAATTTAAGAAAAAAAGCTATTATTTATGGTTGGGCGTATAATCAACGTAAAGCGTAGAAAGATATGTCTTATTGACTTCTTTTAAAACACTATTATTTTTTATTGGACGTATAACCAGCAAGAAGTAGAAGTGTATGTCATATTGACTTCTCCTCCGCCTCTTCTTCTTCTTCTTCTTCTTCTTCTTCTTACTTTTAAGAAAGCTTGATACTTTTTATGATATAATTTGATTCGAATTGTATTAATCAAAATTTAATGAATTTTTTTAATACAAATAGTTCAAACAAAGAAAAAACTTCGTAAATATTTTTGATTGGACACATGACCAACGAGAAGCAGCTAGAAGCGTAGAAGAATATACCATATTAACTTTTGTTTTTGTTTTTTCTTCTTCTTCTTAGCTTCTTCTTCTCAAACAAAGAAAAAAAAATCCCTATTATATTTGGTTGGACACACAACCAATGTGAAGTAGAATTGTAAATAACAAATCGACTTATTCTTCTTAAAAAAAACCGATATTATTTTTGGTTGAATCTTAATAAACGTATACGATATACTGGCTTCTTCTTCTTCTAGCAAGGTTTCATGTAAGTCTGCTCTATCTTTGTTCATTAAGATTGAAAAGAAAGAAACAAGAAAGAAGATAGAGATGATGCTGTTATAGCCGTGCAGCAACTTTTATAGGAAGATTTCATGGAGATGAAGATATCAGAACCAGAAATGCTTAGCGCAAACTACATAACATATAAATTTGTACAGTAAGTTAATTAGAATCTAGGAGAGAGCTAGTCCGATAGAATGCTATATATATATATATATATATATATATATATATAGTTTTTTGCTTCATTCTAGAGCTACTACAACTTCAAATTAAATTTCAAAACTATTGAGGGATGACATCAACACTAATACGATTTACTGGGATTGAAACAAGCTCACGAGCAACATCCTTGAAATCAAGAACTCCTCCCTCTTTGCATTTTGATAGCAATCTAGCTGCTTCTTCCTTTGTCATCCTTACCTTCACTCTAATTCCCTTTTCTCTTTCTCCGCTCTTCTTCTCATTATCCTTTTCGATGTTATCTAACTCTCCCAGAATTGTTGGTTTCGAATCAGAAAACTTCACACTCTTCCTGGGCCCATGCTTTTTGCTTAGCTCATCTCTGTATACAACAACTGTATTCACTTGGGGTGGCTCTGGTTCTGGCTTTACTCCTACTGTTACCTCTGAGACTTGCCTGTAAAGGCAAGCAAACATGGCGAGCATCTTTTTTTGCTGAACAGAATGGTTTAATGTTAGCAGAGAGATACTGGGTGAGGCAAAGTGGAGAGAAAGACAGTGAATTTATAGTAATATGAGAGAGCAGAGCAATGATCATGAAGTGGCGTCAATGCAGAAAAGTTATGTTAATGCATCAACAAGTCAAGCTAAATAGCAAGTGGTTGATAAGGTGGGGCCTCTGTTTTATTTGTATTTATGCAAGGAGGTTCAAAAGACCAATTTCTGCCTTGTTGAAAGGGTCAATGCCCTTTGGGTTGAGGGTACTAATGGTCATCTCACATGCTTTTCACATCTCAAGTGAATTGGACATCTCCACCCCTTCTGTGGTTTGGCCAGGTCATGAGAGTGACTTATTTTTGTAAGGGCCACACAGCATAGGGTTTATCTATTCAGACACGTATTCACTATTTGTCGAACGTGTGTTCGGTGTTACAGACGAATTTAAAAGTTTTAGTGAGAATAAGAAATAGTCAATAAATATTTTTATTAAAAAAATATTATAAATATATATAGATGAAAAAAATAATATAAAATATATAAGATATAATGTGATTGAATTTTAATGAGAGGACAACATTTAAATTTGTATAGAATAAAAAAATAATTACCATAGATACTAATTAAAAAAAATTTGTAGAGGTAATTGCCCCCACATACTACTATATAGATCTGTCATTGCTTGGTGCATGAGAGTTGTCCTATCGGCATGGACCCCATCAATTTGTGTGGACCTCACACCAATTAGTGACTCTTGTGTGCCAAGCACGATGCTTGACGAGTGGAGAATTAATGCACTATCTATTCTTTTATGCATTGTATGTAGCCGATGTTTTAATTAATGAACCATTTTACTGTCACTACATTCATTAGTTAATGCTGCTATAGTGCAAATATATATGCACTATTGACAAGTTTCTGCAACTTTTTTTTTTATAACTAAGTATCTACATTTGATAAATTGGAAATTATTCTCTTTTGGATTTACTTGCATATTTATAAATTAAACATTTGTGGTTATTAAAGTTCAAACAATCATTATTACTATATGACCGATCAATGGTGGATAACTTATGCTACCTTTAATGCGGCATCAAAACTATAAATTCGGATTTTTCATTTTAATAGAAACTAACCTCGTTAGGTGTGTTTTCTACATTTTGCAACTCATGCATGGGCAATCGGTGTGTTATGAGAATCGCTTAGAATAGATTCATTGAAAATTTCAAGATGAAATTGTAACTTGATAATCCAGTTCTACAAAATTAAGAGGAAATCTCTACCATACTCCAACTTGCCTTCTTATTCGCATTGAAACAGTAGCACCGATGTATCGAATTTATTTAAATTATCTTTGTGGACTATGCTTTTTTTTTTTTGAAAAATAAAAGATATATAAAGAAAGACATTCAAAGGAAAAAAAATTAAAGAGAAATATATCACCAATAAAATAAGGGGATTATAAGACACTAATGCACACTGTGAGAACAATAGCTCTTATATCTATGCTTTCATCTCAAACCTAATACTAGTCGATAAAAAATAGTTTAAATAAATTCAATTCCTCTTGCAACCAATTTTGATTGGAATTCAATGTTTTTATTTTAATCAAAAGTTTTGAAAAGTATTTTTCACATTTTAAAATTTAAATATCAATTTTATAACTAAATATTAACTCTGAGGCTACATCTAATATATGCTAAAAAAACATATGTTTAATTTTTTAATAGTCTTTTTTAATGAAAAATAAAAAATTGTAAGAGAAATTGAGAAATCAAGAAACTAGCTTTTTTTAAAAATAATCTTATTGTAATAAGACATTTTCATTTTTCCTTTTAAATTTTCAAACACTTTTCTTTATATTACAGATAGTTTAGTTTTTTTTTAAAAGAAAAAAGCTTTCCTGCATGACATAAATAAATTGAATATCACAAAAACAATTTCAAAATAGAAGACTCCTTGCATTGAATGACTTGTGATCCAATGGATTCAATGTTACCAAAACGTTGTGATGGTAAAAGTCACAGAATTAATTTGCTCGCATACTAAACACATTTAAAGAGAGATAGTTTTGTTTTTTTATTAATTTGTTGTACTTGACCGAAAGTGGTTAGTAGTTTCTAGAATACAATATGGGATGAGATGCAAAATAAAGTCATTTAGCCATCTCAATTTTTTTTTAAAAAAAAATATATAGTAACATCACAAAGATAAATTACAAAAGAGGGAAATTAAAGAAAAGTTTAAAGTGCCATCTCATCTAGTAAAATAACTTTGCTGTATAATATTTAGTTATTTTATTCTGTTTGTTTCTTCTTTGTGTGGATACATATATACTTTGGAATATTTTAGTTGATTAATTATATAATTTTTGTTTGAATCATTATGAATAATTATAACTTTATGGTATAAATGTAATGATGTATATATTTATGACTAATGAGAATAGTTTAAGACTTTAGAGTTTAATATTTGTATATAAATTATTTGTTTTACTTATTTTGATATTAATTTATTAGAAAACCAATAATGATTTTTAGAGAAGTCATCAAATGAAATTTTAGGGTAAATGAGATACTTAAAGAGTTGGTCATTGATAAAACTCAATAGCGTCATGTGATCCATGTAGTCTACTCTACCTAATGGGATAAAACTTGCTGTTGTAGTAGTATTTTGATATTAATTTATTCTCTCAATATAACAATTAATCTAGTAATTAACCAAGTGGTTGAATTTAGTGACCCATAGATTCCTTTCTAGATTAATGACATGTTCTTAAAGCTAAATTTATGGTTGGGAGCATAACCAACGGTATTGGGGGCCTCTACTCTTCATTATCTGGATCGTTAGATGAGCTGCTTTGACTATCCAGATCTTTTTAAACAAAATTTATTTATTTTATATTTATAAAAATAAAAATATATATTTTTTAAATAAATTTTAAAAGATATATTTTTTTGTAATTTTTAATTTTAAAATATATTAATATTTTAAAACTTATTAATAAATATTGTTTAAAAAAATCTGGACTGTTGAAACAGTTTATCCAATGATCTAAATGATAAAAAGTACTCTGCTCTTCATACTTAAAGAGCAAAAGCCCCCAATTCTAACTAAAGTAGAGTTTAAAATGATGTATCATATTGACTTCTTCTATTTGTTACTATATTTTATTGGAGCATAACCAATAAGAAGTAAAAGTGTTTATCATATTGACTTCTCCGCCTCCACTTCTTCTTCTTCTTCTTAAGAAAGCTTGATATTTTCATGATATAACTTAGATTCGAATTGTATTAATCAAAATTTAATGAATTTTTTGAATACAAATAATTCAAACAAAGAAAAAAAAATCGCAATTATTTTTGATTGGACACATAACCAATGTGAAGTAGCTAGAAGCGTAGAAGCATATACCATATTAACTTTTGTTTTTGTTTCTTCTTCTTCTTCTTCTTCTTCTTCTTCTTCTTCTTCTTCTTATCTTCTTTTCTTCTCAAACAAAGAAAAAAAATCCCTATTATATTTGGTTGGACACATAACCAATGTGAAGTAGAAGTATATACCATATGGACTTCTTAAAAAAAACCTATATTATTTTTGGTTGAATCTTAATAAGCGTATACGATATACTGACTTCTTCTTCTAGGAAGGTTTCATGTTAGTCTACTCTCTTTGTTCATTAAGATTGAAAAAGAAAGAAATAAGAAAGAAGATAGAGATGAAGCTGTTATAGCCGTGCAGCAACTTTTGTAAGAAGATTTCATGAAGATGAAGACATCAGAACCAGAAATGCTTAGCGCAAACTACGTAACATATAAATTTATACAGTAAGTTAATTAGAATCTAGGAGAGAGCTAGTCCGATAGAATGCTATATATATATTGGTAGTTTTTTGCTTCATTCTAGAGCTACTACAACTTCAAAAGTTCAAAACTATTGAGGGATGACATTAACACTAACACGATTTACTGGGATTTAAACAAGCTCACGAGCAACATCCTTGAAATCAAGAACTCCTCCCTCTTTGCATTTTGATAGCAATCTAGCTGCTTCTTCCTTTGTCATCCTTACCTTCAATCTAATTCCGTTTTCTCTTTCTCCGCTTTTCGATGTTCTCTAACTCTCCCAGAACTGTGGGTTTCGAATCAGAAAACCTCACACTCTTCCTGGGCCCTTTCTTTTACCTTACCTCATCTCTGTATACAACAACTGTATTCACTTGGGGTGGCTCTGGCTCTCGCTTTACTCCTACTTTTACCTCTGAGACTTGCCTGTAAAGGCAAGCAAACATGGCGAGCATCTTTTTTAGCTGAACAGAATGGTTTAATGATAGCAGAGAGATGATGGGTGAGGCAAAGTGGAGAGAAAGATGATGAGTTTATAGTAATATGAGAGAGCAGACCAATGAGCATCAAGTGACGTCAATGCAGAAAAGTTATGTTAATGCATCAACAGGTCAAGCTATATAGCAAGTGATTGACAAGGGAAAGGTGGGGCCTCTTTTATTTGCATTAATGCAAGGAGGTTCAAAAGACTAATTTCTGCCTTGTTGAAAGGGTCAATGCCCTTTGGGTTGAGGGTACTAATGGTCATCTCACATCTCAAGTGAATTGGACATCTCCACCCCTTATGTGGTTTGGCCAGGTCAAGAGAGCGACTTATTTTTGTTAAAAGGCACACAGTATAGGGTTTATCTATTTGGGCACATATGCTCTGCTTGTCGGATGCGTGTTTAGTATATAAGAATTGTTCGATCGGCGTGGACCTCACTGATTAGTGTAGGGCTCACATCGATTATCGACTTTCGTGCGCCAAGTACAATGCTTGATTAGCAGAGAACTCGTGCACTATCTATTCTCTTATGCATTGTACAGAGGGGATGTTTTAATTAATGAACTGTTTCACTGTCACTACATTCATTACTTTATGTTACTGTAGTGCAAATATATGAGAATTGATCCCCTTCTATGCATAGAGGGGATAGGAACCGTTGGATCAAGATATAATAGTCTCCATTTATCCATTATTTTGTTTTTATTTTTTTAAAAATTAAAATTATCATCTTATGTATATTTTTATACTTACGATCATCATTAAATTAATTTATATTTTTTTAAAAAAATTTCAAATAAATTTTTGTAAAAAAAATTGGTAAATAAATAAAAATCGTTAAATCAAAATAATTCAATAATTCTCCCATCCCCCTTAAGTGCAGGAGGGGATTTTATCTCCAAATATACACCATTGACAAGTTTCAGCCACTTCTTTTCTCTTTTTGTTTTTTTAAAAAAGTATCGACATTCAATAAATTCGAAATTAATCTCCTTTGAATTTACTAGCATATTTATAAATTAAACATGTGTTATTATTAAAGTTCAAACAATCATTGTTACTATATGACCAATCAATGGTGGATAGCTTATGCTACCTTCAATGGGGCATCAAAACTGCAAATTAGAAAGCATCTACAGTGATAATTCTTAAGAAGTTTTTAAATAAGAATAAGTTCTTATTTTGGTTTACGATTATAATTCGTCACGTTGTTTACCACGTATAAAAATGGTTCTTATATAGAAAATAATAATAAAATAATTAATTCACAATAAATGTTAGTGGAGTTAGTGAATAGTAATAAATACTAAAGTAGTAGAGAGTTAATTGTGATACCCATTTGTAGGTTCTTAATAGGTTCACCACTGGAGTGGAGAGTTGCTTAAAGTGGTGAAAAGTTACTTAAGCTGATATGGTATTGTGGAATCCACAATATGAACCAAATTGATATTCACCACTGTAAATGCTCTAAGGTGTATTTTCTGTATTTTGCAACTCGTGCATGGCAATCAGTGTGATATGATAATCACTTAGAACAGATTCATCGAAAATTTCAAGATGAAATTGTAACTTAATAATGCCCAAGGAAAAAAAAGAGAAAAAGTTTTAAACCATAGTATAGAACCAAACGGCTTGGCTGATTGGTCTGCTGCCCTGACAATCTTGTCACGACCCATTTTCTGGGCACATGACCGGCACAATGATGAATCTTTCATCACTGTAAGCCTTCCGATAAATATATCAAATTTTCTTATCTGAAAATCATAGAGATGATTTGCATGTAATCATAGATTATCAATTTAAAATACATTATTATACTGACATACAAGCCAAATGTCGAACCCCTGAACTAGATGTCCTAGACGATTACAGAGCAACATAATCTATAACAGAAGAGAGGTCTACCTGACAACGGGAAGGTCCAAAGTGATCTACTCCTCTAGCAGATATTCTTCGATGGCAACCTGATCTGAACAAAAAGGTTGTACAAACAATGTGAGCTTTTAAACTCAATGAGCGAATCGGCCTCGCATTAATAAAATTCAAATACATTACCAGTCATGCAAGCATATCCAAAGGCTCATACTCAACCAATAGACAGAAGATAAAAATTTATCCAATTCAACAAACGTTACTAGTACTCGTCAATGGCAATATATCCCGGAGAGCGCACACAGGCCGGCTCACCAATTATGTATATTTCCGCCATGACGCACAACATCATCCTCTTACATACAAGATAAAAATTCATCCAATTCAACAAACGTTACTAGTACTCGTCAATGGCAATATATCCCGGAGAGCGCACACAGGCCGGCTCACCAATTATGTATATTTCCACCATGACGCACAACCTCATCCTCTTAGCTAGGGCGCCTCACGGATTTATCACCAATCCGGGCTATATCCCTACTGAGGGAATCGTTGTCTCCACACTCATTGGTCAAGACACCCTGTCAACCGGGTTTTCCGCCTTGCCGTGAGAGGGGGTACTGTCCCGCTCAATCACAATCAATAGCATTTCATATCATAATCAGAAGCTCAATATAATATTCATCCATATAACAGGTATAGTAGATAACTATATTATAGCTTTATAAACCACAATTCAAGAGATTCAATCTTCACATCATCATGAGATACTTGCTTTTTCTTATCCATACTTCTGGATTAATTATCTCATTATATTCGCCATTCTGAATTCAATTTTCCCCTATGAATCTTGGGAGTGTCCTACGACATACTTTTTATCACCAGTAATGCTAAAACTCTATTAAAACGGGGTCGTTTCACTCACCTGGATTCCGTACGAACATCGCTTCTCTAAGTCATTACAGACAAGAGTTCTCAGGTGAATTTCGGTGTTCTGCTACGGAGATTTTCATGAAAGATTAGAGAAAATACGTCAGGATTGTTTTCGTACAGATACTGTTCATATGTACGGTTACTGTTCATATATACGGTACTATTCATACGGTCACTATTTATACGTACGATCACTATTCATACCAGAAATAGAGAATACAATCTGTAAAAGAGTACACCAGGTAAGTTCCCAGGAAAGAGTGGAGGGTCACACTGGACACACTTAAAAATCAGGTCTTTCCTTAGCCAAAACTTTCCTAGACATGTATTCTTCACAGTTTACATTCTATTTCGGTAATCAGAGAATCAAAATAACATATAAACAGCTAAGGACAGTTTTTCTGATGTGGAAGATCAGCCAAGGCCGCAACCACAGAGCATACTTAAGAAATTAACTTCTAAAATTTGAAAGACATAGAAAGGGCATAGTATCCTTACCTAAGCTGAAAAGGAAAGGCCCAAAATCTCAGAGGCCTAGCTTTGGAGTAAGAGAAACTTAAGGAGAGAAGAAGAGAAGTTGAAGGTGTGAGTTTAGAAGTGAAATGGAAGGGCCTATTTATAGCAAAAGTTAAGGGTACTATTTGATACTATGCGCTAATAAGATATTCAATTTACTATTCATGAAAATGACATTTCTAATAATGCAGTTACTGTACACCTCACGCGTACGATGCAAAATTTTTCTGTTATTACTATTGGAAACTTAAAAGGGAAAAATATCCTTTCAACTTAAACCTTTAAGTTTCTTTTCAATTCAGTCCTTTCACTTTAGTCCCTGAGGGTATTTTCACACATAAAACGTCAGTTTTTCCTACGAACTTCTTTCTAGTTTTCTCTTATGACCAAACAACATCTAGTACTTGACATTTCGATTGTATAAATAAACAGTATCGTATACGTAAATAGTATTATACAGGTGAATAGTACCGTATACTGAAATAGTAACAGTAGTTTGTAAACAAATATTTATATTTTATTTTTCTTGGGTATTACATTATCACCCCCTTAAGAGAATTCGGTCCCCCGAATTCAAAACTCATCTCAAGAATGAAATAAATGTGATTACTTCGTCCATATCTCATCCTTTGCATCTCTTTCTTCCAAAACCTCATCACACCCTTGGTGAGATTTACAAGAACATTATACCATTGACTGTGAACTCTAAACCGCATTATCAATAATTTGCATAAGACTTTTGCCTTTTCTAGACAGCAAGTAATCTCTTCCTCATCAGTTTAATCTTCTCCACAACCTTTTGTACCATAAAGTGTCTCATTCTCATAACCTTTACCAAACTCAAACCACCTAATTAGAGACGGACTCTGTCTCTATGTAAAACCTCAAATAGGTGTCATCTCAAAAGTGGCACGTGGTCTTTCCAGTTCACATTGAATATCAGAACACATGATACTACACACATAGCTTATAACTTTTATGATTACAAGCACCTCACCCGAAAGCATCATTTTGGCCATAGGCAATACTGTTGCCCGAAGGTGATCCTTCTACCTTAAAGCGATACTCTCAGCTGAAGACGTCATATAAAAGGCAAAATCACATGAAATCATTACATAAATCTCTAGGAAGAACAATCCTAGAAAATATGATAAGTAAATAACATACTTCTTACACATAATTATATATATGAAAATTCCTCTCACCTCAATGACTCATATAGAGTCGCATCCTTTCAATGATTGAGGCAAACCCATAGTTCTATAGGTTCATAAAATACTTATTTAGCATTCCTCCATAGTTCAGAAGTGTAATGAAATATCATTTTAGTAACTTTGCTCAGTCAAAAGGATATTACCATACTTTGCTTTAGAATTTTCATAATCAAGTATGAAATATAACAAGTCCAATATCTTCTCATTCCTCAAGTTCTTTCAGTAAAATGAATCACTTCAACAAAGAAGATCTAGATACTAACTTAAATTTTATTTCTAGTACATAGATAATTTTAATACATGAAGCTTAGACCAAATATAACTTTAGGTACAAACAAAAGAAAGAATAAATTAAGGATGAGTAGGCTTTTGAAATGTAGAAGGTGCTCCAGGTCTAGAAGAGGAAGGTGCTTCAGACCTTAAGGAGGAAGCTAATCGTTGTAGCCTAGAAAGAGTTTCTGGAGGAAGCGCCTGAGAAATTTGGCGAAGAGCATAAGTCACTCCGTTCATACAGTCAATACACCTTGCTTGTTGGTCACGAAAATTTTGAGTTGCAAACATTGAATGTCTATCAACTCGATTGGCCAGTTCCCCGAAACGACGATTTATCAGTTTCTCTTGGTTTTCAAAGAGACGACTTATTAGTCGCTTCTGGTCCTCTATCTTGTATTCCAGGCTCTCTATCTTACGTTCCAGGAATGCAAGCTTATTTTCTGAGGATGTTGCAGTACTGTCCTCCTCCAACTCTATTACATCTCTCTTTCTCTTCTTAATTTCTGGTGACCTGTCTACAGGTCTCTTCCCTTTGTTGTTTTCGAGACTTAGATTTAAATCAAGCTCTACATTGCCAGTCTCAAAATTCAAGTTGAAAGACTTATTATCGGCCATTGCTCTAGGGATATCAGAAATAACTTCGAATGAGAAAGGAATGAAGATTGAGAAATAAGTATGTAATGAAAGAAGTAGGTTTGCTTGGTGCGATGAGTAGGGTAACGGGCATACAAGATTTATAGACAACCCGAAGCCCCTGGAGCTAAAGCCACCACAACCTACACGCCGCTCGCTATAAGGTTTACAGATCACATACGTCGCAATGCCAGCAATTAATGTCGGACATGCAAGTAAATAGTAAATATAATTTAATGCAATTAACATAAGTCAAAGATTTCCTCAAAAAAATTTTCAGCTAATCTTGACATTTCTCAAAATTTTCGACTAATCGCCGTTTCAATCTATAATTTCCTCACTCTATACTTGTCTTATAGTGTAATCTCAGATCACAATATCACTATATGATCGGGTAGTCTCATATTGGCCGTATCTTAGATTCTAATCGGTGTCTTTACTCTGGACTTACACATAATATATGTAAATATATATATTTTAAAACAAAGTTAACTGCTTACGGTCGCATGCCTTAAGCATTATCATGATGTAAGGAAATCACTGCCTTTCATTTGCCCATGAGAGCATTATATGTAAGTATGTGTAACCATGAAGATATATCATCATCTACACATTTCATTCTATCCAAGTCATTTTGATTTCACATCTCTATGAGTATATGTAGGATCATCACATATTCTCCTTGATCATAGCCTTCACTCATTATGCATGAATAACATACATACATGTAATTACAACATGATTCAATCAGTTATGTATATTATACTCAACTGAAGGCTCTCAAGAACAACACAATAAAACAGAGAAATGCATTTCAGTTCATCATAAAAGCATCTAAGGCAATCTTTAATGGCTATATCGTCAACTTCTTTGAATTTCGAAAAATGCCAACGGGAGAAATGGGAAAACCAAGTAAAATCGGCCGCAAATCCACCGAATACTGACTTTCGTGGTTTTGGCATTAATGCAACGCGCTATCGGTGTGCACGCCTACCCTAGACTTCTGGCTTCCAGGTTGCAGAAATCCATAAGTTGATCGTGTAGGGGTGCGGTGAAGAGATATCTTCTTTGTCTCTTAGTCCAAATTTTTTCTCTATAAAAACCTTCTCAGCGTTCTCAGTTACCACACCACAAAGAGTAATAATCTCCGAGCCTACAATCCCCCAGTATTCCTCTCGCCTCATACTCTTACAAAAATTTTTAAATTTTTCCAAATCATGTCCGCAAGGAAGTACATTGATCTCACAGTAGAGGCTAAGGAAGAAGAGCTCGACTTAAACTTAAGTCTGGGCAAAGACAAGGGCAAAAGACCTTTTGAGGGGTCTCTAGAGAAACAGAAGGAGAAGAAAATGAAGAAGATCGAGGAAGCTGAGGAGACTAGCACGGGCCATACCTCGGAGGACAAAATCGCCTGTCTAGAGCAGGAGGTGAAAAATCTAAAAAAGATGATAGGAGACCTGGAGAAGTTAACTAAACGCAATCATGCAGAAATGACTTCAAGAATAGACAGGTTCTTCTATTGGTCTACCCAGTGCTTCTGCAATCAACAACAAAGAAGTGTTGATTGTATGAATGGGATTTACACTACCATCCGCGACATTGCTATGTCCCTTGCTCCAAGGAATGGTCGAGGGGTGATGATACAATACAACCCTCCTAATCCAAGACCACCTCGCTTTTAGATTACTCATGCATGAGTAAACTTCTTCTTTTTTGCAATGTAATCCTTCAGTTTTTTTGTTTTTAATGCGAGTGGTTTCTTTTATTGGCTGGTACCCTAAAATAATATAGCTACACAAATTCAATCATGAATTCAGCTTATAAAATCCACCATATAAAAATTTGATCCAACAACAACGGAATCAAAACAAGTAATAACCTTTCCTTTACTAAGTTCAAAAGTGTGGCCACATCTGTCTAAAACTAAAACTGAGAACATAATTCCTAAGAAGAGATAAGTCTCGGAGGGAAAGGAAATGGAAACACCTACAGGACCTTCAGTAGAGCCGTCTCTCTATAATTGTGCCCGGGTTCACAACGATAGAGGAGGTCCCACTAAGGTTACCTTGCTCTGTAATCACTAGGAGACCTAACAACCATTGCTCTGATACCAACTTTGTCACGACCCGTTTTCTGGGCACATGACCGGCACAATAATGAATCTTTCATCACTGTAAGCCTTCCGATAAATATATCAAATTTTCTTATCTGAAAATCATAGAGATGATTTGCATGTAATCATAGATTATCAATTTAAAATACATTATTATACTGACATACAAGCCAAATGTCGAACCCCTGAACTAGATGTCCTAGACGATTACAGAGCAACATAATCTATAACAGAAGAGAGGTCTACCCGACAACGGGAAGGTCCAAAGTGATCTACTCCTCTAGCAGATATTCTTCGATGGCAACCTGATCTGAACAAAAAGGTTGTACAAACAATGTGAGTTTTTAAACTCAATGAGCGAATCGGCCTCGCATTAATAAAATTCAAATACATTACCAGTCATGCAAGCATATCCAAAGGCTCATACTCAACCAATAGACAGAAGATAAAAATTTATCCAATTCAACAAACGTTACTAGTACTCGTCAATGGCAATATATCCCGGAGAGCGCACACAGGCCGGCTCACCAATTATGTATATTTCCGCCATGACGCACAACATCATCCTCTTACATACAAGATAAAAATTCATCCAATTCAACAAACGTTACTAGTACTCGTCAATGGCAATATATCCCGGAGAGCGCACACAGGCCGGCTCACCAATTATGTATATTTCCGCCATGACGCACAACCTCATCCTCTTAGCTAGGGCGCCTCACGGATTTATCACCAATCCGGGCTATATCCCTACTGAGGGAATCGTTGTCTCCACACTCATTGGTCAAGACACCCTGTCAACCGGGTTTTCCGCCTTGCCGTGAGAGGGGGTACTGTCCCGCTCAATCACAATCAATAGCATTTCATATCATAATCAGAAGCTCAATATAATATTCATCCATATAACAGGTATAGTAGATAACTATATTATAGCTTTATAAACCACAATTCAAGAGATTCAATCTTCACATCATCATGAGATACTTGCTTTTTCTTATCCATACTTCTGGATTAATTATCTCATTATATTCGCCATTCTGAATTCAATTTTCCCCTATGAATCTTGGGAGTGTCCTACGACATACTTTTTATCACCAGTAATGCTAAAACTCTATTAAAACGGTGTCGTTTCACTCACCTGGATTCCGTACGAACATCGCTTCTCTAAGTCATTACAAACAAGAGTTCTCAAGTGAATTTCGGTGTTCTGCTACGGAGATTTTCATGAAAGATTAGAGAAAATACGTCAGGATTGTTTTCGTACAGATACTGTTCATATGTACGGTTACTGTTCATATATACAGTACTATTCATACGGTCACTATTCATACGTACGGTCACTATTTATACGTACGATCACTATTCATACCAGAAATAGAGAATACAATCTGTAAAAGAGTACACCAGGCAAGTTCCCAGGAAAGAGTGGAGGGTCACACTGGACACACTTAAAAACCAGGTCTTTCCTTAGCCAGAACTTTCCTAGACATGTATTCTTCACAGTTTACATTCTATTTCGGTAATCAGAGAATCAAAATAACATATAAACAGCTAAGGACAGTTTTTCTGATGTGGAAGATCAGCCAAGGCCGCAACCACAGAGCATACTTAAGAAATTAACTTCTAAAATTTGAAAGACATAGAAAGGGCATAGTATCCTTACCTAAGCTGAAAAGGAAAGGCCCAAAATCTCAGAGGCCTAGCTTTGGAGTAAGAGAAACTTAAGGAGAGAAGAAGAGAAGTTGAAGGTGTGAGTTTAGAAGTGAAATGGAAGGGCCTATTTATAGCAAAAGTCAAGGGTACTATTTGATACTATGCGCTAATAAGATATTCAATTTACTATTCATGAAAATGACATTTCTAATAATGCAGTTACTGTACACCTCACGCGTACGATGCAAAATTTTTCTGTTATTACTATTGGAAACTTAAAAGGGAAAAATATCCTTTCACCTTAAACCTTTAAGTTTCTTTTCAATTCAGTCCTTTCACTTTAGTCCCTGAGGGTATTTTCACACATAAAACGTCAGTTTTTCCTACGAACTTCTTTCTAGTTTTCTCTTATGACCAAACAACATCTAGTACTTGACATTTCGATTGTATAAATAAACAGTATCGTATACGTAAATAGTATTATACAGGTGAATAGTACCGTATACTGAAATAGTAACAGTAGTTTGTAAACAAATATTTATATTTTATTTTTCTTGGGTATTACAAATCTAAAGGCCCGGGCAGTCAGGGTGAGTCATTTAGACCGGTCTATGTCGGCTCAATTAACATCTAGCCGACCTTGCCGGGTTTTGTCTAAAACGATGACACTGTAACTAATTGCCTTCTTCTTCTTCGCACAACAGCAACGCCAGGTAGTGGCAAACTGAGCAAACTTCTTACCTCCTTTAATTGAAGTGGATCACAACTCTTTCTTGTTTTTTTGGGCTACAAAATTAACAGAAAATCTCTACCACACTACAACTTGCCTTCTTATTCGCACAGAAACAGTGGCAGCGATGGATTGAATTTATTTAAATTATCTTTATGAACTATGCGCATTTTTTTTAAAAAAAAGTTATATAAAGAAATACATTCAAAAGAAAAAAAATTAAAGAGATAAATAACACCAACAAAATATGGGGATTTTATGACACCTAAATGCACTATGAGAACAGTAGCTCTTATGTCTGTGCTTTCATCTCAAACCTAATACTAGTCGATAAAAATAGTTTAAATAAATTTAAGGTTTAAATATATTTGAGTTCTCTATAATTTTATTAAAAAATAATTTTAGTCCCTATAAATTGAAAACAATAAATTTAATCTCTATAATTTTCAAAATCATAAAATAGGTCTCTGAAGTTAATTTTGGGTTAGTCAATCATTCAATGCTGACTGGAATGTTGATATAAATATTAAAATTCATGTAATGGCTGACTGTGTACCATTTATGCTGACGTGAACTAGCCACGTGGACTCCCTAAAAAAAGTTTCAATTTATTCACTTAAGTCTTTGGTCAAAATTTTTTTTTGTCCAATTTTTGATATAAATTCTTTTTCTATTTTGTCTAGGTCCCTAGTTTAAGAATATATTTTTTCGTTGTCAAAACCATCCCATACAAACTTTTCAATTTGTTCACTTTAGTCTATATTCTTTACTTTCATACTTTTTTCTCATGGTTTGGTCCTCCAAATTAGTCTATAATTTCATTTTTAGTTATAATATGATTTAATCTATCATTTCTATCTAAAAAAAATATAAGAAATGAATTAAATTTCAAGTTTCAAAGCTTACCTTTTATTCACTTATGTCCTTGATCAAAATTTTTCTTTTGTCCAATTTTTAATATAAACTCGTCTTTTATTTGGTCTAAGTTCCTAGTTTAAGAATATTTTTTTTATTTGTCAAAATCATCCCTTACAAACTTTTCAATTTGTTCACTTTAGTCTATGTTCTTCACTTTCATTTTTTTTCTCACGGTTTGGTCCTCTAAATCAGTCTAGAATTTTATTTTTAGTCATGATATGATTTAATCTATCATTTCTACCCAAAAATAATACATGGAATGAATTGAAATTCAAGTTTCAAAGCTTACCTTTTATTCACTGAGATCTTTGGTCAAAATTTTATTTTTATCCAATTTTTGATATAAACTCATCTTATACTTCATCTAGATCCCTAGTTTAAGAATATATATTTATTTTTTCTTTGTCAAAATCAGCCTTTACAAATTTTTAAGGTTTCTTCACTTTAGTCCCTATTCTTCACTTTCATGTTTTTTCCTCACGGTTTTGTCCTCCAATCCGTCCATAATTTCATTTTTAGTTATGATATGATTTAATCTATTATTTCTACCTAAAAAAAAAATACAAGAAATGAATTAAAATTCAAGTTTCAAAGTTTACCTTTTATTCACTTAGGTCCTTGTTCAAAATTTTTATTTTGTCCAATTTTTGATATAAACTCGTCTTCTAGTTCATCTAAATTCCTAGTTTAAGAATATAATTTTTCTTTGTCAAAATATCCCCTATAAACTTTTTAATTTGATCACTTTAGTCCCTATTCATCACTTTCATATTTTTTTTTCTCACGGTTTGGTCCTCCAAATCATATCATGACTAAAAATGAAATTATGGACTAATTTTGAGGACTAAACCTTGAGAAAAAATATGAAAGTGAAGAATAGGGACTAAAGTGAACAAACTTAAAAGTTTGTAGGGGATGATTTTAACAAATAAAAAATGCATTCTTAAACTAGGTACCTAGACAAGATAGAAGATGAGTTTACATCAAAAATTGGACAAAAGAAAATTTTGACCAAGGACTTAAGTGAATAAAACGTAAGCTTTGAAACTTGAATTTTATTTCATTTCTTGCATTGTTTTTTGGTAGAAATGATAGACTAAATCATATCATAACTAAAAATGAAATTATGGACTGATTTGGGGAATCAAATTGGGAGAAAAAGTTATGAATGTGAAGAATAGGGACTAAAGTGAAGAAACTAGAAATTTTGTAGTGATGATTTTGACAAAGAAAAAAATATTCTTAAACTAGGGAGCTAAATGAAGTAGAAAACGAGCTTATATCAAAACTTAGATAAAAGAAAAATTTTGACCAAGAACCAAAGTGAATAAACTGAAACTTTTTTTAGCGAGTCCACGTGACTAGTCCACATCAGTATAAGTAGTACACAGTCAGAGCTAATATAGATTTTAATACTGAATTAGTATCACAATCAGTGTTGACTAACCAAAAACTAATCCTTGAGGACCTATTTCATGATTTTGAAAACTATATGGACTAAATTCATTATTTTCAAACTATAAAGACTAAAATCATTTGTCAATGAAACTATAGGAAACCTCAAATATATTTATACCTAAATTCAATTCCTCTTGCAACCAATTTTGATTGGGATTCAATGTTTTTATTTTAGTCAAAAGTTTTAAAATGTATTTTTCACATTTTAAAATTTATATATCAATTTTATAACTAAATATTAACTGTGAGGCTACATCAAATATATGCTAAAAAAACATATATCTAATATTTTAAATAGTCTTTTTTAAATAAAAAACGTAAGAGAAATTGAGAAATCAAGATTCCGCAGCTTTTTTGAAAAAATAAATCTTATTGTAATAAGACACTTTCATTTTTTTCTTTTAAATTTTCAAACAGTTTTCTTTATATTACAGATAGTTTTGAATTTTTTTTTTAAAAAAAGCTTTACCGCATGACATAAATATTTGTTGAACTCATTGCATTTAAAGCACTCTCTGATTTTGACGATTAACAAATCAACTTAAAATAGTTCTTGTCTAAAGGCTTTTGAATTTTAGCATCCCGCTGGTCGACCACCTTGCCTGCATTGGTTGACCACCACGCCTGCACTGGTCGACCAATGGATTACAGAAGTAAAAGATTTCGTAACAAGTGACACACTGGTCGACCACTCTACCTGCCCTGGTCGACCAATGAACTCCAGTAAGCATCACTGCCACTCATTGGTTGACCACTCCTTGAACACTGGTCGACCATCGTGTTCCAGTAAGAAAAATGTTTTGAAGCTGTAAAGACTGGTCGACCACCATCGTTCCATTGGTCGACCACCCAGCTCCAGTTGAAGAAGAAAACAAGCACTGGTCGACCAATGCAATATGACTGGTCGACCAACATACCTGATATATCAGTTCTGGAGCTCACTGGTCGACCATCGTGCTGAAATTGTCGACCATCGATATCGAAAATGAGTTGTAACGGCTAGTTTTTGCTGACGTAATACAAGATTTATTTTGGAATTTATCTCCAACGGCTCTATTCCTCTTTGGTCTTTAAATATCTGCCTTAAGGAGGTTATTTATATTGAAGAAGAGAAATCAAGTGGGCCATATATCCTTGAAGTTAATCCCATTCAAATCTCTGTATTGCTAAAGAGCTTGCTACTGTCATATTCACTCTGTTTTGAGAGTTTGCTTCTGAAAAATTATTTTTCTCTGAGTATATCAAGGAAGTTCTTTCTTTGAGTTTGTTTGTGTGAGCAAACAAATCTGTGAGGGGGAGAGACACACTTGGAAAGAAAAAGATCTTTGTTGTAGTGGCTCACAAGTGCCCTTTTGCATAAACTTGTGGTTCATAGTGAAAAACTCAAGAAGTATTCTTGGGGACTGGATGTAGGCTTGGATTAAGCTGAACCAGTATAAATATCTGTGTTTATTTCTCTTCCTTATTCTTTTAATTGCTTAAAGTCTTTTAATTGTTTAATTACTCGACATCTTCCTTCTTTTTTACATCACTCTGTTTTCTGTATTGTCAATATATTTCTACTGAGCTTTAAATTATCTTGAACTTTCTATTATCTTTTAAGTAAATTTTTATTTAACCCAATGCACCCCCCTCTTGGGTTCCAGCCATATTTATCAATTGGTATCAGAGCTTGGGCTCTTGATTAAAGACTTAACAGTCTAAGAGTATAAAATGGCTGGTCTTGGTGATTGTATTTTACCTGAAGGAAGCTCCTTTACAAAACCTCCTGGTTTTAACGGTAACCATTATAGCTACTGGAAATCCAAGATGAAACTTTTCTTTAATGCAGTAGACCTAGACCTCTGGGATATTGTGGAAAATGGACCTTACATACCTATGAAGGTTGTTGAAGGGCAAAGTATTCCAATACCCAAAAGAGAATGGTCTGAATCAAAAAAGAAATTGGTTCATCTAAATGCTAAAGCTATAATGATTATTGTTAGTTCCTTAAGTCAGGATGAATATTTTAGAGTTTCTAGCTGTACAACTGCCAAAGAAATGTGGGACACTTTGGAAGTTGCACATGAAGGAACTCAAGGAGTTAAGGAATAAAAAATTAGTACTCTTACAAATGAATATGAAAATTTCAAAATGAAGAGTGATGAAAGTATAAGTGAAATGCAATTAAGATTTACTCATATTACTAACCATCTCAGAGCTCTTGGTGTAACTTATGCAGAATATTCTCAAACCACCAAGATATTGAGATGTCTCACCCCCGAATAGGAAGCCAAGAGAACAACAATCATGGAAGTAAGAGGAGAATCCATGAAATCACTCACAGCTCTGTTTGGAAATCTTCAAAACTATGAGCCAAAAATTCTATAAATGAGGCAAGAAGATGAATCCAAGAAAAAGAAGACTCTCTCCTTAAAGTCATATTCCTCCAAGAAATCAGAAGCAGAAAGTGATGAAGAAGAAGAAATCAATGAAGAAGATCTTGGTCTTTTTATCAGAAAATTTAAAAAATTTATGAGGAACAAAAATACAAGAAAATGGAAAAAGGACCAAGATAGCAAAGAAGGCCCTACATGTTATAAATGCAAAAAGGTTGGGCATCTAAAATGGGAATGTCCACAACTCAACAAAGAACAAGAAGAAAAGAGAGGCCATGACAAAAGTAAGAAGAAGGCATATGTTTCTTCAATCTGGGCTAACAGTGAATCAGATGAAGAAAATGAAGAAGCTAATCTCTGCTTCATGGCAAAAGAAATTTAAAAATTGACTATAAGCCGGGCATTTCAAATAATTCAGAAAAGGAGGAAAATAGAGAAGCTAATCTTTGTCTCATGGGAAGAGATAATGAAGAGGTTTGCCTCAAATCTAGGAGTGAAAAATAGTACTTGGATAGTAGATGTTCCAAGCACATAACTGGAGACAAATCTAAGTTTCATTCCCTATCTCCAAAAGGAGGCAAAATGACCTTTGGAGGAAACGACAAAGGTTTAATCAAAGGTATTGGTAAGGTTGGTAAAACTCTTCAACATCTATTGAAAATGTATTATTTGTTGAAGGCCTCAATCATAATTTGCTTAGCATTAGTCAACTATGCGACAAAGGAAATAGAGTTATTTTTTATTCATCTTGTTGCATAGTTAAGAACATCATTGATAAGAAAATTAAGCTTGTTGGTCAAAGGATCAATAATGTTTATGTTATAAATCTTGATGAAGATCCTTCTATTGACTCTAAATGCTTAATTAGTGCAAATGAAGATAGTTGGCTTTGACACAGAAAATTGGCTCATGCTAACATGAATCATTTGGATAAATTAGTCAAAAAGGATCTTGTGATAGGCTTACCCAAAATAAGATTTGATAATGATAGACTTTGTGATGCATGTCAAAAGGGTAAGCAAGTCAACAGTTCTTTCAAAACTAAAGAAATTGTTTCAACTACAAAGCCTTTACAACTTCTCCATATAGACCTTGTAGGACCATCTAGGACAAAGAGTCTTGGAGGCAACTCCTATGCACTAGTTGTTGTAGATGATTATTCAAGATACACATGGACTTTCTTCTTAGCTCAAAAGGATTAAGCTTTTCAATCGTTTCTCAAATTGACAAAATTCATTCAAAAGGAACAAAGCTTGACCATTGTGAGAATTAGAAGTGACCATGGCGGAGAATTTGACAACCATAACTTTATGGAATTCTGTGATGAAAATGAGATTGAGCATAACTTCTCATCTCCTAGAACCCCTTAACAAAATGGTGTTGTTGAGAGGAAAAACAGAACACTAGGGGAGATGGCAAGAACAATGCTCAATGAAAGGGATCTTCCTCAATACTTTTGGGCTGATGCCTTTAATACTGCCTGCTATATAATGAATAGAGTCATGATAAGGCCAATTTTAAAGAAAACTCCCTATGAATTATACAGAGGAAGAAAGCCCAACATTTCTCATCTCCAAGTTTTTAGTTGTAAATGTTTTGTATTGAACAATGGAAAATAAAATTTAGGAAAATTTGATGCCAAAGCCGATGAAGGAATCTTCCTTGGTTACTTAAGCACTAGCAAAGCTTATAGAGTCTATAACAAAAGAACACAAACTGTTGAAGAATCCATATATGTTGTCTTTGATAAGTCTACCTCTTCTCTTAAAGATTATACTAATGATTGTGAAGTGTTAGATTCCTTCAAAAACCTTTCCTTGGATGATAAAGTAAAGCAGGAACATGAAGGAAATGCAAAGGAAGATATCACCATGAATCAAGGAGAAGAAATCTCTCAAGAAGAGAAAATACCTCTTGAGGAGATTACTATCAGTAACAATAATGATCCTCCAAAAGACTGGCAGTATGCCAAAGGCCATCCCAAAGAACTCATTATAGGGGATGCATCACAAAGGGTAACAACTCGAAACTCCCTTAGAAATGTCTGTAATCATTCTGCCTTTCTTTCTCATAGTGAACCGAAAAACATTGATGATGCTATTATTGATGAATATTGTATCTTGGCTATGCAAGAAGAACTGAATCAATTTGAAAGAAGCCAAGTCTGGGATTTAGTACCTAGACCAAATAATCATACACTAATTGGCACAAAATGGGTATTTAGAAATAAACTAGATGAAAATGGAACTGTGATTAGAAACAAAGCTAGACTAGTTGCAAAAGGTTATAATCAAGAAGAAGTCATTGACTATGATGAAACTTTTGCACCTGTGGCTAGACTTGAAGCTATTAGAATGCTTTTAGCTTTTGCATGCATACATGATTTCAAACTATTTCAAATGGATGTAAAAAGTGCTTTCCTCAATGGCAACATTTTGGAAGAAGTCTATGTTGAGCAACCCCCTGGTTTTGAAGATTTTGAAAAACCTGATTATGTATTTAAATTAAAAAAGGCTCTCTACGGTCTTAAACAAGCTCCTAGAGCTTGGTATGATAGATTGAGCTCCTTTCTCCTAGAAAATAATTTTTCAAGAGGTAAGGTAGATACGACATTATTCTTTAAAAAGGAAAAGTATGACTTAATTATTGTGCAAATCTATGTTGATGATATTATTTTGGGGCTACTAATGAAAAGCTTTGCAAAGAGTTTGCCAAAATTATGCAAGGTGAATTTGAGATGTCAATGATGGGTGAACTGAACTTCTTCCTTGGGCTTCAAATAAAACAAATGGATCATGGCACATTTGTATGTCAAACCAAGTATACTAAGGAATTGCTAAAAAAATTTGGAATGGAAAATGCAAAACTTGCATCTACACCAATGAGCACTTCAACATACTTGGATTTGGACGAAGAGGGTCAACCATTTGACATAACTAAGTATCGAGGTATGATCGGATCACTTTTATACTTAACTGTGAGTAGACCTGATATCATGTTTAGTGTTTGCATGTGTGCACGTTTTCAGGCCTGCCCAAAAGAATCTCATTTTAAAAATGTAAAAAGAATTTTTAGATACTTGATTAGCACATCTAAGATGGGTTTATGGTATCCTAAAAGATCCTCAAATATTTTAATTGGCTACTCAGATGCTGATTTTGCGGGTAGCAAAACTGATAGGAAAAGTACAAGTGGAACTTGCCAATTTGTTGGTAATTCTCTTGTCTCTTGGTTTAGCAAAAAGCAAAATAGTGTTGCCTTATCCACAGCTGAAGCTGAATACATTGCAGCTGAAAGTTGCTGTGCTCAAATTTTATGGATGAAGCAACAACTTGAGGATCTTGGTGTATTTCTTAAAAATATTCCCATCAGATATGATAATACAAGTGTCATTTGTTTGTCCAAGAATCCAGTTCAGCACTCAAGAACCAAACATATTGAAATAAGACATCATTTTCTAAGAGATCATGTTCAAAAGCAAGATGTCCTACTTGAATTTGTGCAAAGTGAACTCCAATTAGCTGACATTTTCACAAAACCTCTATGTGAGGAAAGATTTAGCTTCATAAGAAGAGAACTTGGCATGACAAATCCCTTTGAACTTTAAATTGTTTCATCATTGTATATATGTTTAATTTGAATATTTTTTTTAATATTTCACCCTACTTACTTGAGCGTCGGAGTGTCCACTGACAATAATGTGCAGGAATTTATTCTCATACAAATCCCATAAGCCTTGGTCATTCCTCTACACTCTGTAATCTACAAGATTTTTTTAAAGTTGGTTGGTCGACCAATGCTCCATCACTGGTCGACCAATGATGCATCCATTGAACCAACGTCCAGCGTTAGGAGAAGAACACCGAACGCTGAGACAAGTGGTTGACCAAGGTCCTCATACTGGTCGACCAACTCAAGGCGGTAAGTAAGTAAGTCTATTCTGGTCAGGAGTGGTTGACCAGTTCTCTCACGATGGTCGACAAACGCTTGACATTTCGCTTCTCCATTCCCTCGATGGTCGACCAGTGAACATACGTTGGTCGACCAACGCTCATTTAATTCTGCAGCTATATATTAAAATTCCCTGACTTTAAAATCATTCTTCACCATTTCATTTAGTCGAACTCCTCTGTTCTCTGTGGTCGACCAAGCCTCCGCCATTCCCAGGTAAAATTTCTTCAAATTTTTGAACTACAATCTTCATCTTCTTTCCAAATCGCATGCTCTAGGGATTTTTCAAAGCCTTCTGCCCAAATACATCAACACTTTCCCTCTTTTCCTAGTTTTGCCCTAATCTCGTGTTCCCCAAGGCTCCTTCAAATTTCTCTTATGGCTTCATCTTCACGGACAAAGAAGACAAGGACCAAAAACCCAAGTACTCTACCCATGAGAGATCTTCTGGTCAATGAGGAACAAAGAGAAAGGTATGCCTAATTTTTCCAATCTAGAAAAGTTCTTCTCATCAAATACTTAGATTGGGATTATTTTGCTCAAAGAAATATGCCTTTCATTGATTGTCTGGAATATATGGGTGTGAAGAATTTTGTTAAATACATCGAAAATGAGTTGTAACGGCTAGTTTTTGCTGACGTAATACAAGATTTATTTTGAAATTTATCTCCAACGGCTCTATTCCTCTTTGGTCTTTAAATATCTGCCTTAAGGAGGTTATTTATATTGAAGAAGAGAAATCAAGTGTGTCATATATCCTTGAAGTTAATCCCATTCAAATCTCTGTATTGCTAAAGAGCTTGCTACTGTCATATTCACTCTATTTTGAGAGTTTGCTTCTGAAAAATTATTTTTCTCTGAGTGTATCAAGGAAGTTCTTTCTTTGAGTTTGTTTGTGTGAGGAAACGAATCTGTGAGGGGAAGAGACACCCTTGGAAAGAAAAAGATCTCTGTTGTAGTGGCTCACAAGTGCCCTTTTGCATAAACTTGTGGTTCATAGTGAAAAACTCAAGAAGTATTCTTGAGGACTGAATGTAGGCTTGGATTAAGCCGAACCAGTATAAATATCTGTGTTTATTTCTCTTCCTTATTCTTTTAATTGCTTAAATTCTTTTAATTGTTTAATTACTCGACATCTTACTTCATTTTTACATCACTTTGTTTTCTGTATTGTCAATATATTTCTACTGAGATTTAAATTATCTTGAACTTTCTATTATCTTTTAAGTAAATTTTTATTTAACCCAATTCACCCCCCTCTTGGGTTCCAGCCATATTTATCAATATTGAATAGTATTAACGATCATATTATATAGCTGCCAGTTAATATAGTTAGCTGATATGTTTTAGTTATTTTCCCTTGTCTTGTGTGTGCATATATATATAGATATATATATATATATATATATATATATATATATATATATATACATATAAATACAAATTCTCTCAATAATACACAATATTATTTTGCGCTATCGTTTATCTAACATGGTATCAGAGCTACTCTAACTGTCTATTTGGTTTACGTTGCTTGGCGGAAAGGAAGGCTAGATTCCAATCTACAATGCAGGGTCGCGTATTTGCTTCAGCTTCCTGAGTAGCTTGCTTCCTTTCCACTCTGGCAATATTTTCCATCATTTTCAATATGGATTCTTCCACTCAATTGTCGATGGAAGACCACATTTCTTTATGGAAATTGACTTGGAAGTTACCATATTGTCCTTGTCTAAGATGAAAATTTTCGGTGGTGCCCTCCAACATCATTAGCACTGCTAGGTCATCCGAATAGCTTCCCCATTCGCGTTTGCTATGATAGTGTTGCTCGAATAGTCTGACTAGTCGGTGTGTTACCGTCTGTCCTCCTCCTTGAAGTTCTGTGTTCTTTCTGTGTCTGGTATGTGCTTGTGTCCACTTTTCTCTATTTTACTGCGTTGTTCGCTATTGGGTCTGAATGTGATGACTGTTTTTGTTTGAGTGCCCCAAATTTTTCTATAGTTCACTGCAATATCTGTTTCTTATGATTTTCCATTTTGTCTATTGTTAGAATTCTAGGTTAGTTAAAGGATGGTTCTCACGCCATGTTGGGATATTGGTTGTGTCAATCTTTCACTGTGACCCAGTTATTATTTGCATAATGTTTGATATGGTATTGTTTCAAATATTAGAAGAGTTGAGGCTTAATCCTAGCTCTTATTCTTGATCTTTTGACTTTATGATGCTAATTTTATTTTAGATCAAGAAGTATTGATTTGGGGTAGTGGACATATGAAGGGGTGACATAAAATTGTTATAATTTCTGGCTTGGCTATGCTTGACATAGTCTTCATAAAGGTCTTGCTTGTTTTTAGAGGAAGAGAATACTTCATAGTTTGCAACTATGATGAAGAAACAGAAGATGTCATTGCTGAAGAGGCCAATTTAGGCGTTGGGAGAGTGGTTAACGATGTAGATGATGGAGATATAGATGAAGAAGGAGAAGATGGAGGCCAAGACAGTGATGCCCTTGGCTTTATGAGTATGGTGTTTTGGTTTGTAGGATGCGACAGAATCTGCCATTAGATATGGTGGTTTGGACATGATAGGTGTAAAATTGACAAGAGCTAGCTTACTATTGGCTTAGTTTACTCTCAATTATTTTGATGATAGATATGCAAGTTAAAAATTAGGATACTTGAAAGTAACATTTATAAAGAAAACAAACTAAAAGTTAATTGGTTCTAATCTTGTTTGTTCGGTCTTGTTTTTGACTCTGATTTTGTCTTGGTCACAAAAGGTAAGAGTTTAATTTTCAGTCCTTCATTTTGATCTTGATTATTCTCTATTTTTAATTAATCCTTAAAAAAGGAGATTGAGAATTGAAGGAGAATAAGAAGAGGATTCACAAGAGAGATTCAGAAAATAGAGATGAGATAGAGAAATAGAGATTTTTAGAAGAAGAGGAAGAAGAAGAAGAAGAAAGGTTTGAGGAAAAAGAAGGCAGAGGAGATGAAGAATTGAGAATAGGAAAGATAATTCATTCATTGGTTTTTTCTTCAGTACATCTCTTCTACTAGTTATAATGCAATTCTTCCTAACTGATACATTCCCCTTTGTCTGTGACAGACTTGTGAGAATCCCTTTCCCATGATGCAAGGCTAACTTTTCAGAAAATATGTAAAACCCATGATCTGACATGTAAAGTAGTGATGGGCTAAACGTATAAAATAAAGCTAAGTTAAAAATTGTAAATTAGTCCATGTTTGCTATAACATCATGTCATTTTATTTCATTTTACAATGATACCTCTTCTTGAAATCTAATTTCTTAAAGATTTCTAAATAAATGTCATTCAAATAATTACAAATTTCACTATTATGGATTCCTCTTCTTTATATGAATTCCATATGTATTTCTCTTCTATATTTTATGATTATATCATCTCTCCCTCTCTTTTAGACTTACACGTAGATATGGGATGACGAAATAAAATAATGATGGATGGGATGAAGGGATAAGACAAAGATATAGATTATGTACATGTGTACGGTTGTAGAGATTAACAACAAATTTCCTTTGATTAAAATATTGACATATTGCACTTCATCTGTATCCTATTCATGCTTCTCGGCTAAGTGGGAAATATAAAGTAAGATTACATATATATGATGCATACCTTGCCAAAGACATAGGATACGTGTACTAATAGTGGCACTACATTTCCTTTAGTCCAAAATATAGAAAACCATTCTTAAACCTTTTCACGTTTTAATTTTATCCCTAATGAATAATTTCTCTATAACTCTTTCCTTCTTACTTAAACCCATAGTTGTTATTTTTTAGTTATTATTTTTTTTCTGAGTGGAAAATGATTTTTGTCAATAGCTATTACTATGTATGTTCACATCACAGATGGTGACTCTTTTATTTTGTAAAAAAGTTGCATAACTTGGATTAATGCTAACTTAGTGCAAACATTCATGATAACAAAACCCCATAAATGATTTAATTTAATTAATCATTTCAGGCATAGGTAGTCATGGATGACTTGAAAAGAAGGATTGTTGTTGCTGCCATGACTTAGTGGTTCAATATGGTCCTTACCATATATAGTTACTACATTTATGCTGTTGGAGTTGTTCTATGTAGGCACCGAATTAGTAGAAGACCTTATAATGTTGATTTTCATGGTCATAGAGCTCATTTTAGGAGTTTAGTCTATAGTAGTGACACAACTTGCCATAATTTAATGAGAATGAATAGGAGGACTTTAGATAACCTATGTGCAATGCTTGACGCCATAGGCGGACTTAGGCCAATAAGACATATGCTTGTAGATGAGGAAGTTGCTATTTTTGCTCACATCTTGTCTCATCATGTAAAAAATAGGGTCATCCAATCCAACTTTAAGAGGTCAGGAGAGAGTATGAGCAAGTTGTTATTTTTGTTCCCAATCCTGACATATTGGTGTATCTTTTCGTTGTTAATATATTTGATGTTTTATGATATTACCATATATTATTGTCCTGTTTCTGATCCTAGACTGTGAAATGGCACACCACTGGACCCCTACGGAGGATGTCATGCTTGTAGATTCAATTGTCAAGCTGAGGCTGAATCGCGACTTCTGTTGTGACAAAACTTTTAAGCTTGGGTTCCTGCCAAAACTTGAGACTATGCTTGCTAAGAAACTTCCTGGCCACGGCATAAAAGCTCACCCCCATATACTGTCTCAGATGAAGACACTGAAGACTCCTGGCAAGCCGTACATGACATGATTCATGGTACGAATACAAGCGAGTTTGGATAGGATCCCATTACGAAGTGTGTTGTGGCAGAGCTAGCTGTCTAGGATGTATATATAGAGGTATTGACTAGATTCAACTTTGCACTGTTAGCTATTTTAATGACTTTCTCTGTATCGTATTTGAATATTATGAATTGTTTTATCAACAATCCAATCCAACCAAATGTGGGCAGAGAAACAAACCATTCCCCTTCTATGGACAATTGGACATTGTATGGGGGAGAGACCGTGCATCCAGAAGGAATGCACAATCATCTGCAGACATCATAGAAGAGATTGCAACCCAAATAGAAATAGATGACAATGTCATGCCTACCCCAAATCTTGAGATGGAGACGTTTGACATGACTATGTCAAATGTACCTAGCACTGGGACTCCCAATATACAGTCTGAGGCAACATCTAGTTCAAGCAAAAAAAGAAAAAGAAGTATTGCAATAGGTGATATTGCTACAGCCCTGGCTGAGCTTACAACAGGCATGAGGGAGTGCATTCAAGAGGCCTCCAACTCCATTTCAACTTCCATTACCATATAGTTTGACATGTTGAATCGTGATAAAAACATGATTGAAAGAAAGGAAAGGCTTCTTATAGAGTTTATGGCCGTTCAGGGATTGACTGAAGAGGAAGTAATCAAGGCTACCTTAGTAATTATACAAACCCACAGTTTACTGGTGCAATTTCCTTGCGTACCAGATGCACTTAAGGCTGCATGGATCAGATCAATTATTCGCTAGATATTTATCTTGTTATGTGTTGTAATGTTTCCGAATATGTAAGTTATGACAAACATTTCCAAAACAAATAATGTAAGACTACTGTTTTTGTGTCTAGTAAGTAAGTAGTTGGTTATATGTTTTGTGAATGCTAAATAGTTGACAAATGATATGTAAGCTACTGTCATTGATGGCTGTATAGTAGTATACTTTGTGAGGATAGTCAAATGTAACTGGTAATGACTGATATTGACATATGGTTTATACTTTGTGAGGATAGTCAACTGTAACTGGTAATGACTGATACTGATATATGTTAGCTTGCTATGGATAAGTGTTTAATTATTTTGGTTCTTGTCTGTTCTGTATAAGAGACAATAATGTGATGTGTTTGTTCTTTCTATTTAAGTTTATTCCTTGACAGGGGTTATTTGCTTGAGAGGTGTTTTTCTTTACATTTCCTTTGTTATTCTATTATCTCACACCTGCTCATCCACTTCTCCATATATCATGGTATTGGTGCAATCTTATTGATTTTTTAGAAAAAGGTTAAATTACTCTGTTGGCATAGTTTCATTCAATTTGGTCCTCATTATTTAAAAGTTTGTAATTTTGTCCCTGTAGTCTTCAAATTTTAAATCAGTCTGTAGTCTTTAAATTTTAAATCAACCTATGCCTTTAAATCTCTATTACTATGCTATTAAAATTTTGTTGACATGACCATCCATGTCTGATCTTGAGACTCATGAATATCCATGATTCATGGCAATTCACCCAAGCCATTTAACGCACACATGCCACACTTGAGTGAGCTTTGTTCTGTATCTATTTTTATCCTTTTGATTGGCATGAATTATACGCAAAATATAATTAGCCACATTAGCATAATTTATTTTGCTGCTATTGTTATTTGTCAGACTTGTAGCTCAAACTACAATTTATTAACCATCCATGATAAGTAGAAAGCCATGACACTCAACTGAAAGAAAAAGAAAAAGAGCAAACGAAAAGAACAAGGAAGCAATTAAAAACATCATCAGATTATAAGAGATGCGCCAAAAGCTGAGGGATAATTTCAAAGTGGCCGAGATTCATCTAAAAGCATAGTTTTTATTTAATAAACTAGACATTACATATAGACTTCACTGGTCATTGTACAAAGTACTCATATTTCATAAACATCACAAGAGATAACACCACTAAGACTATAACCATTGCCTTGATTTTCCCCAGTACAGGCTTTTTGGTGCCTTCCTATTGTGCCTTTACAGTGTCCCCAATTTGTTGTTTCTCTCTCAATACACGCCATGACCTCACACAATGAAGTGATGTCTGTATTCTTGCATTCTGGACGAGGTACACTATCAACTGAGTCCCTAAATTCAATGTCTGCGAAACGTACCCATTGAAAGAAACCACACTTATCAGCCTCACACTTTACATACACCATCTTCGGGTTCTTTTCAAAATGAGAGATCTTCATTGTAGCTCGTCGTGAGCAATGACAATATCTTTGTTCTAATTTTAGTACCCCTTGAGTGGAGGCATCATAAACACTGGAGAACATCGTGCACATCTTGTAGTGAACCTATCTAATGGCACCAAACATAACTTGCAAGTATAACAAGGTAACAGAAAATGACATCCAATTTATCTCAATTGAATAAAAGACTCTCTCTTAAAGACAAATACAGTTACACGTTATATTAGAAGGATACTTGAGTGTAGAGTCTGGCGAAAATAGTTTCTTGGCAACTAATCAACTAAGCTATTCACATGTAATGCATCAAGAAAAGCATCTACAGGAAAATCAGTTTATGAGGCAGATGTCAAAAGATTGACCCGCTATGTTTATCAGATAACATATTGTATATTTCTAAATTTCATTCCAAGAGCAAGTATAGAAAGCATAAGTTGTCTTCAGCTTGCACCAATTTGACTTGGTTATCAGCAAATAGAAGCTCAAATATGAAAATTGCAAATTGCAGATTGCATGACCAATGTATATCTCTTTCATTCTCTATTATAAGGAACGGAAGAAAGATATAAGGTTCACAATTTATGATCTAATAAATTTTAGTTTCAGCCAAAAAGAATGAATAGTAGAGAATGAAAGAGAAGACCTGATGTTTTACACTAACAAAGAAACTAAACCAAATTCAAATAGAAAACCACAGAACTTCGTTTAAAATGGAAAAACTTAAAATTGTAATAGCATTATCAGCAATTTAATATTTTGACAACAGATATAAGGAACTCTCCTTTTCCACAAGGTAACGTGAACCACACACACATATCACTAGGACCTTAATCTAGCAAACAAATTAGCAAATTAATAACTCCTAAAGAAAATTAATCTAGCAAGCATCCTAAGGTAAATTAGCACAGATTATTTTCGCAACTGAAAACCTTAATCTAGAGTACAGTGATGATAGCAAACTGAATTAGCTGCCAGGATGCTGGTTCTCATGGCATCGAAGGGATGGGTCTGAGAGAAAGCACCTACCTCGCACCAGTATTGATAGGACGGTCGAAGAGAAGGACCTGTGGTCCAAGGCAAGTAAACCAGCTTCAATGTCGTCGGATAAGCTCTCCTTCTGTCGCACTGAATCTAGCCAATGAATCCTTGATGTCAAAGATACGGTTTGCGGTCAAAGGCAATAAGACAACCTCATGGTCGTTGGAGCTGCCCTGCTTCAGTCACGCCAGTCGACAAAGGAATCAAAGAAGTCGAGATGCTCTGTCATCGCATAGCCAGGCAACACAGATGAAGAATGCAAGGGTACAAATGATCAGCAAAGGGAAAGAAGGAGTGAGGGGTAATTTAGTAAAATTACCCCTTAAATTTATTTTATTTTAATTTAAATAACATTTTACTAATCCTATTTTTTTCTCTCTCCTTTTCTTTTTTCCATCCCCAACCAAACAAAATTTTTCCATCTTCTTCCTTTCTTTTCCATTCATTTTTTCCTTTCTATTCCTCATTTCCTTTCCATTCCTACTCTGTATTGTGAACCAAACAGACCGTAAAGCGATCCTCTCATTTTTCTTTTCTCTTCCCTTCTCTTTTCTTTCTCTTCTTTCATTCTGTTCTCTCTTCAAGAATGTCGGACAATAACAATTCTTCTTCAATGTATGGGAATCCCACCAACCCACCACATGGAGTGACGATGGCCGATGGTCCATTTCTCGGAATCGCAACCAGAATCACCAACATCATTTCTTTCTCCCATAACATCTCTATTCGACTTGACCAAAATAAATTTTTGCTGTGAAAATAGCAAATCCTTATGAGATTCATGGGTATGTCTAGAAGGCTAATTATCAAAAAATAAAGTCCCTCTCTTGTTCAAGAACCACCAGGATGAATCTATAGGTGTTCTTAATCTAGAATTCATTGATTGGAGACGGTAAGACTGACTCTTGATGTCTTGGCTCCTTGCCTCAATAGCCGAAGGCATCCTTAAGTTGTAGGGTGCAACTTTGCATGCAACATCTGGGAGAAAATCAAACTTCATTTTGCGTCTCAAACTCAAGCTAAGATCAAGCAACTAAAGACGCAACTACGCGCAATAAGAAAAGGCTCACTCAAAATGAATGATTACTTGCTAAAGGTAAAAGGTATTGTTGATTCTTTAACAACGGTAGGAAATCCAATTTCAGTACATGATAATATAGAAGCTTTATTAGACGATTTACTTGATGAATACAAATCAGTAGTCACCACAGTCCTTTCCAAGACAGAGGATTATTCTGTGGATGAAATAAAGGCACTATTGTTAGCACATGAAAGTAGACTTGAAAAGAGATTACAATTACAAATATTGGATACTGGCAAAACAGAAGCAAACAATAACTTGTCAGCAAATATAACTCAAACCAGAAGCAATGATAGTATAGGCTCCAATATGAACTACCGAAACAATAATCGAGGAGAAGACAGAGAAATAATTTTTCCGATAGAGGTCGAAGGGAGGCTAAAATATTCAGAACTTCCAAAGCCCTCAATTCGGACAGAATCTTCAAAATATGTCAAGCATGACCAAACAATAGGTAATTTGCCAACTTTGTGGAAAGCAAGGACACAATTTCCAACCATTCCAATACAACAACAATCAACCTTACAATGGCTCCTTTAAACCAAATCAGATTTCAACTATGGCTGCATCTCCAAACACTGTTAATGACCCGAATTGGTATGTTAACTCTGGAGCCTCCTCTCATATTACACTTGATTAATAGAACCTATTGACAAGAAACGAATACACTAGGAAAGAAGTAGTTCACGTTGCCAATGGTACAAGTTTGCCAATTAACTCCATTGGTCACTTTGTCATTCAATCTTCTATTAAATCGAAAACTCTTGTTCTTCAAAATATGCTACATGTACCAAAAATAACCAAGAATCTTCTAAGTGTCTCAAGATTTTATGTAAACAATTCAGTAATCTTTGAATTTCATGCTAACTCTTGCTATGTTAAAATACAGGATACCAGGCAAACTCTTTTGGAAGGGAAAGTTAGAAATGGCCTTTACACATTTTACAATCTCATTCTATCACATCAAATTCCTTGTACTATTAGAAACAATAATAATTTGTCTACTGCTTTACCTAAACCTGTGTTGTATTCTCATTCTACTTGTACCTTGGACACTTGGCATCAGAGATTAGGACATACAAATGCAAAAATTATTTCTTGTATTCAAAAGAACTGTAATCTTTCTTATTCAAACAAACATCTCATTTTTTTTTGCAAAGCATGTTGTTTAGGTAAATCTCACAAATTACCTTTTCCTAACTCTACTACCACTTACTCTAAACCTTTAGAATTAATCTACACTAACCTATGGGGACCTGCACCCATTCATTCTAGTAATGGCCACATATACTACATTACTTTTGTTGATGCTTACTCTAGATTCACTTAGATTTATCTATTAAAAAGAAAACTAGAAGCACTCATTGTTTTTCTTAACTTCAAAACCATGGTTGAATTACAACTTGAAACTAAAATAAAAAAAATCCAATCTGATTGGGGTTGTGAGTATAGAGCCTTTTTTTGTTTTTTTACAGCAACACGGTATCTTACACAAAATTATTTGTCCACATACTCATGAACAGAATGGTGTGATTGAAAGGGAACACAGGCACATCACATAGATGGGTTTATCTCTCCTTGCTAATGCCTTTATGCCCTTAAAATTTTGGGATAGTGCCTTTGAAACTTGTCTTTTTGATAAACAGATTACCCACAGATGTTTTGGATGGCATTTCCCTTATTGAAAAACTCTTTTCCATCAAACCAGACTATCATGCCTTGAGAATTTTTTGTTGTGTTTGCTTCCCTCTACTAAGGCCCTATAATTCCCATAAATTCTCTCACAAATCAAGTGAATGCATATTCATGGGATATAGCCTGCAGCACAAAGGCTTTAAATATTGGGATCCCACAATACACCAAATGTATGTTTCACGTTATGTTATTTTTAATGAATCTCACTTTCCCTTTTCAGGTTTCCAAAATATCAATTTAGCTTCTTCTCCTATCAAACCTTACAACTTTATATCTGCTAAACCACCATTATTGTCATCACCAACTTTAAATCATGGAGTCACACACGTCATTCCCTCTTATGATAACATTGTTTCTACTCTTGTTAATCATTTTTGGTCCTCCCTCTTCAACTGACAATAACAAAGCATTATCTCACTAGGTGGGGTCAGCTACATAGATCGCACGACGCCATTGAGCTCTATCAATGACCAACTCTTTAGGTATCTCAGCCTCTTCAACTGACAATGACAATAATTCCACTACCCTTACACCTCCCTTAAATCAATCTACTGTTTGGGACCCTATTGTAAATTCTACTAGCATCCCTCATTCCAAGCGTCCTTTCTTTAGTAACTACCATAATATGACCAAAGTCAGGAATATCAAACCAAAGACCTTTCTCACACGTACGGTTCCCACTCAGTAATAGAAGCTTTGACTGATGCAAATTGGAAAAATGCTATGGTTGAGGAATATCAAGCCTTATAGAAAAACAACACATGGACGCTTGTACTTCTTCCATCCAATAGAAAAGTAATCAGGTGTAAGTGGCTTTTCAGAGTCAAAGAAAATGTGAATAGCTCACTTCAACGGTATAAACCGTGCCTCGTAGCCAAAGGGTTTAATAAAAAAAAGGCCATGATTATAGTGAGACCTTTAGTCTGGTTGTTAAACCCACAACCATTCGTATCATACTCACTCTTACTTAACTCATAAGTGGCAAATTCACTAGCTAGATGTCCATAATGCTTTCTTAAATGGAATTCTAGAGGTGGAGGTCTTTATGCAACAGCCACTAGGATTCGAAAGCTCAGATAAAACAATGGTATACAAACTACACAAGGCCCTACATGGCCTTAAGCAGGCTCCTAGAGCCTGGTTCAAAAGACTTGCATCAACATTACAGAAACATGGGTTTGTAACTAGTAGTTATGATTGTTCTCTTTTTTATCTACAATTCTACAACTCACAAAGTTTTTGCTTTAGTATATGTAGACAACATCATCATCACAGGTAGCTCATCTCAAGCCGTTTTTGACTTGACTAAAGACCTCAATCACGAGTTCGTTATTAGGGATCTCGGCAAGCTCAATTTTTTCTTGGGTATTGAGGTACAAAAGACGAAGGAAGGGGCTCTTCATTTATCACAAACCAAATACATAAAAGACTTACTTACAAGGGCCAAGATGCACTTTGCCAAAGGTGTTAGTTCTCCAATGACACCTAGACAAAAGCTTCTTAGTTATGGAAGAAATCCTCTACCCAATCCTTAAGAATACAAATCAATAGTCGAGGCCCTTCAGTATGTCACCATTACCAGACTTGAGCTTCCTTTCTCATTTCACAAAATATGTTAGTTCATGCACAGCCCCCTGAAGGAACATTAGAAGGCTGTAAAAAGGATTTTAAGGTACTTAAACTCCATTGTCAATTATGGCCTCCTATTACAGCCTGCAAACACCTCCATCATTTTTCTTGAAGCCTTCTGTAATTCTGACTGGGGGTCTGATTTAGATGACCGAAGATCTATCTCAAGTTACTGCGTCTATTTTGGTCCCAACTTGGTGGCATGGGGCTCAAAGAAACAAACCACATTATCAAGGTCAACCACTAAATACAAATATAGATCTCTTGCCAACACAGTCGTCAAGGTCACTTAGATTCAATCCTTGTTGTGTGAACTTCAAATTCCTTATTTTTAGAAGCCTGTGGTGTATTGTGATAATTTAGCCATGTTCTTCTTACTGCAAACCCCATTCTACATGCTAGGACCAAACATCTCGAATTAGATCTCTTCTTTGTTTAGGAAAAAGTGCAAAAGAAAGAACTTGTGGTTCAACATGTGAAGGCACATCTTTATATTGCAGATGGGTTCATGAAACCTCTGTCAGGACCAAGATTTCAGCTATTTAGAGACAAACTCAATATCATCAATAAAGATGAGCTGGGAGGATATATAGAAGACATAGATTTGTTTTAGGGAGGATATTAACGGTCATATTAAATAGCTGTCAATTAATATAGTTAGCTGATATGTTTTAGTTATTTTCCCTTCTCTTATATATATATATATATATATATATATATATAATTCTCTCAATAATACACAATATTATTCTACGCCATCGTTTATCTAAAAAATAGCACAAAAAACTTCTACAAAATAAAAGACTCCTTTCGTTGGATGGCTTGTGATCCAACAATTCAAATTCAATGTTACCATAACATTGTGTTGATAAAAATCAGACAGTCCTCTGGCATACTAAACATATTTAAAGAGAGATAGTTTTGTTTTTTTTATTAATTTGTTGTACTTGACCCAAAGAAGTTAGTAGTTTCTAGAATAGACTATGGGATGAGATGTAAAATAAAGCCATTTTAGCCATATCATCTTTTATTATGAATAATTATAACTTTATGGTATAAATGTAATGATGTATACATTTATGGCTAATGAGAATAGTTTAAGAATTAGTTTAAAATTTGTATATAAACTAGTGTTGTGACCCATGCGATGCATAGATAAATCACAACTCTACAAATTTTCGTAACTTATAAAAAATAATTATTATTATAATTGATTTATATGAAACTTATGAGTTATGACATATACTTTTTAAACGCAAATATTCTGAATTGATTTATCAGTTCTATAATTAAATCTATTTTACCTACTCAAACTTTAATTTAAATTGATTTATTTATTTAATAGAATAAATTTAAATGAATAAAATAAGTAAATTTGTTAATTTGCGGATTATTTGTTATTTGTTATAAATTATTTGTTGCACTAATTGATAATTGATTCAATATTGATTTCATCTTTACTTCTGAATGCGTCTTTTTTTGTTTTAATCGGATCTAAAGAAGAAAAACACTAAAGGTTGCTGTTACGTTTGGATTAGATCTCCAGGCCTCAAATTTCATCTTTCAAAAATATGATTTTCATCTCTTTCTTTAGTCTATGGATTATGATTTAAAGATTCATATATCAAACTTTGATTTCTATTAAATTAAGAACTATTTTGGAAAGAAATCAAAATAAAGTCAAATAAAGTAAAATTTTTAATTCACATGTCAATTCCATAATCAAATTTATTTTACTTACTAAAAAAAACCCTCTAAGATACTACAGTGGTTAAATAATAAAGGTCATTATTTTTGAATTTCAATTCAAATCATTCAAATCAAATAATTAATATTATCTGATGTCATTAATTTACCAAATTTATTAATTTACCTAATTTATTTATTCATTCAAATCAATTCAAATCAAATGAAATAATGAAATTCATTAATTATTAATTTCACTAATTAATAATTATGATAATATATTATGATAAAAATATATTCTGCTATTCTCTTTAACAATAACCCACATAATATATTAAATATATTGGAACCCACATAATATGATAATAATACTATAATTTATAAATTTGTGAAACTTATAAAACTTATGAGACTTATGAATTATGATATATACTTTTTAAACATAAATATTCTAATATAAATTTTGATTATTTATACAAATATAAATTATATATTTTAATATAAAATTTATGATAATAAACGTCCAAATTATATTATGATATAAAATAAGTTATCAAATAGAATAAAATAAAGATATGTATGTGTAATCAATAAAGAGCTTTTAATTTAAAATTTTTTGCAAAAAAATAATAATTAAATTAAAAATGTTCATATGTCGAGTTGTACTAGTAGATTTAGAAAAGGAAAATGAACATGCATGATAAGAATAGAACTCTGTAGTTTATCGCTTCTCAAGATAGGTATATAACAATTAATTATTTGATTATTTATATATAATAAATGCTAATTTATCAAAAGACAATACATTATATTTCAATCGAAAAGTTTACCTAATTTATCAATTATATAGCAATTATATACCAATTATATAGTAATTATATCAATTAAATATCCTAATTTTTTTAAATTCATTTAATGTGATTACATAGCAATTATATAACAATTTACACTAATTTTTTTCAAATTCATTTAATGTGATCTGATTAATTTATCTAATTTATTCTATTATACATAATTTAATGATCTACTGGCAATTAATGCCTTAGAATGGAATTATTTTAGTTTATTATATAGATTATTTGTTTTACTTGTTTTGATATTTATTTATTCTCTCAATATAACAATTAATCTAGTGATCAAATGGTTGAATTTAGTGACCTAATAAATTCCTTTCTAGATTAATAACCAGTTCTTAAAGCTAAATTTTAAACGAAGGTAGCTACTATTGGTATCTGCTAAATATTTTGCGCTACATATGGATTAGATTGACCACTAAATCATTTTCTTCATCATATGTAATTGTCAAATTCTGTGAGTAGTGTCAGTTCATTACTTCATATACTGAAAGGTCAATGTTGTATTATTTAGGCTAGAGAAGAAAGCGGCGTGGAAAGGAATGCTCAATCTCTCAAACTTTAACTCAATCAAAAAAAAAAAAAAGGAAAAGTCTCAAACTGTGAATGTTAAATGTCTAATTTGTTTGTTTCTAGAAAGTCTAACCCTATTTGATCTCAAAAGAAAATATAGAACCTTTATTTCTTGCCTTTGGGAAGAATGAGCTTATTATTATTATTATTATTATTATTATTATTATAGCACCTTTATTTCCTTTTGTCACTTTGACCCATGTCATTTTTTAGCCCATTTTGTGGATCCCATATGGGTTCCCTATGGGACTTGCATGTTTTTACGTGTAACGAAGCCTCATAAGTATTAGAAGAATTTCATGTCACCTTACTCAGAACACAGAAGTAAACGTGCAAAGCTATTAAGGAACAATCCAATCTGCTTCTACCTCTGCTAAGGTTTTTTATTCAATCTTTGTGACGCCGGTGGAGACTACTTCCATCCTCTCCTTTTTCTTCTTTTCCTCATCCTTTTTCTTTCTCTTCTTCTCTATGAGAGTTTTTTCTCCTTCTTTTTGTAGAAGATCTCCCCTCTTCATTGTAAGATATTTTTTTATATCATATTCAATTGTTTTCATCTTCTTTCATCATCTTTTCTTGACCTCCGACTCCATGGAAACCAAATTCGAGGGGTTGAGAAGTTATGACATTTGCAGCAGTTGGAAACAATGCGTGGTGTACCCACCAGCAGCCTTGAATGTGCATTGTCATTTTTTGCACTAAGCTATATCTCGAGGTTGGGAAAGAGGGATAGGCTTCAGAGGTCTTTTGATGTTGATGTTGATTTGTCGGTGGGTCAGTGGCTCTCTGGAACCAATTTTGTATTGCTACTCTGATTTGGGATTGCTAAAAGACCAACTCTGATCTAAGGTTTATGAGTGTATTACCTCTTTTTATTCTGCTTGATTTAGGATCCAAGAATGTGTTGCCACTGTTTGGTCTTCTAGTTTTGTTGTATATGTTTTGGTATTGATTTTTAGGATATGTTATCCTAAATCATGTACCTTTTCTCATAAGTTCAGGCTTGTAATGTATTTGACGATTTTTAGGCCCTGGTTAATTTTATGTAACCCTAACTTAGTATTATTTTAATAGAAATGATTTTCATTTTGTTCAAAAAAAAAAAGAAGGAACTTTGAAGTAAACTTGACTCTGGGCTAAAAGGTTCATTCAACTCAAAAAATATTAAAAATGAACTTAAAAATATAAGTTTTAGATAAAAACGATCTATTAAAAAAAACTCAAAAGAATATAACGCAAGCTTGAGCTTTTCTTAAGCATGGCTCAAATTATATTTAATAAAAAATTACATATTAATTTAAATAATAAAATGTGATTTATATCTGTAAATTATATATCATAATATTTATAATTCTATATACATAGAAACTATGAAAAAGTGTCATTTAATAATATATATCTTTTAGTTTTTATTAATATATAATATATAATTTCATATAACTTAGATGCTTAATTTGATGTCGATATATTTTCTTTTCATGTATTTATGTACATAATTTGTGGTATTATTTCAATATATATTACTCATACATTTATGAATTATGTTATATCCAGATAATTGTGATGCATTTGTAGGATTATAATAATTTGAGTTGTTATATAATTTATTTTAATTTTAAGTGAAGGAGAGAATTCACTTTTAATTATTATTTTTAATTATAATATATCTCTTCAAACTAATTTTTTCAATGGTATAACATTGTGAGTAAATTCTATATTTATAAACAAAAGTATGAATTTTTTTTTTACAAATTAATATGTAAGAGTAATTTTTTTTAAAAAAAAGTAAGAATCTAGGTCCTTTTTTATTTGGGCCCATAATCATTTTCAGGCCAAGCCTGCCTTGTGATCACCTCTACTTGGAAGACTTGCTTTTAGAATCATCAATATCAAAAAAATAATTAAAATTTGACAAATTTGCTTTGGTCAAATCAAACTATAGAAATGCAAAGATTTTTCAGTTTTAATTTTTGTTATTTACAAAATTCAAATTCAAGACTTTATTTAAAGGAATATATGTTGAAATTTATTATTATAAAATATCAAATAAAAATGCTTTAATTTCAAACTCTAATCGTTGGCCCATGAATTTCTGTGTAGCCGTTGGCTTTGGATTAATTTTACCATAAAATTGCATTATATAAACTTCTTGAACATTGCACTTTATGTTGTTTTAATGTCATGTAAATTTATATCTATAAAGAAATATATACGAGATACACATATTATGTGTGCACCACTTTGGGTAAAGAAAGGTGTCGCGTACCTTAACACAATGACTGTGGAAAACAATAACAAGAGCCCTCACCTATTTTTTTTTTTATGGAAACTAGGAAACCCAAACACACACAGATAAGGCAAACAAACATACAAATATATACGAGATTAAGAGTCTAATTAGATTTTGGAGAAAGTGTTAGGCACTCCAAAATCTTTTTCAAGAGATGGTTATACTAAAACATGTGAATTGTTGTGATCCTAGTTTGTCTAATTCATTTATGTCTTCCTTTACTCATGCATACATTAACTTCATTGTTTCCTCTTTCTAAACTTGTTAATCCTATAGCAAAATGCCACAATAACAACAAAGATAACAACAAAGAAACAAAGACAACAAACAACAATGATGATGAGAACAAAAGATTAACAAACAAAAACAAAATACAACAAATTGTGTATTGCTAGCAACAAAGAAACAAGAAAAGAAGAACTATAGTTAAGAGAGAGAGAAAGATAACAACAGAGAAATTAATATGATAGTGGAAACAAAAATTGACAACAAATGATAACAAAAAAGAAATCGACAAAGAGGGAAAACAACAACTGCACACGGGACTAACAGCAGAAAAAACTCACAGAAATTTATCAAGAGAACAAAAAAAAAAAGCTATGATGCAAAACCAACAATAGAAAAATAGGGTTGACAATGACAACATAAAACTAACAGCAAAATAGAAAACTCACAACAAAGAATGACAACAAACAACATCATCAACAGATGGAATATATATAGCTCGAAAAAGAAAGAAGATACCTGCTGCCATGCTCTAAAAATTGACGCGAGACTGGCATAAAGAATTAGGACTTCCCCATCTTTATAAGCCTAACAAACCCCATGCAATGCAAATCACACAAATAAATGCTCATTATACTTGCAATAATACAACTCATGGCACAAGATGCACAAGTACATAAGAAGATAGCTCATTACATGGGCTAATTACAACAATGCCTCAAATAAATTTTCAAACAAGTTAACATACCCATCCTTTCAATATAATCAAGAGAATCAAAGGGCTTAACCCAACACAAACAAGTATCCTATGAACCCTCTTACTAGATTATAAAGCGAAAATTAAAAGTAAACCTCACCTTAACAGCATACTCTCAAAGAATGATTTTCCTCAAATTGAGAAGGGGATCACTTGTTGACCATGAACCTCTACCTTACTACAGAGTACATTAACATAGAACTATCTATACGGAAAAGAAAAGAGGAGTGAGCGATAACTCAGTGAGCAGGTGAGATTCTCAACACAAAGAACTCAATACCAAAGATTAAAATAATAGCAATGGGACAAAAGATTGTAGAGTGAAGTGTTAGAACCTAACAACCCATCCTCACTGGTACTCACTCAAGATTCAAATTCTCTTAGGGAAGTACCATGTGCATGGATTCTAGATCCAACAATGTAGGCTTCCAAAGTCTATTTGATGAATTCAATTGCCTCGACGTGTAACTAAATTTCTATACTACCAACACTTAACATTTAAAGACTTCAAAACATCTTTTCAATAAACATAACTGTCCCAGCATATAATTAAAATGTATGAATCAACTATCTTGAAATCAAAATAACATTTAAACTCATGAATTTACAAAAGAGACAAATGAAATCTAGCAATAATTATAAACAAGTAAAACAAGATATCATTAATCATAAATCAAAGAAACCACATGGTCATAGTTTTATTTACTCACTACAACTAGACTCAACTTTGGATAATATCAATAAGAAACAAGAAGGATGTAACATCATAGTCATGCATTATCATTATTGAAAGAAAATGAATATTAAGGAAAGTGGTTAATCTCGCAATCTAATTTTGATAAGGAAATGTGAAAGGCATAATTAAGTCATGAACATCATCAAGTAATATTAGTCAAACATTCAAAGTCCCTTCGTCATCATATTGGCCCTTGCCATATCCTTCCCTATATTCTGCAATTCTAGCTTTCCTTATGCTTCGTGATTTGTAGCCTTCCCTATACTTAAGATATTTTCATGGTATAAGCATATACCCAATAACCTTCCTATACCCTAACCCATGCCTTCCTCCGCTTAATACAATCACAAACATACACGCAAATTATGCCATTTATGAAATCAAACTCATTTAGATCCAACATCAACATTTACATTCAACATAGCAACCCATGGTCAAGGTAACTCAACACTCCAACAATAAATGCATGTGCAAAACATAGTCAAGCATAAGGAGGAAAAAAAGGCTATATGTAAATCATATTTATTAAGGCCCTAGCCACTCATTGACCATACATCATACATAAGTAGGTTATCATGATTTATTCTCTATGTTATTCCCTTCAAATACGAGAAGCATTCAGCATATAAATAAATTCACATCCATGCAAGAATATCAAGAAGCAAGGAAAATTTATCACATAAACAATTAATGAGACATGAGAGTATGCCAAACATAGCTAGGAAGCTAGATACTTCATGCCACACACACACTCATACCATCTTAACTCTCAAGTCACCACTTATTTCAGATCATAAGAGGTTTCATAAATATTCAATGCACATATACGCAAGCTGTAACATAAACATTACCTATATCCCTACACAATGATCTTTCAAGGTACACATAATATTTGTCAAGTATTAGTAAATCTTTAAGAGAATAATTTAAGAAGCGATTGAATCCATATGAAGCATGGTTAACCTACTCACCTTGGCCTTGATTTAAGCCAAACCCTTTGCCTTTAAGAGCCAAAACTTATTGGTTGGCAACCCCCTAAAGAATCGATGAAGATGACACAAGAGAACATGAGGAAAAGAATTAAAAATTGAGGTTTGGGAGAGCCAAGGAAAGCCTTGGGTGGCCTATAAGCCACTCTGATCGCCTGGGCGCCAGCTAGGCCGAGAGGTCCCATTTCTGCTTGGTTGGTGCCTGGGGTGCCTAGTGCTGCAAATGCATCACCTCCTTCTAATTTCTTCCTTTTTCTCTCCCAAACTTCCATCCAACCTTCCTCTCCCATAAAAGCACCCATCTAGGTTTCATAAGTACTCCAACAACTCAAAATTTCAGTTTAAAACTTCAATCAAGTAAGAATTAAGACACACAAAACATCAATCATCAATTGATACCAAAATCCCCAAATCCACTCATAAGGATTTCTGGATTTGACAAGTTATTACAGAAGATTTGTGAAAAGATATGGAATGTTGGCAAGACCATTGACTGACGTCACCAAATAGAATGCCTTTCAATGGTCACCAGAAATTGAGAATGCATTTCAAAAATTAAAAATTGCCCTCACAACAATACCAGTGCTGTAACTCCCAAACTTTAGTCAATCATTCATAGTTGAATGTGATGCTTCTGCTGAAGGTATTAGTGCCATTTTACTCCAGGATGGCCATCCAATGGCATATTTTATTATGGGATTTTTTTTCTCAAACTGTTTTAAATCTACTTATGATAGAGAACTACTTGCCCTTGTGTCAACTTTGCAAAAATGGGGACACTATTTAATGGGCATGCACTTTTATGTCAAATCTGATCATTGCAATCTCAAATTTTTGATAAACTAGAGAATTACAATGCTAGAACATCAACAGTTTCTTATCAAATTGCTCCCATTTGATTTTTCCATAACTTATATAATGGGAAAAGAGAATAAAGGAGTCAATTCTTTTTCAAGGAGACCAAACAATCTCACTTTTTATCTTTGGTAATTCCGTTTTCTTTGGATTTCTTGAAATTGTAGGAAGCATTGTAACACGATCCTTACACAAAGAGAATTATTAAGGCAATTTCATGAAACCCACACTCTGACCCAACTTTCAATTGGTGAACAATATGTTGTATTATAAATAGAGGATGGTGATCCATGATGTAGCTCCTTATAAATAAATAATTCTTTTCTAAGCTCATGACTCTTTGGCTAGAGGACATGAAGGATATTTGAAAACATTGAAATGCCTAACAGTAAATTCCTATTGGCCTCGATTGAAGCAAGATGCAAAGGTTTGGGTTTAGAGTTGTTTGGTGTGCCAACAAAGCAAATATCAAACATTAGCACCTACTAGTTTCTTGTAGTCATTGCCCATTCCCAATTAGGTGTAGGAAGATGTTACACTTGATTTGATCACAGGACTACCTAAATCTAGTGGTTATGATACAATACTTGTTGTTGTAAACCGGTTAAGCAAGTACTCTCATTGCATTGTTGTTGATGCAATAAGTTTTTGATTAATGACAATACGAAGTCAAAAAAAGTCAGCATTTATTAGCAATCAAGCATATCTTAAGTCTATGCTATCAAAATCATGGTATATAATCAGATTCAAAATTAGGACCCTAGAACGCGCCAAGCATTTAATGCAAAAATCTTTCTATAAAAAAGCAATGTTCAAATCTGGGAGTCATTACAGAATATATTCACGTGCAGAAATATTATTTACGAGTCCATGAAATCTAGAGAAATCAATCAAGAAGATGGTGATTAAATTAAATCAAACAAATGGATCTTGCAATTAATGAAGATCACACCAACTAAGGAATCATGTTACAATCATCTTGCAAGGATTGAGCATTAACTTCGTGTAGTAAAGAGGATATCAAGACTAGATATCGATTGATAAGAAAATTAGCTACAATCAAGGAATATTCGAAGAGAAAAATTTTCATAAATAGTTTGAGAACCTTGAAATCTATAAATCATTAAAAGAATGATTTATCTCAATTAAAGAGTCATAAATTGAAAGATGCTCCTCATCAATGGCTATCTCATGAAAGGCTATATAAAGGAGACTAATACTCAGCTTATCAAGAGAAAAACCAGAAAGCTTATTTTACTCTTGTTATTTGTGCTTATGTTGTTGTGCCTATTAATTCTTGTAATTCTTCAAGAGAGCCTGTTCTAAGATCATATACTTTGTGAGAGAGACCTCTTCTATTCTTAAGTTCTTGTGAACCATCTAATTCCTTCTCTTGTATTTTGTCCCAATAGTGGACTATGTTTTATGGGCCCTGGAAATTGGACCCTGGTTGTTAAGTGTAAAAATTGAGAGCTAGCTATTTCTAGAGGAAATGTTACTTGTTTAAAGGTTTGCTAGAGACCCATGAAAGCCTAGTTGTAAGAATTGTAAAAGTAAGGCCTTGTTGATCTAAACTTTGAGGTTGCTAAGTTGCTTAGCATAAAAACGGGTAGTTGAATCTCAATTTGATTGTTCTTGTACTTGTTATTTGTTACCTTATATAAAACTCTCAATATTGTGTGTCTTGAGGAATGGATGTAGGGGTATCTTATAGATACGACCGAACCATTATACTTCTTGGTATGTTTTACTTTCTATCATTTATTATTCTGCATAAAATTGAGTTTTAAACACCAAAGTTTTTATAGGACCGTGAAACATTTTAAAAGAAAGTAAACATTTGCAAAAAAGTTTTGTATACTTAATTCACCCTTTCTTAAGTACACTCCTACAATACCAATTGTGTTAGCTCACTTATTTACTGCCAAAACAATTGCTAATATATTTTGCAGGGAAATAATATGTTTACATGGCATTCCCAAATCTATCATATCTGACAAAAACGCAATCTTCTTAAGTGTCTTTTGGCAAGAGCTTTTTCGAATCAGCCATGCAAAACTAAACATGAGCATAGTCTATCACCCACAATCGGACAAGGCAAATAAAGGTTGTCAACCGATGCTTAGAAGCTTATTTGAGGTGTTTGTTCAAGAACAACCATGTTCATGGCACAAATATCTTTACTGGGCAAAGTATTCATTTAATACAGGATTTCACTCTTCAGCTGGTACCACTCCATTTAAGATTGTGTATGGAAGAGATCCACCTAATCTTCACCCCTTTGTCCATGGAGAAACATACATAATTGACCAAGAAGAATAACTAATTGCTAGAGATGCAATGTTAAAAGTTCTAAAAGATAACCTTTTGAAGGCTCAAGATAATTCAAAGAGGCAGGAATTGCAATTTAAAGTGGGGGATTAGGTCCTTTATGTATTCAGCCATGCCGTCAACAGTCTCTTGCGAAACACAAGTATGTAAAATTATCTCCTAGATTTTTTTGTCCTTACAAAGTACTGCATCAAATTGGCTCGGTAGCTTATGAGCTTGAACTACCCAATTCTGCAAAGATACATCCAATTTTCCATGTGTCACTATTGTGCCCAGCTCATGGTCACACTCCTGTACAAGTTCCCCCTCCATTGCCTATTAATGTTGACTGGTAGCTAGTATTAACTCCTGTTGAGGTCCTGAATCACTGTTGGGTCAATGAAAGAGGAGCTAAAGTGCTAGAATCATTAGTACAATGGATAGATAAACCACTTAAAAGAAGCAAGTTGGAAAAATTATGACTTACTAGCAGAGCAGTACCCCATTTTTGGCATTGAGGACAAGGCATATTTCCAGGAAGGGTAGAATGATACAAGACCTCCAATACATTACCAATATTCTAGAAAGAAGAAAGCAACACATGAGGTAAACATTTCTCAATTACTAGATAAGGAAGGGGAAAATTGGCGTGATTACTAGTGCTACTTTTTAGGAGAAATTGTTACTCATTATAATCAGTTTATATTCTTTATTTTAACTACATTAAAGTCAAATGATATCTTTTCGTTATGGCTGGATTATAGGATTCATAAATGCTAATTTATAGGCATTCATATTGTTTGTCATTGGGATTAAATACCCCAAGGATTAATCTAAAAGGTGTGCTTTGTTAGCCCTAATGTATTATGCTATAAGTTTTGATGATGACAAATATGTGGGAATTATAGTATGACTTAATCTTCTTGGCCCAAATGAATGATTTAACTTCTTAGCCCAAATGAATGATTTAATCTTCTTGGCCCAATGTATGATTTAATCTTTCTTAGCCCAAATAGTATGATTTAATTTTCTTGGCCCAAATGTATGATTTAATCTTATTGGCCCAAATGCATGATTCAATTTTTCTTGGCCCAAATATATTTAATGCTTTATATATTTATATATAGTAATATAAATTGATTTTTGATAAAGTTTATTGGGTGTTGTAATATAATTTGAAAAAGAATATCTTTTACTGTAGCACTTTTGAAAAAGAAATTTGATTGTTTAAAAAGTATGATATAGATTATTGGGTGTTGTAATATAATTTGAAAAAGAATATCTTTTACTGTAGCACTTTTGAAAAAGAAATTTGATTGTTGAAAAAGTATGATATAGTTTATTGGGTGTTGTAATATAATTTGAAAAAGAATATCTTTTACTGTAGCACTTTTGAAAAAAAAATTTGATTGTTGAAAAAGTATGATAAAGTTTATTGGGTGTTGTAATATAATTTGAAAAAGAATATCTTTTACTGTAGCACTTTTGAAAAAGAATTTTGATTGTTGAAAAAGTATGATAAAGTTTATTGGTTGTTGTAATAAACTTTGAAAAAGAATACTTTTTACTGTAGCAAATTTGAAAAAGAATATTGATTGTTGAAAAAGATTGATAAAGTTTTTTTGGTTGTTGTAGAAAGGTTGAAAAATGATAATGAAGCTTACTGTAGCAATTTTGACTAAAGCAGTCACTGTAGCAGCAAGGTTTCACTATATAAAGGGGACTTCACAACACCATTTACATCAAGCTTCAATTGTTCATTTCTCATATTATCTTGAGTTTCATTCTCTCTAAATTGCTAGAGAAATATTCTGAGCTTAATTTCTGCGTTATCTACACTTTGAGAGTGTTTACCATTATTTTCCTTAAGCCTTTAAATTTAGTTTCTCAAGGATTGGTTCCTTGAGTTAGTGTTTGAGAGAAAACACGTTGTAAGGGGGAGAGACACCCTTGAGGGAGAAAAGCATGGTTGTAGTGGTTTGCAAGTACCCGGATTAAACTTGCAATTATAGTGGAAATACTCAAGTGGTCTCTTGAGGACTGGATGTAGGCTTGGATTAGCCGAACCAGTATAAATCTCCGAGTTTGCTTTCTCTATCCCTTACTCTTTAATTTGTGCATATTGATATCTATTCTTTAATTCCTTGATCTTTATAATTATTTATCTTGACAGCACATTGATTTTATGTATTGTATTTATTATCCTAAGCATTGTACTTTTACAGAAAATCATTTTAACTTCCAATTAATTCTTGTGAAAAATTTATAAAACCCAATTCACCCCCCCTCTTGGGTTCCAACCATTACTTTCAATTGGTATCAGAGCTTGGGCTCTTGATTTAAGACTTAACCGTCTAAGAGTAAATATGGTTAGATCTAGTGAGTGGTTTATGTCTGAAAATTGTTCTTTCACAGAACCTCCAATTTTTTATGCTAATCATTTTCAATATTGGAAGTATGAAATGAAAATTTTTTTAATTTCAGTAGACCATAAACTTTGGGAAATTATAGAAAATGGTTTTTATATGCCTGTCAAGGAAGAACAAGGAAAATACATTCCAAAACCCAAGAGTGAATGGAATGATACTGAAAGAAGTTTAGTGCAACTCAATGCTAAGGCAAAATTGATTATTTCTTGTGCATTGAGTCAAGATGAATTTTTCAGAATTTCCAATTGTGCAACTGCTAAGGAAATGTGGGAAACTTTAGAAGTTGCATATGAGGAAGATCTTGTTGCAATGGAATTAAAGTCTAGAAATCTCATTAATGAACTTGATATCGCTCAAATGAAAAATTGTGAAACCATTAATGAGATACGACTTGTGCTTAATCAATTGCAAGCTCTTGGTGTTGAACTTACAGGAAAATCTCAAATCACCAAGGAGATAGAAGAAAAAGAAAAAGGAGAAAAAGAGAAACCACAACCAAAAACTGAATCATCAAAGAAAGCTTACCTATCTTCCATTTGGGGAAATAGCAATTCCGATGAGGAGAACACAAATGAAGAAGCCAACACTTGTCTTGTGGCCAGAGATAAAGATGAGGTAAATTCATTTGACTACTCTTTTGAAGAATTACAAGATGCCTTTGATGATTTACATGAAGAATCTCTTATACTTGCAAAGAAACTAAATATTTCAAAACAGAAAAACTCTTCTCTTGAAAATGAGTTGGAAACATTGAAAAACGAATTTTTTATTTCCAAGGAAGAGAATTTTGTTTTTGAAAATCAAAACAGAACTTTGCAAGAAGAGAATTTGATTTTAAAGGCAAATATCTCTACCAACAAAAATTGCTTTTGTACCAAGTGTGATTCCTTGAAAAAGGAGAATGAGGATCTTAAAAACACACTTAAAAAACTTTCTCAAGGTAGAGAAATTCAAAACTCTTCTGTTGAGAAACAAAGTAGTAGCTTTAACAAAATTGGTTTTGTTCTTAACAAGTCAAATCAGAAATATTTCGAAAACTACTTTGTTCCTACAAAAATGTCCAAAAGTCCACCTTGCACTTGTTTTTATTGTGGACTAAAAGGACACAAATCTTACTCATGCTTTTATAAGAAAAATCTTGTTCATGGAGTTAAAATGAAATGGGTTCAAAAAGGAACTCATGACCCAGGCGGACCCAAAGAAATTTGGGTACCAAAGACAAAGGATTAATTTGCAGATTTGCCTCGAAGCAAGGAGCGGAAATGACTTTTCAATGGCTACATCATTCAAACTCCACTCTCTTGCATCAAAAGGAGGCAATGGACAAGTAAACATATAAGCTGGAATGTATTTTGGTTGGTCGACCAGCTAGCTCATCAGTGGTTGACCAGCAAGACTTATATATGTCAATCTGTGAACCAACGCCTAACGCCAGATGCCAACACTAGACGCTAAGTAAAGAGGATCTTGCAAATAATCAATCAATGAAGACCATTAAAATTGCAAAAGGAGAGGATCAAAAGAAGGGCAATGAAGAAAATAAAGATATCAACTTTTTAAGGAGGGACTTCAAGAAGTAACAAGAGTTTGCCAAAATTGATGAGTATTTCTATCCGCTACTACTTTATTATTTAATTGAATGATACTCTTTGATCTTAATTAGCTATACTAGCAAATTGTTATCATTGACATATTTTCATAGCAATGATATACTATTTTACGAAATCTTACATATTTGATAATATCATTGCATATAAAAATATGTTAAATACTTAAATTATTTTTAAATATTCAATACATCATGGTTTGAGCATTATACATGTCATATCCTTTGTATAAGATATAGCTTATGAATGATTGTTTATGGATTCTAGTTTATATCTGATTATATCTTATTAATCCATATTACCTCAATTATTGTACTACATACTCAAATTATAATATGTTTTATCTTGATAAGTATGTAACTTGCTTTTGCTTTGAAATGATGATATATATGTCCATGTCAGAAAATTCTTTCCATCTTTAAAATGGATATATATTTTTCAATATATATATACTGTGCTGAATTTGTGTAGCTGATTTATTTTATCTTTCTTTATTATTATTTTTTTGTACCGTCAAATAAAAGAAACCACTTGCATTAAAAAAAAAGAAACGAAGGATTACATTGCAAAAAAAAAAAGGAAGGTTTGCTCATGCATGAGCAATCTACAGGCGAGGTGGTCTTGGATTAGGAGGGTTGTATTGTATCATCACCCCTCGACCATTCCTTGGAGCAAGAGACTGAGCAATGTCACGGAGGGTAGTGTAAATCCCATTCATACAATCAACACTTCTTTGTTGTTGATTGCAGAAGCATTGGGTAGACCAATAGAAGAACCTATCTATTCTTGAAGTCAGTGCTGCATTGTTGCGTTTAGCTAACTTCTCCTGGTCCTCTATCATCTTCTTGAGTTTCTTCACCTCCTGCTCCAGACAAGCAATTTTGTCTTCTGACGTATGGCCTGTACTAATCTCCTCACCTTCTTCGATCTTCATCTTCTTCTTTTGGTTCTCTTGAGATTCCTCCAAAGGTCTTTTGCCTTTGTCCTTGCCTAGACTCAAGTTTAAGTCGAGCTCTTCCTCCCTGGCCTCTATTGTGAGATCAATGAACTTTCTTGCTGCCATGGTTTGGAATATTTAGAAATTTTTGTGGGAGTATGAAGAGAGAGGAATGTCAGGAAGTTGTAGGCTCAGAGATGAATACTCTTTGTGGTGTGGTAATTGAGAGCTCTGGGGCAGTCTTTATAGAGAGAAAATGATGACTTAGAGCCAACGAAGATATCTCTTCGCCGCACCCCTACACGTTCATCCTACAGATTTTGCAAGCTGGAAGCCAGAACTCTAGGGTACGCATGCACACCAACAACGCGTCGCATTAATGGCAAAACCACGAAAGTCAATTTTCGGTGGATTTGCGGCTGATTTAATTTGTTTTGATTAAAAATTTTAAGGATTAATAAAATGGTGATAAACAGAACCGTATTTCTCTGCTTTGTTGTGTTGTTCTTGAGAGCTTTCAGTATAATATACATGATTGATTGCATCATGCTATGATTACATGTATCTAAGAACATATGTTGTGTATGCTATTCATGCATCATGAGCGAAGGCTATGAATAATATGTCATGATTCCACATGCACTCATAGAAAATGAGAAGTCAAAAAAAAATTTTTTTTAAATAAAATGAAATGTGTAGAGAATAATACATCTTCATAGTTACACATACTTACATATAATGCTTTTGTGGGCAAATGAAAGGCAATGATTTCCTTGCATTATGATAATGCTTGATGCATGCGACCGTAAGCAGTTAATTTTGCCTTTAATCCTTGATTTACATTACTAACTTAAGCATCGGAGTGGTTGTCAAAATTTTTGTAGGTACTCATCCTCAAGATACATATATGAATACATCTTGAAAATTACATTTGTTTAATATGCATTGATTGAGGGGGAGCCTAACCTATAATTAAATCCTCTATATCTTTAAGGTCACTTTATCTGAGATGCAATGTTTTCCTTAATTATATATTTTTGGCATATCAATGATAAGTTTTGATGAAATTTTACCCCATGACGTCATATGATATTCTTGCTTAAAGAAGGAATACGCTTTAGCCTTTATATATTGCCTTCCTTATATCTTTTTGTTGATGTCAAATAGGGGGAGAAGGATATGGAAAGAAAAATATGTGTATATTGTATAATGATTATTACATTGTAACATATTTTTCTTTGGTGATTTGTCATCATCAAAAAGGGGGAGATTGTTAGCCCTAATGTATTATGCTATAAGTTTTGATGATGACAAATATGTGGGAATTATAGTATGACTTAATCTTCTTGGCCCAAATGAATGATTTAACTTCTTAGCCCAAATGAATGATTTAATCTTCTTGGCCCAATGTATGATTTAATCTTTCTTAGCCCAAATAGTATGATTTAATTTTCTTGGCCCAAATGTATGATTTAATCTTATTGGCCCAAATGCATGATTCAATTTTTCTTGGCCCAAATATATTTAATGCTTTATATATTTATATATAGTAATATAAATTGATTTTTGATAAATTTTATTGGGTGTTGTAATATAATTTGAAAAAGAATATCTTTTACTGTAGCACTTTTGAAAAAGAAATTTGATTGTTTAAAAAGTATGATATAGATTATTGGGTGTTGTAATATAATTTGAAAAAGAATATCTTTTACTGTAGCACTTTTGAAAAAGAAATTTGATTGTTGAAAAAGTATGATATAGTTTATTGGGTGTTGTAATATAATTTGAAAAAGAATATCTTTTACTGTAGCACTTTTGAAAAAGAAATTTGATTGTTGAAAAAGTATGATAAAGTTTATTGGGTGTTGTAATATAATTTGAAAAAGAATATCTTTTACTGTAGCACTTTTGAAAAAGAATTTTGATTGTTGAAAAAGTATGATAAAGTTTATTGGTTGTTGTAATAAACTTTGAAAAAGAATACTTTTTACTGTAGCAAATTTGAAAAAGAATATTGATTGTTGAAAAAGATTGATAAAGTTTTTTTGGTTGTTGTAGAAAGGTTGAAAAATGATAATGAAGCTTACTGTAGCAATTTTGACTAAAGCAGTCACTGTAGCAGCAAGGTTTCACTATATAAAGGGGACTTCACAACACCATTTACATCAAGCTTCAATTGTTCATTTCTCATATTATCTTGAGTTTCATTCTCTCTAAATTGCTAGAGAAATATTCTGAGCTTAATTTCTGCGTTATCTACACTTTGAGAGTGTTTACCATTATTTTCCTTAAGCCTTTAAATTTAGTTTCTCAAGGATTGGTTCCTTGAGTTAGTGTTTGAGAGAAAACACGTTGTAAGGGGGAGAGACACCCTTGAGGGAGAAAAGCATGGTTGTAGTGGTTTGCAAGTACCCGGATTAAACTTGCAATTATAGTGGAAATACTCAAGTGGTCTCTTGAGGACTGGATGTAGGCTTGGATTAGCCGAACCAGTATAAATCTCCGAGTTTGCTTTCTCTATCCCTTACTCTTTAATTTGTGCATATTGATATCTATTCTTTAATTCCTTGATCTTTATAATTATTTATCTTGACAGCACATTGATTTTATGTATTGTATTTATTATCCTAAGCATTGTACTTTTACAGAAAATCATTTTAACTTCCAATTAATTCTTGTGAAAAATTTATAAAACCCAATTCACCCCCCCTCTTGGGTTCCAACCATTACTTTCATGCTTTGATTTGGAGAAAATTATCCTTTTACTTATTTGCGTTTGATTCTGATACAAATATACTAATTCATTATTTCCATATTTCTCAGTACCTATCATTTTGGTATCAGAGCCATTACGATCCATCATAGTTAACACACGTTCTTCTGCTTCGCATACCAATCCACCAACCCCACCTAGTGGTGTACTCGATGAACCCATCCTCCAATAGTTATCATCCATCATTGCATGTCTTAACACTCTTAATGCTTTAGCAACAGAAGTAGCCACACTCAAGGCACAGGCTAATTCTTCACCATAGAGAGAGACAAGTCGAGGTAGCAAGGATAAAGGCAAAACAATAGATTTGGGTATGGGACCTTGTGTCAAAGGTAGACCACACTGGGCTGATGATGAAGATAAGGAGTTAGACAATTAAATTTGGTTCAAGGGCTCCTCTTGCCTACCTTACACAAAAATGGACTTTACAAGGTTTGATGGAGGCGACCCTTGTAGTTGGATCCTTAAAGCAAAAAAATATTTTCGCTACTATTAGACACCGAATGAATTGAAAGTTGATGTTGCTATTATGTATTTGGAGGGTGATACTCTCTATTTTTATCACAACCCGCTACCCAAGCCCCATAGCTGGCACAATAACAACATTTCTTGTTACTGTAAGCCTAATCTATCCCCAGAATACCCTACAGTTCTCGTTGTAGATATATCAAATTTTAAAACAAATTAAATATGTATTGTCTAAATTAACGTTAACCAAATAAAATTAAGGGTGTTTGAGGTCACCTTATATGTAAAATCCTTTTTTCGAAACATATAATTTTCAAATGAAATGAATATCCTTTTAAAATAAATAAGTCTCAATAGAGAGTCTCTTTCAAAATGAAATAGTTTCATAATAAAAGTCAATTTTCAAAATAAACTCAACGTCAATTCCTTTTTTAAAAAATGTATGAAATAAAACTGAAGCAAAAATTACACAGTGAATAATCCCAAAATCCCCCTAGTTAGTCCTAACTACTACAGAGCATCCTAATGACTGAACCTTAAAAGAATAACCAAACCTACTTGGCAACGGGGAGCTTCTTCGCAACATCTACTACTCCTCAAACGGGGGCTCCTGAATTTTTAAGGGAAAGAAGGAAAAGAGTGTGAGTTACAAGAACTCAGTAAATGTAATGACAACTAGATAATATAATCCAATTCCATAAACAATCATAATAATATACCTGAAGGTCATGAATTTAACCAAGGATACATAGCAAGAAAGCATATCAGATTCAATAGCACTTACACACACAACACAATAATCACAACACATAGTATGGTATTCATCATAATACAGGGCTACCCCGAGAGCATTTTCTCAACATTTGACCCCCAACTCAATGCCTATGTGATGGACTACCTATCTATCTCAACAGTGGGGTACCACACTAGTCCGACCTAGCTGCCGAGCTCCAATAGCTTACAGAGTCTATCTTTTCACTGGTCATAGCTCATCACACAAAAGGGGGATACCAACCTACTACCACAATCAAGCCTCAAAGGCTACAAGCATGTTCACATTACATAATATCAAAACGTACATATACAGACATATAACATGCACTTTAATATTCAAACATACTTTTTAAATTTAATTATTACAACGGAGGTCTTATTTATTCATTTAGATAATATTAATAATATTCTTGTCAATTTCGTCGTCCTTAATCTATGTTACTCGGGATTCTACCCCGATATACTAGCATCGTTAATCATGCTAAGACCATATTATAAAGGTGTCATTTCACTCACCTGAATTCTAACTCCATGTTTATCAGCTTTCACATGTTAAAAGATGTGTGCAAGGTCCTGAAAAAATTCCTAGCAATCATAGCAAATATTGTTGCAAAAAGGATTAAAACCATGAAATTAAAAAACTATTTGTTTTTACTTCCGACCTTCGATCATTGTTTAGGTCATATCTCACAAATGGTAAGAAATTTTCAAACTAAATTTATTGAATTAGAAACTAAACTCAAAGCACTTTCTAATGATATCTAATTTCTCGAAAACGGAGTTCGATTGAGGGAGTTATGATCGATTTAATTTTTGTAAAAATAAAAGTGCAATAAATTTAGGATTTCTTGTACTTGCCTTTGTTTCTGTGAGATTTTCCACCATCTGAGATGTATTCTGTAAGGTTTTATGTGTGGAGGTATGGGATCTAGGGTTCTTGTGCTTTTGAAAGAGATAGGAGAAAAGAGACAAGAGGGAAGACACCTAGGTTTTGCTAATGGGAGAGATGTGGGAGGCATCTTGGGTTAATGGCAGTGTTATCAGACACGAACTGGCCCAATGGGTCGACTTGGTGACCCAGGGCCAGGTCTGGTCCAAGTCATGGTTTTTGGACTAGCTTCAAGTGACCCGAGATTAACCCAGGTAACCCGGCTGGGTCAAGGTTGACTCGGGCTTTGACTAGTCTGGGTCAACTTTTAAAAAAAAATTCAAATTTGTATAAAATTTTAGAAAAATATGCACTTACTAAGAATCAAACTCTATCCCCCCACCTATAAGTTATGAGTCTTGCCATCTGACTATCAACTTTCTTCTTAATTTATATGGGTGAAATATTATATATTTATATATATAAAGTGCTAAAATTATTATAACCCAAAAATCAAAATGTGTATGTAACAAGATGACAAAAACTAAAATGAAAAAGATATTTAATTTAACAAAAAATAAGTATATTATTACTAATAAATTAGGAGATAATAACAATTATATTTATATAATTATTTGATTATAAAATTAAATTAAGAAAAATCGAAGAGCATAAACAAAAAATTTTATATAATCATCTAATTTAAAAAATAACTATCAAATATTTTAAGAAATTATTTGTAATTTTAGACATAAAAATTATTTATGGATATTTTTATTTTAATTATTTATGACTAATGACTATGATTTTAAGACTTTAAAGTGTGAAATTTGCATATAACACTGGTTGCTAGGTATTAAGGGCTAGGGTTGTATTTATAAAGGAGATAAAATGGCTACCTACTAACTTAGGTTAAGAAGGACTATGATTTGTATTATTATTTAGTTATCCACTTAATAATATTATTATATTCATATGTAGTTACTTATCCACTTTATTTATATGGTTTATCTATTCATTATATAATATTTTTATATAGATTATCTATCCATTTACTATATTATTTGTGTGAATAATTCATTAATTCATAATAGTATATTACTTATTTATTTATCTAATCTTAATCTAATAACGTCTATGTCTTCTAGATGGAGTATCTCCATTAATTAATATAAAATAATAATATATAATCTTCACACTATCCTAATCCTAATTAGATTATCTCGTAATTAATCCTTAATTAATTAATAATATATTATTTTTAACTCCATCTTCTAGAAAGCTTATCCATTGCTTAGATTAATTTATTTGATATATATATATATATATATAAGTCTTATCATCTATCTTAACTTTAATTAAACTTTTATTTTATCATATAATTTATTATTTTATTATTATCTTAATTTATATTATCCTCTTGATATGCATATTATTTTTCATTATTAGGTTTATTATTATGGGTCTCACACTATATATATTATGGTCTTCATGCCACACTTATCTATATTAAGCTAGATTCACTAATTAAGCTACTTTAATTACATCTTAATTTGTTTGGGCTTTTAAAGTACTTAACTTGTTTTGGACTTTTTAATCAAACCTAATCCAACATTAATTCACAATTGGGCTTTCTAATCAAACTTAATCAAGTACTAATTCATAACTGGGTCTTTTAATCAAACCTAACCAAATACTAATTTCACAATCGGGCTTCTCTAATCAAAACTTAACGAAATTTGCATACTAATTCATAATTGAGTTTTTTTAATCAAACTTAATTATACTTGGGTACTAATTCATAATTAGGCTTTTTAATTAAACCTAGCCACACTCAAAACCCAACTTACTTTCAGGCCTTATTAAAACAAAAGGATCATCCTGTAATACAACATAAATCAAATGCAACATCAAAGCACAACATAAATCATATTTCACAACAATCATGCTCACACACATCCCAGAAAAATTTCGAAATAGTAAACATGTAAAAAAAGAAAAATTTGACAAGGGTGTTACAGACACAGCAAATTTAACCCTATGTATCAAAGTCCCTCCTTAAGTACTTGCTTAAGCAAGAAAAATTTTTACTTGCCTGACCTCACACTTTCTTACATTATTGTAAAACCTAAGGTGTTACAAAAGCCATTTAATCTATAACAAGAATCTTTTATATGTCCTTTGAGATTGCAATGTTCACAAAAAACATTTGAATTCCTCCTTTGTTTACTTTGATTACTAGAGACATACAAAGAAATACCTTCCAAAAAAGAGTCATTGGTCATAGCACTTGTGATTCCCCTTTGACTTTCTTCCTAAACAAGCATTGAGTATGCCTGATAAGGGTGTCATAAGAAGCAATTGACTGTGAATTGAAGCATAGGTATGATTTAGACCCATGAGAAATTGGAAGTCTCTGATTTTTATGTTTTCAAGATACTTCTTGTTCTTCAAAAAATTACAGATGTCTTCCTCTACAATAGAGGATTATTCTTCCCACAAAACCTTCAAGCGGGTAAAATATGTTGAGATAATGTAAGTTCCTTGATGAAGGTTTGAAATTATTGGTGCAAATGGTAAATTCATGACCCATTAATCTTATCAAACCATTCTTCAAATCCGCCCATACAATATGAGAATTTTTAGAATTTAGCATCCCAGAAACCAGTTCCTTTGAAGTGGAATATTTCATTATCCAAGACAACACTAGTGGATTCGAACGATCCTATAGGGAGTGAAAAGCCATGTCTAGTGTATCTATCGTACAAGCTCTATCGATAAAACATATTTTGTTTTTCAAAGTTAGCGCAAGAATCATGACCGTACTTCATATATTATAATTATTTGAACTGGTTAATTGAATGGAATTTTTTTTGGTTTATCGAGTATCTGTGATTTGAAGATGTAGAGGGTGATAGATATTAATAGCAATTGTTGTTATTGCCTTAGAAAGCTTTAAAGGAGCAACCTCTATTGATAATCAGGAAGGTAAGAAGGTGGACAAAAGCAGTAAGAATGTCATGACCTGCTACGCAGGCCCGTGACCAACACAACGACGATGCTTCACGTCACTGTAAGACTACTCTAGCTTTAAACAAGTCTAGCTCCTTCCCATTAATTATTAAGGCCAAATGTGGGTTAAAGTTAATTTAGTCATTATAGATTCTTTATTTCATTAGTTTGTCATTGCATACGTTCACTTAGCATAAAGATTAATAGAGAGAAAACATGATTCAGGTGGTCTGACGTTGAGCCCTAGCACTCGGCACTGAGCTTCAGCATCAGAACTCTCTTTCTACTGCTCCAGCACTGAGCATAAAGCTGAGTGCTGGGCACCCTATGACCACATAGTGCAGCTGGCATTGAGCGCCCAACTAGCGGTGCTCAGCATTGGCGCCCTGTAGCATGATCGAGTTGTTGCCCTGCTAGTGCTGAGCGCCTAGCCTGTGGCACTCAACAATGGTAGGCCAGCGACCTCTAAATGTCATGCTTCCTTTACACAATTTTGTGCTTAATTCAAGTTGAATGTTTGAAGGTAAAAAAAAAAGTAAATTTTAAACAGTAAAACCTCAATTTTCATTTCAAAAACTCTGATTAAAGTTTAATTGAAAACATGAACTAAATTCATAAAACCTTTCAACGTTGAAGAAATTAAATTTAATCCAATAGGGAAATGACTTAACATCCCAAAATCTCTCTAAGTGTCCTAATGACTATAGAGCAACCTAGTGACTTGGGAAGATGACTGAACCTACTTGACAACCAAAAAATGCTCCACGAACCTCGCTACTCCTTAAACAGGTGTTCTTTGTTGATAATCGGATTTGTGGAAAAATGAAACATAGAGAGTGTGAGTCATAGACTTAGCGAATAACACTTCTAAACTATAATACAATTCAAATACATCAACGTCAAACAAAATGCCCATATGGCCAAACCTCAATATCGAAATAAGTAGAAAGGTACATACCGAATATAGATAGCATCTCATTACAATCACCTAGCATTTTTCCATAGTAAGAAGCCTCACAAATCCTTGCCCTACTATGTTGATGCCAACGCGTAACCAACTAGTGTTGCTTGTTGGTGGTTAAGCGCCTTACGGGTCCTCGCCTTCACCACAACATTGTGAACATCTCATCGATCAAGATGCCCTACTGCTCCTCACCTTGACCTCATCATGAGAGTCGTTACCCTCATTCACTAGTTAAGATACCCTATGGGAGCCATAGCTCAACCTGGGTCCTTACCTTACCTCATCATAAAAAGAGGGCACCACTAGTACCAACCAATGCATCCAAGAGTTTGTACAATCCATGCTAATCATAAAAGTAGTCGTAAGAACAATTGTAGTAATTATCACAAAATTGGCCATCCATATTTCAAGGAGTATTCATAAAGAAGAAACCTTCCTTAGTTGTAAATCTCGAAACAAGCGCCTTAAATAATAATAATCTCAACACCTTAATCATGCCCTAATTCGTCCTCTTTTATAATGAATTTAATTGTATTAATCTTGCTTATGCTACGTACCTTTTTTAGTTTAAAAGTTTACAAATCTTTACTAGTAATAATGTTTGTAATATCCTCATGGTTCATGCCCCAGATATGCATCACAATCCCTACCAATTTTGGGGGGTCCTACCTTATGACATCAAATTTGATACACGATGATAAAACCATATTAGGAAGTAATCAGATTACTCACCCGGATTCCTTGCTAAGTCTTTATCGTACCCTACCGAGATTCTTCGGGTGAAGTATGTCATGATAGATTCTCCTATTGATTGAAAAGGAAAAGTTAAAAGTAGCATTAAAAAATTGTCTGTTTTGTACCGATCAAGGTCAAGCTTTTGGACCATTGCACAAGCGACCAAAGGACGACCAAGTTGACCCTGACGTCTTTTTTAAAAAAAAATTATTCAAATTTATATGAAAATTTAGAAAAATATACCCTTACCAAAAATCAAACTATATTCCCCTACCTATAGTTATGTGTCTTATCATCTTGCTATCAACTTCTTCTTAATTTATATAGGTGAAATATTATATATATATATATATATATAAGGTGTTAAAATTATTCTGACCTAAAAACCAAAATGTACATGTGGCAAAATGGGAAAATCTGGAATGAAAAAGGCATTTAATTTAATAAAAAATAAGTATATTATTACTAATGAATTAGGAGATGAGAAAAAAATTTATATTTATATAATTATTTGATGTAAAAAAATTAAATCAAGAAAAATTGAAGAGCATAAACAAAAAATTTTATATAATCATCTAATATAAAAAATAACAATCAAATATTTCAAAAAAAAAAGTATTTGTAATTTTATAACTAAAGAATTATTTATGGGTATTTCTATTTTAATTTTTTATGACTAATGATTATGGTTTTAAGACTTTAATGCAATGTTTTTTAGACCCGAACCAGCTCAGCAGGTTGACTCGGGACCGACGACTCGAACCAGCAATGTTTTTAGAAAAATGTAAACTTAGGAAGAATCAAACTCTATCCTCCACCTTTAGAGTTGTGTGTCTTACTATCTTGCTATCAAATTCTTCTTAATTTATATAGGTGAAATATTATATAATATATATATATATATATATATATATATAAGGTGCTAAAATTATTCTAACCTAAAAATCAAAATGTGCATATGGCAAAATGATAAAAACTAAAATGGAAAAGACATTTAATTTAACAAAAAAAAAGTATATTATTACTAATAAATTAGGAGATAAGCATTATGGGGAAAGAAGGAAAGGGAAACCTTGTAGGGTACTCGATTGTCTTGGTTTTGTGTTATGAAAATTCGGGGACCGAATTTCTTTGAGATGATAATATTGTATTACCCATTGTTTTAAGGAGGTTGGCTGAAATTTTAGCCTGCTAATTTTGTAGATGAAAATTTCGAGAACTTGAATTAAAAACTCTCTCTAAATCAGTTATTATTATATTTGGTGATTAGAATACATGTTTATATTTGGGGTCATGTATGTGAGATGGTTATGGGTGATGGAGTGGTCAACAGTTGTGGCTAGAAATGAGAGTTTACGAAGAACCATGGCATTGGGACACCGGTGTAGGGACTAATTTGAAAAGATGTGAAAAATTCTACTGGTTGGAGTGAATGGCAAAATTTTATTATTTGAGTTGGAGAGGTTAGTCATGAAGTATAGTCAAAGGAAAATTGTGTGTGTTGAATACTTGATTTTTATGTTTTAAGGGAACCTTATTTATACCCTTGGCTCAAAACTAGAGTTATGTGAGAATTGAGGGACCAATTAGCAAATGAGTAATGTTGGGTATACATACATACATACATACATACATACATATATATATATATATATATATATACATATATATATATATAAGTATCAACATGCACACTTTAGAAAAATCACTCGTTCCCCTTCTTACTCACGCCTCTCCTTTCTTCTCTCATTTCCTCCACCCTCATGGCTCAACTATGGCATCCTATGGAGGTTTTTCAATGACGGCTTGTCTCCAGCGACCTCCCTCTGGCAAATAATCATGGAAATCAAGGTAGAAAATGAGGGTATACATTATTGTTCTCATTTTCGGATATACTCAAACCCTAGGGTAGAAAATGAGGGATTTGGGTAGTTTTGGTTGAACTATTGCATCAAATCCCCTCCTAGGAGTATTATTGCATGTTGAGAAACTTGGGATCATGAATTAGGAAGCCTGGAATGATTAAATGAGTATGAAAATTTTGGAGATCAAGAATCTTGCACTTTCTAGTTTACTACAGTGCTACCATTCGACTGTTGTAAGCCTTCAGTCAACCAATAGACCTATGTGCAAAGTTCTCAATTCTGACCAAGAGCAATTAGTCAACTGCTTTAGCGAAGCCGATAGACCGATAACTCCTTGGTGTAGGATAATTGAGAGCAACCGGTTGACTACTCTAAGGGAGCCAGTTGACCAGCCAGTACTATACTGATTATGGGCAATGTTGATATGGGTTTTGTGTCACTCTTCTAGGATTTGGCATCTCCTTTTTGGATAAATCTTCCTCTCCGATCTTGGTGGGATTAAAGTAGATACTTAACTTGAAAACGAGGTAAAGGAGAATCTCTATCTTTATCTTAGTTGTGTATTGTTTTTTTTTTTACCATAAACTCTTTATGAAATTTTATTGAACAGTAGAATGTTATCTGGCCTGGTAAGAATAGAAAATTTTGAAATCATGTAAATGCAAATTTGGTGATGAATTAATACTTTTGCATTATGTTCATATGGTAGCCCTAGCTCTATGGGCATAACTTGTCTATAGCGTAAGATTGGTCAATATGACTGTGTGTACTGGTTTAGATGCAGGCTAGTATAAATGGGATTAAGCATGGTAGACGTGTTCTATGAATTACAAATGTTTGAATTGAATTTTATGAATGTGAATAAGTATGGACTAGCCTTACATTGGACATAATGGTAGCACTTTGTGATAGATAGGTTAGAATGTCCTTGAAGAAAATTCCATATAAGTGAAACAATCTAACTGTGTTGTGAAAGTATAAACTTTTCTCTAATCCTATGGTTGTTTAAGAGCTGGTTCATTATGTCTTTGTTAAAAATAAGATCTTAAGCATGTAAAAGAAAATATTTTGGTGAACTCTATGCTTATATATGTAATACCCGTTAATTTCAGAATATAATTCGCTTAAGAGTATTTTAGAATTCTACAACGTTATTTTAGTTATTTATTTTGGTCATTTTTAATTTTCATATTTAATTGTTCTCTTTGAATATTATTTATGAAAATTGAGTTAAATGACTGGACTAAATATTTGCACAATGAGGGATATATTCTAAGAATGGTGAAATTCATGGAAAAGTGGTTTCAGAATGGTCCATTAGTCCATTTATTGTAAATTGACTGGATGGGTTTGGATGTTGGGTTATGGATACCCATGGGTTATTGAATAACCCATTAGAAATATTTAATATAAAGTTTCAATAGTACCCCTCATTTTTTTTCACTCAGCCGAAGGAAGGCAGAAAGCATTTCTCTCTCAGTTCTTCAGTTTCTTCTCAAATCCTTTCCTTGATCTTCAGAAGTTCGATTATTTGTTCGGTTCAAAAGCTTTGTAAGGATCAAAGGTAAGCTTTAATCCGATTATTTTCCTTAAATTTCAGTTTATGTAGAAGATCAGAGGAGGTTTTGTTCTTGAAGATTTTGATGATAATTCATGAATCTCAGTTGTTTTAGAAGTTATATTTGAGTTATAATCGGTTAAAAGAGTTGAAATTCTGGTTTTGAAACAAGAAAGGGAAAGGATGAAATTGTTAGATTTTTCTGCAAAAATTCGAGTTACTGTAGCGACCAGAGATTTCGGAAAAATTCTGGAAAATTTTCTTTCGGTACTGTAGCAGTACTGTAGTGTCGACAGTCAACGGTACTGTAGCAGTCAACGTTACTGTAGCGAACCGGCACTGTAGCGAACCATTACTGTAGCGAACCGACACTGTAGCAAACCAACACTGTAGCAAACCGTACTGTAGCAACCCGTTACTGTAGCAGTCAGAAAATTTTACGTATTTTCGTGATTTTGTTTCCTTTCTTATGATTCCTTGTAATATATTTTACTAGGAAATTTTCCTACACAAATTCTAGTGTGGAACAAGGTAAACTTGGACAAACATCAAGGTGAGTGAATAACCTTGCTCAGCCAATTTGATATTATTAGTCAAAGTACAATATAAATCCCATTTACAATATTATTTGGATAATAAGCAATTAATTTTTCATATGGGAGTATATGATGATCAGTAGAAATAAGAGTATGTAGAAATTATTTATTTCATGACAATTGTATTATGTGATGAATTCTCACTATCTTATTAATGAGTAAAGATCTACGGGATCTAATACACGAGTGTGAAAGGGTTAAAGTCCCATACTACTCGGTGTATGTCTAAGAAATCTTATACACGAGTTTGAAAGGGTTAAAGTCCCATACTACTCAGTGCATATCTATGAAACCTATACACGAGTTGAAAGGGTTAAAGTCCCATACTTCTCGGTGTATACCTATGAGATCTTATTCACGAGTTTGAAAGGGTTAGAGTCCCATACTACTCGGTGTATATCTATGAAATCTTATTCATGAGTTTGAAAGGGTTAGAGTCCCATACTACTCGATGTATAAGGCAATTAATTATATGAGTAAATGTGGTATTTGTACTTTTGATATTTTATATAGTACAGTTATTTACTTACTGAGTTTTTAAATAAACTCACACTCCCTATGATTATTTTTTTTTCAGATACAGAAAACAAAGAACAAGAGTATCCGTTTGAAGAATAGAAGCCCCTTGGAATTATCCTCTATTTCGGTCTGGTGGGATACCAGTACCTATTAATGTGGATACTAGAAACGCTCTGTACTTTCTATAGGTCTCCTAGGCTTGCGATGAGATAGAAATATCAGACTATGTATGTCTATATTTGCTTATCAGATGAATATAATTCTGTAGTGTGGAATGAATGATTAAGGTTGAATGTAAAACCTTACAGAATATATGTATATAACGTATGTTTGAGAATTATATCAAATGAGTAGTATCTTTTCACATGCTCAATTTTTGGGATGTGACAGTATATATAAACATTGTATATGTTGCAAAAGCAATGGTACGAGGGTTAGCCCCTCATGATAGATATATATAATGGTACGAGGGTTGTCCTTTGTGATATATATAATAGTATGAGGATTAACCCCTCATGATACATATATACAACGGTATGAAGGTTGACCCTTCTTGGAATAAAACGGCCTAAGGTGGGTTAGGCCCTCTATAAAATATAATGGTGCTATTATGCTAACTTATCTAAACCAGTTGAACAAATGATGTATTGTGCATTACATTGTTGTTAAGTAATATGTTATGGGTTACATAATGTAGATGAATAGTTCGCTACTATGTTAGAGTTGAATGTTATATCTCTGGTATATAAGTTATGTTTCTTTTGTGTATGTACTACTTACTAACTAATCTGGGTTATATGAGTGTTGCATCTAAAAGAGTTGCCCAAGTGGCCCTCATATTTATACTTCATGATGATGGGATGATGTGGATGCCCATGAGGCAAATTTTAATATAATGATGGCTGATAATAACACTTATATTTATATGGATGCTTTCACTTGAGCGCTGATACGCCCTTATGGCATATTCATGGTAACTTAGTGTCCTACAGGATGTGCATCAGTTAAGCAGGTGTGAAACAGGTTCTTGGTAAAGGGTAGGACTAATCAAGATCCTACCCCTACAGATTGTACACGATTTACTTTCTTTTCAGTTACTTGCTTTGGTTTTCACTAAGTATTTTATACTCACTCCCTCTCTCTTTGTGTACGTCTGCAGGTATTCTGGAAATTGAGTGAGCCTCCGTATGAAAAGCTACGAGGCCTTCGAGTACTCGACGCCTTCTAGTGTCGGATGGATAAAAGTAATGGTAACATTATGGGATAAGTCGCTCTGTAGTTAAACAGAATACCTAAAAATCTTGTACTAGTTCTAAAATGGATTAAGGACACGCGTGCATACCTGAATTTACTTCTTTCATATTCATTATTCAGAATGGTTATTTTAATAAATTTTTACTTTATGTGGAAATGAAATTCTTGTGCTATATTGTTCTGTTCACTGGTTGATTGTTAGTTAGTCTTAGGACAATGGATATAATTCATCTTTTTGTTGGTCATATTTCCAAAATTGGGGCGTGACAAAGAAAATACTAAATCTATTTGTTTAATTCTAATTTGAATTGGATTATGTTTTATCCTATTTTAATAGTTTATCTATCTTCAAAAGCTTCCTAATTTAATCTTTTATTGTATCTTATTTATATTAATTATACCATTCCTAATCCTATTTGGTTATTCCATTAGTTTATTCACTTTTCTCATTATTATTTTATTAAAATCTTATCTTGTGTTTAAACTAGCTCAGCTTATCCTTATCTGAATTGTATTTACAAAAAAAGTAACCATACCTTCATATCTTATTATTATATTTCCTTGATTAATCTTTCATGTCCACACACGGCTAACCCTTATTAGCTATTTTTATTATTATTTAATTTCCCTTTAGTTTTATTTATAAATAATATCACTTTACATAATCTAACACTCCTACTCCTAAAACTTAGGAATAGCATTTTTCCTCTCCTAAGTCATTTATTTATGCATTATAATATGCTACATATTTTTATTACACTAATCTCTACTTATAGGTCTCCTTCTGTGAAATTTCGACCAACCCCTACCTAAGTTTTATTTTTTGGTTTAGTCCCTCATTTTTATATTTCATTTTAGTCCCTCTATCCCAAAACACTTTTCATTTGTAGGGTAAGCAACATACCATATGTCATCCATTATACCACACAATCCATGCAACTGAATATATAACACATGCTTCTAACACATAAACAAGATGACGAAATTCACATCGTCACACAGAAAAATCTAATGGACATGTAAATTTTTAACCATGGATATCACGTTACACACGAACAAAATTTTTCCACACGCCCATATCTTGATTCTTTACGACATCATAATACCTAGAGTATTACAAAGAAGGAGGACATAAGCAGTAAAAAAGAAAGAAGAGCCCAAAAGAACTCAAACAGAAGGAACACTCTTTTTCCTTGCTCTAATACCATGTAAAAAAAAAAGGCATAACAAGAAAAAAAAAAGAAGAAGAAGAAGAAGAAGAGATAAAGAATTTTCATTAGCATGAATAATGCCCACACATTACAAAGGAAGGTTTAAACACCTACTATATACAAGCTACCAAAAAGAAAGGAAGGTAAAATAGTTAAAACTAATAATGAAACTAACTAATAGAAAACTTTTAACAAACTCCTAATTGTCAACTTTGCACTCCAACAAGTACCAAATCTTAAATTATTCCCTTTGGTGTAAGTGTATTTTCCTGCCGTGATTAGAGATTCTAGGAACTTGGTTCAAAGTGAAAAACGAATCAGAGTTGTTGTTGTTGTTAAATGTACATTCTATAAGAGTTATAACTCTTGAATTCCTCCCTGTCGTATAAGTACATTTTCTTGCAATGAAGATGTGAGGTTGAGTTTCAAAACTCTTAATGAAATCTATAACTCTTTAAGAGTGGGGTGTCTTAACTATAGGAACACCCTTGACAAAATTACCTATTTGAATATGGCGAAGTGGGGTTGCTCTTATATGATGATATATAGAGCGTATTCTCATAAGACATTCAAGGAAAAGATATATACAGCACAAAGCCACATAACTGTGCTATTATAGTTTAAGGCAAATAATATTATGGCTCTGGATCAAGATATATATTTTGCTAAGTATAAGTTCAAGGAAAATTTAGCTACTTATATTATGCATAATAATTTACTTCTACCCAAAATAATATGTATTGTGTGCTTTTTCATAATAATAAGTGGGGGATTTTTGGAATTTATTATTATGAAATATCAAATAAAAATGCTTTAATTTTCAGCTCTAATAGTTGGCTTTGGATTAATTTACCATTATATTGCATTATATGAGCTTCTTGAAATTGCACTTTATAGTGTGTGCTTGTTTTTTAGTGTAAATTTTACAGAAAAAAAATATACAAATATATGAGACTCGTATTTAACAATACAAGTAGAGTTTGTCAATAGACCATATAATTTTTATCTATCTCTCTTAAAGTCTGTACAATGTCAATTTGTTTTATAATTTCAGAGCATCCCTATCCCTGTCATTCAAGCATATCCTAAGGGGATGAATATAGAATATGGAAATGACTTCAATTTCACTTGCAAAAGTTAACTACTGAATGAAATGCTAGCGTGAAGATCGGGTTAGAAACTAAAGAATCATTAATGTCAATGTTGGTAGTGCTATTTAAATGGGAAACAGATCAGCTTCAGCGCCCTCAAGCTATAACTCACTAAAGCTATAACTTTTTATTTAAAACTATAGTTAAATAAATTTTTAGTCACGATTTTTATTTAGCTACCGTTTTAACTGTCACTAAAAAAAAGTTAGAACTGATCTTGATTCATTAAAATTTAGGTCTTGAATTAAATTCAGATTTTTTTTTCCTCGTGAAATTTGAATGTTAGAAAAGTTCACGATTGTTTTATAACTTGCAAAAGATGGTGAAGTAGAAAAATAAACTTTGACTTTTTTTTAATGACAAGATTTCATTGGATATCACTCCCTATAGTTATATATATTATTTGAATTCTTTAAAAATTCGTTTGGATTTTAAAACATGATTTTAGACATAAAATTAGTTACTTGTTTTTATGTTCATCTCTCCCCTCAAATCAAATTTTATTTCTTAAACAAGTTTGTGTGTAAAGTAACAATTGACTTTTTAAAATAAAGTTTGTCTAGTTTTAATCAAAATAGACAGTGAAAAAGCCAGTTTAATGTGATTTTGGAGGTTATGAAATCAAATAAAAAAAATTAAAAGACAGATATTATTTGGAGGAGAAAATTAAAGAAATCAGAAAGGAAAAATAAATTTATTTTGCCAAAAGATATGAACGATGCACCATCCATCTGAAATCCTCTATCTTTGTTATTCAAAACGAAACGAAGAAATAAAGAAAGAATATAGAGATGAATCGAACATATATATATATATATATATATATATATGGAGCCGGGCAGCAAATTTCACAAGACACATCAGAACAAAAAACGCTCAGCGCAAATTGCACATCATCAAAATTTATACAGTAACTGAATTAGTATCGAGGAGAGAGCTGGTCCTATATACAGAGTGCTATATATATAGAGAGAGAGAGAGAGTTTTCTGCTTCATTTTAGAGCTGCTACAGCCTCAAAACTATTGGGGAATGACATCAACGATAACACGATTTACTGGGATTGCCACAAGTTCACGAGCAACATCCTTGAAATCAAGAACTCCTCCTTCTTTGCATTTTGATAGCAGTCTAGCTGCTTCTTCCTTTGTCATCCTCACCTTCACTCTGATCCCCTCGTCTCTTTCTCTCCTCTTTTTCTCGTCATCCTTTTCAGTGTCCTCTAACTCTCCCAGAACTATCGGTTTTGAATTAAACCTCACAGTCTTCTTCACTCCCTTGCTGGGCCCTTGCTTTTTGCTTAGCTCATCTCTGTATACTGCAACTGTATTAACTTGGGGCGCCTCTGGCTCTACTCCTACTTTTACTTCTGACACTTGCCTGTTAAGGCAAGCAAACATGGCGTGCATCATTTTTAACTGAAAAGAATGCTTTAGTATTAGAAGAGAGATGATGGGTGAGGCAAAGTGGAGAGAAAGATAGTGAATTTATACGAATATGAGAGAGCAGAGCAAGCAGCATGAACTGTTAAGAGGCGTCAACGCAGAAAAGTTTTGTTAATTCATCAAGTCAAGTAATTGACTGTCAATGTATGTGGTCCCTCCACCTTTGTTATATTTTCTACGAAAAAGGGTAGGAATGGGCCTACGAAAAAAAACTAATTTCTGCCTTGTTCAAAAGACTATATATTAGTCATCTCACGTTTCAGGCGAATTGGACATGTGGACCACTTCTCTGGTTTGGCCAGGTCAAGAGAGTGACAGATATGTTTGTCAAGGCCGCACAGTACAGGCTTCATCTAATCTCTTGTGAATGATAGAGTGTGATGTTTTAATTAATGGAGTGGGCTATTTCTTCTATGTCACTACATGCCTAGTTTTCGTGAAAGACTAGCTCATCTCATATAACATGTCTATTTGTTTGCATTTATAATAAGTTTGGCTGACACATTTATTTCTAGGTTAAAAGTTAGCTGAGGTGCAATTATATTTTTATTTTGACCTATAACAGTGTTGGTGTTCAAGCATCACTGTTTAATTATAGCTCAACCATTCATTTAAGCTTTTTTTATGGGACATTTGTTGTCACACATTGATTAACAATTTCTGTATCATAAAATATTTTTATTAGAAATCAATCGACAGCCTAATTCCAATACTAAATGTTTAGAATCAAATGCTTGTTACTAGGTTAAAAGTTATAATCACTAATCAGAGTGTAACTATTTTTTTTTTCAAATCACGATAGAGCAAATATCCAAGTATTATGGTAAACTATTAATACTCCTACTACTACTTGACGGAAGCAATATCCATCAGAAAACTACAATTTGATGGCGTTAACGAATTGGGAATTGCAGCCAATTTCAAGTTCTTGACATTTTCTAAACAGAAATTTTAATTTGCGTCTTGTTTGGAGGAGTTTTAATTAAGGAATCCCATGCAAATATGTCAACATTATTGACTGCTTTTTCATCGACTTGGTGTTTTTGATTAAAGACTAATGTACGGCTTATAGAACTTAGAACTGATACTAGGAATTAGTCGTAAATATATATATATAGATATAACTAACGCGGTTTTGGGTTGAATTTGGTTCAGGCTTGACCGAGTCAATGTGATTAATTATTGTTGAGAGCCAACCATCATTATGTTTTGAATTCTTTCGCATTTTATTTAACCACTTTGATTTTGGAGCCCTCTTGGAAGAGCATTTTTGGTTTACTCGGTCTCGTTTCATTGTTTGAATTAAGAGCTGTAAAAAAAAAAGAGAGAAAGGAAAAGCGAATGGTAATTATGCATATTGGGACTAAAATTATCTTTCTACACATATTGGTTGATTATAACTGACGTTAATTATAACTTTTTATTTTACCTTCCTATTTTTTTAGGAATTTTTTTTATCTAATTTTTGTGAAGTTATTATTTTTGGTTATTTTTATAAATATTTTTGACTAATTTGTGCCAATCTATTTTATTTTTATTAAAACTATAATTATCTTAAGTTATTATATAAAGATATTCTTAATAGTTTATGTAATTGGATGATAGATTCAATCAGTTAATTAAAATATAGATCAAGCTTATAAACTATGAAAATTAATATATTTTACTTGAATTTATCACAACATTACATAAAATTTTTTGTATCATATGACTTTTAAATCTTGTTTTAAAAAAAATCTTCCAAATGCATTGCTTTTTGTTTTATGAAGTTTAAAAAATGTTTTCAAAATAAATTATCTAAACAGATTCTTTTGGTTTTTTATTTTCAAAATTAGTTTTTAAAACAATTTCACAAAACTTGTTTCCCTAAAGTTTTTACTTCTTAAAAAGCATACATACTTGAAATGTTTTCAACCAAGGCTCAACCTGCAACTCTTACAACTTTTTAAAAACAAATCAACAATAATAAAGAATACTAATAAATAAAATTTTCTGTCAAACACTTTACAAAATACTATAGCATAAGCTTACACATAACACTTAAAATTTAATAAAATACAGGGAATAGGTGAAGAAAAAATTCTCTCAATAAATTTTGCTTCTCTTCAATTGTCAACCACTTAAAAGGAGCATATGAAGCTTTAAATAGGGTGATGGAGGAAATAGTTGTTGAAGCTAACATAACTCTCATAAATGCACAACCTCTTCTGCTTCCTTAAATTAATGCATATCTTGGAGGAAAAAACAAAAAGCTGCACGAAAAGAGAAATAAAATACTCATTAAGTACAGGTATTATTTCCTATGAGCTATCAAACACTTTTTCTACCTCCTATCATTTTAATACTAATGTCAGAACAACTTTTTTCTTAAAAAAACTGTGCAAGGAACAAGAAATTTAATTTGCTGCCAAGAAAGTCTTTTTTTCTCAAAAATAGTGCAAAAAATAAAAATTAAAACTTTATCAAAAAAAAATGTGAGTGGACCAAATAAAGGCTTTAAAAAAGAATTAGATAAAAATAGCCCAAACAATTCAATAGTGGTTATTATAAAAAATACACAAATAAATTTTAAATATATTTATTTCAAATAGGCCTTAAATATATTTAACCCAACAATTCTTTTGCCAATAAAGTAAAACCCAAGTTAACATTTAAAAAAAACACACACACACACACACACTGAGATGGAAGGATCAAAAGCTGAGAGCATGCGAGTTGATGAAGAAGATCAACCCCTCCGAAGCATTGAGAAATGTATGGAGCTAAATATGGGTTATACACCACTAAGGAAAGAGGATGTTAAAGAACGCTAGGCTGCTTCTGCTATCTAAAAATATTGTTGCATATCCTAAATTGGTTATTGGATATTTAAATACCCAATATGTGATATTTATTCAACAAAAATCTTAAATTGATCAAATTTATATTATATATAATTTATATATTAAATTTAATAATTTATAATATATATTATATATTACATATGATATAAAAATTATCTAATAGATATCAAATGTCCTATCCACTCATTCATATTAAATGGATCTAAGATATCCAATACTAATATCCATATATGCTCAATATCCAATTGGTTTTTTTTTTCAGCATTCATACTATATATCAATATATATATATATATATATATATATATATATCTGATGGATACCAATGGACACCCAAATATATTCATAACCATTGTCATCCTTGCAAGGGAGTGCATGTTTTAAGCAGAGAGAGGAGGGACCCTAATCTTGAAAACTTAAGGGAGGAGAATGTAAATTACCAAAAAAAAGAATCCTGTGAGCTTCAGCAAAAGTTGTGGCTTCAATTATGAGCTTTATTTTTTCGGTCTGTATACGGGAATTTTATGAAGTTACACGGGAAATCTAATGGCCACAGTCTGTGAGTAACAAAGGCCCAAATATTGGCCCAAAGGAAGCAGTGTGGGTTTATAGGTCTGATCCAGCTTCTAACGCCCCGGGTTACGATATGTTGCTACTTGTGAGTTGTGAGACCAAAAAAAAAAAGAGAATGTGGCAATATGTTTTATCCAACAAAAAAGAAAAGAATATGGCAATATTTCTTTTCTGCGTCGCGTTTAGTGAAACGATGGTTCAAGTGTAGGCAAAGCTTCGAGATACGGGGTTCAGAATTCAATACTGTCAAGAAGGTTCCGAAACAAGAGAAAGGGAGCCATGGGCGCAACTCAGGCCATGAAGAGAATCCCTCGCATCAAGTTCCCTCAGAGACATCCCAAGCCCTCAGGTCTCTCGTTCTCCTTTCTTCTTCATTTTCTTTCTTGCTTTTGGTCTTCAATCGTTTTCTCTTTTTGTATGTTTAGACTTGTCGATTCACCGGTAACGAGCTAAATTCCAATCTTGTGTTTACATAATACAGCAATTTAGTTCTCTCACGTGCCAAATTTAATCGAATCTGATTCTTCTCGGCTTCATAATTTTGCGCTAATTTCATGTTCCTGGGCTTGTTGGATCTTAATTGTATGCTTTACTATTTATTCTGTATCTTTCTAATTCTCTCTTCAGAATCAATGATCGAAACGAGTTCTAGCGGCAAAATTTGAGTAATGATGCGATTCTAATTAATTGCATCTGTGTGGATGGCCGGTATCTTAGATGGATGAACTTTTTAGTTTGAGCTGTCTTGATGCATCCTTAAATATCCGAGTCTCTTGCATCCCCTGTGAAATTTGTGCTTTTTCATTCTCTTGTAGTCACTGATTTTTGGTAGCAAAATGGTTGATATTTCGGCCGGTTGCTCTCCTATAGGTTTTAGCTTTGTCAGATAAACTGCCATGCTATGTTATGTACTGGATTTGTGCTGACTTTATTCAGTACTTGAGGAGACAATCCAATTGGGCCGTTTGATATGTTTGTTTCTGCTGAAAAGAAAAGTGTCTTTTTATTATTATATTTTTTTTTGTTTGGTATAGCTTAATGTAGCTGATGAAAATGAAACTGGGCATTTCCTCTTCCTTCAAAATCAAATTTTTGGCTTTCATCGCTTTTCGAATGGAAAATCGGTCATGATGAAAAGCAAAGTAAAATTACTCATTTCTCACACTCTGTTCATTGAAATGTTGAGGATATCGCCATTGGAGCTTCCGAACTACTTGTTCGACACTAGTCTTTCATTTGCGAACTACTAGAGCTTCCTCGCCCATCTTCTGTGTCTCCTTCGTGCACGCTTAGTTCTTGCTACTACAGCAGTTGGTCGATCAATGCCTGTCAGACGCTTGGCAGTCGATCGATCGACAACTGCCAGGTGCGCCTGGCAGTCGATCGACCGACAACTGCTAGGCTGGCAGTTGCTCGACCGACTACTGCCAGGCACCTAGTAGCCGATCGACCAATTGCTGCAGGGCTCTTGGGAGTTAAGTAATGAATTTTTAGTTAAAGGCAAAATAGTAAATTATTTTTATATTTATTTTCTATTATCTTTAAAAAAATATAATAATCTTATTTTTTTCATTTTCTTTTCAATGCATATCAAACAATTTTTTTTTCTTTTTCCTTTCTTTTTTTATTCTTTTTCTTTCCATTTTTCTGTTTCTTTTCCATTCTTATTCTTTCTTGAATACCAATCGGCCCCAATGTCTTCTTATTGAAGATTGTTGCTTGGCTCTACAGGCTTTGTAGATTTCAGTAATGTACTGGATTGGTGCCGACTTTATCTGGAAACAATCCAACGTCTAACTTACTGAATACTGTGGCTTGGATCTACAAGCTTCATAGATTTCAGTTTCATTGAAAATCCTTTCACTCGAGAATTTCAGACGCCCAAGGGTTTTGGGTCCTCCAGTGTTGGAAGTGCAGTTGAATACCACATTTCCAAGCAATTGCCCAAGATTTATCATGAATTTCTCTATAATTGATAAATCTGTATAGTTGCGCAAACGAATTCGAAATAATTTTCTTTGGCAATGACATCTAATATTTTCCGACATCTCACTTTCAGTGGATGTCCATATGCATTCTGGTTATAAATTTAATGGTAAATAAAGGTTATTCTCTGCATAACGAACAATGCTAAGGTATCTTACATATCATTGAAGAACACTCAAGCAAACAGTCCCAACTCCCAAGTTGTTGTTAGGACCAATGTTACGATAATTTTATGTCAGTATCATGTAAATTACATTTTCTTTCCCAGTTGGACTTTTGTAAGGAGTGTTAGCTTAATCGTTATTTAGTTCTCATGTTGGTACTTGATATTAAGTTTTCCAATTGTGATGGAAATTTTGTTGCAGGTTCTGCGTCTGAGACTCAGGCTACAGCTTCAGCAAGTGATGCTAATTTACCGTTCTTTTCAAGTGCAAAATCTCCATCAACTGTTGGAGGGAAGGCCTCTGATCAACCCAAAAGAACTCCTGTTTCCAATGATGAGATTGAGGCAATTTTGGTAGGCAAATTTTCCTTGCAGGTCTTTTCAGTGGTGTAATTATGTTTTCTGCTAATTGCTCGAGCTATTAGTTCGGTTTCTTCGACTAGTTTCTTGTTCTTTCTTTCTTTTTCTTTCTTTCTTTGTGAGATTAATGTGGTCACACTATCTGTATAATTCATTGATGCCTTATCTTTTTTTTTTTTGGGAAGTTTTTAAATTCTTTCAATCGCTTATACAAACTTTTTGGCCTTTTGGCAGTTGGGTGGGTGCTTCTAATCGCGTCCTGCTGTTCTGAGGAAGGCAAACTATATGTGCGATTGGCGTCTCTAATCTGTTAAAATGCACTGTTGAGGGTTACCATTTTCTTTATGCAAGTACACTATGCTAATTTGTTTATGAATAATGGTTCAGTTCAGGACTGGAATTGGAGACCATGGTTGATATTTTTCCGTTGACGTAATTTAAAGATGGACGACAAGAATCCTCGTCTAAAGCTTCAATTGTCAGAATGCATCTTATTATATAACAGTAAACATGCTTTACAACAGGGAACTATTAACTAAAAGCGTGACCATTATGATTTCTTCTCAAGAAATGGCTCGAGCACAGCAGACTTGGGGTTTTTCATTGGAGGACCTTTTTCTCTGCGTTCCAGTTCTTCCAGCCGAAAAGTAATTAACCGGTCCCAATTTCCTCCTTCGAACAGAACCCCTGCCTTTCCGTCAGTGATTCGTTGAACAATACCACAGTACATGTAATATGGGTTATTTGGGTTCTTCACAATTGCAATCATTCCCGGCAATAAGAGCGGCAATTCCGGTGCTTTTGGCTTCTTCGATGGGGTAAGGTCACTTATTTTAGCTACTGCTGATGACTGTTTGGGAGGAGGTGGATTTTCCTCTATAAATTTTTTCAAACCCTTTTCACCTCCGGGAAATCCCCCCGTCAACCCCATCATTTCTTTTTCGAAGGCGTCTTCTGGAACACTTGTCGATTCGGATGACCCACCTGAGTCTGCTTGCTCAGTGCCACTTGCCGGCGGCGGCGGCTGCTCCTCCGCTGGCCTTTTCAGCTCTTTTTCTATGCCTCGTTCTCCATTGCACAAACCTCTGCCTCCTAAGATTTCCAACATGTCGAATTTAGCGCGCGTTTGTGCGATGGAAGTGTTTGGCTGATTCTGAATTATGAAATGCTTTTTGTGATCCTGGCCAAGGAATTGGGATCGAAGAAGAGACCCCTGTAGGCTATGAAGAGTGAGAAAAGCAGCCATTGGTAATCCGTGATTATTAAACAGGGGCTGGCACTGGTGAGAGGAAAGAATGAAAGTATGGGAAGATTGACCATCCTATCATGACCGCAAATCATGTGTATATAGCCCTATCTTCATGATAGAACTATCTGGTTGTAAAACCATTTGAAAAAAGCTACCTCGTTTAATTTCGACCACAAACACAAAGTGCCACGATGAAAATATAGTGGGATTGAGTAGGACTCTTTCGTTATCAATTGGCTTAGTATTATTTTTTTCCTTTAAAACATTATCATCAAGGTGTCTTGAAGTTGTCGGTTCTTACCCGTTTGGATAATGAATCAATTTTCCCGGAAATTTTCCAATCCAAAAAAATGTCATTTTTTTATTTGCAGTAATTTTTTAAATTATTTTCTCAGTTAAATATATATTATATTTTATATATATATATATATATATATATATATATATATATATATATATATATATATTGAATATTTACTGAAAAATCATTTTAAACGAAGAACAAAGAATTGAAGATGAACTAGGTAATATTTTTTTAATAATCGTCCGACAGTAATTTAGCATTTTCTGATCAATAATTAAGTCAAACATTCCAAATGAAAATATAATTTCTATCTTTTTAATAGTATTTAAGTTAAGTGATTATTATATTCATTATCAAATTTCAAAAAAAATAATATAACCCAAAAAAGTTACTAATTTTTAAATTTAATTATTTATTATCTGCTAATTTTAAGATATTGATAACGAGTGAAATAATTTTTATATAAATATTAACTTTTGCAAAGATTATGTTTGTGAAAATGTTTTAACTAATATTTCAAAAAAAAAAAGAAAATTTTTTAACTAAACGGTGTATTTTGTGAAGCACACATAAAAAAAAAAAATTATGTGACACACGCCCCTCGATAACGCAGTAAAGAAAATTATTGGCACAAAACGCAATAAAGAGTAAAACTAACCATGGGCCGAACAGTGTCTCATGGGCTTGGGGTTAAAACTTGGAACAATTTGCGAGAAGAAAAATTCCCTTCATCAGCCACCTATAGGCTTCCGATACGATACGACCACAAGTATGAGCTATCAACTTTTCTCTTTTGTTTGTTTGTTATATTATATAGTTGGAAGCTGTAGTTTTGTGCGATATGCTCTTGTAGTTGGAGTAAGTTTCTGTATGTATATATTGAAGAATTTAACTTTCCGTGCTGACTTCCCACCCAAGCGATTCGTGCATATAATGTGCGATTATTGATTTCAGGTCCTTCCCGTTAGAGAATTGGAATTCGAAAATCAGGAATCGATCTAGTCTGATTATGGTGAACCTGAGTTCCTTTTGCTTTTCAATGTTTATTGAATAACGTTTTGTGTATGTTATTCACATAAAGAAAAGAAGATATTTCTTCTTCCTTTCTTGGAACAACCAATTTTAGGTGGAAGTGGGAGATTAATGTTGTTACTGTTTTTTCTTCAAGCTATTTTAGGTGAACATCCGTGCTGTTATGATAATCGGTTTTTGCTGTGTGCTGGTTTTTGTAGAGTAGTATCTAATCCATATCATAGTCTTGCTTAGTGAGACAACACTGGGAATAGTGTCCAAATGTTCTTTATTTGGTCCTCCGGGAAGAGCTTCTTCTGTTATCCTCAGAGCGAAATTGATGAAAAATGATATGTGGATAGTTTCCGTGACTGCTAAATTATCAGTAAGACAAGCGACCATTATAATGTTTGCGGCTTTCCTTTCAGTTCAATATCATCTATAGGACTCGTCCATTTTACTTGAAATCTTTATGCACTTTCTGGATGCCTGGATTGATGTCTATGATGCTGTCACTAGAGGAATCAATTCATAGACGACATTTGGCATTAAAACTCCTTCGGGACAAATTATATTTTACACTAATCAGTTTTGCTTTCCTCATATATAGGTTTTCCCTTCTTTCTTGAAGAAGGTCAAATTCACGGATAATGGTCATGGAAAAACAAATGTCATCCTGATCACCCCTAAGCTCCAACATCAGCTGTAAAATCTCTCAAGAACAGAATACCATTTATTTCAAAGCTTAGACCTTTGAGGTATTGTTTCCTGGTGGAGAAAGAACAAAAAAAAATATCAAAAGTTATTATTTAGAGATATTTAGTTTATTTGAAATCAGATACTCAATCTATTTTAGTTTAGGTCCTGTTGCGGTCTGTGAACTCAGAAAATTCAAAGCTGCTTTCATGTTGAACTTGTTTTCTCTAAGGAATCTACCATGGGGTTCCAGTAATGGCGGTCAGGAAAAGGTTTTCAATCTGCAGCTTCCGTGCAGTGCACCTTTTATTATGACATAGACTCTATAATCTCTTACCAACACGAGTTAATACTTTGTAGGTTGAGCTAACTTCTGCAGAAGTAGAGTCACTTCGATCAGAACTTACTGATACAGAAGAAAGGGAAGCTTACTTGAAAGCTCAGTGAGTAATGTGTAACTTTGAACTAATATGAGCTCTTCGTCTTATTATATTAGTATAGTGTCTTATCAACTAGCATTTTGCTTTAGGTTAGCTCTGGACTATCATGGTCCTTTTGTTTTTCATGTGATGCTTGAAGTGTTAAATTTGGACTCTGGGCATATGCATGTTTGAGTTATAAGGATAACGTGAAGTTCAATTCCCTTCTTTTCTTTTCTTTTATGTTCTCCTACTTCAACCCTTAAAATTGGTTCTTCTTGGTGTGATAGAGGAAGCAACTCATGTCCTCTTTTGAATTGAATTTGCTACATTAAGAAACCAGAGAAATTTTACTGTTCAATCAATTACCAATACTTCGCTTTTTTTGGGGGAGGAGGGGGGGATTTTATATCCCTTTAGTCTTAAGAGATAGAAATGTGTTCTCCACGAAGAAACTATTTTATTAAGATCTTTTTACTTCACAGGTTGGAACATATTGATGAAATTCTGAGGTCAGCTCGTCTATCTGGCTACTTGTACTTCCGAACGGTACTGACTGTACATATCTCCATTGCTTTACCTTGCACCAGTTTGTGCTTCGGTATCTTATTCAACTAACTAGTTTAGTACTTATTTGCCTGTAACTCTTTTTGCTCTAGAGATGGTCAGAACTACCAGGAGATCCTCCACCTATAGATGATTCTGATGTAGATGATTGGCTTCCTCGCTTTATTGTTCTCCATGGTGCATGTATTTTCATATATCTGTTGTGTACAGGTAGTTTAATTAATTTGTTTCCTTCTCTCTTTCTGCTCCTCTTCCTGACTGTTTTATTTTCAAATCAGCCTACTTAACTATTGTAATGTAAATAAATGCTCTTTGTTCCTCTTGGTATTCTTTGAAGCAATAACTATTTTCAAATTTGTTTAATATATACATAATTAAATACAAACATTAATTTATCAAGGATCGGTATAGTCCCTATCCCCATTTCTATTATAGCTTCGAGGAGATTTTGTCCCCCATACCCATCCCTATAGGGGAAAAATCTCCAAATGCAGGTCGCCAAACAGGTCAATCCCAGCAGAGATCCCCAAGTGTGGGGACTTTCTTGCCATCCCTATGTGCAAGTTTCCTGGTTTCCTAAGCATGTAGCAGTCTAACTATTACTAGTCAATAGATCTTTCGTGAAATGGCATATTATTAATGTCTGTGCATTGTATAAACAAGTCACTTCTTTTTCTTGTTTTTTTCCTCGATATGAGTCTGATAACCCCAAACAAAACTCTAGGAAACATGAATAAAACACTTATTTATGCTAATATAACTACAAAACAGAGGCAATCCCATCATTGGCAGAGATGGCTCTACACAGAAAAAGAAATAAAATGCAAGAAACAGAAAAGAAAACAAGGTTACTAGCTTTCGAAAGGCTGGTTCTTTTCCAAACCCATTTCATAGTTTTCCATACCCCTTCGTCTCTTAGCCTTCTCTATTTATAAACCCTTCTCTAACTAATTCTCTCAAGAAGACCCTACTGGAAGCTACCACATGTCCACTCTCTAAATCCGTCCATAGTCATGGCTTGCTATCAAGATTATTTACACATCCTCCCTCATAGCTTGCCTTACGCTTGCTACCCTGCCTGTATTTTCCATAATATTTCGGGGGTCCATCAGAGTCACATGCAGCTGCTTGTTTTGTGGGCATAGAGGTTTGTTAATGAGTAACTAGATCTTCACTTTCTAGCTAAATGCATTAGATATTACAGAGAACATCATCTTTATTTACTTGGCTAACCTTCACCTTTAGATAAATTCCATTGATGCTTTTTTTCAAATGGGATCCTAATGACTAAACTTCTGCAATTATTTTCTCATCTGAAAACTTGTTATACTGGCCTACTAATTATTTAAAATTTTAAATGCCTTACTTTGTTAGTAACCCATACGCATGCTGCCATACATACTGCACGTTAAACATGCTGGGAGTGCAGATGTTAATTTATTTTATCAAATGCAGTATTCCTTTTGTTTGTATTTAGTTGTTTTTAATTTCATTTATTGTACTTCAGACTTAGTGGGTAGTTATTATTTTTCAGATTTATTATGTTTATTTATATTTTAATGTATTTTAGTTTAAGTAGGTAGTTACTACTAGTTTTCTACCACTCCCATGTTTTAAGGAAGTGGTGTTGGTTAAGGGAAGTTATGTTCCCATAGATTGTATTTAAACCTTTCTAAAATTAGTAGATAGATATAAGATCATAATTATTATCAAAAGCCTTGTGTGTGAGCACTAGAGATCTTTGTTCTCTCTATAATCTGAACCAACAAAATAGATAGAAGAAAGAAACTAAATTCCTCTCTTTCTCTCACTGGTTCTTCATCAAGACCCATAACCAGATCTACTAAGGGACCTAACATCCTTGCTGTTTATAAACTACTTCCTGCCCTCTCTTGGACTGGCAAAATTTTTAACACTTCCTGATAGTAGGTAGCCTTATTGTCGGATATGCCTACTGCATTATAGGAATATCCGCTGTGATATCGGCGTATTCTTAGGGATTTGCCACATTACTTGGCTCTGGGAATATAGCTACTATAATTGTGTAGTTTCCTTTCTTAGACTTAGTCAACCCTATGTGTCCAGTGCTCTCTAAGCCAAGCTTGTGTTATTGTGTATATATTGTGAGGCTCTGCCACCTTCAAAAACATGTACAAGATTAAAATTTCACAGGCTTTTCACTCACAATTCAACATCTCATACTGAAACAGTGCAACTTAATTATTATCACTGAATGTACGATATATCTGACATTGGGCTAATCAGCGAAAGCCCTTCATTCTCCAACTCTCATATGATTGGCTTTCATTTGCAAACATCGATATCTATTAGCTGATAAAGTTAACAAAATGCAGATCTAACTCCTCAGGACTCCACTCTTCTATCTGATGTTGTTGAAGTAGGGCGACTGCCAAGTTTTAAACGGGAGGATGAGGAGATACGATATGCCTTTTATATTTTAACTCGTCAAGGATTACGGTATGAGTGCTCAAGCAGTTCCAAGTTACAGGTGTGTCTAATTTGAAGTAATTTGTTTCTTCCAAGTGGTAGTTAATTTTTTTGGTCTGGACAGCTTCTAAATTATTACATCCTTAATTCACCTATGATTAACTCTGATGTGTATTATTGCATATGTTCAACATCATATTGGATTAATTGTTGTAACAAGGAAGTTTTTCTAAGTATGGCTTACCTTCCCTCCATTCTTCTCTGGCAGGTGGACTCTTGGTTAACGACTTTACAAACTGACAGCAAATTGGAGTTTGATACATCAGTTCTCAGTGGCTCAATTGAGATGTGATAAAATTTACACATTGTTTTGTCGTTTTAAGGTGGGTTGAAATCTAGGACACTGTACATATGACACAGGTGAAATTATTATTATTATTATTCAATCGTTTTTTTGTAAATAAGGTAGCAGTAATTGTATAGAGATCGATGATTTATTTTGTCATGAGGATTGTATTTTTTATGGATATATGATGGAGCAAGAATATAAAATTATAGCCACTTATTGAATTATCTACATTGCTTATCACTAGAACACCAGCTTGTGAGAATTGTATTATAGTAGAATGTTTAATGTAATGATCACGTTATGCAAGGCAGTCAAACTCGAGAGTTTATCTCGACAAGGAGAGGGGGGTGTAAACTTGAATCGTAAATTCGGATCGTAAACTCGTAAGAATTTACATATACCCTCTCCTTTAAAAAATATATATATGTACTTCTAACACCATAACACATGAAGTCATAAATAATTAAAAATACTTAAACTAACATAAGAACAATTATAAGTTAGTTACAATATATTATATCCATTAGGTATCAATATGTTTTTTCTCCTTAAAAATGAAATAATAGAAAACAATCACTAATTCAGTATATACACAGACAAGAAAGCTCATAGAACTAGACATTATGAGTCATCAATAATCTATTAGTATTTTAGTTCTTGTATATGTAAAATTAAATTTGCTTAAAATAGAGTTTAAATGATAATTATGAATATGATGAACCCCTTGCCCAGAAACAGAACAAAGATAGCAGAAAAATGGCTGAATAATGCAAATATTATTGATAGAACAATACCCGAAGGCAATATACAAAACTCCTAGCTTTCGAGAGGCTAGGTCTCTCCCCGAGACTGTCCAAAATTCTCTCTCCCCTAGCACTCAGCCATCATCCACCTTATAAAGGCCACGAGGTCCCATAGTTGGTTATAACCATAATAGTTAGTTACAAATATCAACCCAACACTTATGTCCCTTCTTTTCTTCCTAATTCCCTTATTATAATCCTAAATGACCCATTTACATCAGTCCCATCATTACCGCCCCCTTCAAGAGGCACCTTGTCCTCAAGGTGAAGGTGAGGGGATTCCTTTCCTACTGTAACACAAAATTTCCAAGTGTTTCCAAAGTCTGACAGCCCTTCCCATTTTATTAAAACTTCCTCTTGGCTAATAATGGTCATTCCACTTCTTTTGATGCCATCTTCTGGTTCAGTTAGCTGCACCCTTTCCTCAATTAAGCATGAAGCACAACAATCATGAAATTTGATAACATCATAAAAGTCCCAGCAATGACCCACTTTAACAACCATAAAACATCCACCACCTCTATGCCTTGGAGCAGCATTATTTTTATGCTTTTTTTTTTGTGTAAACCTTTTATATGGTTTTTCTGTATCAGTAATAAGATTCTGAATTTTACTGCTTTGACCTTGTTCTAGCTTCACCACAAACCTTGTAGGAACATCAATTGTGCAATTTGTATCTTCTGGTTGTTTGTTGTTCATCATGGCCCAAAAACCTTGAATGATGTCAATCAAGATACCTGCAATAAAAAAAACGGGAGACTCTTTGTTTCCTTCGGCCTCAATCTCCTCCTCAGATGTTTTTCCTTCTCTGTTCTCATTATCGACTTCCTCCTCTTTGATCAGAAGCCAGAATACATTATTCTTGCACTTACAAACTGTTTGCTGCCAGAAAATGATTGCTTTATGGTTTCTTGTGGTCTTCTTGTCATTGGGTGGGACGTAGTTCTCCTCTAGTTCGAAGGGTGCTACAGCAGTGATCAATTGCAGCTTTTCTGAAGAGTGTTGCGTTTTGCCTGACGCATCAGTTGGTGCGACTTGGGTCGGGTGGGTTTTATTTGGGTAAAAGACTAGGGCAATGTTGGAGTTGTGATTGGGTTTAGGTAGAATGAAGCCGATGAGGTATTGGGCCAACCCACCTTCACTTATTCTAGAATAAGGCCCATAATGCTTCCCTTCCCAATTTTGAGAGCAAATGCGTTCATTTGTTCTCAAGCTTGGCCTATTAGGTTTGCCATCCCAAAATCCAATTGGGCTTCTTCCCCAATGGATCATGTTGACACGATCCAAAACCCATATGCCTTTCTCCTTGCCGTCACCTTCTGCCATGAAAGAACGCCTTCTCCCTGAGTCATCTACTTCCGTCAAGAATGAGCGTCTCTTCTCTGAGTTCTCTTTTTCCCTGCTGTTGCGGCGTTCCCAGCCCCTCCCCCCTGCTATTTCGGCACTGGAAGGGTGAAAATTATCTACTGGTTGGCATAAAACCGACATAAAAATCATTTGCACATCCTCGGCAACTATTTTCTCCATGTCACTGTCGCTAGGGCTCCATTCTTGGTGGTGCTTCATTTCTGTTCTCATGGCTTTTGGGGCGACAATCATGAAATTGGAAGTTTCCTCTTTATTTTCTTCTCTGAATCCTTTCTTGAAGACAGCCACCACGCCTTTCTTGCTTTCTTCGACCGAGCGCGGTTTTTGCTCTTTAGATTCCTTTTCAATTTCTTTATCTATTGTTTCCCTTTCTTCTGTGCATTTGCCATTCCTCTCTCTAAGTTCTTCCAAGAGTGCCTTCAAGTCAATATTCTTATCTTTGTTCGCCCCACTGTTTTCGCTCAACAGGTGCATCTCCACCATTTGGCGAAATCTTTCCATCCTTACCATTGATTCTTGGAGTCCCAGAACGATATCTTTAACTGTCTCGACTTCTCCTCTTAATGTCTCTATTTTCTTCTTGAGGCCTCCTACATCCTTTTCAAGAACCTCAACCTTTCCTTCTGTCCGAGTGTTCACCATCTTTGCAACCCACTTGATCGAGACCGCTCTGATACCACTGATGAACCCCTTGCCCAGAAACAGAACAAAGATAGCAGAAAAATGGCTGAATAATGCAAATATTATTGATAGAACAATACCCGAAGGCAATATACAAAACTCCTAGCTTTCGAGAGGCTAGGTCTCTCCCCGAGACTGTCCAAAATTCTCTCTCCCCTAGCACTCAGCCATCATCCACCTTATAAAGGCCACTAGGTCCCATAGTTGGTTATAACCATAATAGTTAGTTACAAATATCAACCCAACACCTATGTCCCTTCTTTTCTTCCTAATTCCCTTATTATAATCCTAAATGACCCATTTACATCAGTCCCATCAGAATATTTAAATTAAACTTGAAAATTGCAAGTTGACTGGTAACACTCAGAAGTCTACTACTTCTGACATTTGGTTATTGTTTTAATCATATCTCCTAAATAGTAAAGAATTTTTAATGAAAATTATCTTAATTAAGACTAGACTCAAAAATCTTTACAACGATATATCATTTGCTTAAAATGGAGTTCAAATGAGAAAGTTATAATTGTTTAAAATAAAATTGAAAACTGTAAAAAGCTAACTATTTCTAACCTTTGGTTACTCTTTTGATCATATCTCATAAACCATAAAGATTTTTTTAACAAAGTTTATTTCATTTGAAACTAGACTCGGAGATCTTTCCAACGATATATCATTTGCTTAAAACGGAGTCCAAATAAAAAAGTTATTAGAGTTTAAATTGGGGTCATCAGTCAAACTCGGTTGACTCGTGATAACATACTTTTTCCATTTATTTTAGTCCCTATTTTAGTCCTTTTTGCCTCTTTAATTTTGTCAATTCTCTAATTTTATTATGTTTTGGAATTTATTGGGTATAAACTATTTATGGATTGAATGTGTCTCAATTTTTATATTTTTAGAACTTGAATTGTAAAATGCTCAATTTAATTCCTACAAATTTTAATTTTGGAGAGAAAAGTGTTGACATGGACAAAGATGATGATTTGGATGCTAATGTGGCACTTTTTTGGTGATGTAGATGCTTACTAGGATATGCTGGATGTGGGGCCCACTTGAACTCTTATTCAATGCCATGTAGTCAGAATTTTTGGGCAGAAATATTAATTTTCGTAGGTCAAGAAAAGCATGGCTGAAATATTAATTTTGCCATGATATTCTGCTGCTGTACTGCTGTTGTTTGTCACTTTCTGCTGCAGAAATATTAATTCTGTTGCTGATGCCATACCATTCTACTGCTGCCATACTTTTCTGCTGCTGCAGAAATATTAATTTTGCTGCTGTTTTGCTGTCAAAGTGCTGCCATATCATGGAAGAGGCATCCAAGGAGGCATCTAGGGCAGAATATCCCTTTAGGCATGTGTTAGATCAATTTTATATTTGCAAAAATCGAAATTTATTAAGGAGGCTAAGTCATTTTTCTGATGTGAAGTCCTAGCACCATTTTTCTGCCTTCCTTGGGCAGCAGTGGTTGGGAGCAACATAGAGGCAACTCTCTAGCTTGGTTAGAGGGAAAGGAAGCCTTCCCACTTGGGAATGGCTCTCCTTCTCCCATTTTCTTTCCTTTTCTTCCATTTTCCTTTATAGTTTCTTAGATTTCTGCTGTATTTTCTATTTTCTGTCATGTTCTTCTTCTCTTCCATGTAATTTCTGAGTTTAAGGATTGATGTAGTTCGGTTTTATGAAGCTTTATTGTTGAACATATTCAGTTTTAATGCATTTTCGTTTAATGGAATGGATTTTACCGATTATTCTTCCTCTTGAATGTTTGATGAACCTTCAATGAGTTTGGGATTTTTATGTCTATGCTAGAGTTAGCTAGATATTGAGCTTGACCTTGTGATTTCCACCATAAATTAGATTATCTAGATATAGATAGTTTTATTTATGTGGCTTGAATAATTTTCTTGAGCTTCATGACTTAATTGAATGGTTGATCTAAGATTTTAGTCAATTATTTTGGATAAGTTAGATTGTAATTTCAAAGCTTTTGGATTCAATCATATTTTAGAAAATTGGCCAACATTGAATGGATTGTAATTTAATTGAATTGTTCTTCAATGATTCAAAGATTAATTTGTCTATGAATTAATCGGATTAGACCAACGAAATCAATCTCATTTTCTTGTGTAGTCGGTCATTTGATGAAATGGAAATTGTACTTTAATTCATTTGGACCAATGAGTATTTTCTTGGTCAAAGTTCTATTTTATTTATTGTTCTATGAAGCTTGTCATTTATACATGCATGCGTTTGCTATGTATTTGTAACGAGTAGGACAAGAGATAACATGTCATATGCGATTGCGGGGCATTGATGTGATTAGGACTTCATCGGATTATATTTGAGTTATAGATTAGTGAAGATCTTCCTAACTATAATTTTAATATAATTCAGTCTTAGAAGACTTTCTGAGAATTTTAGATTGAAGATTACATAATAGAATTAGCCAAGAATATTCAAAGGAAATGATGATGATGTACAATTCCATGAAATTTGTGACCAATCCATATCTTTTCTCTGTTTTGTTTTCTATCTAGTTGTTTAAATTTCAGTTATTTATATTGTGTTGTTTCAATCTTCACCCCCCCCTTTTTTGTGTAATTTCTGAAATTTCCCTCATAAGTCTTAATAGCATTTCACTTAGCCTAATTAAATTTTATTTGATACCTTAATCTCTGTGGGACGATACTCTACTCATCACTTTATTACTTGTTGCGACCCAGTATACTTGCTGGAATATTTTATGTGCTATAAATTATACGCACCAACTCGATCAAACTCACCGAGTTTGACTGATTTTGACCGAGGTTGATCGATTTTCGAGTTTATTACCGAGTTGACTTGATTTGGAGACCTAGGATTGTAAACTCGTAAGAATTTAAGAGTTAACTCGAAAGTTTAACTACCTTAAATCACGTTGATGGTTGAGTAAATACAAGGAAAATATTTGCTATACTATAATAATACTGAATGGTCTAATACTATCATTTCTATTGTATGAATTTTATATTTTATTTTTTGATATATCTTTATTATTTATTGTTACCCATTTAAATCTAACATAATGAATTATATCAATATTTTAATAAAATATATTTATTTTTTATTTTTTATTTTTTTGTCAATATTACTAATATTCACTAAATAGCGAATACTCATTAAAATTTTTGTATTTAAACAATTTTAGCTAATTATAATTATAATTATAGTGCTAATAAATTGCTAATTATAAACTTAATTATTGACTAAATTTTAATTAATAATTAAGTTTTAATTTTTTAATTACTAATTAAATTTTTAATTAATCACTAATTACTCATTAAAATACTAGTTGTGGGTTGTTAGAGAAAATATGAGAAATTAGTGATGATCAATATGTAAATAATATAAAAAAATAACTTAATTGCAAAAAAACTAGGTTTCTGATTAATTAGGTTTTTAATTTTAATTAGCTTTTGAATTATACAATTAATATAATTAATTAGGTATCTAAATAATTAGGTTTTTACTTTTAAAAGTATAAATTAAATAAATTAGGTGTTTAATTAAATACTGATATATAATTATATAATTAAGATAATTATATAATTGTATTAATCATATTAATTAGGTTATAATTAATATAATTATATAATTCTACATATTAAGTTTTTATTATAATTATATATATAATTACATAATTCAACCTAGTTTCAACTCATGGCTTCAGTCCAATCCAGAACTAAGTCACAGGGGCAAAGGTAAAAATAAAAAAGGACTAAAATGAACAAAAATCTAATATGATGTCAAAGTATTATTTTTTCTAAAACAAAAGAAGTCATTTTTTTGGTTCTAAGCACAGTATGAGTGTATCCTCTTCCTCCTATTGTGTCCTATAGCCTTTAATATTGTTTTGGTTTAAGCAAATACATCAAAAGTCACTCCCTTTCCACTTCAAGATTTGAAAACATGCTCCCTCTCCTCAGGCTCTTCTCCTTTTATTGTTCTAGTGCACTTTTAGAGGCATTAGGTAGTAATACAAGATGCTTGAAGGTGGGAGAAATGGAGTCTGTGTACATTTGATGGCAGCCTTAGCCAAGAGGGAGAGATATAGAAAGCCTACTTTGTTTTTCATTCAACTGTCTCTTCTCTCAATTCTCTTTGTTTGTTCCTCACTCCTCTCAGATCTCTCAACTCTCTCTCATAACCAACACACAACAAATGGGAACAAAGACACATATAGAAATGGGATAAATGCAATACAAATGGGAAAGGCAGCAAACGAACAAGCGAAGTGAATGGGTAAGAGGTGGTTGAAGCGCATTTAATAATGTTCAAAAGCTACAAGCACCTAGGGTGGATGAAACCATGTTTGGAGGAGGAAATATGGTTACTCCTCGTCTACCACCGCTCAACCAAACAAGTAACATTTTGGTGCAAATCATGTTTAATTCGACGTCAACGCCCAACCTAGTTCACCAACACTCAACTAAACATGTACTAAGTTGGGATTATTTTATAGAAGTTAGGCTAAACATAATCTTCACTTTTAAAATTTTATAGAAAAAAATTATTTTTTCCCTAATATTTATACGAGATTTTAATTTTTTTCTAATTTTTTTTGTTTTGATTTAGTTTCACATTTTTTTTATTTTTGTTTTAATTTTGTCCTTTTGGCTAACGATATTAAAGTGATGGATGAAAAATACTAATAAGATGATCCACATGTATAGTCATGTCAATCCAAGCGAGTGAGACTTTCCGCCTACGCATAAAAGGCTCCTATGCGTAGGAGGAAAAGGGAGATATTGGATCAAAATCCAACTACTCTCATTCATCCAATATTTTTTAATATTTTTAACAAAAATTATAATTATAATTTTATATTTATTATTGTGTTTACAATTATTATTAAATCAGTTGATATTTGTAAAATTCTTATTTTTACAAAAAAAAAGAAAAAAAATATTGGATGAATGGAAACCGTTGGATCAAACTGATCCAGTGGTTCCTAGCTTTTCTCCTACGTATAGGAGCCTCCTATGCGTAGAAAGAAAGCCTCACTCATGAAGTTGGTGCTTCTTCTTCTTCGTTTGTACTTTATAGTTCAATATTATATGCAGAAAGGAGTGAATGGATATCATTTTTCAAAAATTAAAATAAAGAATGAAGAATAATATAAAAGGAATACATTAATTACAAATTTGAATGCATCAAAGAAAAGAGGGAGAGAAGGGAAATAAAAATCCAACAATAAATTGAATGAATTACCCGAATTATAATCATGGTGTTCCACACATGATAATCAAAATTGAGATCTTACACAAGAGAAACATAAAATAAATCAAATCATAAAATAAGATCGAAGATCTTATAAATTTTTGATAAATAAATATTAAAAAGTATATAGTTAACTAAAATTCTTAGATTAGTACAAACTTATTTAAATATCAATATATATTCATAAAACATATCATATATTGCAAAAATAACAAAATATCATGCATAATTACATTTAAAAGTCATCAAAATATAATTTCCATATATACATTAAACAAGTAATTGAAATATATATATATATATATATATATATATATATATATATATATATATATATATATATATATATGTATATGTATATATATAAACTACTGAACAAGTCCTTAATCCCATAAAAATAAACATTTTTTGGCTTTTTTTTAAAAAAAAAAAAAGAAGGATCAAGTATAGTTAGAATTTTAATTTTGCGATCTTGGTCAATCTTAATCAATCTTACATTCAAAATTACGGTCATCATGCAATTTTGATATTACTTGTAATCTAGCAAACATTATCCCCACAAGAACATGATATTCAATGGTCTTACAATCAAGATTGTGATCTTGATTACAATGGGACAAAAAGGAGGCTAAGATTAGGAAAGAAGTCAATGAAATTAAATAGTGCAATGTGATTGTGAACGAGGTTGCATAGCTGGCTTTAATGGCAAGATCGCAAAGAATGGGAAGGATAAGGGTTGGTTGGAGAAAGAGAGTGGGAGGAGGAAGTAGATTTGGCGAGGTCAAAGTTGCTTGTCGTTGGGAATGCCTGGCACGCACATGCCAATGGACACATATTCGGAGTTGCAAAGGAAGCAATTAGGGTGGTCAGAGATGACGTGTCACATCCCAAAATCTGAGCACGTGACCGGCACGGAAAGTGAATTTCATTTCACCTTCGTAAGCCTATTTTTCTTTTAAGCATCATACCATTCTTTTTCATGCAACCAAACCGAGTTCTCTATACGCACTACAATCATTCACATTACATCACTGAATGAACCTACCCGATTACAGAGATTTCTAGATTTATACAACTTAGAATAAAACTTAACTATTATACCTTTATCCTGAACAAATGAAAAGGTAATCATGGACTAAGGATCCATAATTCCTTGTACCGATATTTACCTTCAGCTGTCAACTCTGAAAAAAATGTTAATAAGAGGGGTATGAGCAAACCACATGCCCAGTGAGCAGACAATACAACACTATGACAAAAAAATATCATGCATCATAATGATAATATAATTCATAATACTTCACAACAATATCCAAGTAAATCAAATACATTTCAGCATAATTCAAATAATTCACAACAACAAACAGTGAAATCAATTTCACACATTTCCCGTACCAACCGGGTCGTCCAGAATACCTCTGGATCGTTGCCCGCGGCCCCCGCCGCATCCACCCTTATCGCTCCATGTATATTCTCCACCCTTATAGCTTCATGTAGATTTCTCCATGGGGTGCACCACCATGCCTTTCTTTTCTAGTCAAACACAATCACAATCACATCTAAGAACATCCTCAATCATAATCATGAGTCACATACACAACTCAGTCATTTACAATTCAAGTCACAACATAATCAATATAGTTCCAGCAACATAGCATGTATACAAGAAAATCTGGAAAAATTTTCTCGGTGAACAGTAATTTCTGGGGAAAATTTTCGATGTTCTTCGTGTTCTTCATCCAAAAATCCTAAAATCATATCTAAAACAACATTTTTTTTGATTTCTTCCATGGGTTTTCATCCTTAATGTCTAATGAGTGTTTTAACACCAAAACCCCCAATTTCTACCAACAATCCAAGCTCAAATCTCAAATTTTCATCAAGAACACTACTTTTTTCAAATATCCAAATTCTACCAATTTCTCCTAGTTTTCTCCAAATTTCTTGTTCTAATAACATCATAAACCACCTAGGAATATTTTAGATTAACATCCACACTTAAATTCATCCATTAAAATATTGTACAAAAATTTTGCAAAATGATAACCAAGGATTTGGTCTTGTAATAAGAGGAAGAAGAAGAAGAAAATCAACTTACCAATCATCCTAACTTTCATAGCTTCCTTCCCCGTGCAAAAATTGCATTGATGAAGAAATTCTCTTGGATGTAATCGAGAGAGAAAGTGAGAAGCTACGGGAGAAATGAGAGAAATGAGAGAAAGAAAAGAAAATGTATACGCGTGGGCCCCACCAATTTCTTTTTCGATAAAATCGCTCATAGCCACCTTAGCTTATAAGATTTGTTCACTTTAATCCCTCTCGATGTCTCAAATACCACTTTAACCTCGAATCCATCATCTTTTCGGTACCGGACTCATAATTCATTTTCATAAGCTCTATTCTTCTTCTCGGGTTCCTACTTGGTCATTTCTCAAAAGTACTCTATATTTTCTTTTCTTTTCACTTTAGCCCTTGAGAATTTGTAAAAATTTCCCAAATTAAAAATTAAAATTTCTATTTCCAAATTTCCTTCACTAAGTCAAAAGAACATTTCTCATGTAATTAAATTTTTCAATAAACTTCAAATAGATTTTAAATATTCATGTAAATTCTTGGGATATTACATGACGGAACTCACCGGAGTTAGGTGCTTGAACTCCTAATTTGACCCTCCAACTCCATTACTATCATCGTCGATGGCCTCCCAAACGATTCTCCCACTTTGCCTCTGATAGCACAACCTTCGCCTTTAACTATATATATATATATATGATTTCATGGTTTTAGAATTTTTTGTGCAGTTGATGGAGAAAGAGTGAAGAGAGAGGGAAGAGAGAATGATGAAAAATCATGAAAATGATAGAGGCAAATTTGTCATTTTGTTGTCTACCTTGATATATATGTTTGTCGTGTCTGCAACATGTTGACAATGATGTATTACATGAAAGATTCCATATTTTTCTATTGAATTAATGTCATTAGCCAAAAAAACAAAATTGAAACAAAAATAAAAGATATCAGACTAAATGAAGACAAAAACATTTTGGGATGAAATTGAATTCTCATGTAAATATTAGAGACAAAAAATATTTTTGCCAAATTTTATTTTACTACTTGGTAAAGAGATTGTTTTTAATGTGAATCTTTATAAAGGTGCTTGTCACGACCTTCTACCTAGGTCTGTGACCGGCATAATGACGACTAAGCCATCACTATAAGTCTTACTCTTTTAGTACTACCCTGTAGTTGTAATTATTTTATTACAAATTTGCACATACGAATATGTTATAAACATACATCTAGCTTAGATACTAACATCACCACACAAACTCATGCAATCATACACTTGTATTCAGATTAGGGGGACTTGTACCTAGTTTTCACGCTACGCCCATAGTTCACACATATTTAACTATTCCGTAACATGCACTTTTTTATTATTTATCACAAAGTATACATTTTCCGTTATATGTCTCATACATTTATATATGTATATCAAGGCATCATGATTCAATTCCAAGTATCAAACATCATAATAAAGCATTTGATTGTCTAATACTAATTCCAATCATCCCAATTCAACAAAAGTACAATACGTAAAATGAAGTTATCTTTAACATGTCATAACATAATGTACACGTGATGTTCCAAAATTAACGAAATTAAATGACAATTTGCCCAAGATCCTTCTTAGTGTCCTAAATGACTATAAAGCATCCTAAGCCTCAAAAATAAATCGAATAATCGAACCTACCTAACAATGGGAAGATCCTCCACAACCCTGCTACTCCTCAAGCTAGGTTTTCTCGACTGTAATAGGATCTAAAAAAAAGTAACAACGAGTGTGAGTTACAAAACTCATTGAATGGTACGACTATGTCGTAATACAAGTCAAACAATCAATTATTACATGAAGTAGCCATTGGGCCTAAATCTCAAACCAAAACTAGAGTTCAGTAATCATACCAGATACTCAGAATTTACAATACATCAAATGGAGTGCATATCAACGACAAGGTGCCAATCGAGAGCAAAGCTCACCCAGGCCACCTCCTTGCCATGACGGCCCCAAATCATCCAACTAGAGGTATTTGTCAGTGACAAGATACCAATTGAGAGTCCACCTCACCCAGGTTACCTCCTTGCCATAAAGCGATCTCACCTCACTGGTCGGGGTGCTAACACTTCCCCGACCTCACCATGAGGGTCGCTTGTAATGTCTACTAGATTTATACTAAACTTATACAATTTAAAAAAATTATTAGTGAAAATCTTGGTTTAATCCACAGGATTTTTCTGAAATTTTCTTATAAAATGCCTGATTGCTTAAAAATAGGGAAAATTTGAAACAATTTTCAAAATAAATCTCATACTAGGCAGAGGACGATCAGTCGACTGATCTGAAACTATCGGTCGACTGATTGTCTTTAAGATTGCATATATTTAAACCGAGAGGTATCATTCAATTGATGCAGGGTCATCGGTCCCTAAACTTCAGATTTTAGAAAATTATTAATTTGAAAATAAGGTAAAACCATTAAACTTCACTATACATATAATCTACAACACTTCTTCAACTTTTTTTGCAAACTCTTTTTAGAATGGAGCTACAATACAAGAGATTACATAGAACTCATATGTGTCTATACTTACACACAAATCTGCATAAGTCTCTAAAATTTACATAAAAAGACAACATAAACTTCTTCTATGTCAAATAACTACTTAATAACTCCATTATCTGGTTATTTTGCTTTCCCTCACTATTCTACTTCAATTCCTGAAATGGTTAGTCATAACATAAAATCATGAGATATATAATCTCAGTAGCTAGTTTATCTAAAGAAAACATTTATGAACCATTTCAGTCATAAAAGCAATTCTCAATGAATATGTCACACTTCCATGAACATAAGATAATTATCATAAAGCAATCTCAATAGCAAACTTTTTTCATGAAATTTAAATTGATAACTAACACATAACTAGTGTCATAAACTCCTTTCTCAGTATAGTGTACTATACTTTGGCCACTTTCTCAGAAAAAGTACTCAATGTCCCATAAGTAATTTCTATCATCCCATGAAAAAAAATTCTAAGGTTCTATCATACTATAAGGACTTTTACATCTTAAGAGGAATTTTTGTCATCCCATGGAAAATTTGTGAGGTTCTGTCATCCCCTGAGGACATAAACTTTACTTTTCAAGAGAAAATTAATTATTTATTCTCATAGAAAGCTTCAAGATAAACATACTTGCTAATCATATAAAGAGTATGAAAATTACTGAAATAAGTTACTTTCTAGTATCTCATGAAGAGAAAACTCTTCGTCATATGAGGAATTACTACATCCCATGAGGAGTCAAGTTTTACTTTCATAAGAAAATATATTCTCAAACATTTATAGAAGGCTTTAACATGAAACTATGTCATATTTTACACAACCATGACAATACATGCAAATAAATTACTTTTATGAAAAACTAGCTACCTTAATTCTCCTAAAGTTGGAATTTGTGTAATATCTTCTAGTTTCCTTCTAAGGCTCCTTGCTTTCCTTAGTTTTTGGACCAACACATTCTTCTCTCCTCTTTCCTTAATCTGAAAACCATAATTCTACTAATTTCAAGCTCTAGAATCCATCTAACTAGAGAAATCAAGCTAAGAAGCTTACCTTTTGATGATTTTCTTGCTAAATCTTCAACTAGAAGTCTCTTCTCTCTCTTCTCCTTCTCCTTCATGTTTTATCTCTCTTCTCTAATTTTCAGAAAATGTCATTTCTCTCTCTCTTCTTACTTCTAAAAGGGTTTAAAGAGTATCTTTAGCATGCAAATCCCTTTTACCCATATTCTCTTATTTCTAAACTTTATGGGTAGGCTAGGGGTATTTAACTAAATTTTTACACTGATTTTTCAGTTAAAACCGACTTACTTTCACACTCCAGCAGACGATTAGTTGACTGATGTGCCATTAGTCGACTGATCCAACCCGATTAGTTGACTAATCACTTCAGAACATAAAATTTCATCCTGACAGAGAGTAATCAGTCGATTCATTGCAGATATCAGCAACCTAATCCATTTTCTGATGCTATCAATCGATTGATTGTTTCCATTAGTCGACTAATTCTCTTAGAACTTTATTTTTCTTCTATTCTTAGCTCATTTATCCTAATTTCTCATGAATTTTCTTGATTACTTGCTTTTTGGCATCTAAAAGCATAAATAATTTAATTCTATCATTATTTGAAACTTAAATAAGGAAAATTTGGAACGTTACAATCGCTTCCCATCACTCAACGATCAAGGCACCGATCGATAGTTAAAGTCACCCAAGCCACATCCTTAATTTTGCCATAAGGGTGTGTACCAACCAGTACTGTCACGTCCCAAAATCTGAGCACATGACCAGCACGGAAAGTGAATTTCATTTCACCTCTGTAAGCCTATCTTTCTCTTAAGCATCATACCATTCTTTTAAATACAATTAATCTAAATTACCTAATTTAAGAACTAAAATAAGAGAATTATTCATCTTTTCACAAAAGATAAGAAAATACGGTTAAACCGAGTTCTCTATACATACTACAGTCATTCACATTACATCATTGAATGAACCTACCCGATTACAGAGATTTTCTAGATTTATACAACTTAGAATAAGACCTAAATATTATACCTTTACCCTGAACAAATGAAAAGGTAATCATGGGCTAAGGATCCATAACTCTTTGTATAGATATTTACCTTCAACTGTCAACTCTGAAAAAAATGTTAATAAGAGGGGTATGAGCAAATCACGTGCCCAGTGAGCAGACAACACAACACTATGACAAAAAAAATATCATGCATCATAATGATAACATGCAGCAATCATATGTAATCGATCATAATATAATATAATATAATTCATAATACTTCACAACAATATCCAAGTAAATCAAATACATTTCAACATAATTCAAATAATTCACAACAGCAAATAGTGAAATCAATTTCACACATTTTCCGTATCAATCGGATCGTCTAGGGTACCTCTGTATCGTTGCCCGCGGCCCCCGCCGCATCCACCCTTATCGCTCCATTTATATTCTCCACCCTTATAGCTTCACATAGATTTTTCCATGGGGTGCACCGCCATGCCTTTCCTTTCTAGTCAAACACAATCACAATCACAATCACATCTAAGAGCATTCTCAATCATAATCATGAGCCACATACACAACTCAGTCATTTACAATTCAAGTCACAACATAATCAATATAGTTCCAGCAACATAGCATGTATACAACATAATAACCCATAATATAGAACAATTATTCAACAATAATATACTTCAACTATCCGTATATGAATGAACTCAACAATCAGAGTATGACACATTTCAACTCAGTTCACATGTCATTCACAATCCATCATATAACTTCCATTCATGAGAAAATAAGAAAATATAATTATATACATCACCAGGCAAGTTCCACAATTGTTTATGTCTCATCGTCCCACATCATCCTCTTCAAACTTGGATATACAACATATTTTCACTATGATGCAAAAAGTCAATAACAAAGATATTTAATCATAGAAAGTATTAACCCACTCACCTGGATTTCACGCTCTCGGCACCCACCTTGCGCTTTGACCATTCCTATTGTAACCAGATAAAAACCATCAGGGTTACGAAATAGAGAAATTTCCTACCACTATTCCCGATCTTCACTTACTTCTCAAATCATAACTCCTAACTGGTAATGAATATCCAGATGAAACTTATACCATTGGAAACTAGACTCAAAGAGCTTTTCAACGATATTAAAAAAAAACTGATGCTACAGTAACGGTCAACGGTCAACACAGCTACAGTGTCGTTGACTAAGTCAATGCTACAGTAACGTTGACCGAGTCAATGCTACAGTAACGTGAAAATCTGAAAAAATTTTCTCAGTGAACAGTATTTTCTAAAAATTTTATGGAAAATTTTCAAAATGAACTGTGACGTTCTTCGTGTTCTTCATCCAAAAATCCTAAAATCACATCTAAAACAACATTTCTTTTGATTTCTTCCATGAGTTTTCATTCTTAATGTCTAAGGAGTGTTTTAACACCAAAATCCCCAATTTTTAGCAACAACCCAAGCTCTAATCTCAATTTTTCATCAAGAACCCTATTTTTTTTTAATTTCTAAATTTTATGAATTTTTCCTAATTTTCTCCAAATTTCTTGTTCCAATAACATCATAAACCTTCTAAGAATGTTTTAGATTAACACTCATACTTAAATTCATCCATTGAAATATTCTACAAAAATTTTTCAAATTGATAACCAAGGATTTGGTCTTATAATAAGAGGAAGAAGAAGAAGAACATCAACTTACCAATCCTCCTAAATTTCATGGCTTCCTTCCCCAAGCAAAAATTACATGAATGGTTGATGAAGAAATTCTCTTGGATGCATAATCGAGAGAGAGTGAAGAAGCTACTACGGGAGAATGAGAGAAGAAAAGAATAAGAGAGAAATGTATACGTGTGCGCCCCACTACTTTTCTTAGAAAAATTGCTCATAGTCATAGTCACTCTAACTTTAACATTTGTTCATTTAAGTCCTTGAGAATTTGTAAAAATTTCCTAAATTAAAAATTAAAATTTCTATTCTCAGATTTTCTTTACTAATTCAAAAAGCACATTTTTTACGTAATTAAATTTTTCAATAAACTTCAAATAAATTTTAAATATTCATAAAAATTATTGGGGTATTACATTCTTCCCCCCTTAACAGAATTCGGTCCCCCGAATTCAAAACTCAGCTCAAGACTGAAATAAATGTGGTTACTTCATCCATATCTCATCCTTCATATCTCTTTCTTCCCAAACCTGGTCACACCCTTGGTGAGATTTATAAGAACACTATATCATCAACTGTGAACTCTAGACAGCATTATCGATAGTTTGTATAGGACTTTTGCCTTTTCTAAACAGCAAGCAATCTTACTCATCAGTTTGATCTTCTCCACGACCTCTTGTACCATAAAATGTCTCATCTCCCTAACCTTACCAAACTCAAACTATCTAATCAGAGACAAACTATGTTTCCATGTAGAACCTTAAATAGGTGTCGTCTCAAAAGTGGCACGTGGTCTTTCCAGTTTACATTGAATATCAGAACACATGTTACCACACATATAGCTCATAACTTATATGAATACAAGCACCCTACCCGAAGGCGTCATTTGGCCATAGGCAATACTCTTACCCTAACGCAATCCTCTTGTCTTAAGGCGATACTCTCACCTGAAGGCGTCATATAAAAGACAAAATCGCATGAAATCATTACATAAATCTCTAAGAAGAACCATCCTAGAAAATATGATAAGTAAATAACATACTCCTCACGCATAATTATAAAATAAATATATAGAAATTCCTCTCAACTCAATGACTCATATAGAGTTATACCTCTTCAATGATTGGGGCAATTCTATAGTTCTCTATGTATAGGTTCATAAATACTTATTTAGCATTCCTCCATAGTTCAGAAGTGCAATGAAATATCATTTTAGTAACTTTGCTCAGTCAAAAGGATATTATCATACTCTACTTTAGAATTTTCATAATCAAGTATGAAATATAGCAAGTCCAACATCTTCTCATTCCTCAAGTTCTTTCAGTAAAAGGAATCACTTCAACATAAAAAGATCCAAATTTCTAGTACATAACTTACAGACAACAAGCTTAACTTGATTTACAAAATAGATAATTTTAATACGTGAAGTTTAAATCAAATATCAGCTTTAGGTATAAATAAAAGAAAGAATAAATTAAGGACGAGGAGGCTTTTGAAATGCAAAAAGTGCTCCAAGTCTAAAAAAGGAAGGTGCTTCAGACCTTAAGGAAGAAGCTAATCGTTGCAGCCTAGAAAGAGTTTCTGGAAGAGGCGTCTGGGAAATTTGGCGAAGTGCAAAAGTCACTCAATTTATACAGTCAATACATCTCGCTTGTTGGTCACGAAAATTTTGAGTTGCAAACATCGAATGTCTATCAACTTTATTCGCCAATTCCCTAAAATGACGATTCAAAAGCTTCTCTTGTTCTGCAAAGAAACGATTTATCAATCTCCCCTGGTCCTCAAAGTGGCGGTTTATCAATCTTTCCAAGTCCTCCATCTTTTATCTCATAAGCACAAGCTCATTATTAGAAGATGTTGCTGTGCTAACATCCTCTAGCTCTACTACATCTCTTTTTCTTTTCTTAGCCTCTGGTGACTCTTCCATAGATTTCTTATTCTTATAATTCTCTAAGCTAAGATTTAGATCCAGCTCTACCTTGCCAGCTATAAAGGTTGAACAGAAGGAGAAGTTTGATGCTAGAAAGCTTATAGGTAATGAACTCTTAGTGTAGTGGGCAGTGTAATGGGACATCCATTAATTTATAGACGAAATTTAGGGCTACAAAAACCTTTACATCATACTCTAAAGATGGCCTACAGACCTTATCCGTCGCAATGCCAACGGTCTATGATAAGCATGCCAAAAAATAATAAATATAATCTAATGCAAAAGATTTCCTCTAAAATTTTGGCTAACTTTTGACTCTTGCTCAAATTATGCAACTAATCGCCGCTTCAAACTATGACTTCCTAACTCTGTATTTATCTTATCCAATAATCCTAGATCGAGATGTTACTCCATGAACGGGTAGCTTCACACTAGCCTTATCTAGGTTTCTAATCCGTGGCTTTGCCCTAGGCTTACATATTTTCAAAAATACATATTAAAATAAAAACTTCTCACATTTACACATATCAAGCGTTACCATAAAGTGAGAAAAAATTTTTTTTTTAACTTTCACTTACCTCTACGAGCATATATGTATGTATGTATAAACATAGGGATACATCATTATCTATATATTTTCATCTATTCAAGTCTTTTTAAATTTCTGACTTCTCATTCTCTGAATGTATGTGGAATCATTACATATTATTCCAGGCCATAACAAATAGCCTTCACTCACTATGCATGAATAGCATACATATCATATGTTTTTAGATACATATAATCACAGTATGATTCAATCAATCTTGTATATTATACTCAATTGAAGGCTTTCAAGAACAACACAATAAAGCAGAGAAATACATTTTAGTTCATCATAAAAGCATCCAAGGCAATCTTTAATGGCTACATTGTCAACTTCTTTGAATTTCAGAAAATGCCAACAAGATAAATAGAAAAAAAAACCAAGTATAAATCGGCCGCAAATCCACCGAATATTGACTTTCGTGGTTTTGGCATTAATGCGACGCACTGTTGGTGTGCATGCCTACCCTAGACTTCTAGTTTCCAGCTTGCCGAAATCCACAGGTTGAGCGTGTAGGGTGCGGCGAAGAGATATCTTCTTTGTCTCTAAGTTCTAATTTTTCCTCTATAAGAACTGTCTCAGCGTTCTCAGTTACCACACCACAAAGAATAATCATCTCTGAGCCTACAACTTCCCAGCATTTCTCTCTTCTCATACTTCTACAAAATTTCTAAATTTTCTAAATCATGGCCACAAGGAAGTACATTGATCTTACAGTGGAGGCCAAGGAAGAAGAACTCGACTTAAACTTAAGTTTAGGTAAGGACAAGGGCAAAAGACCTTTTGAGGGGTCTCAAGAGAAGCAGAAGGAGAAGAAAATGAAGAAGAACGAGGAAGCTGAGGAGACTAGCACGGGCCATACCTCGGAGGACAAAATCGCCTGTCTAGAGCAGCAAGTGAAGGATCTGAAAAAGATGATAGAGGATCTGGAGAAGTTAACTAAACGCAATAATGCGGCAATGACTTCGAGAATAGATAGGTTCTTTTATTGGTCTACCCAATGCTTCTGCAATCAACAACAAAGAAGTGTTGATTGTATGAATGGGATTTACACTACCCCCTGCGATATTGCTTTATCTCTCGCTCCAAGAAATGGTCGAGGGTTAATGATACAATACAACCATCCTAATCCGAGACCACCTCGCCTTTAGATTACTCATGCACAAGTAAAATTTTTTTTTTTTTGCAATGTACTCTTTCAGTTTTTTTTAAAGCAAGTGGTTTCTTTTATTGGACGGTACTCAAAAAAAATAATAATAATAAAACAAAGAAAGATAAAGGAAATCAGCCGTACAAAATCAATCACGAATTTAGCTTATAAAACCTATCACATAAAAATTTGATCCGACAGCAACAAAATCAAAACAAATAACAACCTTTCCTTTACCGAGTTCAAAAGTATAATCATATCTGTCTAAAACTAAAACTAAAAACATAATTCCTAAGAAAAGACAAGTCTCGGAGGAAAAGGAAATGAAAACATCCTACAGGACCTTTAGTGGAGCTATCTCTCTATAGTTGTGCCCGGGTTCACCGTGATAGAGGAGATCCCACTAAGGTTACCTCACTCTGTAATCGGTAGGAGACCTAATCCCAAAGCTCTGATACCAACTTTGTCACGTCCCAAAATCTGAGCACGTGACCGGCACGGAAAGTGAATTTCATTTCACCTATGTAAGCATATCTTTCTCTTAAGCATCATACCATTCTTTTAAATACAATTAATCTAAATTACATAATTTAAGAACTAAAATAAGAGAATTATTCATCTTTTCACAAAAGATAAGAAAATACGATTAAACCGAGTTCTCTATACATACTACAGTCATTCACATTACATCACTGAATGAACCTACCCGATTACAGAGATTTTCTAGATTTATACAACTTAGAATAAGACCTAAATATTATACCTTTACCCTGAACAAATGAAAAGGTAATCATGGGCTAAGGATCCATAACTCTTTGTATAGATATTTACCTTCAACTGTCAACTCTGAAAAAAATGTTAATAAGAGGGGTATGAGCAAATCACGTGCCCAGTGAGCAACAACACAACACTATGACAAAAAAAATATATCATGCATCATAATGATAACATGTAGCAATCATACGTAATCGATCATAATATAATATAATATAATTCATAATACTTCACAACAATATCCAAGTAAATCAAATACATTTCAACATAATTCAAATAATTCACAACAGAAAACAGTGAAATCAATTTCACACATTTTCCGTACCAACCGGGTCGTCCAGGGTACCTCTGGATCGTTGCCCGCGGCCCCTGCCGCATCCACCCTTGTTGCTCCATTTATATTCTCCACCCTTATAGCTTCACATAGATTTCTCCATGGGGTGCACTGCCATGCCTTTCCTTTCTAGTCAAACACAATCACAATCACAATCACATCTAAGAGCATTCTCAATCATAATCATGAGCCACATACACAACTCAGTCATTTACAATTCAAGTCACAACATAATCAATATGGTTCCAGCAACATAGCATGTATACAACATAATAACCCATGATATAGAACAATTATTCAACAATAACATACTTTAACTATCCGTATATGAATGAACTCAACAATCCGAGTATGACACATTTCAACTCAGTTCACATGTCATTCACAATTCATCATATAACCTCCATTCATGAGAAAATAAGAAAATATAATTATATACATTACCAGGCAAGTTCCACAATTGTTTATGTCTCAACGTCCCACATCATCCTCTTCAAACTTGGATATACAACATATTTTCACTATGATGCAAAAAGTCAATAACAAAGATATTTAATCATAGCAAGTATTAACCCACTCACCTGGATTTCACGCTCTCGGCACTCCCACCTTGCGCTTTGACTATTCCTATTGTAACCAGATAAAAACCATCAGGGTTACGAAATAGAGAAATTTCCTACCACTATTCCCAACCTTCACTTACTTCTCAAATCATAACTCCTAACTGGTAATGAATATCCAGATGAAACTTATACCATTGGAAACTAGACTTAAAGAGCTTTTCAACGATATAAAAAAAAACTGATGCTACAGTAACGGTCAACGGTCAACACAGCTACAGTGTCGTTGACTAAGTCAATGCTACAGTAATGTTGACCGAGTCAATGCTACAGTAACGAGAAAATCTAGAAAAATTTTCTCGGTGAACAGTATTTTCTGGAAATTTTATGGAAAATTTCCAGAATAAACAGTGACGTTCTTCGTGTTCTTCATCCAAAAATCCTAAAATCACATCTAAAACAATATTTCTTTTGATTTCTTCCATGGCTTTTCATCTTTAATGTCTAATGAGTGTTTTAACACCAAAATCCCTAATTTTTAGCAACAATCCAAGCTCTAATCTCAATTTTTCATCAAGAACCTTAATTTTTTTAATTTCTAAATTTTATGAATTTTTCCTAATTTTCTCCAAATTTCTTGTTCCAATAACATCATAAACCACCCAATAATATTTTAGATTAACACTCATACTTAAATTCATCCATTGAAATATTTTACAAAAATTTTTCAAATTGATAACCAAGGATTTGGTCTTGTAATAAGAGGAAGAAGAAGAAGAACATCAACTTACCAATCCTCCTAACTTTCATGGCTTCCTTCCCCAAGCAAAAATTGCATGAATGGTTGATGAAGAAGTTCCCTTGGATGCATAATCGAGAGAGAGTGAAGAAACTACTACGGGAGAATGAGAGAAAGAAAAGAATAAGAGAGAAATGTATACGTGTGGGCCCCACTAATGTTCTTGAAAAAATTGCTCATAGCCACTCTAACTTTAACATTTGTTCATTTAAGTCCTTTAGAATTTGTAAAAATTTCCTAAATTAAAAATTAAAATTTCTATTCCCAGATTTTCTTCACTAATTCAAAAAGCACATTTTTTACGTAATTAAATTTTTCAATAAACTTCAAATAAATTTTAAATATTCATAAAAATTATTGGGGTATTACAAGTACCAAGCATCGTCAATTCACAAATTCAAACATGTACATATATTCCACAATATTATTCCAATAATAATAAAACTATACACCTAAATGTTATTCACATGTTCTATTGAACGAAATTTCAAAACAACAATTCAATTCACTATATTTGTATGTAACATCAAATATTACATGCTTAACAAATATCACCAATACTTCATGCCTCCCATAGGTATTATTATTCGGACATAATATATTGTGTTAATCAATTTATTATATGTTCTCTTGGAACCAAAATTTCCACTGTAAAATTTTAATATAATATATATATATATAGTCAGAACAATTATGTCTGTTCAATTTTCATCAATGTTTTAAAAATCAGACCGGTCATTGAATCGGTAAAGACACTGGTTCAAGGTTCAATAGTTCGACCGTAGTTGAACCGGTACTAATTAAATATATATTTTTAATTTTATATTAATAAATAAAAATTATTTTTCTTTCTATATTTTAAAAAATATTATTATATATTTATATTATAATTAAAACAATAATTATTTAATATCAAATATCAAATTTTTTATACAAATTATAAATAATATTTTCCACCGTTTTTATTTCTCAATACTAACATTTAATGGTATATTGCTTCTCAATGACTATCACATTGTCCAACGCGAAAAGCTGAAGAATCACGTGAACCTCCCTCGTAGTCTACACTCTACCCCCTTCTTGACTTGCCCTTCACCTCTTTGGCTTATGACTCATCCATTCATATTCACTCACGCAACAAGTCCTCTTCTTCTATCTTCTCTCTTTCCAAGTACACAACCTTCTCTTCTCTTTGCAAATTTATCATTCCAGACTCGGGCAAAGCTCCGGTCGTGGAAGGTGAAGGTTTCTCTGATGTGGCCTGTGTCCAACAGTCTTGAGTCTTGACAGAGGGGACAAATATCTTCTCTCTCTCTCTCTCTCTCTCTCCTCCCCCCCCCCCCCCGCCAATTCCAGAATGTGAAGATGCAAAAAAGAAATTTTTTTTAGTTTAAACTGATTCGACCATAGCTAGTTCGCGGCAAGAACCGTCGGTCAAACTTGATTTTTTTACCAAGTTCGACCCAAGACTAGTTTTATGCCCAAATCAAACCGAACCTCCAATCAGTCACCGATTCAACCGGTCTGACCCGCCAGTTCGGTCCAGTTTAATTTTGATATCATCAATTTTAATAGGTGTGTCTGTTCAATTTCTAACAGTCATGTCTGTTTTATTTCTAATAATTATATTTGTTCAATTTTCAACAATTATATCTATTCTATTTACAATAATCATTTTGTTCAATGTCCAACATATGTGTCTTTTTAATTTATGTCTCTTCAAATTTTAAAATTTAACTAATATATTATTTTGAATGTATAATAATTTAAAATTTCATTGACACATAATTTTTAAATAATTGACACATATTTTTAAGTAAAAGACATCTTTTCAAATAATTAACATATCCTTTCAAATTAAAAGATACATTTTTTTAAAATAAAAAATAAGAATTAAATTCTTTTAAAAATATTTTATTTTATTTGATATGATATTTTAATTCTATTTTAATATTACAAACCATATATCACTATATTGGTTGTTCCTTGTGTCTTCCTTTTTCGTGGGACAGTTGTCTTCCAATAATCTAGTTTATTCTTTTAATTTATAAAATAGTCCTCCAAGTGATTGTGAACCTCGCAGGCATCCTTGCACAAAAAGCAGATGAAAGTTTGGTAAATTGCGAAAGGTCCCTTCAAAGAACCATTTTGTCTTCTCCACCCTGTCCCGATAAAGGTTTTTTCCATCATGAGAGGAAATGGAATTGGATCCTCCTGTGTCCTGTCCACATCAAGTGCTGCACGTAAAGTATTGTCGGTGCCAAAAGTTTCATAATCTCTTTTAGGTATAGGTACGATAACAAGAATTATACCCTCCCTTCCTCCTCTACATGTATTTAGAGTAAAATTAATTTTGTAAAAAGATCGTTACTTTCAAGTCTACATAAAGTCTTTTTTCTTAATTACTATATACATAGAACTCAATGTAATCTATGATAAAAAAATTTTAGTCTCTCAATAAGTTAAGTTTTTTATAGACTTTCTATTAGGATAAAAGTGTTGTAAATATTTGGTAACTAATATAAATTGAGTCGTGTTATAAGAGACATTATTCTTAAGGAATGATTTCATGATTGTAAGAACTCCCTCTTAAGATAAAGTAAAGTCTTTTGAATTTTTCTTAGGTGTCATAATAGCAAAAAAATAACATAGTAATCCAGTGAAATCATCAAAAACGTGGAGGAGACAAAGTGGTGTGTAAAATATGAAGAAAAAATTGTTTTTTATAATTGCAAAAATGTATAATTGTTCAAATAAAGTTAAATGAGTTGTTACAGATATTTAAGGGATTTAAAATAGTTTAAATAATTTGGAAATAGTCAAAATTCATTAATACATTTGAAACAGTCTCTTAATTTCTTAAACTAATTCAAATCAATTACTGACATATTCTTATCTATTTAGATATGCATAAAAATAATTAAATTTATTTTTTAAAAAAAAGTAAAACTAATCTCAGGAGCATTTTCTTGCCCACCAGAAAACAAATCACTGATTTGTACTGAACCCATTACAACATATTGATATATAAGACATCATCCCCACCTTATTTTAATCAATGTTAGGACTAATTCTACATTTTTGAAATACACAAACCTTTACAATTTTTCACAACAAAAAGTAAATCTATATAAGTTAAATTTTGTCACTGTTGAATTATTTCAGGATCTGTTTAAAATACTTATTATTCTACAATTTTAAAGTGATCAAACAATAAGATAATTTGATATTCCAAAAAGTCCAACTCTTGGTAAACTTTGATTTAGTTAATAATTAAGATTTATTCTTACAACTAGGATCACAGGGCAATAATGTAACATGGCTTGCTTGGAACTAAAACCACATGAGACAGATCAAAACCAGAAAAGGCTCAAATCGTATAATGTATCATGGAATTTGAGATCAATTTATTTTTATTTTAAAAAGAGCGACCATATTAGAAAAGCCAATGCCAAACAAAAAGGCAAATTTTTAAAGATGGCCGAATCAGAAATCTTGACGCCTATTGGAAGATTTGCAATGGTTCCTTATGTGCTCCTTTACTTTAGTGTTCCTCATAACATCTCCAACAATATTTTTAAATAGTTTTTAAAAATAAGAACTAATTTTTAGTGAAAAATGATTCTTACATCAAAGATAGAAGAGAGTTGTGAGATTCATTATAAGAGTATAAATATATGAGGTAACTTATGAAATATATTTGTGAGTTTACACAATTAAAATGAAGAGTTGTTTAAAATAAAAAGTAATAATGTATCATTGTAAGACCTATAATAAACAACTCGTTAGAGTTGCATTATTAGAGATATTTTTAGAGACTACATTTTTTATTCCCTATATCATGAACCAACCCAAAAAAAGAGAAAAGTGTAAAATTAGGAAACAAATAAGTCGCAAAAATCATAACTTGAGAGAAGTCATGCAGGTAACTAGTTGGACCAAATGGAACTTCTACTAAAAATAGAATATATTAAAAAAAATTTAAAAACTAATTATATAATACTTAATTGTAAAAAATATATATACTTATTTTTAAAGGTTTTAATTGAAAAATTATATATTTTTCATATTTTAAATTAATAATATAATAATAAGTATATACAAAATTGCAAATAAGACTTTTCGGAACCAGATTCTGTTTAAATCACGTGGACTCAGCCCATGCAGTTGGGTTAGGCTTTGACTGAACTCACAGTTAGATTTGGAACCGGCCACAAATACAAGGCACACCTTTGTAAGTTACCAAAATGGTAATTATAAATAAAAATTAAAAAAAAATTAGAAACAACGAAACGGAATAACGCGAGCCGCAAGGGACCAATCATAACGTTACTAATGTGATATATAGCGGCATTACTCCCTCTCACACATCGTTCACCTGCAACCTTCAGTATCTCTCTCTGCTTCTTCTCTTCCTCAATCTGTAGCGGAAGCTCAATCCATCGAAAATGAGCTCTCAGGTTTGCAGATCAGCTTCTAGAGCCGTGAGGTCTTTGCTTTCTGCTTCCAAGGGCTCTCGTTTTTACTCCGGTAATACTTCATCTTCACTCTCTTCTCACACCCGTTATGAATTTTTCATTTCCTTTATTTCATTCACTGTTTGACCATTTTGGATTCATTCGTCTGCTTAATAATGCTCTAATCCTTCTCTTCCGTCTGTAAATTTGATGTCTCCTATAATTTCGGGGCTGCGGCTCCGATCTGTGAAGTGAGGTTCTGTTTCTTTGGTTACAAAAATTATTTGCTGATATTAAACCTTCAAAGTAGACGAATCTATGATGGGTTTGTTCATCAGTCAAGGTGAATTCAAATTCGGCATTTACCTCGTTTTTTTAATCATTACTCTTATCATGTCGAAATAATAGACTTATATAATATGCTTTTACAAGTATGTGCTGTTAGTTTGTTGATCCTTAATTATTCCGTCCTTTGATGTTACTAAACTGTTAATGACTGGATGTTGGCACGATGACTCTTTGTCTTGTTCTTAATTATGATCTTGGGTTTGGTGATAATTTATTTGTCTTGTTCTGTTCGACATTTCTTATTTATTGTTTGTTCTGCAAAATTATGTTTATTTAATGGTTCTATGGAGCTACTGTTTCTTTATTGTCTGACTAATTTAATATTTGTGTATTGAAAAATATTGAGGCTACTATTGACATGCGAGGAAAAGAAAAAAAAAAAAAAAAAGGACTGTTATTTGCTCATGTACCCATCAGATAATCAGGACAGAACTATCTTGATAAATTTCTCATTGTTTTGGGGAGGGAGCGGTTTGGATATGTCTGTTTTTTCTAATGTTTTATAAGTTTTTGTTTGGGAAACGGAAAGAATGAATTGAGATATGTATCATGTCTAGATTCACCGGCAATTTTCATTCCTTTCATCTTCTTTCCCACCTCTGTTTTATTTCCCAAAGAAAGGGTAAAGGATGAGGGGTATCTGCAGTCTGCATTATATTGGCTAATTGGGCTTTGAGTTTCTTTGAGACAATTGAACTTATCCTTTTTACAGAAGGGCGCACTGTAGCTGCTGCTGCTGCTGTTTCATTTACAAACAAAGTGCCTTTTTTTGCTTCAAATTACGGGAGGTCTGAGTCCGGAAGTGGACACAGAGCATGGCTTTCAGGGGCTCTCGCTCTTCCTGCTGCAGGTTTGGGCAATAATAACACTCATTTCAAAGTTTTATGTACTTTCTTTGCTTTTTTTTTTTTGGTGGTATTCGTGTTTTTCTTCTTTATGTACGTACTATTTTCCCTGGTTCACTTGAATCGAATGCAACTATACATATGTCAGTGTGTTGTGTGTCTGTCGATGCAGTTGTTAAGCACCACTATCTTTTATCCTGCACATCAGTTTGTCAAATACGATGCAAGGTCATATATGTCTCTTTCACTTCTTGTTTGTGAAGAAGGGATGATGACTCAAGAGTCAAAGGCACTAGTCGAGAAGTTACAATGTTGGATAATATGGAAGAGGGACCTCGTACGTTGCTTGAATTTAGTATTGCAGCTTCCGAGACCTCTCTTACAATAACATGCACTGTACTCTGGCATTGTCACGGGGGTAATTAAGATTAAAGATAATGGATGCACCCTGGACTTGATTACTTCCCTTAATATCCCTACCATCTTTCAGAATTTATTCTAAAACTCCAGTCAAGCCTCTAAACTAATTGAAATCCATAATTGTTCTTTAACCCGTCTAAACTTTGTTAGATTTAGTTGCCTTTTTTTTTTTTTTTCTTAACGGACGCATTCCTTCACATTCTCTCACATTTACCTGACTACCATTTACCATTTTTTGTATTCTGCGTGCCATATGTTTCGATCGGAAGCAAACTTGCATTACATAATTACAATCAGTTGTATATATTATACATTACATAATTGCAATTAGTTGTATATATTAGATTATGGGAAAATTCTATGGTTCTAGTCATTAGCAGCAAGTGGTACTAAAGTGGGGGCTGTTGACACAAATGTGAGGTTTATTGTTATCTCCATACCAGAAGCATGCCTGGCCACCCTAGGTCAAACTGCTTTAACATTGTACAGGAATTGGGGGCTTTGCAATATGCTTTTATGATAAGTATCAGTTGGTCCTTAAAGCTGCACAAATTTACAGTGCTACTTTTTGGGTAGATATTCAATCCCTAAATTTTTTCTGCAAATTTTGTTCTGCTATGTCTTGTAGCTTACATCCTCCAAGATCAGGAGGCACATGCCGCTGAGGTACGCTTAAACTTTATTCCACTACATATCTATCTTTTTTCTGTTTCATTCTTGCTTTTTTCCTTTCTTTACTTTATGCCAGTTCGCAAATAATGTGTTTATCTTTTCCAACGCAGATGGAGCGCACTTTCATTGCCATTAAGCCCGATGGAGTACAGAGAGGACTGGTAAAGTAAAATTAAAGTTTTTGCATTCTTTATGATTTGTTTATCTGGCAACAAGTTACTACGACTTTTTTTGAAGGGAGGTTTTATATTTAATTTCTGAGATATTTCATTTCAGATTTCAGAGATTATATCTCGTTTTGAGCGGAAAGGATACAAACTCGTGGGAATTAAAATATTGGTTCCTTCAAAGGATTTTGCACAGATGCATTATCATGACCTGAAGGAAAGACCCTTCTTCAATGGCCTGTGCGATTTCCTAAGCTCCGGCCCTGTTGTTGCAATGGTAAGATTGACTCAATCTCAGGCTTTACGGATTGCGAGACTGATCTTCTTAACTGTCTTTCTTTCATCCCCAAAATAAATGTCGTAGGTCTGGGAAGGACAGGGAGTTATTACCTATGGCCGAAAATTAATTGGAGCCACAGATCCACAGAAATCTGAGCCAGGAACTATTAGAGGTGATCTGGCTGTCGTTGTTGGAAGGTCTGTTTCATAACACCGCATGCTTCTCAACTACAACTTTTAAATATTCTGAAAAAAAAAATTATTTAGGTTTTGTTCATAGCTTTACTGCTTGTTTTGTGTGTGTGTGTGTGTGTGTATAATTCACTGTATAATCGTTATGACAAAATCTGGTAACGGCCCATTCGCGCAGAAATGTCATCCACGGGAGTGATGGTCCAGAGACTGCCAAAGCCGAGATTTCGTTGTGGTTTAAGCCAGAAGAGTTGGTAAAATACACAAGCAACGGAGAGAAGTGGATTTATGAAAAATGATTCTTTTTCTCAGCCGTCAATTTCCATTCGCTTAGTTGGCCATAAGAGTGAAAATACATATAGAAGCGAGAGTTCTGGAATAAAATATTACTTGTCTGAAATGAGTAGCAAATCATAACATTGACTCTAGAATCCTTTAGCGGAATTGCAAATAATTGTTACCAAATAATATATTTCACCTTATTCTGAACTCACACCATTTAATCAGTCAGGTGCCGTCGATCTCGAGAAGAAACAAGGATCAACCAGCATGCATTTATCCTATAAAAGGAGAACAGGGAAGAAAAGCATCTGTTTCTCCGAATATGTTGGCGAAGCATGCACTGAAGTTGATCGGATGTGGTGATTCAATGATTCATAATTGTTTATCGTTGTTGTATGCATGAAAGATTGGTATGAATTGTATGGCTTCTCAGTTCTCAGGCATTATTAGTTCTCTTCATCTGATAATGAATTCCACAAATTCTTAGATAATTTGGGACAACACAAAATGGATCGACTCTTCTTATTTGTGAAAAGACAACGCAAAAATATACAACGAATCCTTCCTAGCTTCACTATTTTGTAAATTATATAAACATACTTATAATGTTTGGATCCATCAACAAGGGATCCGGATTCTTTGCATTGGTTTTAGTAATGCCAGGTTTTAGCAACAGTTTTTACTGTTGTTAAAAAGTATTGCACTTTGCATTAGTGCAGAGGATCTACTTCCATCAACAAGAATTAAGTCCAACAAAAGGGATTAATTTCCTATAATACAATGGGATTGCATATGATAGATAATGCATGTAAAAAAACTTTAAAAAACAATTGCGTCTAAATTTTTATCAATTTAATGATAACAATGTACAAAGTGAAGCAGGCAAATATCCTAAAGTTATAATTCTTTATTTATATAACAATATCTTCTTTTTCATGTTGGATGAAATTATTCAATGTTTTTGGGACTCAGTTCAACTCAGTGGGTTGATACGGGACTCGATAACCCAAAGGTTGGATCGGTCTGAGTCACTATTTCAGACTAATTAAGACCTGATCGACCTGGTCAGATTTCAGTCAATCCACTAATTCGTCGACCCATGTTAACCTGGCTCTCCTTAAAAAAAAAAAAAAAGGCTTTGAAGCAAAAGTGCAGAAACAGACGTGCGCCAACACTGGTCCATCGACTTCACCTTCACACAGATCATGCAACAAAATGGCATGAGGAAAATGGAGGATCACCTTTAAAATTTTCCATTCTTTTCTAATTTGAACTATTTCCATATGAGAAAAATGGAGGAAAGATGAAATGATGAATATGAAGACTGAAGAGGGAGGAAAAACGTGATGGTTCAGTGGTTCTACATCCCACACCTACTCTACTCTAGTTGGTCATGTCACTTTAATATATATATATATATATATATAAAATATTGATTCTGAAAATAAAAGCATTATATATACTAGTTTAGTCAAAAGAAGAAAAAAAGGAAGACAGAACAAGAAGTGAAAGGATTTTAGTTCTATTATGTAAAATTAGTTTATAAACTAGCTGATAATTTATAAACTAGTTGATAATTTATAAGTTAATTTTTGGTTTATAGTTTGTAGGCTAATTTATTAAATTAGAAGTGTTCGGTAAAAAAAACTGTTAAATGAGCTGAAAAGTGTAAATTGACATAAAATGACATATATTTTTTAATTTTAAAATAATATAAATAAATATATAATTTTTTAATTAAATTAATTTAAATTATTATATATAAAATTCATTAAAAATATATATTTATATATTTTATATATGAATAATATGTTTTTACATATATAATATATTTATATATATTATTATATTTTATTATATTTAATATTATATATATTTATATATAAGGGTGTAATGAATATAAAGGATATAATGAATATTTTCATAAAATAACAAGGGTTAAAAAGAAATAAAAGTATATATAAGTTATAAGCTACTCAAAATAACTTATCAAAATAAGTTATAAGCTATTAAAATAAGCTCGTTTACCGAACACTTTAATGAACTTATAAGCTAGTCAAATAAACTATAAGCTCGTGCGTCGAACACAACTTGACTCCTTTCATGTAAAATGATACTGCCTTGACAATAATAGCATAACATGGATATAATATATATATATATATATATATATATATATATATATATATTTATATATTTAATATTTGAAATTATTTATAATATTTTAATATTTTTAATTATATTTATTATTTTTTAATATTTTTAAAACACCACTAGTTCAACCACAATCCGACTATTGATTCTTGAACAGTCACCTGTTCAATGACCAGTCTAATTTTCAGAACCTTGATTCCAAATTTATTTTTGACTTTATGAATTATTAAGAATATTTTTCACTTTATAAATTTCAATAACTGGCGGTTGAACCAGTGATCCAATGACCCGAAGATTAACCTGGATCAATGACCGAGCTTGTTCTAAAAATATTAAAATTATTATAAAATGTATAGTTATCATTAATTTGCCTAGTACCAAAATTATAAAAGAAAATAAAGAATTAAAAGGTATGAATATATATTATTATTATTATTATTAAGATGTTATCTTTAAATCTAAATATTAAATATTTTTTTTTTGGTTAAAAGTTTTTTTTTTCAATTTGTATGCATTAAATACGTGTTAGTAAAAAAAATGAATACAAAGTAATTAATATTTGAAAATTTGCACGAGATCTAACGGCACGTTTGATTCAATTATTTTTCAGGAAGTCACACGAAAAACCAGCGCTTTCCTTCTCCTTCCCATGTTTGCTTCGCAGAGCCTGATGGAAAGGAGCATTCCATCATGGAAAAAAGAGTCTTATTTTCCCCATGTCTTTTCCCTCCTTTCTCCAATGCAAAACTGCATTTCCATTATGCAAAACTCCTGAAGTTACATTGTTGCCCACAACTCTAACTTGGAAACATAAAAGAAATTGAAACCTACCTTTCGATCCTAGTCCTCTGCTCCAATTCGTCACTCCTCAACCTCTTCTTTTATGCTTGATGTATCCTTTTAGCTGTTTGCGAATTCTGCTTAACTTGTTGTCCAAAAATGATTATGTGCCTAGAAATTTAACAACACAAACCGCACGCACATATTAATTAGTATACACCATAGAAGAATAAGAAGAAAGCTCAATTCCCAAATTAAATTAATAATATAAAACCAGACAGCCTTCAACTTCATAAAAATTACAGAAATTGATGGCAAAAGTGAAGAAGAAGAAGTTTTCTCACATGGCAATGGAACAAAGATCAGAGATGGGCTTTCAAAGAGTAATCTCGTTCTTTCTCCCTGTGGAAAAATTACAGAAATTGATGGGAAAAGTGAAAAAGAAGAATATAGGGAAGCCAAGATTGTGAGAAGAAATCGTGCGAGAGATGAGAAGCGTGGACCGCCATCGGTGAGCTACACCTTCCTTTTCTTGTTGTTGCTATGCCTTACGACGCTGTGAACCACCACCGGTGAGCTAAATCAAAGAGGAAGAAGAGCATGGGCGACGACAAAATATGGGGGTTGAGAGTGACAGTGGGGACGACGTGAGGGTAAGAGTTAGCCAGTATTATGGTAAAATTAACCTATTAAAAAATATATATTAAAATATTTATTTTTTTTATCCCATACCAAATAAAACTTTTTTTTCTCTTTTTCATTCTATTTTCCTTTCAATTTTTTTATTTCATTTTCATTTCTACTTTATTTTGCGAATCAAACGCACTATAATAGAATAAGATATATTTAGGTTCTGTTTGGATAAACAACTTATTTAAATACTTATAGAATAAGCACTTATCATATAAGTACTTATATATAAGTTATTTTTACAATTAAAGAGTTTATTAGGGCACATTTTACATAAGTTGTTTTCAACTTATTTTTATAACCTATTATGGAGAGCTTATGAAAATAAGCTAAAAATATTTTTAGCTTATTGACATACCATAAGTTATTTTTATAAACTCTTCCAAACACATATATAAATGTTTATACAATAAAATTGTAATACCCAAGAAAAATAAAATATAAATATTTGTTTACAAACTACTGTTACTATTTCAGCATACGGTACTATTCACCCATATAATACTATTTACGTATACGATACTGTTCATTTATACAATCGAAATGTCAAGTACTAGATGTGGTTTGGTCATAAGAGAAAACTAGAAAGAAGTTCGTGGGAGAAAATGACGTTTTATATGTAAAAATACCCTCAGGGACTAAAGTGAAAGGACTGAATTGAAAAGAAACTTAAAGGTTTAAGGTGAAAGGATAGTTTTCTTTTTAAGTTTCCAATAGTTCCGAAGTGCACAGTAACTACATTATTAAAAATTTCATTTTCATAAATAGTAAATTGAATATTTTATTAACGCATAGTATCAAATAGTATCCTTGACTTTTCCTATAAATAGGCGCTTTCATTTCACTTCTAAACTCACACCTTCAAGTTCTCTTCTTCTCTCTTTAAGTTTCTCTTACTTCAATGCTAAGCCTCTGAGATTTTGGGCCTTTCCTTTTCAGCTTAGGTAAGGATACTATGCCCTTTCTATGTCTTTCAAATTTCAGAAGTTATTTTCTTAAGTATGCTCTGTGGTTGCGGCCTTGGCTGATCTTCCACATCAGAAAAACTGTCCTTAGCTGTTTATATGTTATTTTGATTCTCTGATTACCGAAATAGAATGTAAACTGTGAAGAATACATGTCTAGGAAAGTTATGGCTAAGGAAAGACCTGGTTTTTAAGTGTGTCCAGTGTGACCCTCCACTCTTTCCTGGGAACTTACCTAGTGTACTCTTTTACAGATTGTATTCTCTATTTCTGGTATAAATAGTAACCGTATGTATGAATAGTAACCATATGAATAGTAACCGTACGTATGAATATGACTGTACATATGAATAGTGACCGTACGTATGAATAGTAACCGTATATATAAACAGTAACCGTACGTATGAACAGTATCTATACGAAAACAATCCTAACGTATTTTCTTTAATCTTTCATGAAAATCTCCGTAGCAGACCACCAAAATTCATCTGAGCACTCTTGTCTGTAATGATTTAGAGAAGCGATGCTCGTACGGAATCCAAGTGAGTGAAACAACCCTGTTTTAATAGAGTTTTAGCATTACTGGTGATAAAAAGTATGTCGTAGGACACTCCCAAGATTCATAGGGAGAAATTGGATTCAGAATGACGAATCTAAATGAGATAATTAATCCATAAGTATGGATAAAATGAAATAAGTATCTTATGATGATGTGAAGTTTGGATGTTTTCAAAAACGGATTAATTGTTATCTTGATATGTGGTTTATAAATCTATAATATAGTTATATACTATACCTGTTATATGGATCAATATTATATTGAGCTTCTGATTATGATATGAAATGCTATTGATTGTGATTGAGCGGGACAGTACCCCCTCTCACGGCAAGGCAAAAAACCTGGTTGACAGGGTGTCTTGATCAATGAGTGTGGAGACAACGATTTCCTCAGTAGGGATATAGCCCGGATTGGTGATAAATCCGTGAGGCGCCCTAGCTAAGAGGATGAGGTTGTGCGTCATGGCGGAAATATACATAATTGGTGAGCCGGCCTGTGTGCGCTCTCCGGGATATATTGTCATTGACGAGTACTAGTAACGTTTGTTGAATTGAATAAATTTTTATCTTCTTGTATGTAAGAGGATGATGTTGTGCGTCATGGCGGAAATATACATAATTGGTGAGCCGGCCCGTGTGCGCTCTCCGGGATATATTGCCATTGACGAGTACTTGTAACGTTTATTGAATTGGATGAATTTTTATCTTCTGTCTATTGGTTGAGTATGAGCCTTTAGATATGCTTGCATGACTGGTGATGTCACGCCTCCAACTTACGCACGTGACCGGCACGATAGATGAGCTTTTACCTCACCACCGTAAGCCTAATTCCGTACCAATTTGATATATATAAAAATGCTATCTCATGAAAGAGAGTATAATAAATATTTCAAATATATCCATTTATTCATTAATAAATGATATTCTCAACGAGCATTGTTCGTCCAAGATTTACCTACCCAAATTACAGAGCTACTACTATAATACTTTTGATAAAGTTTTACATAATAACAAATATTTACCCCGATCAATGGGGTTGAGTACTCGAACGATTAGCTGGTTGTGCCTCTACTTCTTCTTGAGAATCTGTGAGGGGAGGAATGGCATGAGTATATTTTACTCAGTGAGAAAATATATTATTCTATCACAAACATAAGAAACAATCGTATAAAATCACAAAACATATCATATAGTTCCAAATTAAATTCCCAGACATTTTTCGGGTCCAATCCACATAAGGTAGTCGTTGTCCCACGGCCCCTGCCCCATCCTCCCTTATTACTGCTTTCATAAATGCCTCCCTTATTTCACCCCTATATTTTCAATACTCTTTGTATTGAAACAAATTTTTGTTTAACATGATTTGCCACCCTTATTATCTCCTGCTCCTCCCTTTTTCCTCCCACACAGGGACCCGTCCCCGTAACATTCTCCATCAATCACAAACATAACAATAATTCAACCTTACACACAATACTACCCATGTATGTGATGTTGTTCACACATATTGTATATGATACTCTTCATAAATATAGCACTGTTCACATGTACGTACAATACTGTTCATATGTACAGTATGATACTATTCATAAATATGGCACTGTTCATATATACGGTATAATACTATTCATAAATACGATATGATACTATTCATGAATATGTCACTATTCATATGTACATATGATATTGTTCATATGTATGGTATGATACTATTTATAAATACAGTATTATTCATATATACGGTATGATACTATTCATAAATACGATACTGTTCATATGTATGATATGATACTATTCATAAATATAATACTGTTCATATATATGGTATGATACTATTCATAAATACGATACTGTTCATATGTACGATATGATACTATTCATATGTACATTATAATACTATTTATAAATATAGTACTGTTCATATGTACGGTATAATACTATTCATAAATACAGCACTGTTCATATGTGTAATACCCATGAAAAATAAAATATAAATGCGTGTTTTCAAACTACTGTTACTATTTACGTATATGGTACTGTTCATTTATACAATCAAAATGTCAAATACTAGATGTGGTTTGGTTATAAGAGAAAACTAGAAAGAAGTTTGTAGGAGAAAATGACGTTTTATGTGTAAAAATACCCTCAGGGACTAAATTGAAAGGACTGAATTGAAAAGAAACTTAAAGGTTTAAGGTGAAAGGATAGTTTTCCCTTTAAAGTTTCTAATAGTAAATAAACGAAAATTTTCAATCGTACGCGTAAGGTGCACAGTAACTGCATTATTAGAAATGTCGTTTTCATAAATAGTAAATTGAATATTTTATTAGTGCATAGTGTCAAATAATACCCTTGACTTTTGCTATAAATAGGCCCTTCCATTTCACTTCTAAACTCACACCTTCAACTTCTCTTCTTCCCTCCTTAAGTTTCTCTTGCTCCGACGCTAGGCTTCTGAGATTTTGGGCCTTTCCGTTTTTGCTTAGGTAAGGATACTATGCCCTTTCTATGTCTTTCAAATTTTAGAAGTTATTTTCTTAAGTATGCTCTGTGGTTGCGGCTTTGGCCGATCTTCCACATCAGAAAAACTGTCGTTAGCTGTTATTTTGATTCTCTGATTACCGAAATAGAATATAATCTGTGGAGAATACATGTCTAGGAAAGTTCTGGCTAAGGAAAGACCTGGTTTTTAAGTGTGTCCAGTGTGACCCTCCACTCTTTCCTGGGAACTTACCTGGTGTACTCTTTTACAGATTGTATTCTGTATTTCCGGTATGAATAGTACTCGTACGTATGAATAGTAACCGTATGAATAGTACCGTATGTATGAATAGTGACCGTATGAATAGTACCCGTACGTATGAACAGTATATGTACGAAAACGATCTTAATGTATTTTCTGTAATCTTTCATGAAAATCTCTATAGCGGAACACTGAAATTCACCTGCGTACTCTTGTCCGTAACGATTTAGAGAAGTGATACTCGTACGGAATCCAGGTGAGTGAAACGACCCTGTTTTAATAGAGTTTTAGCAATACTGGTGATAAAAAGTATGTCGTAGGACACTCCCAAGATTCATAGAGGGAAATTGGATTCAGAATGACGAATATAATGAGATAATTAATCCAGAAGTATGGATAAGACAAAGCAAGTATCTCATGATGATATGAAATTTGAATCATATAGTTATATACTATACCTGTTATATGGATGAGTATTATATTGTGCTTCTGATTATGATATGAACTGTTGTACTATTGATTGTGATTGAGCGGTACAGTACCCCCTCTCACGGCAAGGCGGAAAACCCGGGTTAAAGGGTGTCTTGACCAATGAGTGTGGAGACAACGATTCCCTCAGTAGGGATATAGCCCGGATTGGTGATAAATCCGTGAGGCGCCCTAGCTAAGAGGATGAGGTTGTGCGTCATGGCGGAAAAATACAAAATTGGTGAGCCGGCCTGTGTGCGCTCTCCGGGATATATTGCCATTGACGAGTACTAGTGTCGTTTGTTGAATTGGATGAATTTTTCTTGTATGTAATTTCTAACTATGTCTATTGGTTGAGCTTGAGCCTTCGGATATGCTTGCATGACTGGTGATGTATTTGAATTCTATTAACGCAAGGCCGATTTGCTCACTGAGTTTAAAAGCTCACACTGTTTGTACAAACTTTTTGTTCAGATCAGGTTGCCGCCGAAGTACATCCGCTAGAGGAGTAGATCACGTTGGACCTTCCCGCTGTCGGGTAGGCCCTTCTTTTGTTATACAGTATGTTGCTCTGTAACCGTCTAGGACATCTAGGTCAGGGGTTTGGTATTTGGCTTGTATTTCAGTATGATAATGTATTTCGTACTGAGGATCTATTATTTTTAATTAAGAAAATCTGATGTATTTTCTTTGTATTTATTAAGGAATGGTATTTTGAGAATATAGAGATAATGACTAACGATTTTACTTGTGGGAAGAATTTATCGAAAGGCTTACAGTGATGGGATATTCATCATTGTGCCGGTCATGTGCCTAGAAAATGGGTCGTGACAAAGTTGGTATCAGAGCATAGGTTGTTAGGTCTCCTAGTGATTACAGAGCAAGGTGTCTTTAGTGGGCCTTCCCCTATTGTCGTGACTGCAGCACGACCATAGGATGAAGATCCACCAAAAGCCCTGTAGAGATTAAAATCCATTTCTTTCGTGTCTTTACTTGAAGCATAATAGTGACGATATATATCATTCTTAATTGTAGAATAAGTTTAGATGGCACCAAGAAAATCAAAAGCTTCTGGAATCCGCACAAGATCTGGCAAGGCCTTGGTCCCTCCAGCTGCTCAGTCAGCAAATGAAAGACTGGAGATGCCTAATCATGCAGAAGATAACCATGCACAAAACAGAGAAATATCCACTGAAAACCCTGGAAGAAATGCTGGAGAACCATCACAAATTGACGCGACTGTAGTGATGGAAGCATTAGCTGCAATGCAGAACGAGGTGAATGGGCTAAAGGAACTTTTGATGGGACAATCATCTGAAGATGGCTCACAGGCATCAGTACATGCTGCAAAAGTACAAGAGACAGACCAGATGCCACCTCCACCCCCTCCTCAGGATTGGGTAGGTACAGAGGTCAAAATCTCAGAATTTATGAAGCTGAATCCTCCAACCTTTGCAGGAGATGTTAATGAAGACCCACAACGTTTTCTAGATGACTGTGAGAAAATCCTTGACACGTTAGAATGCCCTGAACCTCGAAAAGTAACCCTTGTTACCTTTCAGTTAAGAGGTAAGGCCGACCGCTGGTGGCGAACATGGAAGAAGGGCATGGCCAGAAATGCCCCACCCATTAAATGGAATGACTTTAAAAGAATTTTTCGAGAACAATTTATTTCGGAGAGTATACGAGAAGCAAAGATGAATGAGTTTGAGGCACTCCGGCAAGGATCACGAACCGTCGATGAATACGACAATCTGTTTATAGAGTTGTCTGAATATGCTACTCACATGGTCCTAACTGAGAAAGAAAAGATCCGACGATTTATTAAAGGCCTTCGAGAGTCTTTATTTGACAGGGTGGGATCGAAAATACGAGATTTTTCATTTTACACAGAAGCCGTCGACATCGCCCGTATGATGGAAGAAAGAGATATGCAAAAAGAAAAATGGAATAACAAAAGAAAGAGGAAACAAGATGAGAAATCACGCTACCACGGAGAGAGTTCTGGACGTGCAGCCTCTACTGCTAGTGCACCACAGCGTCAACAAAGTGGTACAGGGGGTCAACAAAGGCCCTGGTGCTCTAAATGTGAAAGAAATCACTTCGGAGCTTGTTTTGTCAACAACAACACTAGGGTCTGTTACCAATGTGGTCAACAGGGCCACATCAAAAGAGATTGCCCCCAACTCTACACGAGATCTGGCCAAGGGTCAGTACGCCCTAATCAATCAGAGGCTACTGTTGCCAACAGATCCCCTGTAACTGTAGGAGGCAATGGAATCGGAAGAGGTACTGGCAGAGGACAAGGTGGTCGAGGGCAGGCTTCAGCAGGCCGAGGGAACGCTCGAGTATTCGCTTTAACCCGTCAAGATGCTCAGGCATCTAATACGGTGGTAGCAGGTACTCTTCTGATTGAATCAAATTTTGCACATGTTTTGTTTGACTCTGGCTCTACGCATTCCTATGTGTCACCATTCTTTGCTAAGAACTTTAAGCAAAAAGTTGTTAGATTAGAATGTCCGTTTTTAGTAACTACGCCTACTGGAGGCACCTTACTAATAGAACGAGGCTATCGAGCTTGCAAGGTAAGAGTCAGAGAAATAAATACAACAGTAGACCTAATGCTGTTAGATATGACAGACTTTGATGTCATCTTAGGCATGGATTGGCTGGCATCTTGTCATGCCACTCTGGATTGCTATAATAAGATAGTTAAGTTCAATATTCCGGGGGAGCCTTCTTTCGTATTTCATGGTGAACGGAGTGAAATTTCTGGGAATCTTATATCTTTAATGTGTGCCCAACGTTTATTGCGAAAGGGCTGTAAAGGATACTTGGCATTCGTTAAAGATATTAAGAAAGAAGAACTAAAAGTAGAAGACGTTCCAGTAGTCCAGGAGTTTGTAGATGTCTTCCCAGATGATCTACCAGGTATACCCCCAGATCGAGAGATTGAGTTCCAGATAGAGTTAGCACCAGATACTCGCCCAATCTCCATACCCCCTTATAGAATGGCACCAACAGAATTAAAAGAGTTAAAAACTCAGTTACAGGACTTGCTAGACAAAGGCTTTATAAGGCCAAGTTATTCACCTTGGGGAGCTCCTGTTCTGTTCGTGAAAAAGAAGGACGGATCGATGAGACTATGCATAGATTACAGGCAACTGAATAAGGTAACTATCAAAAATAAATACCCGTTGCCTCGCATCGACGACCTTTTCGATCAACTTCAAGGAGCCAAGTGTTTTTCAAAGATTGACTTGAGGTCTGGTTATCACCAACTCAAGATCAAGGAGGAGGATGTGTCTAAAACAGCCTTCCGTACCAGATATGGGCACTACGAGTTCTTGGTGATGTCATTTGGATTAACGAATGCACCAGCTGCTTTCATGGATTTAATGAATAGGATTTTTAAATCCTTTTTAGACAAATTTGTCATTGTCTTCATAGACGACATTCTGGTGTACTCAAAGACTTCAGAAGAGCACGAACAACACCTTCGTGTTGTGTTGCAGACATTGAGGGATCATCAATTGTACGCCAAATTCTCTAAATGCGAGTTTTGGATTGATCGTGTAACTTTCTTGGGACATGTGATCTCCAAAGATGGCATCCAAGCAGACCCAAGCAAAGTAGAAGCGGTCAAAATGTGGCCTAGACCTACCTCCGTCACGGAGATTCGCAGTTTCTTGGGATTGGCAGGATATTATCGTCGTTTCATCCAAAATTTTTCCCAGTTAGCCGCCCCTCTCACACGACTGACTAGGAAAGGGGTAAAGTACCAATGGGATGACGCTTGTGAAGAAAGCTTCCAAGAACTCAAGAAAAGGTTAATCTCCGCACCTGTATTGGTCTTACCCTCAGGACCAGGAGGTTTTACAGTATACTGCGATGCATCAAGAGTAGGGTTGGGATGTGTTCTCATGCAGCATGGCCAGGTAGTGGCATATGCATCGAGACAACTTAAGAAACATGAACAAAACTACCCCACCCACGATCTGGAAATGGCAGCAGTAGTTTTCGCTTTAAAGATATGGCGACATTATCTATACGGAGAAACTTGCGAAATCTACACTGACCATAAAAGTCTAAAATATATTTTTGACCAAAAGGACTTAAACTTGAGGCAGAGGAGATGGGTAGAATTACTAAAAGATTATGATTGCAATATTCTTTACCACCCAGGTAAAGAGAACGTGGTAGCAGATGCCTTGAGTCGAAAATCTATGGGTAGTCTGGCCCATATAGCAGTAACAAAAAGACCCTTGATCCAAGAACTACAAGAGCTGAGAGTAAAAGGTGCTACTCTTGAGGTTACAAGGACAGGATCATTCTTAGCCCATATCAGGGCTAGATCTTCCCTTGTTGACCAGATACGGATATCTCAAATGGAGGATCCTGAGCTTGTCCAAATTATGGAAAAGGTGAAGATTGGTGAAGTGAATAGTTTCACACTCGACGATACAGGAGTCTTACATTTTGAACAACGGTTGTGTGTACCACATGTTGGAACTCTTAGACGAGACATCATGGAAGAAGGCCATCGTGCTGCATATGCTGTACATCCAGGAGCCACCAAGATGTATCAGGATCTGAAACAGATCTACTGGTGGAAAGGAATGAAACAAGACATAGCAGAATTTGTGTCTCGTTGTTTAACCTGTCAACAGGTTAAAGCTGAGCATCTAAAGCCAGGAGGCTCGTTACAACAATTAGAGATTCCTGAATGGAAATGGGAACGAGTGACGATGGACTTTGTTGTTGGTCTACCTCGCTCCACAGGAGGTTATGACTCAGTTTGGGTCATTGTTGACCGACTAACCAAATCAGCACACTTCATTCCAGTCAAAACCACTTATGGTGTAGTAACGTTGGCACAATTGTATATTAAAGAAATAGTAAAGTTGCATGGAGTACCTATATCTATCATTTCTGATAGAGGTCCTCAATTTACCTCTCGTTTCTGGAGAAGTTTTCAGGAGGCATTAGGTACTCGAGTGGACCTTAGTACCGCTTTTCACCCACAGACAGACGGACAGTCAGAGCGGACGATTCTGACGCTAGAGGATATGTTACGAGCTTGTATTCTAGATTTCAGTGGTAGCTGGGAAAAGCATTTGTATCTTGTAGAGTTCGCATATAACAATAGCTACCAGGCCACTATTGGGATGGCACCCTTTGAGGCCTTGTATGGGAGACGTTGCAGATCTCCGATCGGTTGGTTCGAGGTAGGTGAAGCGAAAGCATTAGGACCTGACTTGGCCCAGGATGCCCTAACCAAGGTTAAGACAATACAAGATAGGATGCGAGCAGCTCAAAGTAGACAAAAGGCATACGCTGACCACAGACGACGTGATTTGGAGTTCTCAGTCGGCGATATGGTATTCCTTAAGGTCTCTCCAATGAAAGGTGTGTTGAGATTTGGAAGGAAAGGAAAGTTGAGTCCTAGATACATCGGGCCTTATGAGATTCTAGAACGAGTGGGAAAAGTGGCTTATCGGCTTGCCCTACCTATGGATCTGGAAGGGATTCACCCTGTTTTTCACGTATCTATGTTAAGGAAGTACCTTCATGACCCTTCTCACATACTTCACCCTTCTCAGAATGATTCTATCCTAGTAGATGAAAACTTGTCATACGAGGAGATACCGGTGGCGATCCTCGATAGTCAAGTAAAGAAATTCCGATCTAAGGAGATTCCATCCGTCAAGGTTTTGTGGAGGAATCAAACTCACGAAGAAGCCACATGGGAAGCCGAGGCCGACATGCGTTCTAGATATCCCCATCTTTTTACGACTTGAGGTAATTTAAATTCGGAGGACCGAATTTCTTAAAGGGGGTGATAATGTAATACCCATGAAAAATAAAATATAAATGCGTGTTTTCAAACTACTGTTACTATTTACGTATATGGTACTGTTCATTTATACAATCAAAATGTCAAATACTAGATGTGGTTTGGTTATAAGAGAAAACTAGAAAGAAGTTTGTAGGAGAAAATGACGTTTTATGTGTAAAAATACCCTCAGGGACTAAATTGAAAGGACTGAATTGAAAAGAAACTTAAAGGTTTAAGGTGAAAGGATAGTTTTCCCTTTAAAGTTTCTAATAGTAAATAAACGAAAATTTTCAATCGTACGCGTAAGGTGCACAGTAACTGCATTATTAGAAATGTCGTTTTCATGAATAGTAAATTGAATATTTTATTAGTGCATAGTGTCAAATAGTACCCTTGACTTTTGCTATAAATAAGCCCTTCCATTTCACTTCTAAACTCACACCTTCAACTTCTCTTCTTCCCTCCTTAAGTTTCTCTTGCTCCGACGCTAGGCTTCTGAGATTTTGGGCCTTTCCGTTTTTGCTTAGGTAAGGATACTATGCCCTTTCTATGTCTTTCAAATTTTAGAAGTTATTTTCTTAAGTATGCTCTGTGGTTGCGGCTTTGGCCGATCTTCCACATCAGAAAAACTGTCGTTAGCTGTTATTTTGATTCTCTGATTACCGAAATAGAATATAATCTGTGGAGAATACATGTCTAGGAAAGTTCTGGCTAAGGAAAGACCTGGTTTTTAAGTGTGTCCAATGTGACCCTCCACTCTTTCCTGGGAACTTACCTGGTGTACTCTTTTACAGATTGTATTCTGTATTTCCGGTATGAATAGTACTCGTACGTATGAATAGTAACCGTATGAATAGTACCGTACGTATGAATAGTGACCGTATGAATAGTATCCGTACGTATGAACAGTATATGTACGAAAACGATCTTAATGTATTTTCTGTAATCTTTCATGAAAATCTCTATAGCGGAACACTGAAATTCACCTGCGTACTCTTGTCCGTAACGATTTAGAGAAGTGATACTCGTACGGAATCCAGGTGAGTGAAACGACCCTGTTTTAATAGAGTTTTAGCATTACTGGTGATAAAAAGTATGTCGTAGGACACTCCCAAGATTCATAGAGGGAAATTGGATTCAGAATGACGAATATAATGAGATAATTAATCCAGAAGTATGGATAAGACAAAGCAAGTATCTCATGATGATATGAAATTTGAATCATATAGTTATATACTATACCTGTTATATGGATGAGTATTATATTGTGCTTCTGATTATGATATGAACTGTTGTACTATTGATTGTGATTGAGCGGTACAGTACCCCCTCTCACGGCAAGGCGGAAAACCCGGGTTAAAGGGTGTCTTGACCAATGAGTGTGGAGACAACGATTCCCTCAGTAGGGATATAGCCCGGATTGGTGATAAATCCGTGAGGCGCCCTAGCTAAGAGGATGAGGTTGTGCGTCATGGCGGAAAAATACAAAATTGGTGAGCCGGCCTGTGTGCGCTCTCCGGGATATATTGCCATTGACGAGTACTAGTGTCGTTTGTTGAATTGGATGAATTTTTCTTGTATGTAATTTCTAACTATGTCTATTGGTTGAGCTTGAGCCTTCGGATATGCTTGCATGACTGGTGATGTATTTGAATTCTATTAACGCAAGGCCGATTTGCTCACTGAGTTTAAAAGCTCACACTGTTTGTACAAACTTTTTGTTCAGATCAGGTTGCCGCCGAAGTACATCCGCTAGAGGAGTAGATCACGTTGGACCTTCCCGCTGTCGGGTAGGCCCTTCTTTTGTTATACAGTATGTTGCTCTGTAACCGTCTAGGACATCTAGGTCAGGGGTTTGGTATTTGGCTTGTATTTCAGTATGATAATGTATTTCGTACTGAGGATCTATTATTTTTAATTAAGAAAATCTGATGTATTTTCTTTGTATTTATTAAGGAATGGTATTTTGAGAATATAGAGATAATGACTAACGATTTTACTTGTGGGAAGAATTTATCGAAAGGCTTACAGTGATGGGATATTCATCATTGTGCCGGTCATGTGCCTAGAAAATGGGTCGTGACAATATGTACTGTATAATACTATTTACGGCATGGTACTATTTATATATGCGATAATCAGAAATAATTTTCAAGTAGCTGAGGATAATTCCTTTTTGATGTGGAGGATCGGCTAAGGCCGCAACCACAGAGCATACTAAGAACTTATCACACAGGTATTTGTAAAAATATAGTACCCTCACAGTATCTTAGTAATCAATAAATAATTCTTAAACAATCGAGGTTAGTTCCTTTCTGATATGGAAGATCAGCTAAGGCCGCAACCACAGAGCATACTAAGAATTTAACCTCTAAATTATTATAAGAATTTAAAAGAGCATAGTAGAATATTCCCTCACCTCGAATCCAAGTTATAAAGGAGGACTTTTATAATAACTCAGAATCTTAACACCAGAATCAGAAGAATTAGAGGAGAGGAGAGAATAGAATCTGAAGGTGTGTGTTTAGAAGTGAAATGGAAGGGCCTATTTATAGGAGAAGTTATGGTACTATTTGCTACTATTCCATCTACCATTCTCCTATACTATTTCATCTACCAGTTTCACTTACCAGTTTTCATCTACCATTCTCTTATACTATTTCATCTACCAGTTTTCATTTACCATTCTCTTATACTATTTCATCTACCAGTTTCACTTACCAGTTTTCATCTACCGTTCTCATATACTATTACATCTACCAGTCTCACTTTCAGCTATACATTCTAAATTCCACTTTTGAATTGTATTTTACTTAATAGGATAAATTCCATAACGTACCATTCATTATATCTCACAATTTATTCAATTTATAATTGAAAATTCATATTTTCAACATCATACACAGCCAAGATAAAATTTACGTAAAAATTTAAGTAGACATAATTTTTTTTTGACAGGTATTACAGGTGATGTATTTGAATTTTATTAACGCGAGGCCGATTCGCTCATTGAGTTTAAAAGCTCACATTGTTTGTATAACCTTTTTGTTCATATCAGGTTGCCATTGAAAAATATCTGCTAGAGGAGTAGATCACTTTGGACCTTCCCGTTGTCGGGTAGACCCCTCTTTTGTTATAGATTATGTTGCTCTGTAATCGTCTAGGACATCTAGGTCAGGGGTTTGGCATTTTGTTTGTATGTCAGCATAATAATGTATTTTATATTGAGAATCTATTATTATATGCAAATCATCTCTATGAATTTCAAATAAGAAAATTTGATATATTTTCTTCAGGAATGGTTATTTTGATAATGACTAAACTCATGGGTAGAATTTATCGAAAGGCTTACAGTGATGGGATATTCATCATTGTGCCGGTCATGTGCCCAGAAAACGGGTCGTGACAAAGTTGGTATCAGAGCCTGGTTGTTAGGTCTCCTAGTGATTACAGAGCAAGGTAACCTTAGTAGGACCTCCTCTATCGTTGTGAACCCGGGCACAATTATAGAGAGACGGCTCTACTGAAGGTCCTGTAGGATGTTTCCATTTCCTTTCCCTCTGAGACTTATCTCTTCTTAGGAATTATGTTCTCAGTTTTAGTTTTAGACAGATATGGCTACACTTTTGAACTTAGTAAAGGAAAGGTTATTACTTGTTTTGATTCCGTTGTTGTCGGATCAAAATTTTATATGGTGGATTTTATAAGCTGAATTCATGATTGATTTTGTGTAACTATATTATTTTAGGGTACCAGCTAATAAAAGAAACCACTTGCATTAAAAAAAAACTGAAGGATTACATTGCAAAAAAAGAAGAAGTTTACTCATGTATGAGTAATCTAAAAGTGAGGTGGTCTTGGATTAGGAGGGTTGTATTGTATCATCACCCCTCGACCATTCCTTGGAGCAAGAGACATAGCAATGTCGCGGAGGGTAGTGTAAATTCCATTCATACAATCAACACTTCTTTGCTGTTGATTGCAGAAGCACTGGGTGGACCAATAGAAGAACCTATCTATTCTCGAAGTCATTGCCGCGTTATTGCGTTTGGTTAACTTCTCCAGGTCCTCTATCATCTTCTTGAGAATCTTCCCCTCCTGCTCTAAACAGGCGATTTTGTCCTCTGAGCTGTAATATCCCAAGAATTTTCATGAATATTTAAAGTCTATTTGAAGTTTATTGAAAAATTTAATTACATGAGAAATGTTCTTTTTGAATTAGTAAAGGAAATTTGGAAATAGAAATTTCAAAAAAATTTTAATTTAGGACATTTTACAAATTCTCAAGGACTAAAATGAAAAGAAAAGAAACTATGGAGTACTTTTGAGAAATGACCAAATAGGAACCTGAGAAGAAGAATAGAGCTTATGGGAATGAATTATGAGTCCGGTACCGAAAGGATGATAGATTTGGGGTTAAAGTGGAGTTTGAGATATTGAGAGGGACTAAAGTGAAAGAAGAAAATTGTGGGGCAATTAGGATTTAGAATCACCCGAGGTGAGATTTTATGAATTTGTTTTTACTAATCTTGACTGAGGGTCAATTGAATAGCAAGTGATAATTTCACCCCGGGCGAGTAAATAGGCGGCCTCACCTAAATTTTCTTCATTTTCTCCTTTCCTCTCTCTCTCTTCACTTTCTCTCCTCTCTTCCTCTCTCTACACTCCAACTCCACGACCGAGCTTGGAGGGTGGATCTCGGGCTACGGGGCGAGCCTCTAGGAGCCAAGCATCGTAGGGAAAGCAAGGAATTGAGGTAGAAATTTCTATTTCTCAAGCTTTTTCCTATTTTATAGTTTTCAGAAAGTTTGGGGTAAAAATCGAGGTTCCGGCTTCGTTTCTCGATTAAAATTGGTGTTTTTGGTGTCTAAATGCTCCTTAGACATTAAGGGTGAGATCCTATGGAAGAAATCATGGAAAACGGTGAAGATTTGGCCGGATCTGAGCCAAAACCGAGAGGAGTCGCGAAAGGTCGCGATCCTGGCGCCCAGGCGCCAAGGTTCAGAAGATTTTGGGAAGAAAAGGGACTTGGCGCCCAGGCGCCAGGTGTGGCGCCCAGGCGCCAGGCTTGTGTTGGCGCCCAGGCGCCATGTGTGGCGCCCAGGCGCCAGATATGCTGAAAAGCTTTAGCTTATTTTTCAATCAGTCATAACTTCTTCATCCGGACTCCGTTTTGGGCAAACTTTATATCGTTGGAAAGCTCTTTGAGTCTAGTTTCCAATGGTATAAATGTCATTTAGAAATTCATTACCGGTTAGGAGTTATGACTTAAGATGTGAGTAAAGGTCGAGAGTAGTGATAGGAAATTTCTCTATTTTGTAACCCTAATGGTTTTTACCTGGTTACAATAGGGATTTTTGGGGGAGCAAGGTGGGAGCGCTGAGAGCATGGAATCCAGGTGAGTAGGCAACCTTGCAAAATTAATTTAATAAATTAGTCAAAGCACAATATAAATCCCATTTGCGTTATTTGTGAAATTGATAAGATTATCAGTGTGTGTTCAGGTTGAGAAAAAGTATAATATCATTGGAAGGTATTTTATTACCTTTGAGAATTGATTTCCCTAGTTGACTAAAGAACTAGATGTGATTGTTCCTTGAATAAATTGGAACATTTTGTAAGTGAATAACCTTACTAAACTAATGTGATCTTATTAGATAAGGTACAATACAAGTCTTATTTATAACATTATTGAAGTGAGAAATAATCAATGTCGCTGTTGATAATATATGATGATTGTTATGGGTGATGATAGACATTCAAGGGAATAAAAATATGTGTAAATTCATTTATTTCATAGTAATTATATTGTGATAAATTCTCACTATTTTATTGATGAGCAAAAGATCTACGAGATCTAATGCACGAGTTTGAAAGGGTTAGAGTCCCATACTACTCGGTGTATAACTGTGAAAATCAATACACGAGTTTGAAAAGGGTTAGAGTCCCATATCACTCAGTGTATAAATGTGAAAACCTATGCACGAGTTTGAAAGGGTTAGAGTCTCATACTACTCGGTGTATAACTGTGAAAATCAATACACGAGTTTGAAAAGGGTTAGAGTCCCATATCACTCAGTGTATAAATGTGAAAATCTATGCACGAGTTTAAAAGGGTTAGAGTCCCATACTACTCGGTGTATAGATGTGAAAACCTATGCACAAAGAGTTTGAGGGTTAAATTCCCAAGTCACTCAGTGCAAGTATTTATGGCATATAATACTATAATTATTTAAAATAAATGATAGATTGATTGTATTAGTAAATGTGGTGTTTGTGCTTATGATATTTTCATGTACAGTTGTTTACTCACTGAGTTATGATAAACTCACACTCTCTATGATTATCTTTTCAGATACAGTGGTTGAGGAGAAGAATTTATAGCCTTTAAGGATATACTCTACTTTTGTCTGGTAAACAATTGGTAAGGATTAGGAAACGCTCTGTAATCTAGTAGGTCACCTAGGCTTGGGAGGTTGTATAGTGTTTGAAGGTTGAACATTTTCGGAATATGTATACAAAATATCTTTCTTGGAATATTTATGATTCACATAATTATGGATATTAAGAATGTTCACAGAGATTATGGGGTACCACGGAGGTACACCCTAGGTATTTTATGTTTATATCACATGTAAGTTTTGGGATGTGACAAATTGGTATCAGAGGTGGTTTTAGGTCCCCTATAGATTACAGAGCAAAGTGTTCTTTGTGGGCCCTTTTCCATTGTCATGAACCGCGGCATGACCATGGGATTAGGTTCCATAAAAGACCTTGTAAAGTTGAGTGTTCTTGTCATAACTTACCCTTCGATGGAGTTAGTTAGAGATAATTTTGTTACAATATGAGGTAATTGATTTCATATGTGGAACCTTGGAACTTGTTAGAGGTATGATCTTTATACCGATGGAAAAGGTGATCTCTGTATGAAATTTTTCTTTTTGAGAAATTGGGAACATAACTCTGTAGTGTACTCTGAAAGCTGAGTATTAGTAATTTCTAGAATATGGCTTGAGGGCTGGGCCAAGAGTGATGTATTAGATGGGGTAAAGTTGATTATGAGGCATGGGCTAGAGTTCAAGAAAGATTTTTGCAAAGAATATAGAGCAGATTACTAATGCAGGAAAGGGAAAGAACCCTTGTGAGGCAGATCAAGATTTGATTTTGATAGATGCCAGACAGATGTAATTTATGGAAGAGGATGTAAGTCCTAAATAATATGTTCCTTGATAAAAGCTTGGTTGAGAAAATAGATGTGGGCTAGGTAGTTTTTCCTAAGGGAAATACTACGGTAAAGTGGAACCTAACATAAGAGATATTGGGATAAACTATAAGTTTTCTTTAGGGGCGACTTGCCAAAGTTGCACTTGTTTAGTTAGGGATTGGCATGATGGTACTATGTGATAGAAGTGTTTCAAAAAAAAAAATATATACAGTGTAGAAGTTTTGTAACATTGGAACCATTAGAGCATGTTATAGGTAGGCTGTTGGCGTATGAACATTCTTAATTGTTAAACGTGATGTATGATTGGAATGGTCTAGAAAGATATTTTTATGGTAGTTTGTGCCTCAGAGTGTTAGTTTAAGGAAAGCTTGCGAATCGAGGCTCTTAAGCAAGAATTCATGACAATTCGAGGGCATAATATCGAGTTCAATAGATCTATACGGTAAGCCTTCATCTACTCCTGTATGATAAGAGGAAAGATAATGAGACTTGTACAGAACTTCTGTTTGTCTCTGTGACAGCTTATAGGGTCATTAAATTTTTATGTGATTGGCTTTATAAGCTAAATTTGTTATTGATTTTATGTGGTTAATTTCTTTTATCTTTCTTCATTTTATTATTATTATTATTTAGAGTACCATCTAGTAAAAGAAACTATTGGCATTAAAAGCGGAAGGATTACATTGCAAAAAAAAAAAAGAGAAATTACTCATGCATGAGTAATCTAAAAGCGAGGTGGTCTCGGATTAGGAGGGTTGTATTGTATCATCACCCCTCGACCATTTCTTGGAACAAGAGACTGAGCAATGTCACGAAGGGTAGTGTAAATCCCATTCATACAATCAACACTTCTTTGTTGTTGATTGCAGAAGCATTGGGTAGACCAATAGAAGAACCTGTCTATTCTTGAAGTCATTGCCGCATTATTGCGTTTAGTTAACTTCTCCAGGTCTTCTATCATCTTTTTCAGATTTTTCACCTCCTTCTCTAGACAAGCGATTTTGTTTTCTGACGTGTGGCCAGTGCTAATCTCCTCAACTTCCTCAATTTTTATCTTCTTCTCCTTTTGATCCTCTTGAGACCCCTCAAAAGGTCTCTTGCCCTTGTCTTTGCCCAGACTTAAGTTTAAGTCGAGCTCTTCTTCCTTGGCCTCCACTGTGAGATCAATGTACTTTCTGGTGGCCATGGTTTAGAAAATTTAGAAGTTTTTGCAGGAGTATGATGAGAGAGAAATGCTGAAAAATTGTAGGCTCAGAGATGATTACTCTTTGTGGTGTAGTAACTGAGAACTCCGGGGCAGTTTTTATAGAGAAAAATTTAGACTTAGAGCCAAAGAAGATATCTCTTCGCCGCACTCCTACACGCTCAACCTATGGATTTCTGCAAGCTGGAAGCCAGAAGTCTAGGGTAGGCATGCGTGTCTACAGTGTGTCACATTAATGGCAAAACCACGTAAGTCAATATTCGGTGGATTTGCGGCCGATTTATACTTGTTTATTTTTCATATCTCTTGTTGGCATTTTCTGAAATTCTAAGAAGCCGACAGCGTAGCCATTAAAGATTGCCTTGGATGCTTTTATGATGAACTAAAATGTATTTCTCTGCTTTCTTGTATTGTTCTTGAAAGCCTTCAGTTGAGTATAATATACATGATTGATTGAATTATATTGTGATTATATGTATTTAAATACATATGACATGTATGTATGTTATCCATGCATTGAGAGTGAAGGCTATTTGTTGTAGCCAGGAATAATATGTAATGATTCTACATACATTCAGAGATTGAGAAGTCTGAAATTTAGAAAGGACTTGAATAGATGAAAATATATAGATAAGGATGTATCTCCATATTGATACATACATACATATATGCTCGTAGAGGCAAGAGAAAGGTAAAAATTTTTCTCACTTTATAGTAACACTTGATATGTGTAAATGTGAGAAGTTTTTATTTTAATATGTATGTTTGAAAATGTGTAACCTTAGGGCAAAGCCACGGATTAGAAACCTAGATAAGGTTAATATGAAACTACCCGTTCATGGAGTAATATCTTGATCTAGGATTATTGGATAAGACAAATACAGAGTTAGGAAGTCATATATTGAAGCGGCGATTAGTTGAATGATTTGAGCAAGAGTCAAAAGTTAGCCGAAAGTCTTTGAGAAAATCTTTTGCATGAGATTATATTTATTATTTTCTAGCATGCTTATTAAACCGTTGGCTTTACGACGGGTAAGGTCTGGAGGCCATCTTTAGGGTGTAATGTAAGGGTTTTGGTAGCCCTAAATTTCGTCTATAAATAATGGATGCCCCATTACGCCGCTCACTACATTAAGAGTTCATTACTTATAAGCTTTCTAGCATCAAACCCCTCATTCCATACAACCCTTATAGCTCAGAAAAATATGGCCGGCAATAAGTCTTTCAATTTAAACTTTGAGGCTGGCAAGGTAGAGCTGGATCTAAATCTTAGTCTGGAGAACTATAAGAATAAGAGATCCATGCAAGAGTCATCAGAAGTTAAAAAAAGAAAAAGGGATGTAGTAGAGCTAGAGGATGTTAGCACAGCAACATCTTCAAATGATGAGCTTGCGCTTATGAGAAAAAAGATGGAGGACTTGGAAAGGTTGATAAACCGCCACTTTGAGGACCAGGGAAGATTGATAAATCATCTCTTTGTAGAACAAGAGAAGCTCTTGAATCGTCATTTTAGGGAATTGGCGAATAGAGTTGATAGACATTCGATGTTTGCAACTCAAAATTTTCGTGACCAACAAGCGAGGTGTATTGACTGTATGAATGGAGTGACCTCTGTACTTCGCCAAATTTCCCAAACGTTTCCTCCAGAAACTCTTTCTAGGCTGCAACGACTAGCTTCCTCCTTAAGATCTGAAGCACCTTCCTCTTCTAGACTTGGAGCACTTTCTGCATTTCAGAAGCCTCCTCGTCCTTAATTTATTCTTTCTTTTATTTGTACCTTAAGCTAATATTTGATCTGAGTTTCGTGTATTAAGATTATCTGTTTTGTAAATCAAGTTCAGTTTGTTGCCTGTAACTTATGTACTAGAAATAAGGCAATTCTTGTACTGAAGAAGCTCGAGAGATAAAAATATGTTGAACTTGTTATATTTTGTACTTGATTGTGAAAATTCTAGAAGAGAGAACGAGATTTGGACAAAATACCTGTATTTGTTTCAATCTTGAGTTAAGTTTTGAATTCGGAGGACCGAATTCTATTAAGGGGGGAAGAATGTAATATCCCAAGAATTTTCATGAATATTTAAAGTCTATTTGAAGTTTATTGAAAAATTTAATTACATGAGAAATGTTCTTTTTGAATTAGTAAAGGAAATTTGGAAATAGAAATTTCAAAAATTTTAATTTAGGACATTTTACAAATTCTCAAGGACTAAAACGAAAAGAAAAGAAACTATGGAGTACTTTTGAGAAATGACCAAATAGGAACCTGAGAAGAAGAATAGAGCTTATGGGAATGAATTATGAGTCCGGTACCGAAAGGATGATAGATTTGGGGTTAAAGTGGAGTTTGAGATATTGAGAGGGACTAAAGTGAAAGAAGAAAATTGTGGGGCAATTAGGATTTAGAATCACCCGAGGTGAGATTTTATGAATTTGTTTTTACTAATCTTGACTGAGGGTCAATTGAATAGCAAGTGATAATTTCACCCCGGGCGAGTAAATAGGCGGCCTCACCTAAATTTTCTTCATTTTCTCCTTTCCTCTCTCTCTCTTCACTTTCTCTCCTCTCTTCCTCTCTCTACACTCCAACTCCACGACCGAGCTTGGAGGGTGGATCTCGGGCTACGGGGCGAGCCTCTAGGAGCCAAGCATCGTAGGGAAAGCAAGGAATTGAGGTAGAAATTTCTATTTCTCAAGCTTTTTCCTATTTTATAGTTTTCAGAAAGTTTGGGGTAAAAATCGAGGTTCCGGCTTCGTTTCTCGATTAAAATTGGTGTTTTTGGTGTCTAAATGCTCCTTAGACATTAAGGGTGAGATCCTATGAAAGAAATCATGGAAAACGGTGAAGATTTGGCCGGATCTGAGCCAAAACCGAGAGGAGTCGCGAAAGGTCGCGATCCTGGCGCCCAGGCGCCAAGGTTCAGAAGATTTTGGGAAGAAAAGGGACTTGGCGCCCAGGCGCCAGGTGTGGCGCCCAGGCGCCAGATATGCTGAAAAGCTTTAGCTTATTTTTCAATCAGTCATAACTTCTTCATCCGGACTCCGTTTTGGGCAAACTTTATATCGTTGGAAAGCTCTTTGAGTCTAGTTTCCAATGATATAAATTTCATTTAGAAATTCATTACCGGTTAGGAGTTATGACTTAAGATGTGAGTAAAGGTCGATAGTAGTGATAGGAAATTTCTCTATTTTGTAACCCTAATGGTTTTTACCTGGTTACAATAGGGATTTTTGGGGGCGCAAGGTGGGAGCGCTGAGAGCATGGAATCCAGGTGAGTAGGCAACCTTGCAAAATTAATTTAATAAATTAGTCAAAGCACAATATAAATCCCATTTGCGTTATTTGTGAAATTGATAAGATTATCAGTGTGTGTTCAGGTTGAGAAAAAGTATAATATCATTAGAAGGTATTTTATTACCTTTGAGAATTGATTTCCCTAGTTGACTAAAGAACTAGATGTGATTGTTCCTTGAATAAATTGGAACATTTTGTAAGTGAATAACCTTACTAAACTAATGTGATCTTATTAGATAAGGTACAATACAAGTCTTATTTATAACATTATTGAAGTGAGAAATAATCAATGTCGCTGTTGATAATATATGATGATTGTTATGGGTGATGATAGACATTCAAGGGAATAAAAATATGTGTAAATTCATTTATTTCATAGTAATTATATTGTGATAAATTCTCACTATTTTATTGATGAGCAAAAGATCTACGAGATCTAATGCACGAGTTTGAAAGGGTTAGAGTCCCATACTACTCGGTGTATAACTGTGAAAATCAATACACGAGTTTGAAAAGGGTTAGAGTCCCATATCACTCAGTGTATAAATGTGAAAACCTATGCACGAGTTTGAAAGGGTTAGAGTCTCATACTACTCGGTGTATAACTGTGAAAATCAATACACGAGTTTGAAAAGGGTTAGAGTCCCATATCACTCAGTGTATAAATGTGAAAATCTATGCACGAGTTTAAAAGGGTTAGAGTCCCATACTACTCGGTGTATAGATGTGAAAACCTATGCACAAAGAGTTTGAGGGTTAAATTCCCAAGTCACTCAGTGCAAGTATTTATGGCATATAATACTATAATTATTTAAAATAAATGATAGATTGATTATATTAGTAAATGTGGTGTTTGTGCTTATGATATTTTCATGTACAGTTGTTTACTCACTGAGTTATGATAAACTCACACTCTCTATGATTATCTTTTCAGATACAGTGGTTGAGGAGAAGAATTTATAGCCTTTAAGGATATACTCTACTTTTGTCTGGTAAACAATTGGTAAGGATTAGGAAACGCTCTGTAATCTAGTAGGTCACCTAGGCTTGGGAGGTTGTATAGTGTTTGAAGGTTGAACATTTTCGGAATATGTATACAAAATATCTTTCTTGGAATATTTATGATTCACATAATTATGGATATTAAGAATGTTCACAGAGATTATGGGGTACCACGGAGGTACACCCTAGGTATTTTATGTTTATACCACATGTAAGTTTTGGGATGTGACATGAGCTATGACCTGTGCTAATCTCCTCGGCTTCCTCAATCTTCTTCATCTTCTTCTCCTTTTGAATTTCTTGAGGTCCCTCGAGAGGTCTTTTGCCCTTGTCCCTGCATAAACTGTCACGCCTCTAACTTACGCACGTGACCGGCACGATAGATGAGCTTTTACCTCACCACCGTAAGCCTAATTCCGTACCAATTTGATATATATAAAAATGCTATCTCATGAAAGAGAGTACAATAAATATTTCAAATATATCCATTTATTCATTAATAAATGATATTCTCAATGAGCATTGTTCGTCCAAAATTTACCTACCCAAATTACAGAGCTACTACTATAATACTTTTGATAAAGTTTTACATAATAACAAATATTTACCCCCGATCAATGGGGTTGAGGACTCGAACGATTAGCTGGTTGTGCGTCTACTTCTTCTTGAGAATCTGTGAGGGGAGGAATGGCATGAGTATATTTTACTCAGTGAGGAAATATATTATTCTATCACAAACATAAGAAACAATCATATAAAATCACAAAACATATCATATAGTTCCAAATTAAATTCCCAGACATTTTTCGGGTCCAATCCACATAAGGTGGTCGTTGTCCCACGGCCCCTGCCGCATCCTCCCTTATTACTCCTTTCATAAATGCCTCCCTTATTTCACCCCTATATTTTCAATACTCTTTGTATTGGAACAAATTTTTGTTTAACATGATTTTCCACCCTTATTATCTCCTGCTCCTCCCTTTTTCCTCCCACACAGGGACCCGTCCCCGTAACATTCTCCATCAATCACAAACATAACAATAATTTAACCTTACACACAATACTACCCATGTATGTGATGTTGTTCACATATATAGTATATGACACTCTTCATAAATATCGCACTGTTCACATGTACGTACAATACCATTCACAAATATGGTACGATACTATTCACGAATATGTCACTGTTCATATGTACGTATGATATTGTTCATATGTACTGTATGATACTATTTATAAATACGACACTATTCATAAGTACAGTATAATACTATTTACAAATATGGTACGATACTATTCATGACTATGTCACTATTCATATGTACGTATGATACTATTCATAAATACGATACTATTTATAAGTACGGTATAATACTATTCACAAATACGGTACGATACTATTCATGAATATGTCACTGTTCATATGTACGTATGATATTGTACAGTGTGATACTATTCATAAATACAGTACTGTTCATATGTACTGTATAATACTATTTACGGTATGGTACTAATTTATATATGCGATAATCAGAAATAATTTTCAAGTAGCTGAGGATAATTCCTTTTTGATGTGGAGGATCGGCTAAGGCCGCAACCACAGAGCATACTAAGAACTTATCACACAGGTATTTGTAAAAATATAGTACCCTCACAGTATCTTAGTAATCAATAAATAATTCTTAAACAATCGAGGTTAGTTCCTTTCTGATATGGAAGATCAGCTAAGGCCGCAACCACAGAGCATACTAAGAATTTAACCTCTAAATTATTATAAGAATTTAAAAGAGCATAGTAGAATATTCCCTCACCTCGAATCCAAGCTATAAAGGATGACTTTTATAATAACTCATAATCTTAACGCCAGAATCAGAGGAATTAGAGGAGAGGAGAGAATAGAATCTGAAGGTGTGTGTTTAGAAGTGAAATGGAAGGGCCTATTTATAGGAGAAGTTATGGTACTATTTGCTACTATTCTATCTACCATTCTCCTATACTATTTCATCTACCAGTTTCACTTACCAGTTTTCATCTACCATTCTCTTATACTATTTCATCTACCAGTTTTCATCTACCATTCTCTTATACTATTTCATCTACCAGTTTCACTTACCAGTTTTCATCTACCGTTCTCATATACTATTACATCTACCAGTCTCACTTTCAGCTATACATTCTAAATTCCACTTTTGAATTGTATTTTACTTAATAGGATAAATTCCATAACGTACCATTCATTATATCTCACAATTTATTCAATTTATAATTGAAAATTCATATTTTCAACATCATACACAGCCAAGATAAAATTTACGTAAAAATTTAAATAGACATAATTTTTTTTTGACGGGTATTACATTCTACCCCCCTTAAAAGAATTCGGTCCTCCGAATTCAAAAACTTACTTTACGATTCGAAGAGGTATGGATATTTTGTCCACATTTCATCTTCTGTTTTCCATGTGGCTTCCTCTTGAGAATGATTTCTCCACAGAACTTTGACAATGGGAATTTTCTTGGTGCGAAGTTTCTTGACCTGTCTATCGAGAATGGTTACTGGCACCCCTTCATAAACAAGAGTTTTATCAAACTGTACGTCTTGTGGCTGGATGACGTGAGAGGGGTCAGAAAGATACTTACGTAACATCGATACATGAAATACTTGGGTGTATTCCCTCTAGGTCCGAAGGTAAAGCTAGGCGATATGCCATGTTACACACTCTAGTGCCCAGAGCTTTATGAAAAGTTCTCCATAATCGAGAGGTGAACTAGGGTCCTCGATCTGATATGATGGATATTAGTACGCCATGAAGCTTCACTATCTCCTTTATATATAGTCGACTAAGTTTTGCTACACTGTAGGTGGTATGAACAGGAAGAAAATGTGCCGACTTAGTAAGTCGATCCACAATAACCCATATAGAGTCGTACCCATTTGAAGATCGGGGCAAACCTACCACAAAGTCTATAGTAATCCTTTCCCATTTCCACTCAGGAATCTCAAGCCTCTGCATCAACCCAAGTGGTCTCTGATGTTCAGATTTGACTTGCTGACATGTCAAGCATCGAGCGACAAAGTCAGTCACATCTCGCTTCATGCCTTCCCACCAATAAACTTGTTTCAAGTCCTGATACATTTTGTTGGCACCAGAATGAACAACATATGGCGCACCGTGAGCCTCTTGTAAAATCTCCCGCTTCAAGGGTGCAATGTTCGGAATACATAATCTTCCGTTAAACCATAATACACCTTCTGCGTCTACTGAAAAACCCGGTATTAAACTTCCCTTCGCCTTGTCTCTAGTTTTAACCATTTCAGCATCATTCTCCAATGTTGTCTTCACCCTTTCTACAAGGGAGGATTTAGCTGTCAAGTGAGCCAAGAAAGCACCTGACTTAGTAATCTCAAAGAATACCCCACTAGCCTCTAACTCTTGTAATTCCTGAATCAAGGACCTCTTTACTGTGGTAATGTGAGCTAGACTCCCCATTGACTTTCGACTGAGGGCATCCGCTACCATATTTGCCTTTCCTGGATGGTAGAGAATGGCACAGTCATAGTCCTTCAGGAGTTCCATCCATCTCCGTTGCCTTAAGTCGAGATCTTTTTGATCAAATATATATTTAAGACTCTTATGATCCGTGAAGATCTCACATGTCTCCCCATACAAGTAATGCCTCCAAATCTTTAGAGCAAATACTACAGTTGCCATTTCTAGATCATGAGTGGGGTAGTTGAGTTCATACTTCTTAAGCTGTCGAGAACCATAAGCAATGATCCTACCGTGTTGCATTAATACACATCCTAATCCTACCTTCGAAGCGTCAAAATATACAGTTGTTGGTCTAGGCCACTGCTTTACTGCCTCGATTTTACTTGGATCTACATGAATACCTTCTTGGGAGATTACATGCCCCAAAAATGTTACTTAACTTATCCAAAATTCACATTTTGAGAACTTAGCATATAATTGATGTACCCTCAAAGTCTGCAGTACTATTCTCAAATGTTCTGTATGATCCTCAATACTTTTAGAATAAACTAGAATGACATCAATTCTTGGTAAAGGATATTTATTCTTTACCGTGACTTTGTTTAACTGTCGGTAATCTATGCACAGTTTTAAAGAGCCATCTTTCTTTCTTACAAAGAGTACTGGGGCACCCCAAGGTGAAAAACTTGGGTGAATAAACCCCTTATCCAGCAGGTCTTGTAATTGCTCTTTAAGCTCTTTCAACTCTGCGGGTGCCATACGGTAAAGAGGAATTGAAATTGGTCGAGTGCCCGAAACCAATTCAATATTAAATTCAATATCCCTTTCTGGTGGTAAACCAGGTAGATTTTCCAGAAATATATCTGAGAATTCACTAACCACTGGTATTTGTTCAAGACTTCGTTCCTCCTTGTCTGTATCTTTAACAAAGGCCAGAAATCCATGACAACCTTTTCGTAACATACGTCGAGCGGTTATCATAGATATTATGTTACAGGAAACCTTGCTTTGGTCTCCCTGAAATATGAAATTATTTCCACCCAATATACTAAATGAAATAGTTTTGTCATGACAATTCAATGTAGCATGGCATGAGGATAACCAGTCCATGTCTAAAATTATATCGAAGTCTGTCATACTAAGAAGCATGAGATCTACCTCCGTTTCCATGTCCTTAATAGTTACCTTACAAGAACGATATCCAGATCTGACTACTAGGGTTTCCCCTATTGGTGTAGCTACCAGAAATGGTTCGTCCAGTATAACTGGTTTAGACTTGAACCTCTTGGCAAATAGAGGTGACACATACGAGTGGGTAGAACCAGGGTCAAACAACACACATGCCTTATGAGAATACATAAGAAGAGTACTTGTGACTACTGCATTGGAGGCCTGTGCATCTTGTCGAGTAAGAGCATAGACACGTGTCTGCCCTCTTTTCTTAAAATTGTTACTTTTTGTTTTATGCCCATATTTGACCATCCGTACAGCTTCAACCACCGCTTCATATGACGGGTAAACATTGATTTGTGGGGATATCAAACTATAAATCGCCTAATTCGACGCTTGTCATTTGGTACCATATGGGGTGCATAGCGAGCAAGGCGAACAAACTTAGTATTGTATTCTTCAATGGACATCTCCGGGCCTTGAGTTAGTCGCTCAAATTCTTGCTCTCGAGCCATCTGAAGGGTTTCTAGAAGAAACCGTTCTGTAAAAGTCTCCCTAAATTCTCCCCAGGTGACTGTCGAGGCTCCTATGGGTCGGCCTGCCAGCCATGTTTCCCATCAATCACTAGCATCATTTCGAAACTGGAAAGCGGCCATTTCAATCATACTATCAGCAGACCATCCTAAAATTGAATGATATAAGAATTCTTGAGGGTCCTTATCCTCTAACCCTGAAAAAGTAGGCGGTTGTAATTTGAGAAACTCTGAAACCTTATTAGTTGTAGGTTGAATAGTCGTAGGGACCGATATTATCGGAGGACTCGTTTCAACATTCTACTTAGCTACCACAACCGTTATAGCCTGTATGGCATCTTGGAAACCAGTCGCCATCGTTTCTATGGTGACTTGCATACTTGAGATGAAAGCCATAAGTTGTACATTATCTGGTTGGGGAGATGCTCCTTCCCTTACATGGGGTATTTTTACTGGTTTCTGCATATCGTAAGTTCCTTTGTCATGCTCAGGATTTCCTTCCTTTTCTCGACCCTTCCCTTGGTCCCGAGTAGTTAACATTTGAGGAAGAGATGAGGCTTCCTCCGAGGTCTCACGTTCTCTTTCTTGTATCTCGTGTTGCGAAAAAGGCATTTCGAATCTACAATTTTTTTGACTTTTAACGACGTTCTAAAGAACAACAATTTAGGAAAGAAAATATGACATGACATCCCTATAGGTCCTTTGGTGGAGTCTTTTACTATTACTATACCCGGGCTCATAGTAATAAAAAAGATTCCACTAAGGATACCTTGCTCTGTAATTAGTAGGAGACCTAATCCCAAACCTCTGATACCAACTTTGTCACGCCTCTAACTTACGCACGTGACCGGCACGATAGATGAGCTTTTACCTCACCACCGTAAGCCTAATTCCGTACCAATTTGATATATATAAAAATGCTATCTCATGAAAGAGAGTACAATAAATATTTCAAATATATCCATTTATTCATTAATAAATGATATTCTCAACGAGCATTGTTCGTCCAAGATTTACCTACCCAAATTACAGAGCTACTACTATAATACTTTTGATAAAGTTTTACATAATAACAAATATTTACCCCCGATCAATGGGGTTGAGGACTCGAACGATTAGCTGGTTGTGCGTCTACTTCTTCTTGAGAATCTGTGAGGGGAGGAATGGCATGAGTATATTTTACTCAGTGAGGAAATATATTATTCTATCACAAACATAAGAAACAATCATATAAAATCACAAAACATATCATATAGTTCCAAATTAAATTCCCAGACATTTTTCGGGTCCAATCCACATAAGGTGGTCGTTGTCCCACGGCCCCTGCCGCATCCTCCCTTATTACTCCTTTCATAAATGCCTCCCTTATTTCACCCCTATATTTTCAATACTCTTTGTATTGGAACAAATTTTTGTTTAACATGATTTTCCACCCTTATTATCTCCTGCTCCTCCCTTTTTCCTCCCACACAGGGACCCGTCCCCGTAACATTCTCCATCAATCACAAACATAACAATAATTTAACCTTACACACAATACTACCCATGTATGTGATGTTGTTCACATATATAGTATATGACACTCTTCATAAATATCGCACTGTTCACATGTACGTACAATACCATTCACAAATATGGTACGATACTATTCACGAATATGTCACTGTTCATATGTACGTATGATATTGTTCATATGTACTGTATGATACTATTTATAAATACGACACTATTCATAAGTACAGTATAATACTATTTACAAATATGGTACGATACTATTCATGACTATGTCACTATTCATATGTACGTATGATACTATTCATAAATACGATACTATTTATAAGTACGGTATAATACTATTCACAAATACGGTACGATACTATTCATGAATATGTCACTGTTCATATGTACGTATGATATTGTACAGTGTGATACTATTCATAAATATAGTACTGTTCATATGTACTGTATAATACTATTTACGGTATGGTACTAATTTATATATGCGATAATCAGAAATAATTTTCAAGTAGCTGAGGATAATTCCTTTTTGATGTGGAGGATCGGCTAAGGCCGCAACCACAGAGCATACTAAGAACTTATCACACAGGTATTTGTAAAAATATAGTACCCTCACAGTATCTTAGTAATCAATAAATAATTCTTAAACAATCGAGGTTAGTTCCTTTCTGATATGGAAGATCAGCTAAGGCCGCAACCACAGAGCATACTAAAAATTTAACCTCTAAATTATTATAAGAATTTAAAAGAGCATAGTAGAATATTCCCTCACCTCGAATCCAAGCTATAAAGGATGACTTTTATAATAACTCATAATCTTAACGCCAGAATCAGAAGAATTAGAGGAGAGGAGAGAATAGAATCTGAAGGTGTGTGTTTAGAAGTGAAATGGAAGGGCCTATTTATAGGAGAAGTTATGGTACTATTTGCTACTATTCTATCTACCATTCTCCTATACTATTTCATCTACCAGTTTCACTTACCAGTTTTCATCTACCATTCTCTTATACTATTTCATCTACCAGTTTTCATCTACCATTCTCTTATACTATTTCATCTACCAGTTTCACTTACCAGTTTTCATCTACCGTTCTCATATACTATTACATCTACCAGTCTCACTTTCAGCTATACATTCTAAATTCCACCTTTGAATTGTATTTTACTTAATAGGATAAATTCCATAACGTACCATTCATTATATCTCACAATTTATTCAATTTATAATTGAAAATTCATATTTTCAACATCATACACAGCCAAGATAAAATTTACGTAAAAATTTAAATAGACATAATTTTTTTTTTTGACGGGTATTACATAAACTTAAGTTTAAGTCAAGTTCTTCTTCCTTAGCCTCTACTGTGAGATCAATGTACTTCCTTGAGGCCATGATTTGAAAAAATTTAGAAATTTTTGTAAGAGTATGAGGCGAGAGGAATACTGGGGGATTGTAGGCTCAGAGATTATTACTCTTTGTGGTGTGGTAATTGAGAACGTTGAGAAGGTTTTTATAGAGAAAAAAATTTGGACTAAGAGACAAAGAATATATCTCTTCACCGCACCCCTACACGATCAACCTATGGATTTCTGCAAGCTGAAAGCCAGAAGTCTAGGGTAGGCGTGCACATCGATAGCGCGTTGCATTAATGCCAAAACCACGAACGTCAGTATTCGGTGGATTTGTGGCCGATTTTACTTGGTTTTCCCATTTCTCCCGTTGGCATTTTTCGAAATTCAAAGAAGTTAATAATATAGCCATTAAAGATTGCCTTGGATGCTTTTATGATGAACTGAAATGCATTTCTCTGTTTTATTGTGTTGTTCTTGAGAGCCTTCAGTTGAGTATAATATACATAACTGATTGAATCATGTTGTAATTACATGTATGTATGTTATTCATGCATAATGAGTGAAGGCTACGACCAAGGAGAATATGTGATGATCCTACATATACTCATAGAGAATGAGAAATCAAAATGACTTGAATAGAATGAAATGTGTAGATGATAATACATCTTCATGGTTACACATACTTACATATAATGCTCTCATGGGCAAATGAAAGGCAGTGATTTCCTTACATCATGATAATGCTTAAGGCATGCGACCGTAAGCAGTTAACTTTGTTTTAAAATATATATATTTACATATATATTATGTGTAAGTCTAGAGTAAAGACACCGATTAGAATATAAGATAAGGCTAATATGAGACTACCCGATCATAGAGTGATATCGTGATCTGAGATTACACTATAAGACAAGTATAGAGTGAGGAAATTATAGATTGAAACGGCGATTAGTCGAAAATTTTGAGAAAGGTCAAGATTAGCCGAAATTTTTTTTTGAGGAAATCTTTGACTTATGTTATTTGAATTAAATTATATTTACTATTTACTTGCATGTCCGACATTAATTGCTGGCGTTGCGACGTATGCGATCTGTAAACCTCCTAGCGAGCGGCGTATAGGTTGTGGTGGCTTTAGCTCCAGGGGCTTCGGGTTGTCTATAAATCTTGTATGCCCGTTACCCTACTCATCGCACCAAGCAAACCTACTTCTTTCATTACATACTTATTTCTCAATCTCCATTCCTTTCTCATTCGAAGTTATTTTTGAGATCCCTAGAGCAATGGCCGATAATAAGTCTTTCAACTTGAATTTTGAGACTGGCAATGTAGAGCTTGATTTAAATCTAAGTCTCGGAGACAACAAAGGGAAGAGACCTGTAGACAGGTCACCAGAAATTAAGAAAAGAAAGAGGGATGTAATAGAGTTGGAGGAGGACAGTACTGCAACATCCTCAGAAAATAAGCTTGCGTTCCTGGAGCGTAAGATCGAAAATCTGGAGCATAAGATAGAGAGCCTGGAATACAAGACAGAGGACCAGAAGCGACTAATAAATCGTCTCTTTGAAAACCAAGAGAAACTGATAAATCGTCGTTTCGGGGAACTGGCCAATCGAGTTGATAGACATTCAATGTTTGTAACTCAAAATTTTCGTGACCAACAAGCAAGGTGTATTGACTGTATGAACGGAGTGACTTATGCTCTTCGCCAAATTTCTCAGGTGCTTCCTCCAGAAACCCTTTCTAGGCTGCAACGATTAGCTTCCTCCTTAAGGTCTGAAGCACCTTCCTCTTCTAGACCTGGAGCACATTTTACATTTCAAAAGCCTCCTCGTCCTTAATTTATTCTTTCTTTTGTTTGTATCTAAAGCTATATTTGGTCTAAGCTTCATGTATTAAAATTATCTATGTACTAGAAATAAAATTTAAGTTAGTATTTAGATATTCTTTGTTGAAGTGATTACTTTTACTGAAAGAACTTGAGGAATGAGAAGATGTTGGACTTATATTTCGTACTTGATTATGAAAATTCTAAAGCAGAGTATGGTAATATCCTTTTGACTGATAAGAGTTACTAAAATGATATTTCATTACACTTCTGAAATATGGAGGAATGCTAAATAAGTATTTTATGAACCTATAGAACTATGGGTTTGCCTCAATCATTGAAGGGATGCGACTCTATATGAGTCATTGAGGTGAGAGGAATTTTCATATATATAATTATGCGTAAGAAGTATGTTATTTACTTATCATATTTTCTAGGATTGTTCTTCCTAGAGATTTATGTAATGATTTCATGTGATTTTGCCTTTTATATGACGCCTTCAGCTGACAGTATCGCCTTAAGGTAGAAGGATCACCTTCGGGCAAGAATATTGCCTATGGCCAAAATAATGCCTTCGGGTAGGGTACTTGTATTCGTAAAAGTTATAAGCTATGTGTATGGTAGCTTGTGTTCTGATATTCAGTATAAACTGGAAAGACCACGTGTCACTGTTGATGTAATACCCAAGAAAAAATAAAATATAAATATTTGTTTACAAACTACTGTTACTATTTCAGTATACGGTACTATTCACCCGTATAATACTATTTATGTATATGATACTGTTTATTTATGCAATCGAAATGTCAAGTACTAGATGTGATTTAGTCATAAGAGAAAACTAGAAAGAAGTTTGTAGGAGAAAATGACGTTTTATGTGTAAAAATACCCTCAGGGACTAAATTGAAAGGACTGATTTGAAAAGAAACTTAAAGGTTTAAGGTGAAAAGGATAGTTTTCCCTTTAAGTTTTCAATAGTAATAACAGAAAAATTTTCAGCCGTTGCCGCTATTTGCACAGTAACTGCATTATTAGAAATGTCATTTTCATAAATAGTAAATTGAATATTTTATTAGTGCATAGTATCAAATAGTACCCTTGACTTTTGCTATAAATAGGTCATTCCATTTCACTTCTAAACTCACACCTTCAACTTCTCTTCTTCTCTCCTTAAGTTTCTCTTACTCCAATGTTAGGCTTATGAGATTTTGAGCCTTTCCTTTTCAGCTTAGGTAAGGATACTATGCCCTTTCTATGTCTTTCAAATTTTAGAAGTTAATTTCTTAAGTATGCTCTGTGGTTGCGGTTTTGGCCGATCTTCCACATCAGAAAAACTGTCCTTAGCTGTTTATATGTTATTTTGATTCTCTGATTACCGAAATAGAATGTAAACTGTGAATAATACATGTCTAGGAAAGTTCTGGCTAAGGAAAGACATGGTTTTTAAGTGTGTCCAGTGTGACCCTCCACTCTTTCCTGGGAACTTACCTGGTGTACTCTTTTACAGATTGTATTCTCTATTTCTGGTATGAATAGTATTCGTATATATGAATAGTAACCGTATATATGAATAGTGACCGTATGTATAAATAGTGATTGTATGTACGAATATTATCCATATGTATGAATAATATTTGTATATATGAATAGTAACTGTACATATGAATAGTACCGTATGTATGAACAGTATCTGTATGAAAACAATCCTAACTTGTTTTCTCTAATCTTTCATGAAAATCTCTGTAGCGGTATACTGAAATTTATCTGTGTACTCTTGTCCGTAACGACTTAGAGAAGTGATACTCGTATGGAATCGAGGTGAGAGATCCTACCTTACCTTGTTTGCTTATTTAATGTATATATTAAAAGTATACTCTATATATATATGTGACATGAAATTCATGCATTCATGTTATACATTGAAATGTGTAAATATGATTCTGTTGTGAACTTTTCCTGAAATGAGATGCATATGGTTGCCTATGATTGTGTAATGTGGTTGTGTTTGATCTTGATAGAAACGGAAATAAAGTTTATGGGATCCCATAGGATAAAATAAGGGTAGAATGAAATCACTATAGCCACGTGATATTGAATATGATATTAGTCCTTTTAAGGACGGGGTGAAATAAGGTTAGACTACAGATTTGTCCATTTGAGGACAGGGGTGAAATAAGGGAGGATACGGCAGGGGCCGTGGGGCAACGGCCACTTATTGTGGACGGGACCCAAAAAATGTATGGGAACTTGATTTAGAATTGTATGAATTGTTTGAATTGTTTGAAATGTGATTTGGTTTGATCTTAAATATGTTGTTAATAATTGCGAGGTCGATTTGCTCACTGAGTTTAAAAGCTCACATTGTTTGTACAACCTTTTTGTTCAGATCAGGTTGCCAGTGAAGAATATCCGCTAGAAGAGTAAATCACTTTGGACCCTCCCACTATCGGGTAGGCCCCTCTATTGTTGTAGATTATGTTGCTCTGTAATCATCTAGGACATCTAGATCAGGGGTTTGGCATTTGGTTTGTATGTCAGCATAATAATATATTTTAGAATCTATTATTATGTGCAAATCATCTCTATGATTTTCAAAGAAGAAAATTTGATATATTTTCTTCAGGAATGGTTATTTTGATAATGACTAAACTCATGGATAGAATTTATCGAAAGGCTTACAGTGATGGGATATTCATCATTGTGCCGGTCATGTGCCTAGAAAATGGGTCGTGACAAAGTTGGTATCAGAGCAAAGGTTGTTAGGTCTCCTAGTGATTACAGAGCAAGGTAACCTTAGTGGGACCTCCTCTATCGTTGTAAACCCGGGCACAACTATAGAGAGACGGCTCTACTGAAGGTCCTGTAGGATGTTTCCATTTCCTTTCCCTCCGAGACTTATCTCTTCTTAGGAATTATGTTCTCAGTTTTAGTTTTAGACAAATGTGGCTACACTTTTGAACTTAGTCAAGGAAAAGTTGTTATTTGTTTTGATTCCGTTGCTGTCGGATCAAATTTTTATATGGTGGATTTTATAAGCTGAATTCATGATTGATTTTGTGTAGCTATATTATTTTAGGGTACCAACCAATAAAAGAAACCACTTGCATTGAAAAAAAAAACTGAAGGATTACATTGCAAAAAAAAAAGAAGAAGTTTACTCATGTATGAGTAATCTAAAAGCGAGGTGGTCTTGGATTAGGAGGGTTGTATTGTATCATCACCCCTCGACCATTCCTTGGAGCAAGAGACATAGCAATGTCGCGGAGGGTAGTGTAAATTCCATTCATACAATCAACACTTCTTTGCTGTTGATTGCAGAAGCACTGGGTGGACCAATAGAAAAACCTATCTATTCTCGAAGTCATTGCCGCGTTATTGCGTTTGGTTAACTTCTCCAGATCTTCTATCATCTTCTTGAGATTTTTCACCTCCTGCTCTAAACAGGCGATTTTGTCCTCAGAGCTATGGCTTGTGCTAATCTCCTCGGCTTCCTCAATCTTCTTCATCTTCTTCTCCATTTGAATTTCTCGAGATCCCTCGAGAGGTCTTTTGCCCTTATCCCTGCATAAACTTAAGTTTAAGTCAAGTTCTTCTTCCTTAGCCTCTACTGTGAGATCAATGTACTTCCTTGAGGCCATGATTTGGAAAAATTTAGAAATTTTCGTAAGAGTATGAGGCGAGAGGAATACTGGGGGATTGTAGGCTCAGAGATTATTACTCTTTGTGGTGTGGTAACTGAGAACGCTGGGAAGGTTTTTATAGAGAAAAATTTGGACTAAGAGACAAAGAAGATATCTCTTCACCGCACCCCTACACGATCAACCTGTGGATTTCTGCAAGCTGGAAGCCAGAAGTTTAGGGTAGGCGTGCACACTAATAGCGCGTTGCATTAATGCCAAAACCATGAAAGTCAATATTCGGTGGATTTGCGGCCGATTTTACTTGGTTTTCCCATTTCTCCCGTTGGCATTTTCCGAAATTCAAAGAAGTTAATAAGATTGCCTTGGATGCTTTTATGATGAACTGAAATGCATTTCTCTGTTTTATTGTGTCGTTCTTAAGAGCCTTCAGTTGAGTATAATATACATAATTGATTGAATCATGTTGTAATTACATGTATGTATGTTATTCATGCATAATGAGTAAAGGCTACGATCAAGGAGAATATGTGATGATCCTACATATACTCATAGAGATGTGAAATCAAAATGACTTGGATAGGATGAAATGTGTAGATGATGATATATCTTCATGGTTACACATACTTACATATAATGCTATCATGGGCAAATAAAAGGCAGTGATTTCCTTACATCATGATAATGCTTAAGGCATGCGACCGTAAGCAGTTAACTTTGTTTTAAAATATATATATTTACATATATATTATGTGTAAGTCTAGAGTAAAAACACCGATTAGAATATAAGATAAGGCTAATATGAGACTACCCGATCATAGAGGGACATCGTGATATGGGATTACAGGATAAAACAAGTTTAGATGGAGAAAATCTCACACTGAAGGGCGTAGTCAGTCAAAATTTTGAGAAAGGTCAAGATTAGCCGAAAATTTTTTTGAGGAAATCTTTGACTTATGTTAATTGCATTAAATTATATTTACTATTTACTTGCATGTCCGACATTAATTGCTGGCATTGCGACGTATGTGATCTGTAAACCTCCTAGCGAGCGGCGTATAGGTTGTGGTGGCTTTAGCTCCAGGGGCTTCGGGTTGTCTATAAATCTTGTATGCCCGTTACCCTACTCATCGCACCAAGCAAACCTACTTCTTTCATTACATACCTATTTCTCAATCTCCATTCTTTTCTTATTCGAAGTTATTTCTGAGATCCCTAGAGCAATGGCCGATAATAAGTCTTTCAACTTGAATTTTGAGACTGGCAATGTAGAGCTTGATTTAAATCTAAGTCTCGGAGACAACAAAGGGAAGAGACCTGTAGACAGGTCACTAGAAATTAAGAAAAGAAAGAGGGATGTAATAGAGTTGGAGGATGACAGTACTGCAACATCCTCAGAAAATAAGCTTGCGTTCCTGGAGCGTAAGATCGAAAATCTGGAGCGTAAGATAGAGAGCCTGGAATACAAGACAGAGGACCAGAAGCGACTAATAAATCGTCTCTTTGAAAACCAAGAGAAACTGATAAATCGTCGTTTCGGGGAACTGGCCAATCGAGTTGATAGACATTCAATGTTTGCAACTCAAAATTTTCGTGACCAACAAGCAAGGTGTATTGACTGTATGAACGGAGTAACTTCTGCTCTTCGCCAAATTTCTCAGGCGCTTCCTCCAGAAACCCTTTCTAGGCTACAACGATTAGCTTCCTCCTTAAGGTCTGAAGCACCTTCTTCTTCTAGACCCAGAGCACCTTTTACATTTCAAAAGCCTCCTCGTCCTTAATTTATTCTTTCTTTTATTGGTACCTAAAGCTATATTTGGTCTAAGCTTCATGTATTAAAATTATCTATGTACTAGAAATAAAATTTAAGTTAGTATTTAGATCTTCTTTGTTGAAGTGATTCCTTTTACTGAAAGAACTTGAGGAATGAGAAGATGTTGGACTTATATTTCGTACTTGATTATGGAAACTCTAAAGCAGAGTATGGTAATATCTTTTTGACTGAGCAGAGTTATTAAAATGATATTTCATTACACTTCTGAAATATGGAGGAATGCTAAATAAGTATTTTATGAACCTATAAGAACTATGAGTTTGCCCTAATCATTGAAGGGATACGACTCTATATGAGTCATTGAGGTGAGAGGAATTTCTATATATATTTATTTTATAATTATGCATGAGCAGTATGTTATTTACTTAACACATTTTCTGGGATTGTTCTTCCTAGAGATTTATGTAATAATTTTACGTGATTTTTCTTTTTATATAACGCATTCAGCTGAGAGTATCGCCTTAAGGTAGAAGGATCACCTTCGGGCAAGAATATTGCCTATGGCCAAAATGATGTCTTCAGGTGAGGTGCTTGTATTCGTAAAAGTTATAAGTTATGTGTGTGATAACTTGTGTCCTGATATTCAGTATAAACTAGAAAGACCACGTGTCACTTTTGAGAAGACACCTATTTGAGGTTTTACATAGAGACAGAGTTCGTCTCTGATCAGATGGTTTAAGTTTAGTAAAGGTTATGAGGATGAGACACTTTATGGTACAAAAGGTTGTGGAGAAGATCAAACTGATGAGAAAGAGATTGTTTGCTATTTAGAAAAGGCAAAAAGTCCTATAAAAATTATTGATAATGCGGTCTAGAGTTCACAGTTGATGCTATAGTGTTCTTGTAAATCTTACCAGGGATGTGAAGAGGTTTGGAAAGAAAGAGATACAAAGAATGAGATATAGACGAAGTAATCACACTTATTTCAGTCTTGAAATGAGTTTTGAATTCGGGGGACCGAATTCTCTTAAGGGGGTGATAATGTAATACCCAAGAAAAAATAAAATATAAATATTTGTTTACAAACTACTGTTACTATTTTAGTATACGGTACTATTCACCCGTATAATACTATTTACGTATATGATACTGTTCATTTATGCAATCGAAATGTCAAGTACTAGATGTGATTTGGTCATAAGAGAAAACTAGAAAGAAGTTTGTAGGAGAAAATGACGTTTTATGTGTAAAAATACCCTCAGGGACTAAATTGAAAGGACTGATTTGAAAAGAAACTTAAAGGTTTAAGGTGAAAAGGATAGTTTTCCCTTTAAGTTTTCAATAGTAATAACAGAAAAATTTTCAGCTTGCCGCTATTTGTACAGTAACTGCATTATTAGAAATGTCATTTTCATAAATAGTAAATTGAATATTTTATTAGTGCATAGTATCAAATAGTACCCTTGACTTTTGCTATAAATAGGTCATTCCATTTCACTTCTAAACTCACACCTTCAACTTCTCTTCTTCTCTCTTTAAGTTTCTCTTACTCCAATGTTAGGCTTATGAGATTTTGGGCTTTTCCTTTTCAGCTTAGGTAAGGATACTATGCCCTTTCTATGTCTTTCAAATTTTAGAAGTTAATTTCTTAAGTATGCTCTGTGGTTGCGGTTTTGGCCGATCTTCCACATCAGAAAAACTGTCCTTAGCTGTTTATATGTTATTTTGATTCTCTGATTACCGAAATAGAATGTAAACTGTGAATAATACATGTCTAGGAAAGTTCTGGCTAAAGAAAGACATGGTTTTTAAGTGTGTCCAGTGTGACCCTCCACTCTTTCCTGGGAACTTACCTGGTGTACTCTTTTACAGATTGTATTCTCTATTTCTGGTATGAATAGTACCCGTATATATGAATAGTAACCGTATATATGAATAGTGACCGTATGTATGAATAGTATCCATACGTAAATATAGTATCCGTATGTATGAATAGTGATTGTATGTACGAATATTATCCATATGTATGAATAATATTTGTATATATGAATAGTAACTGTACATATGAATAGTACCGTATGTATGAACAGTGTCTGTATGAAAACAATCCTAACTTGTTTTCTCTAATCTTTCATGAAAATCTCTATAGCGGTATACTGAAATTTATCTGTGTACTCTTGTCCGTAACGACTTAGAGAAGTGATACTCGTATGGAATCGAGGTGAGAGATCCTACCTTACCTTGTTTGCTTATTTAATGTATATATTAAAAGTATACTCTCTATATATATGTGACATGAAATTCATGCATTCATGTTATACATTGAAATGTGTAAATATGATTCTGTTGTGAACTTTTCCTGAAATGAGATGCATATGGTTGCCTATGATTGTGTAATGTGGTTGTGTTTGATCTTGATAGAAACGGAAATAAAGTTTATGGGATCCCATAGGATGAAATAAGGGTGGAATGAAATCACTATAGCCACGTGATATTGAATATGATATTAGTCCTTTTAAGGACGGGGTGAAATAAGGTTAGACTACAGATTTGTCCATTTGAGGACAGGGGTGAAATAAGGGAGGATACGGCAGGGGCCGTGGGGCAACGGCCACTTATTGTGGACGGGACCCGAAAAATGTCTGGGAACTTGATTTAGAATTGTATGAATTGTTTGAATTGTTTAAAATGTGATTTGGTTTGATCTTAAATATGTTGTTAATAATTGCGAGGTCGATTTGCTCACTGAGTTTAAAAGCTCACATTGTTTGTACAACCTTTTTGTTCAGATCAGGTTGCCAGTGAAGAATATCCGCTAGAAGAGTAAATCACTTTGGACCCTCCCACTATCGGGTAGGCCCCTCTATTATTGTAGATTATGTTGCTCTGTAATCATCTAGGACATCTAGATCAAGGGTTTGGCATTTGGTTTGTATGTCAGCATAATAATATATTTTAGAATCTATTATTATGTGCAAATCATCTCTATGATTTTCAAAGAAGAAAATTTGATATATTTTCTTCAGGAATGGTTATTTTGATAATGACTAAACTCATGGGTAGAATTTATCGAAAGGCTTACAGTGATGGGATATTCATCATTGTGCCGGTCATGTGCCTAGAAAATGGGTCGTGACAGTTGAGAAGACACCTATTTGAGGTTTTACATAGAGACAGAGTTGGTCTCTGATTAGGTGGTTTGAGTTTGGTAAAGGTTATGAGGATGAGACACTTTATGGTACAAAAGGTTGTGGAGAAGATCAAACTGATGAGAAAGAGATTACTTGCTGTTTAGAAAAGGCAAAAGTCTTATGCAAATTATTGATAATGCGGTTTAGAGTTCACAGTCAATGGTATAATATTCTTGTAAATCTCACCAAGGGTGTGATGAGGTTTTGAAAGAAAGAGATTTAAAGGATGAGATATGGACGAAGTAATCACATTTATTTCAGTCTTGAGATGAGTTTTGAATTCGGGGGACCGAATTCTCTTAAGGGGGTGATAATGTAATACCCAAGAAAAATAAAATATAAATATTTGTTTACAAACTACTGTTACTATTTCAGCATATGATACTATTCACCCGTATAATACTATTTACTTATACGATACTGTTCATTTATACAATCGAAATGTCAAGTACTAGATGTGGTTTGGTCATAAGAGAAAACTAGAAAGAAGTTCGTGGGAGAAAATAACCTTTTATGTATAAAAATACCCTCAAGGACTAAAGTGAAAGGACTGAATTGAAAAGAAACTTAAAGGTTTAAGGTGAAAGGATAGTTTCGTGAGGTGCACATTAACTACATTATTAGAAATGTCATTTTCATGAATAGTAAATTGAATATTTTATTAACGCATAGTATCAAATAGTACCCTTGACTTTTCCTATAAATAGGCGCTTTCATTTCACTTCTAAACTCACACCTTCAACTTCTCTTCTTCTCTCCTTAAGTTTCTCTTACTTCAATGCTAGGCCTCTGAGATTTTGGGCCTTTCCTTTTCAGCTTAGGTAAGGATACTATGCCCTTTCTATGTCTTTCAAATTTTAGAAGTTATTTTCTTAAGTATGCTCTGTGGTTGCGGCTTTGGCTGATCTTCCACATCAGAAAAACTGTCCTTAGCTGTTTATATGTTATTTTGATTCTCTGATTACCGAAATAGAATGTAAACTGTGAATAATACATGTCTAGGAAAGTTCTGGCTAAGGAAAGACCTGGTTTTTAAGTGTGTCTAGTGTGACCCTCCACTCTTTCCTGGGAACTTACCTGGTGTACTCTTTTACAGATTGTATTCTTTATTTCTGGTATAAATAGTAACCGTACATATAAATAGTAACCGTATGAATAGTAACCGTACATATAAATAGTAACCGTACATATGAATAGTAACCTTATATGAACAGTAACCGTACGTATGAACAGTATCTGTACGAAAACAATCCTAACGTATTTTCTCTAATCTTTCATGAAAATCTCCGTAGCAGAACACCGAAATTCACCTGAGCACTCTTGTCTGTAATGACTTAGAGAAGCGATGCTCGTACGGAATTCAGGTGAGTGAAACGACCCCGTTTTAATAGAGTTTTAGCATTACTGGTGATAAAAAGTATGTCGTAGGACACTCCCAAGATTCATAGGGGGAAATTGGATTCAGAATGACGAATATAATGAGATAATTAATCCAGAAGTATGGATAAGAAAAAGCAAGTATCTCATGATGATGTGAAGATTGAATCTCTTGAATTGTGGTTTATAAATCTATAATATAGTTATATACTATACCTGTTATATGGATGAATATTATATTGAGCTTCTGATTATGATATGAAATGCTATTGATTGTGATTGAGCGGGACAGTACCCCCTCTCACGGCAAGGCGAAAAACCCGGTTGACAGGGTGTCTTGACCAATGAGTGTGGAGACAACGATTCCCTCAGTAGGGATATAGCCCGGATTGGTGATAAATCCGTGAGGCGCCCTAGCTAAGAGGATGAGGTTGTGCGTCATGGCGGAAATATACATAATTGGTGAGCCGGCCTGTGTGCGCTCTCCGAGATATATTGTCATTGACGAGTACTAGTAACGTTTGTTGAATTGAATGAATTTTTATCTTCTTGTATGTAAGTGGATGATGTTGTGCGTCATGGCGGAAATATACATAATTGGTGAGCCGACCCGTGTGCGCTCTCCGGGATATATTGCCATTGACGAGTACTAGTAACGTTTGTTGAATTGGATGAATTTTTATCTTCTGTCTATTGGTTGAGTATGAGCCTTTGGATATGCTTGCATGACTGGTGATGTATTTGAATTTTATTAACGCGAGGCCGATTCGCTCATTGAGTTTAAAAGCTCACATTGTTTGTACAACCTTTTTGTTCAGATCAGGTTGCCATCGAAGAATATCTGCTAGAGGAGTAGATCAATTTGGACCTTTCCGTTGTCGGGTAAACCCCTCTTTTGTTATAGATTATGTTGCTCTGTAATCGTCTAGGACATTTAGGTCAGGGGTTTGGCATTTGGTTTGTATGTCAGCATAATAATGTATTTTATATTGAGAATCTATTATTATGTGCAAATCATCTCTATGAATTTCAAATAAGAAAATTTGATATATTTTCTTCAGGAATAGTTATTTTGATAATGACTAAACTCATGGGTAGAATTTATCGAAAGACTTACAGTGATGGGATATTTATCATTGTGCCGGTCATGTGCCCAGAAAACGAGTCGTGACAAAAATAAGTTAAATAAATTTAAAATAAATTCTTCTAAACGTGTCCTTAAAACAAATTAGCACAAAAAAAAAAACAAAGGCACTTGATTAATTGAAATTTGAGCCAATCATTCCATTAAATGCAATCAAATGCTTCCCTTTTGCAAATTAATGTAAATTAAATAAGCTTGCTGAAAAAGTACTTTTATGTCTTTAAACTTTGTCTATATTTTAATTATATCCCTAAAATTTATTTTGTATTAATTATATTTAAATTTTTTTAATTAATTTTAATTATGTCAATGAGTCTAACACTCATTTAAATTATTGACAAAAAATATTAATATGATCACTATTATTATACAGAGCCACTTGTCTAACTATTCATCCACGTGTCTAACTATTCATCCAGGTGTCAAATGTGATATTTGCCTTTTTCTTTGAATCCAGTTTTCTTTTCCTTCTCACTCTTCCTTGTATCTTTGCATCTCTTTTTCCTCTCTTTCTTCTTTTTCTCTTTTTTTTTTTTGCCTAACACACTAATTTCTTCTTTTTCTTTCTTCTCTATCTTTATTCGCGTTTAGAAAAGTAGAAATGATTTGGACCAACAAGCAGTAAGAAACAGCACAGTAAGTACGGAGAAACCCATTGTTCTAGGAAAAAATGGAATAAATTCATGGCTAGTCCAAGTAACCCACAATTAAAATAAATATAATTTAATTTGGAGAAATGCAAATGATGGGTTTAGGGGAATTATAGGAACACGTGGACCAACAAGCATTACTATGAGAGATAGAGGTTAAGAGCGTATTAAGTCAATTAGTTAAGTCAGTGTTAGTTCACTCTGTTTTGTTAGTTAAGACCTTTCTGCTCTCAACTTTCCCTTGTATTCCCATCATGTTCTAGCGGATCCTCTACTGTATAAGCACCTGTACAAAATGCTCTTAAGTGATATCAATTTAGTGCATACCTTCATTGTGTTCTTTTTTGTATCTTCTTTGTACTGTTTCATGGTAGCAGAGCCAAGCCTTGCGGCTATGGATGCAAGTAGCTCAAGGGTGAAGGGCGTCATCAGAGAGATAGAGGTAGAAGCTATGAAAGAGGCATGGTTTGTCAACTGTGCAATAAACCAGGTCACATTGTTTCATTCTATTATCATCGTTTTGAAACACATTGGATGCTCCCTTGTTAATTCTTCTTCTAAAACCCAAAATCGTTTGAAACTTAATATGTTCCTAATATTCAAAAGAACCTTATTAGTATTTCTAGACTAACAAAAGATAATCATATCCCCATTGAATTTCACCTTGACTGTTTGCTTTGTGAAATCTTAGGGTACTAATGAAGTGCCTTTGGAAGGAAAAGTTGATCAAGATGACCTGTATCGTTTCAACAATTTTGATCTGCAACATCTCAAAAATAAGATTTTCACAAATCCGTCATCTTCTGTTGCTTTGCCTAATAAGATTTATTCCTTTATAGCTACTGTGAATACATAATTTTATCCCTCAAAATAAAGTAAAAATTAGAAAAAAAAAAAGAGAAGGAGAAGAAGAAAGGAGGGAAAAGGAAGGGTAAAGAGACAAGGAAGACATGTAAAGAAAAGAAATTTTGGTTATTTAATATTTTAAGTATATATTTCATATTTGGGTGAGCAGTTGGATAAGTGATGTTTGTGTATATGTTGACATGGATAATATTGATTGCCATATTAGTATTTTTTGTTAATAATTTAAACGACATTAGACTTAAATATAATTAAAATTAATTAAATATATTAATATAATTGATACAAAATAAAATATAAAAATATAATTAAAATATAAGTCAATTTTGAATTTTGACTAAACTTGCCCTACTTGATAAAATTAAGACCATCTTTGTTTTCCCAGCTTTGTTCCCTTTATATCAAGGTTAATAATATTGTCAACAACAACAAAAAAAGAAAAGAAGCAAACATATAATTTTAAGTAAAAAAAAAATTCTTAAGATTTGACAAACATGAACTAATTTCTTAATGATTCCCTTTTTTATATATGAATGATTGATCATAATTTTCGCTATTACGATTCCAAAATAAGTTGTTTGTTTGTTTTATATAGCTATATAATATATTTAACAAAAGAAGTTAATAATATTATTCTTTAGACTTGTCCAAACAAGCAATTCAGTCCGTTCAAGTTGACCCGCCTTGTTTCTTTTCAAATTACATAAAATGAATCGAGTCAGGTTGACTTTTTATTTTTAAAAAAAAAGGATTAAAAAATAAATAGCCAAGCGTCTTATATACAGGCTAAACGTGAGCACAATTTTTTTTTTTTGGGGCTTGAACCTCTCTTTGTTTTGGAGATTAAAGATTGCAATGAAGGCAACAACAAGAAGCACGGTTTGTTGGGAAGAGGAAGGCTTGGAGAGATGTGAGGAAGAGAAAGGGGTGAAGCACCCGAGGCCGGTGAGTTGCTGAGCTAGAGACATGGCCATGTACGATGCCTCTCCTTCGCAGAGTGAGGATGAAATGGGGATAGTGTTAGGCAATATTGTGATTTCTGTCATCGCACCGTTGCCTGTCACAGCCTCCTCACACAGTTGCAGTGTCGCTCATGATCTGAAGCCATATTGTCGAAGGGAGGGAAGAAAGGGACGCCTCAGCCCTCAATCAGTCCTCACTCACGGCGGCGCCGATCTCGACTCTCGACTTTCCTCGAACTGTGATTTGGGTAAGGATGGGAAGGGTACTAGGGAAGGGTCTAAGGAATTTAGGAAGGGGAGGATTTGGGGAGGGAAGGGATTTGGGAAGTAAGACTTATTTTTTTAAAAAAAAAAAAAGTAATCCACAAATTTTTCGAGGGACTTTTTTTTTTTTCTCTTCAAATTGGTTAAAAAAATGGGTTAAACGACTCAAACTTATCGTGTTAGACCATTTTGACATGTCTATTATTCTTCAATCCTACAAAATAATTTGGCCAGCATGTTTTTAACCATCTTGTTTAATTAGGTGGGATAAATATTTGTTATTTTCGCTGGACCCCATTGGAAAAAGCTCACGTGACAGCTTCGTCGCAAGTCCAACTAGGGACTTCGAACACAAGGAAAGAAAAGCGGGTTAATTTTGCGAGAAAGAGGGGTGAAAAATAGAAGAAATTGGTTCAGTGGTTTAATAATAGCGTTTGTTTGGGGATCCAAAAAGATATCCGCGTCCGCTGACCTCCCTGGGCGTCACCGCCATCTATTAATAGCATGCCCCTCCACCCGTTGTATTCCACAATTTTCCTTTTTGTTTTGGTTTGGGGATATCTAGCAAAACCCTACCCAGATTTCTCTCATTGACGTTCCTACCAATTGTAGTTCCATCGCAGCACCGTTGAATTTCAATTTCTCTTAAGAGTAAGCTTTTTTCCTTTAATCTTCCTCTCTTTCTTTCTTGTTGTAGGATTTTTTTTATACGGTTTCATCTGAATATAGTGTTTGAAGCCCTAGGTTATATCTCCTGGATCAAAAATCGATGTTTTTTGGGTTAGAGAAATTGTTTAAAGTGATCTACATAGCGGATATTCGTTCATAGCATTTTCTAAGTCCTATATAAGTTTTCAGAAATGTAAAGTAGGATTGAAAAGCGTATCTTCTTTTGTAATACAAAACTATCAGCCATTTTTGACGCTCGTAGATTTTGAAAGTGAGGTTAGGAAAATATTTCTTTATTTTATTAATGATGTTGATATTCTTTTTATGATTGAATTGTCTTATTAAGCAATTTTTTGAAGCCTGTAGAATGAAGTGGTTCCGCCTTCGCTTGTATTTAGAAGATATATTATCGTTCTTTAACTATTCGTTTTCTTTTATTAGTTCCTCTTGTGGATGCTTTCTACATGCTACTATCACTTCATCATCTTAAAGATTAATTTTTTTGTATATTCTTTAGTCTTTCTTGACAAATCTACTGAGATGAACCATGTTTTCCTTGGTAACTTATCATCTTTTTCTTTAGTGTAGCTCTTTGTAGTTGGCTTGAGAGCTAGTTTCTAGTTTCTTAGGACATGTGAAGTTATCCTAACTTCTTTTTGCCTTCTCAGATGGCAGCTAAACCACTCTCAACCAAGGCAATTGCACTTACAGAGAAGAAAATGGACATGACGCTAGGTGTGCTTCATAAATATTTAAGCCTTTCTTCCTCCTCATGTTGCTATTTTCACTGATATGTTGTTGTCAACAGATGATATAATCAAAATGTCTAAAAATACCTCGAAGGGAAAGAAGAAAAGAAGAGTTCCAGTAAGATTTTGTTATGGAAAATCTTTTTTCAGTTTTCTTGTCATTTATTGTTGCATTATAATATTCATTGTCGTTGTTGTCTCATTTGATTCCCATTCCTCTACAGAATAAGAACCAGAAATTTTCAAATGGTCTTGCTCAAGATAAATCTGCAAAGTTGCGACATTATATGGAATCAAGATCATCAGTGAGACAGGTGTGTGAACCTATGAAGTGTGCTTGTTCTTAGTGTCTAACATATATTCTTTGTGCACTGCTGCTTTCAATTATTTATCTTTTGAAATTTGTTTGAATGTCCTGAATTTTTTATCAGGGGATTCTTGCAAAAAGAAGATCAAATTTTCAGGGAAACCGATTTCCTGTTGCAGCTGAGGTTGCACAAAAAGCTGCAGTTGCTCCTCTACGAAATAGAGTTTTTAATCGTAATAAGGTGCCTAACTGGAATAAAGCAAGGTATAAATTTTAGCTTAATTGTTATGTCTTTTTCTCAAAGTTTTAGAATAGGAGATTAAGTTGTGAGCATATAACTTTAGAAGATATACAGTGTATTAATAACAATAATTGTAACTATTTTTAATGCAGGTAAAATATGGCCTATCTGTAGTAGTGATGACATCATAAATGTGCCTTCCCTTTATATGATTTATATCCTGCAAAAGGAGCCAATTTGACATCATAAATGAGAATCAGCCACTTTAATGGGATTTTTGTATTGAATATTGCATCAAAACCTCATATCTCTGTTATGCAAACTCCCTTCATGGTTTGAGTGGATTTATATCTATTGTTACTGTGGATATTCATGCTAGGAAATTGGAGTTAAGTTGTTTGATGACGATGATAAGACTGGACTTGTTTAAAATTTCTGGTGATAAGATTGGAGAATTAGATAATGGGAGTCTGGTTCCCTGGAAACAAGATGGTGGAAAAGATTTGTCAAGATTGTTTGTTAAAGTATATTTTCCTAAGCATGAAGAGGGTATCATCACATGCTTCGCAGTTCAGACATATATGGTGCTCTTATAAAGTAGCTGGTTCTCATGGAAAAAAGAGTTCAGTTGTGTAGAACAATTAGTAATGATTGTGGCACTTACTATTTAAGCCTTTTTGTTAGTCATTTTGGAGGGATGATCTCGTGGTATTATTGCATACATGGTCACCTTCTTGTATTCTCCTACCTTCATTTCGAGTGAGAGTCGGTACTTTTTCTTTGGCTGTTCTCCCTTGCTCTTGGGTTGTGATTCTTTCTGATCTATCCATTTGCTTTAAATGCTCTCCTCTGAAACGATATTGGCTCCAAGTTGTCAGATAATGCTGCAGGATGCATGCACTGCCATGGGGTTGTTTTTAGTGAGACCCTAGCATAAATTGCAACCTACTACTTTCGTAATTTATGTTGACTGATTGTAGTTAATGCTGTCATCCACTGGCCAAAAAAAAATTAATGGCTTTTAATTCATCCTTTAATAGGAAAATCTTTTTTTATGGCCAAGAATCAAGAGTTCCTCTATTGTGGGCTTTCTGTATGAAGTAAAGTTTTGTCAGTCACAATCAAGTTTTCAAGTTTTGGGAATACTTCCGAGTTTGGTAAATGTTGTGGGGGGATGATACTGCTCTCTAAATGTGATGACTTCATGTTCCTTTAGTACTCTACAGATGTGACTTACAGCGTTTCCTGGTGGGAAAAATTATGACCTGATCATATGCAGATAAATTTATGGCTACTTGACAGTGATTTGATCATTGAGCTGAAGACTGGCTGGGTAGCCTCGAGGTTTTCAGTTAATTGGTCTACATGCTTGATAGACTCCAGTGCAAGGTTTCACACTCTATTATAGCCTCTATGGGAGTACCAAGCACTATAATGTGAAGCTTCACACTACAACCTGTTGAGTGTTAGTCAGACTCCAGATCATATTGCTCTTGGGAGATTTCTGTGGAAATTTTTGAAATTTTTTTCACTTGGTCTTGGAATTTATACGTGGCATACCATTGTCCTTATGTTGATTTCTTTCTTTCTTTCTTTCTTAGTTGGACATTTTTATAATATGAGGGTAAGAGGCTCGACTTTGTACTAAGTAAAAGGTTTATTGGGTAATCTATTGCAAATCATAGTTCATGGTGTGGAGCACATCGGATGCCACTTCTCTTGATGGAGTATCTTCAATGTATTGTTTTTCTACTCTTCAATCATCTATATTTCTTTCTGGATGCAGGTTTGGTGTGCCAATGGGTCAGAGAAGGGCTGCTAGTGGAAATTTTGCTGTAAAGGTCTGACAAAGTTTAATCTTTTCTGATTTCTAGTTATACATGTGACATTCAAAGGTTAACACACTGAACATTCTCAAGGAGAGAACACTGCAATAGTTGTCACTTATTATTAGCTGAGGTTCCTCTTTGATGGATCGGCGGATAACTGGACATTAAATGAGTAGTCTGGGTTCTTTACATCTGTAATCTTAATCTGATGATACTAGGGAATGGGGGTTACAGAGCTTGAATACCTGAGTTGCAAGGATTTTTGTGAAGTTAGTGGTTAGTGACTAGTTAAAATTTGTTATTGAAATGTTATGGATCTTAATTGTAGTGTTGGCTTTTTTTATCTTAATGCATGGTCATTTAACATTCAATCTTCAGATGCTGCACAATTTGAGTATCACTAGCTCACTTAGAAGATGCCAGCTTTAATGCTGTGTAAAATTGAGGATTTTATTGAATTTTTATTTTTGTATGCAGCAGCCACGGCCTTCACCTCAGGAGCAGCAGCAGCAGCAGGAATTTACTGCAATGCCTAAGCAAAAATCCCAGACGTTGGATTCACTGTTTGCAAATATGAAGGAGCAAAGAATGAAGGTTCTATCAAGACAGAATAATAATGTGCCGCGCAATGGGGGTGTGCCCAGAAGGCTCCCATAGGGAAGGGGTCGATTTGGCAACTGATGTGTTGGCTAGAATGGGAATCTCTTGGGGTCCATCTGGAGCGTCTTTCCCACCAGAGTTGATGCATATTGAAATTTTCAAGTGTGCAAATGCAGAACCTAGATTCTTGTGGGAATACGTTTGCTCTTTTTTTTGCTTGCACATTTTACTGTAGTTCACTTACTCTTCCATTGTATATTTTCGTTCAAAAGCGTATCGTTTGACTGTGATATCGATATATGTTTGTGGTCCAGTTGACGTGTTAACATGCACATGCCATCATTTTTTTTTTAACTTCAACTCTGGCTGTCTCTCATTGCAGCAAGTTGTTCCTTGACTAGTATTAAAACATTTATAGCAGACACGATAGCGTTGATGTTGCTTATGCACAAGGTTGTCATAAATGGTATTTAGCTAGGAAAGATTTTCTTCATCGTTGTCCTGGAATGTTCGAAATTCTAACACGAGTTAGCGTGTCTTGTAATCCGTAGAGGATAGTTTGGGTGTTACTAGAGGAGTGATCTTTGGTTTCATTTTGGTACAAAATCACATGAAAATGTCGTTTACCATGTAATTCTGTGTTTTCTCCTTTCTGATACAGGAGTACTGTAAACAAGAGTAAGGGCATATAGCCGCATCATCTCATCTAATTAATTTCTATTGCCGGATGTATGATTCCCGAGTGCACTATATTTCTTCTGATTAGACATGAAAACACGAGATAAGTATCTCCATCAAGATTGTCTCAAGGAGGTTGCAAGGACATATTGTCTCAGAATCACGAACTGAACTGGCATTGCAAATTACATAATTCGCTCGTAGTTGTCTGATATCTTTCGAGTTTCAACAGATGCTCTGAAGTGATAAATTGATAATATTGTAGAAACTCTTAAGAAGATTTAACAACGAGTTCTCTTTTGAAATGTTAGTAGCAAAATTTCAACTTATTTTTTTTTCTAACCACATGAAAAGCACGAGATTGGCACCTATCTTCATCGAGATTGACCAGAAGAGGTTGCGGTGATACATGCTTTTAGAATGACTAGCTTCGTCATTACACAGTAAATTGCCTAGTTCGCCGGTAGTTGTCCTAACATCTTTCAGATCTCAACCATATTTTTGATGTGATAAATTAATAATACATTAGAGATTCGATGAGAGGACTTAACAATGAATTCTCCATGGCTTTATCAATATTATAGATTATATTAATTATATTATTAATTTATAGTATTAATTATTTATAGCAATTTTACGATTTGAATGAATTTGGAAAAATGTAAATATAGAATTAACATTAAAAAGTATTAATAGATATAAAATTAGAGAGTATTAACTAACCCATATATGAATTGAAAGAGACAAAGTTAAAGCACCGTAATTTAAAAAAAAGTTAATTTTAAGAAAAAAAGTAATTTAGGAATACAACATTTAAAAATATCGTATTAATTAATATAAGACTCAATGAACTAACAAATGATGCTACAAATATTTACTAATAATTTATATTATTATTTATATTATTAATTATTTATAGTACTTTAACGAATTAAATGAATCTGAGAAAAAACGAATATATAATTAACATTAAAGAGTATTAACAGATATAGAGTTAAAGAACATTAACTGATATCGTATTAGACATAATAGAAAATTTACCGAGATATTAATTGAAAGAGACAAAGTCAAAACATCGTAATTTAGGAAAAAAATAATTTTAAGAAAAAAGTAATTTAGGAAAAAAAACTAATGAAAATACAATATTAAAAAGTATCGTGTTAATTGATATGAAATTCAACGAGTCAACAATGATATTTCATATTATATTAATTAATTATTAATTATATTATTGATTTATATTATTATTTACATAATTACCAAAATTCATTTGATGCTTTTAATGTGATGTGATTAATTTAATATTGTTAAAATTCAATTGTAATTCAATTCAATGTATTTGAAATTTGAATTTGAAATTCAATATATTTGAAAATAATAAAAATCAATTATATTAATTATACTATTAATTTAAATTATATTATTAATTATTTATAGTGCTTTAATGAATTGAATAAATTTCAGAAAAAGTAAATATAGAATTAACATTAAAGAGTATTCATGAATATAGAATTAAAGAATATTAATAATATAGCATTAGACACATTAAAAAATTTACCAAAATATGAATTGAAAGAGATAAAATCAAAACACCGTAATTTTAAAAAGAATAATTTTAAGAAAAAAATAATGGAAATACAACACTATATAATATTGTATTAATTTATATAAGACTCAGTGAACCAACAAATAATGTTTCAGATTATATTAATTAATTAATTATATTATTATTATTTATATTATTAATTTTATATTTTATATCATTAATTATTTATAATACTTTAATGAGTTGAATGAATCTGGAAAAAAATGAATATAGAATAAGAATTAAAAAGTATTAATAGATATAAAATTAAAAAGTATTAACTGATATAGTATTAGACACATTAGAAAATCTACCCAAATATGAATTGAAAGAAACAAAGTTAAAGCATTGTAATTTAGAAAAAAAAAAGTATATTCAGGGATAAAAGAAATCAATAAAGATATAAGCTGTGACAAATGCATAAATATACGTACATTATTTCAAAATGAATATACGATATTCAGAAATTTCATGATTAATAAATAGCTTTGGATCATAAAGGGAGTTGAAAATCCTAATAGAACTTGAAAAAATAGGTATCAACTAGTATTGTGACTTGTGCGATGCACGGATAAATCTAAAAACTTTTGTAAAAATTAATTTATATGAAACTTATAAGTTATGAAATATACTTTTTAAATGTAAATATTCTGAATTGATTTATCAGTTCCATAATCAAATCTATTTTACTTACTTAAACTTTGATTTGAATTGATTTATTTATTTAATAGAATAAATTTAAGTGAATAAAATAGGTAAATTAATTAATTTGTTAATCTGTAGATTATTTATTGCACAGATATGTGATTAATTAAATATTGATTCCATCTTTACTTTTGAATACGTCTTTTTTAGTTTCAATCATATTTAAAGAAGAAAAACAATGAAGGTTACCATTACATTTTGATTGAATCTCTAGGTTTCAGATTTCGTCTTTCAAGAATTTGATTTTCATCTTTTTTTTTCAGTTAAGAGATTATGATTTAAAGATTTATATCTCACACTTTGATTTCTGTTAAATTAAGAAATATTTTGGAAAAAAATCAAAATAAAGTCAAATAAAGCAAATTTTTTAATTCATATGTCAATTCCATGATCAAATTTATTTTACTAAGTAAAAAAATCTTCTAAGACACTACAATGGTCAAGTAATAAAGATAATTATTTTTTAATTACAATTCAAATTATTTCAATCAATTCAAATCAAATAATTAATATTATGTTATGTCATTAATTTATCAAATTTATTAATTTACTTAATTTATTTATTTATTTATTCAAATCAATTCAAATAAAATAAAATAATGAAATTCACTAATTATTAATTTCATTAATTTCACTGATTAATAATTATGATAATATATTCTGATAAAAATATATTCTGCTATTAACTTTAACAATAATTCACATAATATATTAAATATATTGGAACCCACAAAATCTATTCTAATAATAATACTATAATTTATAAGTTTTTTAGCATAAATAAATAATTATATAAATTGTGACAAAACTATAAATATACATTACTTCGAAATGAAAATACGATATTCAGGGACTTCAAGATTAATCAATAGCTTGGAAGCATAAAAGGAGTTAGAAATCCTGATAGAACCTAAACAAATATGTATCAATGTTAGCTCTAAAATAAATATGATAATGAATTTTGCACCAAAGAAATTAAAAGAGCAAGCGACAAATAATATACAAAAGAATTATTGAATCTTACACCATAAAATAACAACAACAGTTGAATAACTTAGATTATTGATAAAATGTTGATTCATCTAGTCGTCGAAATGTTTTCATAATGCACATGTAATTCTGTTACATCTACAAAACACACACATATATAAATATATAAACACACACCCACACACACCCACACACACACATACATGTTAAAAATAAGAAAAAAAAAGAAAGAAAAGACTAATAGAAAGATATAATAAATATACAACTAAATAAATGATAATAATATAGTAATTAATCTAAATATAAAATAAAAAAAATAACAGCAATAATACTCTGTATCATCAATCTCAATTTCTATACGTCTGTTCTTGTTACCGTTCTTAAAGTTCTCTATAACAGAACCAAATTTATTGATTAGTCCGATAACATCAAAAATGCAATAATATTATTTGTAGAAAGTTAGAATCAACAACAAATAAAAAATAATCTACTAAAACAAAAGATAAAAAATAATCTACTAAATAGTTCTCATCCGCAACATGATTCAAAATATCATTGAATGGACAAAACTTGAAAACAGATTTTGGAATACTCAAATCATCTTCAATTAGTTAAACATCAATTGAAAAATGAAATTCTAGCATGACTGTGTATGTAATTACTCTTAGAAGGTAAAAAATAAACACAACATAAGCATAATGAATAAAATAATACATATAAAAAAATTGAATGTAATGAAATTAAATTTACCTAAGAATCTTTGAAAATTATCTCTAAACTAAAAATCTCCTCATGCATATTGAACGATAGAACTGTCAATAACCTCATTACCTGAACCTTAATCCTCCAATCATCCGTTGATGTATTAATATCAGCAACATCACTAAATTAGTCATATGCGAAGTACAAATAGAATGAAAACTAATTCTGCAGGAAGGCAAAACCAATACATGACAGTTAGAATGATCATTCATTTATATAACATGAATATTGAACATAATAAATTGAATTTAATAAATGATAATAATAATAATAATAATAATAATGTAATAATTAATAGCATCAATTATAATAATGTAGTAATTAATAGTATCAATTATATAGCAAATTTATTAATTTTATTAATTATTAATATACCTAATAAAGGATGTATATATAATTATATAGTAATCATATATGAACACTTCAAGACAGTAGGTTAGTTTTTATATAGAAAATATATAGCAATTAATTATTTGTATATAATAAATAATAATTTACCAAATGACAATATATTTCAATTGAAAAGTTTACTTAATTTACCAATTATATAACAATTATATAGCAATTTATCCTAATTTTTTCAATTCATTTATTGTGATTATATATCAATTATATAATAATTATATAGCAATTTATCCTAAATTTTTCAAATTTATTTAATGTGATGTGATTAATTTGTCAAATTTAATAATTTATCTAATTTGTTCATTTAAATTTATTCTATTATACATAATTTAATAACCTACCGACAATTAATGCCATAAAGTAGAATTGTTTTAGTCTATTATATAGATATATATGTGTAATATCCCAAGAATTTATATGAATATTTAAAGCCTATTTTGAAGTTTAGTGAAAAATTTAATTACGTGAAAAATTTACTTTTTGAATTAGTGAAGAAAATATGGAAATAGAAATTTTAATTTTTAATTTAGGAAATTTTTACAAATTCTCAAGGACTAAAGTGAAAAGAAAAGAAAGTATAGAGGACTTTTGAGAAATGACCAAATAGGAACCTGAGAGGAAGAATAAAGCTTATGAGAATGAATTATGAGTCCGGTACCGAAAAGATGATGGATTCGAGGTTAAAGTGGTATTTGAGACATCGAGAGGGATTAAAGTGAACAAATCTTATAAGCTAAGGTGGCTATGAGTGATTTTATCGAAAAAGAAATTGGTGGGGCCCACGCGTATACATTTTCTCTTATTCTTTTCTTTCTCTCATTTCTCCCGTATGCTTCCTCACTTTTTCTCTCTCTCGATTATGCTTGCAAAGGAATTTCTTCATCAATTATTCATGCAATTTTAGCACGGGGAAGGAAGCTATGAAAGTTAGGATGATTGGTAAGTTGATTTTCTTCTTCTTCTTCCTCTTATTACAAGACCAAATCCTTGGTTATCATTTTGCAAAATTTTTGTAGAATATTTTAATGGATGAATTTAAGTGTGGATGTTAATCTAAAACATTCCTAGGTGGTTTATGATGTTATTAGAACAAGAAATTTGAAGAAAACTAGGAGAAAATCGTAGAATTTGGATATTTGAAAAAAGTTAGTGTTCTTGATGAAAATTTGAGATTTGAGCTTGGATTGTTGGTAGAAATTGGGGGTTTTGGTGTTAAAACACTCCTTAGACATTAAGGATGAAAACCCATGGAAGAAATCAAAAGAAATGTGGTTTTAGATATGATTTTAGGATTTTTTGATGAAGAACATCGAAAATTTTCCCCAGAAATTACTGTTCACCGAGAAAATTTTTTCCAGATTTTCTCGTTATTGTAGCGTTGACTCGGTCAACGTTACTGTAGCATTGACTCGGTCAACGTTACTGTAGCTGCGTTGACCGTTGACCGTTACTGTAGCATTAGTTTTTTTTTTTAAAATATCGTTGAAAAGCTCTTTGAGTCTAGTTTCCAATGGTATAAGTTTCATCTGGATATTTATTACCAGTTACGAGTTATGATTTGAGAAGTGGATGAAGGTCGGGAGTAGTGGTAAAGAATTTCTCTATTTCGTAACCCTGATGGTTTTTATCTGGTTACAATAGAAATGGTCAAGGTGCAAGGTGGAAGTGCCGAGAGCGTGAAATCCATGTGAGTGGGTTAATACTTGCTATGATTAAATATCTTTGTTATTGACTTTTTGCATCATAGTGAAAATATGTTGAATATCCAAGTTTGAAAAGAGTGATGTGGGACGATGAGATATAAACAATTGTGAAACGTGCCAAGTGATGTATATAATTATATTTTCTTAGTTTCTCATGAATGGAGGTTATATGATGGATTGTGAATGACATGTGAACTGAGTTGAAATGTATCATACTCTGATTGTTGAGTTCATTCATATGCGGATAGTTGAAGTATGTTATTGGTGAATAATTGTTCTATATTATGGGTTATGTTGTAAACATGCTATGTTGCTGGAACCACATTGATTATGTTATGGCTTGAATTGTAAATGACTGAGTTGTGTATGTGGCTCAAGATTATGATTGAGGATGTTTTTATATGTGATTGTGATTGTGTTTGACTGGAAAGGAAAGGCATGGTGGTGCACCCCATGGAGAAATTTATGTGAAGTTATAAGGGTGGGGATTATAAATGGAGCGATAAGGGTGGATGCGGCGGGGGCCGCGGGCAACGATCCAGAGGTATTCTGGACGACCCGGTTGGTACGAGAAATGTGTGTGAAATTGGTTTCATCGATTGTTGTTGTGAATTTTGAATTATGTTGAAATGTATTTGATTTACTTGGATATTGTTGTGAAGTATTATGAATAATATTATATCATATGATGATCGATTTACGTATGATTGCTGCATGTTATCATTATGATGCATGATATTTTTTTTTTGTCATAGTGTTGTGTTATCTACTCACTGGGCACGTGGTTTGCTCATACCCCTCTTATTGATATTTTTTTTCAGAGTTGACAGCTGAAGGTAAATATAGGAACAAGGAATTATGGATCCTTAGTCCATGATTACCTTTTCATTTGTTCAAGATAAAGGTATAATAGTTAAGTCTTATTCTAAGTTATATAAATCTAGAAATCTCTGTAATCGGGTAGGTTCATTCAGTGATGTAATGTGAATAATTGTAGTATGTATAGAGAACTCGTTTTGACTGCATGAAAAAGAATTGTATGATTTTTAAGAGAAAGATAGGCTTACGGAGGTGAAATGAAATTCACTTTCCGTGCCGGTCACGTGCTCAGATTTTGAGACGTGACAAGTTGGTATCAGAGCTTTGGGATTAGGTCTCCTACCGATTACAGAGTAAGGTAACCTTAGTGGGATCTCCTCTATCGTAGTGAACCCGGGCACAACTATAGAGAGATGGCTCCACTGAAGGTCCTGTAGGATGTTTTCATTTCCTTTTCCTCCGAGACTTGTCTTTTCTTATGAATTAAGTTTTTAGTTTTAGTTTTAGACAGATATGGCTATACTTTTGAACTCGGTAAAGGAAAGGTTATTATTTGTTTTGATTCTGTTGCTGTCGGATCAAATTGTCTGTATGGGGCTTTATATGTTGAATTCATGATTGATTTTGTGTGACTGATTTCTTTTATCTTTCTTACTTTTATTATTACTATTTTTTTTTAGTACCATCTCATAAAAGAAACCACTGGCATTAAAAGCGGAAGGATTACATTGCAAAAAAAAAAAATTACTCATGCATGAGTAATCTAAAAGCGATGTGGTCTCGGATTAGGAGGGTTGTACTGTATCATCACCCCTCGACCATTCCTTGGAGCGAGAGACAAAGCAATGTCACGGAGGGTAGTGTAAATCCCGTTCATACAATCAACACTTCTTTGTTGTTGATTGCAGAAGCACTGGGTAGACTAATAGAAGAACCTGTCTATTCTTGAAGTCATTTCTGCATGATTGCGTTTAGTTAACTTCTCCAGGTCTTCTATCATCTTTTTCAGATTTTTGACCTCCTGCTCTAGACAGGCGATTTTGTCCTCTGAGGTATGGCCCGTGCTAGTCTACTCAGCTTCCTCGATCTTCTTCATTTTCTTCTCTTTCTGCTTCTCTAGAGACCCCTCAAAAGGACTTTTGCCCTTGTCTTTGCCAAGACTTAAGTTTAAGTCGAGCTCTTCTCTCCTGGCATCCACTGTGAGATCAATGTACTTCCTTGTGGCCATGATTTGGAAAATTTAGAAATTTATGTAGGAGTATGAGAATAGAGGAATGCTGGGAAGTTGTAGGCTCAGAGATGATTACTCTTTGTGGTGTGGTAACTGAGAACGTTGGGACAATTTTTATAGAGGAAAAATTTGAACTTAGAGACAAAGAAGATATCTTTTCGCCGCACCCTACACGCTTAACCTATGGATTTCTGCAAGCTGGAAGCTAGAAGTCTAGGGTAGGCATGCATACCAACAACGCGTCGCATTAATGGCAAAACCACGAAAGTCAATATTTGGTGGATTTGCGGCCAATTTACACTTGGTTTTTCCATTTCTCTCGTTGGCATTTTCTGAAATTGAAAGAAGTCGACAATGTAGCCATTACAGAGTGTCTTGGATGTTTTCACGATGAACTAAAATGTATTTCTATGCTTTCTTGTATTGTTCTTGAAAGCCTTCAGTTGAGTATAATATACATGATTGATTGAATTATACTGTGATTATATGTATCTAAATACATATGATATGTATGTATGTTATTCATGCATATAGAGTGAAGGCTATTTGTTATGGCCAGTAATAATATGTAATGATTCTACATATATTCAGAGAATGAGAAGTCTGAAATTTAAAAGGACTTGAATAGATGAAAATATATAGATAATGATGTATCTCTATGTTTATTCATATATACATATATGCTCGTAGAGGCAAGTGAAAGGTAAAATTTTTCTCACTTTATGGAACGCTTGATGTGTAGATGTGAGAAGTTTTTATTTTAATATGTATGTTTGAAAATGTATAAGCTTAGGGCAAAGCCACGGATTAGAAACCTAGATAAGGCTAGTATGAAGCTACCCGTTCATGGAGTAATATCTCGATTTAGAATTATTGGATAAGACAAATACAGAGTTAAGAAGTCATAAATTGAAGCGGCGATTAGTTGAATAATTTGAGCAAGAGTCAAAAGTTAGCCGAAATTTTTGAGGAAATCTTTTGTATTAGATTATATTTTGTTATTTTCTGGCATGCTTATCAGAAACCGTTGGCATTGCGTCGGATAAGGTCTGTAGGTCATCTTTAGAGTATGATGTAAAGGTTTTGTAGCCCTAAATTTCGTCTATATATAATGGATGCCCCATTACGCTGCTCACTACACTAAGAGCTTATATCTATAAGCTTTCTAGCATCAAACTTCTCCTTCTGTACAACTTTTATAGCTCAGAAAAATATGGCCGGCAATAAATCTTTCAATTTAAACTTTGAGGCTGGCAAGGTAGAGTTGGATCTAAATCTTAGCCTGGAGAATTATAAGAATAACAGATCCATGGAAGAGTCACCAGAGGCTAAGAAAAGAAAAAGGGATGTAGTAGAGCTAGAGGATGTTAGCACAGCAACATCTTCTAATAATGAGCTTGCGCTTATGAGACAAAAGATGGAGGACTTGGAAAAATTGATAAACCGCCACTTTGAGGACCAGGAGAGATTGATAAATTGTCTCTTTGTAGAACAAGAGAAGCTTTTGAATCGTCATTTTAGGGAGTTGGCGAATAGAGTTGATAGACATTCGATGTTTGCAACTCAAAATTTTCGTGACCAACAAGCGAGATGTATTGACTGTATGAATGGAGTGACTTCTGCACTTCGCCAAATTTCCCAGACGTTTCCTCCAGAAACTCTTTGTAGGCTGCAACGATTAGCTTCCTTCTTAAGGTCTGAAGCACCTTCCTCTTCTAGACCTGGAGCACTTTCTGCATTTCAAAAGCCTACTCGTCCTTAATTTATTCTTTCTTTTGTTTGTACCTAAAGCTGATGTTTAATCTAAGGTTTACGTATTAAAATTATTTGTTTTGTAACTCGAGTTAAGCTTGTTGCCTGTAGCTTATATAATAGAAATAAAATTTAAGTTTTCGAATATTCTTTTGTTGAGGTGATTCTTTTATTGAAGGAACTTGAAAAAAAAATGGACTCGTTATATTGTGTACTTGATTGTGAAAATTCCAAAAGAGAGAATGAGATATAGACAAAATATCTGCATTTGTTTCAATCTTGAGTTTTGAATTCGGAGGACCGAATTCTATTAAGGGGGGAAGAATGTAATATCCCAAGAATTTATATGAATATTTAAAGCCTATTTTGAAGTTTAGTGAAAAATTTAATTACGTGGAAAATTTACTTTTTGAATTAGTATGGAAATAGAAATTTTAATTTTTAATTTAGGAAATTTTTACAAATTCTCAAGGACTAAAGTGAAAAGAAAAGAAAGTATAGAGGACTTTTGAGAAATGACCAAATAGGAACCTGAGAGGAAGAATAAAGCTTATGAGAATGAATTATGAGTCCGGTACCGAAAAGATGATGGATTCGAGGTTAAAGTAGTATTTGAGACATCGAGAGGGATTAAAGTGAACAAATCTTATAAGCTAAGGTGGCTATGAGTGATTTTATCGAAAAAGAAATTGGTGGGGCCCACGCATATACATTTCCTCTTATTCTTTTCTTTCTCTCATTTCTCCCGTATGCTTCCTCACTTTTTCTCTCTCTCGATTATGCTTGCAAAGGAATTTCTTCATCAATCATTCATGCAATTTTAGCACGGGGAAGGAAGCTATGAAAGTTAGGATGATTGGTAAGTTGATTTTCTTCTTCTTCTTCCTCTTATTACAAGACCAAATCCTTGGTTATCATTTTGTAAAATTTTTGTAGAATATTTTAATGGATGAATTTAAGTGTGGATGTTAATCTAAAACATTCCTAGGTGGTTTATGATGTTATTAGAACAAGAAATTTGAAGAAAACTAGGAGAAAATCGTAGAATTTGGATATTTGAAAAAAGTTAGTGTTCTTGATGAAAATTTGAGATTTGAGCTTGGATTGTTGGTAGAAATTGGGGGTTTTGGTGTTAAAACACTCTTTAGACATTAAGGATGAAAACCCATGGAAGAAATCAAAAGAAATGTGGTTTTAGATATGATTTTAGGATTTTTTGATGAAGAACATGAAGAATATCGAAAATTTTCCCCAGAAATTACTGTTCACCGAGAAAATTTTTTCCAGATTTTCTCGTTATTGTAGCGTTGACTCGGTCAACGTTACTGTAGCATTGACTCGGTCAACGTTACTGTAGCTGCGTTGACCGTTGACCGTTACTGTAGCATTAGTTTTTTTTTTTTAAATATCGTTGAAAAGCTCTTTGAGTCTAGTTTCCAATGGTATAAGTTTCATCTGGATATTCATTACCAGTTACGAGTTATGATTTGAGAAGTGGATGCAGGTCGGGAGTAGTGGTAAAGAATTTCTCTATTTCGTAACCCTGATGGTTTTTATCTGGTTACAATAGGAATGGTCAAGGTGCAAGGTGGAAGTGCCGAGAGCGTGAAATCCATGTGAGTGGGTTAATACTTGCTATGATTAAATATCTTTGTTATTGACTTTTTGCATCATAGTGAAAATATGTTGAATATCCAAGTTTGAAGAGAATGATGTGGGACGATGAGATATAAACAATTGTGGAACGTGCCAGGTGATGTATATAATTATATTTTCTTAGTTTCTCATGAATGGAGGTTATATGATGGATTGTGAATGACATGTGAACTGAGTTGAAATGTATCATACTCTGATTGTTGAGTTCATTCATATGCGGATAGTTGAAGTATGTTATTGGTGAATAATTGTTCTATATTATGGGTTATGTTGTAAACATGCTATGTTGCTGGAACCACATTGATTATGTTATGGCTTGAATTGTAAATGACTGAGTTGTGTATGTGGCTCAAGATTATGATTGAGGATGTTTTTATATGTGATTGTGATTGTGTTTGACTGGAAAGGAAAGGCATAGTGGTGCACCCAATGGAGAAATTTATGTGAAGTTATAAGGGTGGGGATTATAAATGGAGCGATAAGGGTGGATGCGGCGGGGGCCGCGAGCAACGATCCAGAGGTATTCTGGACGACCCGGTTGGTACGAAAAATGTGTGTGAAATTGGTTTCATCGATTGCTGTTGTGAATTTTGAATTATGTTGAAATGTATTTGATTTACTTGGATATTGTTGTGAAGTATTATGAATAATATTATATCATATGATGATCGATTTACGTATGATTGCTGCATGTTATCATTATGATGCATGATATATTTTTTTTGTCATAGTGTTGTGTTATCTACTCACTGGGCACGTGGTTTGCTCATACCCCTCTTATTGATATTTTTTTTCAGAGTTGACAACTGAAGGTAAATATAGGAACAAGGAATTATGGATCCTTAGTCCATGATTACCTTTTCATTTGTTCAGGATAAAAGTATAATAGTTAAGTCTTATTCTAAGTTGTATAAATCTAGAAATCTCTGTAATCGGGTAGGTTCATTCAGTGATATAATGTGAATAATTGTAGTATGTATAGATAACTCGTTTTGATTGCATGAAAAAGAATTGTATGATTTTTAAGAGAAAGATAAGCTTACGAAGGTGAAATGAAATTCACTTTCCGTGCCAGTCACGTGCTCAGATTTTGGGACGTGACAATATGTTAGTTCAAAAATAAATATGACAATAAATATTCCACCAAAAAAATCAAAAGAGCAAGTGACAGACAATATATCAGAGAATTGTCGAATTTTGCGCCAAAGAATAACAACAACAGTTGGATGACTTGAGTTATTGAAAAAATGTTGATTCAGCTCATCTACAAATTGTCCCCACAATGTACACATAATTTTGTTACATCTACAAAAAAAAAAAAAAACACACACACACACGTGTTAAAACTAAGAAAAAAGAAAATACTGTTAGAAAGATGTAATAACTATATAACAAAATAAAGTAATAAATACACAAAAAAATAATGATCAAAATACAAAACAAATAGAAAAAGGACAACAACAATACTCTGTATTTTTAATCTCCATTTTCATACGCTTACTCTTGTTACCGTTCTTAGAATTCTCTATAATAGGACCAAATTTATTGACCAATCCGATAACATCTGAAACGAAACAATATTATTCGTATAAAGGTGGAATCAACAACAAATAAAACATAATCTATAAAAAAAAGATAAAAACTAACTTACTAAATAGTTTTCGTTGACAACACGATTCAAAATATCACTGAATAGACAAAATTTGAAAACAAATTTTAGAATACTCATATTATTTTCAGCTAGTCAAGCACTAGTTGAAAAACGAAACTCAAGCATGAATAGATACTTCGTTGTACGATACTCACTGTTATACTTAGCTACATCAAATATAAATATCACATAAGCATTTTCCTCGATTATTTGACATTTGAACTTACTCACAAATGATCTCTTCACATGATCTGTATGTGATCACCCTTAGAAGGCAAAAAAATAAACACAACATAAGCATAATGAACAAAATAATACATATAAAAAATTTGAATATAATGAAATTAAATTCACCTAAGAATATTGCAAAATCATCTCCAGACTAAAAATCTCTTCATGCATATTGAATGATGGAACTGTCCACAATTTTACTATCCGAACCTTAATCCTCCAATCATCCTTTGATGTATTAATATCAGCAACGTCACTAAATTTAGTCATATACGAAGTACTAACAGAATGAAAATTAATTTTGTATAAAAAATAAACAATACAAACATGAGAGTAATACATAACAGTTAAAATGACCTTTTATTTATATAATAGAAGTAAGGAATATGATTAATTTATGATTATTGAATATTGAATATAATAATAATAATTATGTAGCAATTATTTTTATTAAATGTCAATTAAAATTAATCAAATCAAATCAAATCAATTAATTCTACCATTCCACCAAAATTTATTTAATGTGATGTCATTAATTTATCAAATTTATTTATTTAAATTTATTCTATTTATTTTATTATTTTTAATTTAATGACATACTTGCAATTAATGTAAAATTTATTAATTAATTTATTTAAATTTATTCTATTATTCTTAATTTAATAACATATTTATAATTAATACTCAAGAGTAAAATTCTTTTAGCCTATTATATAGATGAAATAAAGTGATAGAGTGGCATTAGAGAGACAATTACTCCATTAATTGAAAATATAATGAAGAATTGATGACAACATGCGTCTAGCACTAAGATGTTACAATATCTTATTTGTGTAGAGGCAATCTGAATGATAAACCTTCTATTATTGCTCTTATGAGATTAATCCTTTTAAAAAAAAAGAGTCAAATAGAACGGATTAAAAAGAAATAAAAAAAAATTATAGAGTCTAATCCATTTATTCTAAACTCCCTGGAAAGATTTAAAAAATTGAAGCGTAAAAACGGGTTACGATAGATTGCAATACATCATCTTAAACAATTGACTCCTTTTTTTTTTTAAACTGAATTGATGACTTTTAAACATTTAAACACCAGATAATCATATACGCAACCCATCTACACCGTTCTACTTCCAACTGGTCCTCCTGATTCGGTCCATACTGTCTATTGACCAGTGAATAAGAATTGTCATCCTAAAAATCAATAACTTACTTGCAAAGCAGTTCTCCCACTACCACAAATTTGGACGTGAAATTCTTGGCCATTCAAGCTCTCCTTGAAGCCATCACTGCCCACATCAATAAATGTAAGTACAAATTAGAAGTGACCATTCTCTACACGCACACACGCTACCTCTATTAGTATTACACTGAATACGAGATTTGTTATCCCCAGCGATCCACGTTGTCGACTTTTCATTCTTTATGCTCATAACGTAACAGATCCGGACTTGTTGCCGTGCAAAAGGTGGTTTGTGCTGCTTTTCGCTTTCAGCAATGATTTTTGTCGTTGATGAAAGTTTTGACAATAGTAAAAATTATTGTCATAACTTTTAACAATGGTAAAAAATCGTTGCTAAAAGTGAAAAGCAGCAAAAGTAACTGTCTGCACAACAGTAAATCCAGACTCTAAAGTGAAAAACAGTAAAAGCAACTATTTATACAATAACAAATCCGGACTCTAACGCAACACTCTGGCCTGTTCTTCCATGCTGTAATATCCTAAATTGCAACCAAAATAAACGATTCGTTTAAGATAATCTTAACAATTGACTTTGACATATCAGAATTTCATATAACGAAGGATGGACAGCAGATTAATTGAGCTTCTCATCTCCCTGATGAGAATGATTACATATGTTGTGTTATCCTTATCCTATATAATATATAGGTAGATGTCAACAAATATATAATTTTTTTATCAAAATAAAATAAATGTATAATTTTAAAAAAGATTATATATTTTTTATAACTAGAAGTTGCTTATTTAGTTTTTTAATGAACTTTTTACATATATTTTTAATAAAAAAAGGTTTTAGTAAAGATATAAGTTATTGTATATAAATTTTGTCCTAATATAATATATAGGTAATTCATTATTTTCCTCTCGATTGACATTTTATCTATATATCTCTTTTTATTTTTACACAAATGACATTTCTATCTCATGACAGCCGAGAAATGGTAATTAATTGCCCAAGATTTGTCAACGCTGTCATTCTACCGCCCTTAGCATTTTTTTTTTGGATAATAGTTACAAGGTTAAGACAAATCATATTAAAAAAAAATTAATAGATTGCATTAATAAGATATAACAGATGTCCTAAAAGAAAAATTGACATAGAAAATAAAAAAAGAAAAAGCTGTGAAAGAAACTCTGAAACTTATCAAGTGATCAAAAGAAGACAAACAAGGTATACATCTAGAACATTTGAAATCGTTTCATTTATCTTTCCTCATATCATATTGACAAGTGTTTGCATATTTTGACTAATAATGAGTTTTATTTTCTTCAAAATCATTCTTTGCCCCAAAGCTATCAGAAAGAATTGAAAGCCAAATAATACACACGAAAATAAAAAAACACAGAGGGATTAAGAAATCACCACCTGAGAGAAAAATTACTCAAAGTGAACAAAAGAAAACTACCATTTGAGAGAGATCTACTCTAAAGGACTAAAAGATGATGAAGAAAGGTGATGACTAACTTCCTCCTAACTGTCATCACTAAGAAAACTAAAGATAAAGACGATCTTCAATCTAAGTTAGAAAAAAGAGAGAGTATAATTTCTCTCAATAATCATTTCAAAGCAAATCTAAATTCTTTTTGATTTTAAATTCTTTTAATTTTAATCCTTAGTGTTAAACTTAAATCTAAATTCTTTTAATAAAAATTGATTTTTCAACAATTGTATAAAAAACAAAGGTGGGGAATTTCAGCCACCCGAACGGAAATTGACATTATCATTATAATTAATCAGCTAACCATTGCTATTGTAATAACATACTAATATCACTTCTATGGAAAAAATGTAGTAAATACAACAATGAAAATTGCCTTATTAGTTATAATGTAAGGCGGAGAGACGGGTAATTATTTACTAAGCATGATAAAGTTGTGCTACTTGTGCGTGTAATATTTTAGGTCAAAAGAAAAAGAAAAGAAATATATTCGGATCCTTTTCTTATTGTCGTGTGTTAAAAAAATCTCTAACAACTTATAATCGATGGATGTAAACTCTATTTAAAGTGTGGCCTAAATCTATCTAACAATTGTAGACAACTGATGAAAATTCCAACGAGAAAAGTATCAATTCTTGCAAGAAACAAGAACATGTTTTTCTTCAACAAAAAAAAGGACGTTTTTAAAACAAAACAGAGAAGAAAAGAAAAGTATCTGAATTCGTTTACCAATGCCAACCACTACGAAGAAGTAAAGAAGGTTCTCCATCTTCACCTTCTCTCTCTGCATCTCAAGATCGTCATTCGCTCGCCTAATAAAATTCTCACAAAAAGGCAAACGTTGAATAATAACATTTACGAAGTTGCTACTCCGGCCGCCCACAAACGCCTACTATCCCAATAAATTTTCACAAAAAGTCAAACATCACTCTGTCGCTCTTTCTATTTCCATTTGCAAACTCATTCAATTGGAGACGCATTCACTTTACCAGCGGCAGAACAGAGCGGAGATCAGAGAAGAGAGATTGAGAGTATGGCGCCGAAGAGATATATCGTTGAGGTAGAGAAAGCAAAGGAAGCAAGTGAGGGGAGGCCATCGGTCGGTCCTGTGTACCGTAGCCTTTTCGCCAAGGATGGATTTCCGGCTCCTGTTGACGGTCTTGATAGTTGCTGGGATGTTTTCCGGTGAGGGGATCTTCTTCTTCTTCTTATCATTATTATTCTGGCAAATGAGAAACATAGAAGTGAACATTTAACTTTAGGGGTCTTACTTTTCCTTTAATGTTATTTATGATTTAATTCTCGCAAAGCTGTAGAAGAAGAAGAAGTCGACTTTATTTCCCCGTAGTTTTCTGGAGAAGTAAATGTTTTTGCAAAGTAGAGCTCTATTGCTCAGTCTCGTATTATACTTATGTTATTTTGGAAACTATAACTGGTAATTGCGAGATGAAATTTATATATTAGACATATGGTTTGATTTCACAAGATACAGACTCCGGGACATGTTCCAAAGAGATTAGTCTTTTCAGTTCTGAATGTCTATTACTTTTACAGCATGTCTGTTGAGAAATATCCCAAGAATCCAATGCTTGGGCGCCGGGAAATCATAGATGGGAAGGTAAACTCTCTTTATTCATGGTCTGCAAATTTCCCGGCCATTGTGTGACCACTTCTGAGGTAGCTTATTTGATCAATTCTCCATAACCTCTTTTAGCCTGGCAAGTACAAGTGGCAAAGTTATGAAGACGTCTATGACTTGGTAATGAAGGTTGGAAATTCCATCCGCAGTTGCGGTTATGGGGAAGTAAGTCATCTGTGTCCTTTTTTACCAGAAATTGTAACAGTATTTGTTTCAAAAGTTATAACTTCTTTAAGCTCCTATCTTATCCCTGTTCTTTCTAACAGTATTTCTTTTAAAAGTTATAACTTCTTTAAGCTGCTATCTTATCCCTGTTCTTTGATTCTCAGTACTTGTTCAGAGTTCTATCTTATAATTTCCATAAAAGCAAAGTTGAAAACAAACCTATTTTGATTTAGAATGACACTAAGATGATTTTAGCATATTCCATCCTTCTGTTATCTGAGAATAATATTCTATGCATGCTTTCATCATATCTAAGATAATCTCAAACTCTTCTTGATAAATTTTCTTGGAAAGTATCTCTTGATACTGCTTCTGTCTGCATGAGCAATGAGGCACTTCTTGGAAAGCATGGCTGCTTGAGTTCAAGTAATTTGCTTTATGGGACTAGTGTGTAGCTTGCATATCATATATGATTCGGATATCTTATTTGCTGAATTATTACTGACAACCATTAATGGTGCAAATTCCTTATCAAATATATTACTGGTTTGCAGAGTGTAAAATGTGGTATTTATGGTGTCAATTGCCCAGAGTGGATTATAAGCATGCAGGTATTGTTTTATTTTGAATTTCCATTCTTATTTGTTGCCTCCTTCGTACCTTTTTCTTTTTCCTCCTACTTTGTTCTTCAGAGGGTTCTATTGTATTTACTTGTTGATTTATATCTGTATCTTTGTGTTGTATATTTAATTATTTAATATTATTTCCATTTTTACTGTATTGTTTCTGTAGGTATTTTTGGCCGTTTATGATCCTTCTTGAATATGAAGGAAAATTATTCATTTCTAGATTGAAAATTTGTTTCTTCTATGGAATATCTACATTCCACAGAGAGTTCCACTGCTATTATTTGGTGCTATGCTTATGTAATTGAAATCCATGGCCAGCTAGCCACAACCATCTTATAATTTTCTGAATTAGCATCTTTCCTCCCAATGATTTCTGACTGACTCTGCAAAATGAATGCAGGCCTGCAACGCTCATGGGCTTTATTGTGTTCCTTTATATGATACCTTAGGTATATGCACACCTTTATCATTCTTCTAGACTATGGTGATGGTTTTACTCAACCACTGTAATTTTTTGTTTTGAAATTTTATTTTACATATATTGACACTCTATTACAAATTCCAACTGAAGTTTCATAGGTTCCTAGTTGCACTTCTGTAAGAATACCTGCATTCCATCCTAATTTAGTAATTGTTTTTCAAATTTAATTATTATGGATTTTAACACACTGTCATTTGTATGACTCAGGTGCTGGGGCTGTAGAATTTATCATATGCCATGCAGAGGTGACAATTGCATTTGCAGAAGAAAAGAAGATTCCTGAGGTTCACTTATTATATTCATCCATTCACATCTGTGTAGTTTTAGGAAGGATAAGAAGTAACTTTACTATTTGTATTAAAGCTTCAGTCTTATCCATATACTTCTTTTTAAACCTTTTCAGCTACTGAAGACCTTTCCAACTGCAACAAAGCATCTCAGGAGTAAGCTTCTTTAATTCTCTCAATTCCTTTTTCTAAACCTTTTTTTTAAAGAAGAAAGAAATCACCTTCTTTTGTGTGTATAGCAATTGTGAGCTTTGGAAAGGTTACAACTGAACAAAAGCAAGAAGCTGAAAAGTTTGGGTTGGCAATATATTCATGGAACGAATTTCTACAAGTGGTGAGTTGTTCATTTGACATATTATTGTTTTGGTATTGTTAATTAATTTGACATGAAATATACTCCTTCTATTTGATATTACTAAGGGAATTTATAAGTTGTTTGGTTAGTTCAGAATATGTAAATCTCCTCCATTGCAGTTTATTTGTTCTAAACCTCAGTTCAATCTTGAGCAGTGGAAAATGAGGTCACTTTCTCTGCTTTTATGGAGACATTTTGTGGTTTCCACTCCTAATTCAGGTTTTCTCACAGGGTCAAGGTCAGAGTTTTGATCTTCCAGTGAAAAAGAAAAGTGACATCTGTACAATAATGTATACTAGTGGAACAACTGGTGACCCCAAGGGAGTGCTGATATCCAACGAGAGCATTATTACCCTCTTAGCTGGGGTCAAGCGACTTTTAGAGAGTGTAAATGAACAAGTAATTTTCTTCTCCAACTTCTGTATCTCACATTTGAATACATGAATATACAGAGAAATCCTGAAATGTAATTTCTTTTCAGTTTTAGTCTAATGACTGTCAGTGTTTAGTTATTAATTCTGTCTCTTTTCCAACCCCCTCCTTTTTCCTGCTTTGCAGTTGGATGAGAAAGATGTATACCTTTCATATCTTCCACTTGCACATATCTTTGATAGGGTCATTGAGGAGCTATTTATATGGCATGGTGCCTCAATAGGATTCTGGCGTGGGGTGAGCATAGTGCTAATCTTTCCTTAATCAATGAAGGTTCTATGTAATAATTGATTCTTGGATTCGAAGGGAGTATGATCATCATTAATTCAATGGCTGCAGGATGTTAAATTATTAACTGAAGACATTGGGGAGTTAAAACCGTCTATTTTCTGTGCTGTTCCCCGTGTGCTTGATAGAGTGTACTCAGGTAAACTTCTTGCCAGACATTGACAGTCTGAAAATAATTGTGACATCACATGGTGTAAATGGTCAAAGGAAACCTATGATTTAAGTAAGGGCATAAGTGCTCCGTGAATTATTCTTAGGTTATTAATGTTCTATGCTCTTTATCTGATACACAGGTTTGACACAGAAGATTGCTTCTGGGGGCTTCTTAAAGCAGAAACTGTTTAATTTCGCTTACTCATAGTAAGTAATATATTCTTGTAACTTATTACCTGACTCTAAATTAAGTCATGATAACCTGTAATGAACTGTCATGGCGTCATGGGTTCACCATTATGGAAATATGAAGGGTTCCTACACACAAATCTCATCAAAATTAAGATTTATTTCGGTGTCATGATAAAGCTAGGTTATTGTATCTAATTGTTTGTTATCCCGTGGTAGGAATTGCATTATTTTATTGTTAATATATTCTGAAAATTGGCTGCAGCAAGTTGCATAACATGAAGAAAGGTTACAAGCATGAGGCGGCATCTCCACTTTTTGACAGCATTGTGTTTAATAAGGTAGTGGAATTTTATACCTAATCATTACAAACAGTAACGGTTACTAAATTTATGTATTGTTTTGACTAATAAGTTTTTCCAACTTGATCAGGTAAAGCAAGGTTTAGGGGGTAATGTACGTCTTATTCTGTCTGGAGCAGCACCTCTATCTGCGCATGTAGAAGAATTCCTACGGGTGGTTACTTGTTCTCATGTTATACAAGGATATGGTATGCTTTTGTTAGAAATTTGAAATACTACTGACACGACGATTTAGATCTGTAAAACTTACATTTCTAATGCTCAACGTTGATAGTTTGGCCAATGAGGGTGACCTTTTGTAACTTTTGTTTATTTTCTTCAAGTCTATCCTACAATTAAAAAATAAAAAAATAAAAAACTATCTAAATACTTAATATGCTCATGAGTTTATTTGAATAAGAATATTACAGAAGCATATTAGTTATTATCATACATTATGATTAATGTGTTACACAAACAACTTTGCTTGCTAGATAATAAAGCCAAAATCACTATTAAACAAAAAACTTAGGCTAACAAAATTCAATTCCGAACTCCTAAGTTGCATGATTATGATATTTGAAATTTGTTGAAGGATTTAGTCTCTTTTGTTTGTTTTGATCGAAAAAGAAATATTATTAAGGAAAAGAGAAGGATACAAAGAAAAAAGAAAACAAAAATACAAAAGGAGGACTAGATATCCTCCTAGAAAAGAAAAAAAGCAAGCACAAACCAACCCAAAAACCCTAAAACAAGGTTGAGTCCTCCAATCTCTAAAAGCATCTTCGAAGGACACTCCCTTAAAAAAACTATTAGCCGAAACCCAAAGAGTGTCAGTGTAGCGAATTCTATTCCATAGCAAATGAGGAGAAAGGACTTGCTGCTTAAAGACTCTGGCATTTCTTTCCATCCAAAGACACTATGCGGTAGCAAACAAAGCTGCCTTCTACAAAGCCTTATTCTAAAAGATATATGTATTTGAAATTTTATATAACTTTTTAAAAGAAGTGCTCTTTTAAGAAGATTATAAGTAGATTAGTTGTAGTTTCCAGTTGCCACCATAAATTAGTTTATATGAATACGTTAATTGCTCGTCTTATCTTTCAATGATACAGATTTTGGTTTTCATTAATTACTGTTCAATATTTATCTTTAATTAATTTAATAGAATAGTAACAATTAGAAACCATGTAGAGGCCAAATACTTATATATCCTGCTAATATATTACCATCAAATGATGACATACATATTGAAGTTTGTTATTGCAGGTCACTCTTCTGCAGTGTATGTGCCCAAATGTTCTAATAGCTTCATATGGAGATCTAGTACATGCATGATTACAGACATAAGCAACATAAAGCATTTGTAATCATGCATGTACTAGATCTCCATATGAAGCTATTAGAACATGCACCTATTTTGGGCATTTAACTCTGTCGCATCTTTTTGGAACCTATTACAATGAGAACTCAATGAATGCGTTTTTTTCAAATGAAAATAGGTTTGACTGAAACCTGTGCGGGAACCTTTGTTTCATTGCCAAATGAACCGGAAATGCTTGGCACAGTGGGCCCTCCTGTGCCGAATGTGGACACATGCCTAGAATCTGTTCCTGAAATGGGATATGATGCCCTTGCACGCACACCAAGAGGAGAAATTTGTGTAAGGGGAAATACCTTGTTTTCAGGGTACCACAAACGGGATGACCTCACAAATGAGGTTTTGATTGATGGATGGTTCCATACTGGTTAGTTCCTTCATAAAAAATTGATATATGAATGCTCTGATCAATTGGTTTTCATTGTCAATTTTAATTCATAAATAAATCTATTTATCAGGGGATATTGGAGAATGGCAACCTGATGGAAGCATGAAAATTATTGACAGAAAGAAGAATATATTCAAGCTTTCACAAGGAGAATATGTTGCTGTTGAAAACCTGGAAAATATTTATGGTCAAGTTTCTTCTGTCGAATCCGTAAGTCCTGAGAACTTGTGTTGGTTTAGAGCTCTAGCTCATAAAATTTATTTTCCTCTAGACGGCTGGCAAAATCTATTGAAGGTGATTTTCTGTTCATACGGAAGGGGAAAAAGGTGATAAGAAGTGACTGGTACTCAAACTGCTTGAGCTAGTTATTCATAATAGAGTTATTATGCCTCTCATGGCTTCTGAGACCGGAGGGATCAATCTTGAGCAACTAGTCTTTTGGTTTAACTTGATATGCTGCTCTAGCATATTGCAGACCAAGTCTTTGTTTTCCTCTTATTATATGCAGGATATTTTTCTTCTGTGCCTAAACATATGTGAGCTATATGGTTGTTTCTTGTTTGACATATTATTCCTGTATTATATACTGCTTTCAGAATCAGAAATTTTCATCTCCCTTATGTCCACAGTAATGATGCTCAATTGGCCATATTCCTGTATGCATTTGCACAACTAGACATGCATGTTATTGACCAACTAGTTATAAATAATAGTATCCTGTTTTTGTATCTCAGTAACGACTATTCATCCTATTTAAGACTTTTTTTTGACACTTGGTTTTACAATGATTGCTGTATCATCAGGAAGCAAATTAATATCAAAAGGTTTAGTCTAGTGCAAAAATAATAATCATGTTTCTACTTTCTGAGATGAAATTTTTCGTTGTTTTTTCTTGCTGAAGTATATATTTTTTGTCATCCCTGTTTTTCAGATATGGATTTATGGAAACAGCTTCGAGTCATTCCTTGTTGCAGTTGTTAACCCCAGGAGGGAAGTGCTTGAACGTTGGGCAGAAGAAAATGGTATAACCAAGGACTTTAACTCTCTCTGTGAGGATTCCAGGGCTAGAAGTTTCATACTCGAAGGGCTTATAAAGACTGCAAAGGAAAAGAAGGTTGGTTGTTTAGGTTCTCTAGTATTGTTTTAATCTTCATTTGTGACACAGTATCTTCATTTATATAAGAATTACTCTTGAAGCTTTGTGGGATCTTGAATATTTTATTTGGCAGTTGAAAGGTTTTGAGTTCCTAAAAGCAGTTCATCTTGACCCGGTGCCATTTGACATGGAACGTGACCTTATCACTCCAACTTATAAGAAGAAGAGGCCCCAGATGCTCAAATACTACCAGGTACAACTTAAATTCTCAGGATTTCTCTACAGCTTTGCTTCATGAATCGAAAAATTCTCTCTTTATCCTTAGTTGTATTCATACTACCAAGCAAAGTATGAATGGGGATTGGTTCCATTAGTCAGTTCCACAGACGAACATATTGTGCTCTGACATCGTAACTGAACTCTTTAATATGACTGCATGTTGCTGCTGCGGCCATTACTTGAAAATATTATACAGTAACGTAATTATACTTGAATTTGTTTTCTATTTAGAGTGAATTATCTCATAGTTACATGTGTCATTATAATGAATGAATTGAATAGCTAGGACATCAAACTTTTTCCACGCTCAAATGCATACGTATATAGAGAAAAATGTTAAATCGAACATTCTCATTAGTACAAAATGAAAATCAGGAATGTGTAGCTGTGACATGCACATAATGGATGAGCCATGTTTGGACGCTCACATGTATGTGTGCAAAATCAGAGATATTTAGTAGAGGTGGCATAGTTAGGTTCAAAGTAATTTGCATATCAGATTAGAAATGCTCAAGTTCACCCATAGGACGTCCCGCCATGCTTATGTCTACCTATTTTATAGAAATAATAGGACATGAACTCAAGGTTTTGAATCTGAAGTCTAAAGTATTACGTTATTGCTTCTCAAATCTAATTTTTTCATATTAAAAGGGAAAAAATGAGAGTACTGACGCTATCTTTTTCTTTTTGGCAGAGTGTCATTGACAACATGTACAAGCAGGGAAGCAAACCCAGTGCCTGAGATATGCTTTTAGCTATAATTTTTCTTCTGTAATTAGATTTTAGAGACTTGATGTATTCATTTTCACTGCCTTTTTTTTTTTTGGTTTCCTTTTCCTGATTTTATGTATGATTGTTCTTAAGTAGGATATATATTACATGTGCTCGTGGATATCAGCTTAACATTAAAAAGAGATACAGTTTGAACAATTTTAATGTTTCAGCATCACGATACACTTGTTAACGTCAGTAGCCCGCCGAGCAGATATGTTAATACGAAATTTTTCCAGATAGCCCGTTCCTCTCTAACATTGCAATTGCTTGTGTTATGTTCATATTTAGGCTGTCTGAGTAACACCTAAAGTTACTTTTTAAGTAATTGTAGAATTCATTTTTGTAAATAAAAAAATCATAGCATCTCCTTTCTGAAACAGGAATATAAATAAAAATTTTGATTTTCTGAGAAAAATATTCTCGCTCAATAAAAGTTTTCAAAGGGCTTGTTTGGTATGCATATTTTTCATCGAGGGAGACCTTTTCTGTCGTTTGGTATGCGTTTTGTCGAGATGGATGGAAAGTTGGCAATGGAAAATTGCTTTTCACATTTCCTTCGTAAATGTTCAATTTTTCCCTTCCTCTGGCCAATGTAAAGCTGATGGAAAACGAGAAGGGAGAGGTGATGACGACTTTGCCGAGTTCCTAGAAATTTCAAAACAGCTGTCAACCCACACCATTGGTCGACGCCTCTCAAAAGAAGGGACAAGCGAAGAAGCCTCTCGAAGAAGGGACAAGCGAATACGCCATCTCCAGCAACGGTTCGCCTACCTTGAACTGAAGATGAAGTAATTAGACAAAGGGTCGAGGACATGGGTATGGGTATGGGGGTTGATTGAAGGGAGCAACATGGTGGGGATGGGTTGTTGATGGATCGTACTCATCGTCGCCGCCGCTGGAGGATTGCATGCTCTCACTTACCTGAATCCATGAGACACAGAGAAAGAGAGAGGGCAAAAAATGGAAAATACCCACGTCTTTAAGCCTCTGATCTGCAATCGCAACAATGCTCCCCCAACCTCGCTTTTACTTTTGTCTTTTGGCAAAAGGATATATATTATGCCTACGCCCACTGAGAGACGAATGATTAAACACCCCACAGATCTAAACTGAAAGCTGAAAGAACATAGCAGAACGACGATGACCGAGAGGAGAAATTTGAAAATTTTGAGAATAGTTAATGGCACTGTTGTCATCACGAACTCATCTTTGCTTCTCTCTTCCTGTTTTCTATCAGTCACTCGAAGGAAAAAACTGTACATTTATGAAATAAAACTAAAAAGCACTTTTCCATTGTAAACTTTCCATCCCGTTCCATGAAATGCATACCAATCACGGAAAAAGGAAACCCACGACAGAATTTCGTCCTTACATTCCGCGTTGAGTCATCTAGAAATTATTTTAAACCTGTCGCATATCCTTGAGAATCACCCCTTAGGATGTTCACAAATTCGTCAATACTCGAAAATATGAATTATATACAATACTGTTGAAAGTATGTTTTGACCTCAGTTTTAAGCCATGATGAGGGTCTATATTTTGGAAAATTTTCTTTCAACAATATATTTTTGATTCTTAACTTAGGTAATAAATGAGTTCTCACCCAAAAATAATAATGCCGTGATTAAAAACTCTGTAGACGTGGGATGATCGTATTCGTCACTTGTCAAGAAATTTTTTTGGGTACTTGCTATGAAGAGACTTGAATCGTAACGCAGATACAATCACGTGATCCGTTGATTTGAATCGTAAGATGAAACTGAACACGGTAACAAAAGTTAACATGCTTTCAGATCAATCGTTGACAAGGATAAATGAAAAACAGAGAAAATGAAAAATAACAAGGCCATGGGCATAGATAGTCATTTAGAGGAAAACTGGCCCATTCAATCCAATTACTTCTCAGACATTGCACTACCTCCCTCCTGATCAAATGCAAGGGACAAGGACACCGCTTGCAGCGCAAGTAATTCGTCTCTGCTATACTTCAATCTTTGATCTATCACAAAACAATGGGACATGAAAATTAGATTGGTTGTATAAACTTTCACCTTAAAATTTCTGAAGAAAATTACCTATAAAACTCGGAGACACGGACGTAGTTACTTTCTTCTTAGTCCTTTGCACAGTCCTTGATGTCAATCCGGATGTAGTTCCTTTCTTCTTAGTTCTTTGCACAGTCCTTGATGTCAATCCAGATGAAGGGGACCGATTATACTCACTCTGGTCAAAAGGGGCTTCGGTACCAAATTCATGTCTTACTTCAATTTGAGGATGAACTCTACAGAATGATAAAATAGCATCTTCAGTTAAGAGCCAACAGCCCGTGAGGTCCATCATTTTCAAAGTTGCCGGAGGTTTAAACGTATCAAGCCCATAATTTGTCAATATCGCATCACAAATGCTAAGGCTTATCAGTTTAGGAATTGATGACATATAATAGAGTGAGATGTCGGCAAGTGAAGTGCTTTTAAGATATATGTATTTCAGCTCTTGGAAGCTAGACAAAGGGTATAAAGCTCCATCTCTAACTTGGGTGTGCTCCAAATCCAACCTTTCTAATCGTTTAAGATTCTGTAGAGCTGAAAGAGAGAGCCAATCGTCTAGTGGAGTCCCTTGCTGGTGTATGAAACCTGAGTCCAAAGCACAAAAATGAATCGCAAAGATCTAATATTAATACGACAGGGCAGCAGAGAGAGAGAGAGAGAGAGAGAGAGAGAGAGAGATTGATGAAGTGATCTATATTTTGATGAGTGTGCAATGCAGAATTAGAACTTTGAATAACAAGAACACACAAGCACTCACAAGCACTATAATTTGTAGAGAGAGAGAGAGAGAGAGAGAGAGAGAGATTGATGAAGTGATCTATATTTTGATGAGTGTGCAATGCAGAATTAGAACTTTGAATAACAAGAACACACAAGCACTCACAAGCACTATAATTTGTTAACTTGAGGTAATCAACATTTGCAGTGTTGACATCAGATTTCCACGCCCTTCATGGATGACAATGGCAGGTGGGATAAGAAGCCAAAGTAATATCAACTTAGGATTTTCAAGCTCAAGTGTAAGGGAAGTAATGTAGAAATCCAAAGATGTTTCTACCTAAAGGTGTATAGCTCCTCTTTACTAGTATCCACATGCTCATCAAGAGGATAATATAATTATAAAGCATCTACCATATTGTCCTAGTCACCGATATCAGGAAGGACAATCTGAAAACTCCACTATCATAAAATCACTGGGACCTTCCATGACAGGTCCTTACAAGAAACTAGGTATTCACTGTGGAGCAGCTCTTGAGGCTTTTTGCTAGCAATATGCTCTGCATAGTATCAAACCTCAGAACTACATGACCTGATACAGATTATCCACACCTCAGCATGGCTCAATACAAAGAACACACGGGCTAGCAAATTCTGAGTATATAGAGTTCAAATCCTTTCCAAACAAAAAAAAAAAAGGTTAATTTCTTAATATGATAAACATGTTTGCTATATACAAGATAGTCTCTTATTTAGCTGCGATACTAATAAATTCCCAGACTGAAAATGACTATGTAAATCTATTTCCACAGTAACTTAATATAAGTGAATTTGCTGTTACCTCCTGGGACACAGATGTGAGACATACAAGAAAAGTAGAGCTGCAGCTTCAGAATTGGCTGGGAATTTACAATATTCAAGAAAAATTTAGGAAAAGGGTTTCAAAATCAACTTCCAAATATGTCATATCAATGCATATCAAGGACAACAGAAAAACTTTTAGCTTTGCACTGTAAGGTGTAGGAATCTAGAAATCACTCTTGGTAAGAGAAAGCATCAGACCTTCAGGGTTAGTTGCACTGACAACCAAAAATTGTCCCTCCAAATGAAAGAGTTACATCAGACTTTCAGGGTTATTAGCACTGGCAACCAAAAATTACACCTCCAATTGAGAGAGGTTAAATCAATGCACCAAAAGGGCCATAATCAGATTGAGGGAGGATGGGGAGCCATAAAAGAAAACAATTAACCATCACCTCGAGTCAATGACTAGGGTTAACTAATATGGCACTACTAATCCACTTTCAGTTGGTTCTTATCATCCTGACATACATGACAATGCCTGTGAGAAGAGCAACACTAATGGCCAAAGATATTAGGCTATTAGCTGGAGACAACTAGACCAGTTAACTATTTCAGCTACAACATATATTCCAAAGCATAAACATAAATATAAAGTTTACTTCATTGAACGGTTTATACCTTTTATGTTTGTATTGCTCAGGTCAACAACCTTTAACGAAGGCATCATGCTAATATATGAGATGGCAGAATCATCAATTGGTGTCTGAGACAATGACAGAATCTCAAGATTGGGAACATGTCCAGCTAAAATTCCCACTCCTGCAGAGCTTACTCTAGTGCCATTGAGATTCAGACTTTTCAAATTTCCACCTACGCATGCAACCATTTCAACTGAATCATCTCCTATCATGTTTGAGCTGAGATTCAGATGTTCTATTACTTTCATCTTACTTAAGAAGAAGAAGTTGTGAAGGCAAGAATAGGATATGTCCAGAAAAGATAGGAAATTTGTATTTAGATATAATAAGGCATCATCTTCATTCAGAAATGTAGCCTCAGAGAGAACAAGCTTTGCCAAAGGAGCTTCACCATCTTCAAGTATGGAATCAATAGTACAATTACTCATGTTCAGGTATTCAAGAGATAATAAATTAGGCAATCTTGTGACACTGGTCCAAGCAAGATTTAGATGGCTTAACTTGGGGAACATAATGAGAATAGCAGAGCCTTCATTTGAAATTTTACTACCCCAAAGGTCAAGGTATTGTAGCTTTTTCAGCACCTGATTAGGTAGAGAAGAAACAGTGAAGTGTGATAGTAAAGGACATTAAAAAAGAATTAAGCATATATTTATGACTTGAGAACTGACACTACTGATTATAACTGCCAACACAAGCTGATAAAGCAAACAATAATTAATGTTAAAATTAAAAAAAGACAAAAAGCATCAAACAAATGATTTTGTCAAGAAAATATTGAGTTCAGACTCTCCACATGGTCAATGTATGCAATAAATCAGTATCTTAGAAATATATGTCAATGGGTCATGAAACAATACCCCATTTTGGTGTCAACCCAATACTGAAAGAAACTTACCTGTAATGAATTTAATGATATGTCATTTACTGGTAAACCACCCAAATCAAGAACAGAGAGGCGTTTAAGGGAGGCAAGAAGGCTAACACCTTCTGCTGTCACACCTGTTTCAGCAATGCATAGCTTTTCCAAATTTACTATGGAAAGAATGTGCTTAATTCCAGAATCATTAACCTTGAAGCATCTTGAAAGATCCAATTCCCGTAGACTAGTCATTCCTAAAACCAATTAAACATTGGGAAGATCAGTCATACCAGTAAAGCAGTCCTCCTTTTCGTACTTATCATTCGGCTGGTTAACAAAATTTTTGTTCCAATAGATAAGTATATTAAACAAATGTTCCTAATATGATTTCAGCAATTGCTCAGAACACTTTTTCAGTTCTATATGTTCAATATAAGCTATCGCTTAACGATTTGACCAAGATGATGGAACAGATTCGCAATGTTTATAACTTATAAAACAAAACTGTTAGCGAAACCTGTAATAGCCCACAGAGCTGAACTGGTGATTCTATGGCAATCTGCAACATTTAAGGACCGCAAGTGGCGAAATGCGCCCAAATATGCCATCCACTCAGCATCCACAGAGTTTTCACCTCTGACATCAATATCTTCAGCACTGTATTTGAAAATTCTACAAATAGGACAAAAAAGAATTTTGGATAGAACAAGATCTCAGTTTCAATTTTATTTTCTAAAATATATATTGCCTTTTGATAAAAGAAGAAAATGAAGATCTCAACCTTGCAGCAAAAGAAAGTTCTAGGTGTTGTTGTCGTTTCGGCAATCAAAAGACGAGGCAGATAAAGTATTTGTTAATATTTGTTATTACATTCATGTGACATAAGAACTGGTACTGACCGATTATTTCCTCATATCTAAACCGTAGTAACTTACTTAGTGAATTACATATTGATTGGATCATTTCTCTCATGTCTTCTGGCTTGTTAAACAATTTATGTCAAATAGATTTACAATTTCGACGATTTCACGTTGCACCGGAATCTTAGAAGTTAGAATTAGAACATACTGACACTATCCGGCGAGCATTGTAAATGCTCAATGCTTAGTTTGAACTTTTGGAATCCAATATAGAGTTGAATTTATATACCGATTTTTCAAAGACAAGTAAAACTTGCGAAAAGGGACTTACTCGAGGAGGGAGGGGTAGAGGAGACGACGGCTAAGGAGGCGGCGGAGAAGAGCATCGGCAAGGGGAGAGGGCAAGCGCTCCAAACTACGCCTCTGCCTCCGCCATTTGTCGACGCTCTCTTTACTCTCACACGCCGCCTCAATGCAAAGTGTCACCAAATCCACTTGGCCTTTCATAATCTCTATGCTTTCACCAAGGATTCCCGATTTGCTATTCGTTCACTCCGATCTGAACGACACAGCTAGCTAAGTGTTCACTAACAAAACAAATTAAGACGATCGGAAGATTGAATTCAGAAAATAGAAAAAGTGCACCTTAATCTGACTATGGCAACTCGAAGCATCACCCCCCTCCACACCATTGACCGTTGGCGGTGTCCACTTTGGGCCCTGAACCGGTTTATGGGCTTTAGCACTCTGCCCAAGAATGGGCTGAAAACATTTGGGCTTAGATGCCTGCGTCCTCAATGTTGTCGAATAATTAATCATCGGGCCTGAACCAAAATAATATATGGTGTAAAGCTGTGAATATTATTTTGGATAAATTATTGATTTAATTTTTAAAAGATAACAACTGTATTAATTAATCATTAAAAAATGAAGAATTTTAATTTAACTCTTAAAAAACTGCATTTATCTTAACATGCATCATCATATATATGACTATCAAAATGTCAAATTTGTCAACGTTAAAAATTATTTAGACAAAAAATAAAAATTAAGATAAATGTAAATTTTCATGAATTATATTAAAATGCTTAATTTTTTTGAAAAACTAAATCGAAATATATTTTGGAAACTAAATTAATAATTTACTATTTTTATGTGCCTTGAGCTTTTGTAAACAACCAATTATGCTTTTCTATTATAAATTTATAACCCTAATCCCTATGCAATAGTGAATTAAAAGTTTAAACCTACTTGGAAAGGGATGTTTTGAATGTTATTGATTAAAATTTCGAACCTTATTTGGAGAGCGCCTGCTTGGTTGGTGGTGTGCCAGCATTAAGTTTTACAATTAATAATCTTGATTTTAAAATTTTTTTAAAATCTTAAAATTTAAACTATTAATTGTGAAAATTAACAATTACTAAACAGCTTATTGGACACTAGCACTCCTAGCAGGAGGTCCAAAGTAGTGTGCATGCATGCATTGACACACCCAAATCCTTTATTACATGAGAGTTGAAATATGGGCGAATTTTTAACGTAAAATTTTGGTGACCAACATATTATCCTTTTTCAAGAAGCATCAAGCTTCTTCTCATTCGAGTTTCAGCCCCCTAACGGCCTAACCTTAATCATTCAATGGAAGTCTAATGTTAACATTGTAAATTCGTTTCACTCTATAGTCTATATATCATCCTTTTTTTTTGGCATTTTTATTCTTTCTAGTTTCAATATTAAAATTTACTAGCCTAAAAAACAGACTTCAAACATATGAAATTTGCTCTTCAAGTTCTTACTTCCCTTTACTTATTACGTTTTTCGTGTAATTGCTCCATTCTGTAATGTTGTCTTGTTTGAACTTCAGCGCCTTTCTTTTTAGACCTTTCAGTGATTTCAGAGAAATTGCTTTCAAACAATAAAGATTACCAACAAATAACCGAATACAAACATAATACAGATTTGTATTTCAAATAGGTACGCAAATGAAGTAGAGGTACAATACAATTGCACAAAACTATTTTCGTAAAGGGGGAAAATGTTGCAAAGCTTACAACATCACAACACAAAAAGACATCCAAAGCTGTTTGAAAATACAAGCGATGACTCCTTGAAATATTGAGAAGTTCTTTCTTCACTTTCTCAACTCAATCTTTTCGCTGTCTCTTTCTTGTATCTTTCGTTCTATATAAGCTGTGAAATGGAGGAGAAAGAGGATGAGCACTTTTCTTCTTGTCTCTTCACTCCTTTCTTCTCCAGTCCTTACATCTTAATTAACCTAAGATAATATGATCTAGCCTCCTAATCGGATGCAACAGAAACATGTGAAGAAGAAAACTTGGTCAAAAAAGTAAAGGAAAAGGAAAAGGAAAAGGAAAAGAGTCTCTCCCCACTGCACTTTTTCGTATAGCTGCACAGTTCTTACACGACACCACAGAAACTGTACCAAACTCGCTTTAACGAAGTCGGTGTTTGTCAAGCCAACAAGTAGTTAGCAACAGAGACCTCTGCTGGAGAAGAAGAATGGATGTAGACGAACTCAAGGCTCTTACCAGCTGATAAAGAGTTGAGCCATGATGGGAATGTGTAGGAATCACCGGACTTTGTGAGACCCCAGAGTGGACCATAAAGCTTCGCTATTGAAAGACTGAGAGACTTGAGAGTCTTGGTAGACTTGTTAGTCACCACTGTTGAGTATCTGTAGTAAGTTCTTCCATTGGCAACCCATGAAGTTGTCATCTTATGTTGAATTGAAATTGGACCTGAAAATGAAGCTGTAAGAGGAGCACCTAGGTTAGCTTTTTATCTCAACCACAAGAAATTAAATTGAGCAAAGCATATGATTATGAACTTGTGATGCAGTACCTGGAGCTGGAGTATTCTTGGGTTTTGGAGCAGGGAGGGGCTTGGTGACGACAGGATTAGGAGCTGGAACAACGACTGTAAGGAAAAAATTACTCTTAATTAGTATTTACTAGTTTACTACGTAATCAACATATATCCAACAAGAGGACAAAGATAGCAGCAATACCTGGAAGGAGCTGGTTATAAGCACCATGACCAGCACTGAGTCGGGCTAGGATACCAATAAGAGGAGCATTGTTGTATGTTGCAGGCTCTGTTTGCTCATAGTTGTCTCTTTCATCAGCGAAGTTGTCATATCCATCAGGTCCACCAACAATAGCACCAGCAAGCAGATTGGGGTCGCTGCCCTTCCTGCTAAACCAAGTAGCATAACCTCCACGGCAGGTGACAAAAGAAGGATTAACCTTGATGGAAACAATTGAGGAGGCTCGATGGTGAACTCTCTGAGGGAAGGTTCTTCCATAGCCCACCATATAGCTAGTGCCTCTAGGGTTGTCTCCAAGAATGTAGTCAACCTGGGACTTAGCAAGGGACAGAAGCTGAGCTGGAGGGACATTGCCGGAGGGGCATCTCAAGTATCTGCCGGAAGAAGCAAGGTAGTCGGAGTAGACAGTGGCTAGGAAGGAGGCACTTGTCACAAACTGCATGTTGTTCCATCTCTGGCGGAAGATGAGGCCACCAGGAGTCTTCTGAACATTGCGAGTGCCCTTTCCCATGCATGAACACATGAAATACTCTGCCTTCTGCTGGTATTTCTCAAACAATGCAGCATTGTGACCAGCTTTGCCTTGCATAAGGAACTGCAGGCAAACAAACAAGGGAATTATTGAAACTCATGCTTTCCAATAATCTTCAAAAATGCTTCAAGCAAAAAAGAGTAGTGTACCTTGGCTACCAAAGTTTGAACCCCGGAATACTTGACGTCCCAACCAAACTCAGTCATGGACCAACCAGTTCCACCCATGGAATCACCATTTCTTGCAAGGTAGTCCAAGTAGTAATGGCTGTTACTTGCTTGATACAACCAAGCAGCAGCCCACAACAATTCGTCCTGCACGTATGCACACATTTGTTCAGACGTTCAATCAACAAAACTGGAAAATTATTCAACACCAATGCTTTCAACATTAAATTGATCAATGAACTGAGTGTGAGAATAAGAGGGATGGGTCATAATCCTTACATTGTAGCCACTGATAGATCGGTAATACTTTTGAGCTACAGTGATGCTGCCGTCATACTTGCCTCTGTATTTGTCCGCAAAGTCAAATAGCTGAAATTGAAGAAACCCAGAAGGGTCAGAAGAATCGTCTTTTACTCATCAAATATATAACGAGTTAACAAAATTTTGTTTTAATGAATTATTGCTAACTGTTTGCACTAATTTAGATGGTTTTCTTTTTTTTTTTTTAATTGGGATAAAAATTTAGATAGTTTCTTTTTTTTTGTTTTTTTTGGGGTGAAGTGGTTTACTGCTTCATTAACCGAAGAATTTAGATGGTTTTCAGTTCTTATTTAAATTAACTCGTGAATATGGGCAGCTTCTAACAAGAAATAGTGGCTAATAAAAGCAGGAGAGGTTGTTGAAAATGGACCGAATAGTAGTGGACATAAATGGCACTAAAAAAGCAACCGCAAGGACCTAGAGGCTATGAGTATAGATGGCGAGCTAGATAGCACCGACAGCGTTAGCACGTGCTAATCAGGTGCGCTTTTTTTAAGAAGTGAATCACTTCAAGTGGACGGTTAGGATCCGGTACCACACAGATCTGAACGGTCAGAAGGCCCTACCGATAATACCAGGGCCAAATTGGAATTACTCCTTCGATCCATTATGTTCTTTTCTGTCTTTTGAAAAAAAAAAAAAAAAAGCAATTTTCTCATCCAACCAAACTACATCGTTTAAGGCTTTTAGCTAAGCAAAAACACATTACCTATCTCCACCTCGTCCTCCTCCACTCGAATCAAAATGCAGAATAGTAGGTTAAACATTAGATAAGAAATTAAATTAGCAAGAGGCTACTACAGCTGAGGTCGTCATGTACATTCTTGTTCTTTCCGCTAAAATGTTTTCGGTTTCACCATAAATACCCCCCCAAACCAGTGCTGCAAACTCCAACGACCACTCTGACAAAGCCTTAAAGGTGAAACTGTCTATTTATTTAACTCCAACTCCAACCGTTTTACTGACGCAACAAGCACGATGCACGTTGTAAGATTTTACTTTTCATTATTGCATTTCTTTATACTTGAATGGCTTTGGCATGAAGGTCGTCATTTACATTCTTGTTCTTCGTATACTTGAATGGCTTTGGCATGAGCCTTAAGCTTTACAAAGCTAATTAAATGAAACAAAATCCCTAATGTTTCGCTAAAAATTAATGAAAAAAAAAAAACAAGGATGTGGAACAGACCTGGTAGGCATGGCGGAGGAGCTCGGCGGCGTAAGAAGGGTTAGAGTGTCGGAAGACGATGGATGCAGCGGCCATAGCGGCGGCCGTTTCTCCGGCGAGATCCGACCCGGGATTGCTCGGGTCGATCTTGTAAGCCCTACGGTCAGTGGTCATGTCCTCTGGCCTTTGCCAGCAGTAATGGTCACTGTTACCATCTCCCACCTAATTGTTGAAATGTCAAAACAACAACATCAACTAACATTCTTTATTTACAAATTAATGCCGAATCTTATTGAGGTATACACGACTTCTCTTGGTAAAACTCCATCTTCGTGAAATTGACAAGTTACTACACTAGGAGAGATTTCTATCGACAAAGAGAGTAAATACGGAGGTTGAAGAATTTGGGAGGAAGAAAGGGAAATGTTTAAAAAGAAGATACCTCTCCGTATAGAACATTGGGTTGGGGGTGGGCTTTGATGAAGTAGTCAGTACCCCACTTTACAGCCTCCATGGCATGGCCAAGCTCACCGTTTGCTGCCATTTGCTTCCCATATTCTATGATGCTCCATGACATCATTGTAACTGTGAATGCCATGGGCAACCCGAACTTCACGTTGTCCCCTGCATCGTAGTAACCACCAACTAGATCTACCTGCAATTGAACAAAGAATGGCCTCAGAATTTAACCCCATGTGTCTATTTGATTCAATTTAGTAAGCCAGGGTTTGCTAATTTCAACCAAATGGGTTAGACAGAAGTACAATACACAGCAGAAAAATGGCAGAGAAAGCAATAATCCATTCACATTAGTTAAGTTATGGTGGGAATATGGAGAAAATTGAGGGGAAGCAATTACCCCGCTAGCCTTGCCGTCTTGCAGACCAGAATGACCTCTCCATGTTACTCTCTGGTTGTGAGGAAGATAACCAGATCTCTGTGCTTCAAAGAAGAGAATGCTCTTACTCAGAGCTTGGCCGTAGTCATGAGCAGCAAGAGCAAATGGCAGGCACAGAAGCAGAAGAACAGGAGACAGACAAATGAGGCTTGAAAGCTTGTCCATGGCAATTAAAGGTTTGGAAGGTATGAATTAGAACAGAGAGAAGAGAAACTTTGTTTCGGCTCCGGCAAAATTCAGAGCAAAACAATTGTATTGGACGACTTCAGAGCTTAAAACAAAATCTCATTACTCTTCCCTCTGATTCAGGGAGCAGGAAGAGAGAAAATGGCAATGCCAGTAAGATTTTGGAGCCGGAGAGAGACTAGAGAGTGAGAGAGTACAGGGATTGCCAAACTGGGGAGATCGAGGCTCTATCTATATAGGGCAAACGGAAGGTATCAAGGAACCCACATTGACGGAGTTTTAATAAATTAAGTCTTTATTGGCATTGCCCTTTTTTATTTATTTTTATTTTTCTTATCGTTCCGTTTTTTAAAGTCACTGAAAATGTTTGAGAAAGAACAGTGTCATGTGGGGCTCCAGGAAGGAGGTCGGTGTGGAGATTTGTCAGAAATAAAATTTACCGCTCAACGTTTATAGTATTAAAATAAGAAAGAAAAAAAGACGGGGAGAGTTATTTTGAGTTCTGAAAGGCGTGTTAACGACTTTAAAGGTTGTGGACCTTGTGAACGGAAGGGAGTCTATTTAGTATTTACAACTTACAAGAGCAAGGAGAAAAAGGTGGAGGTACAAATACAATGGTCAAAAAGTTAGAAGGAGAAACGGTCTTCTGGTTCAAGGTGTCCCCACTGGAAAATGACCATAGTAACCCCGGTAAAGAATTGAGAGCACATGGCTTACTTGTTGCGTGGCAAATAGGTATTGGGTTAGTGGGGTGGGAAGGTGTGGTGAATATTAGTTAATTGGACCTGAAACTGAAACGATCATAGTGCCGTTTTCATTAACTTGGTAGCTAGCTACCAAAAGCTCGGTTTATTCGAAGCCCATGTTCTTCTGATTGTTCGTGGCTCGATGCATAGGAAAAGTGCGGCTTCCATAATTTACGTTCCCACCCTGAACCCATACATTCCCATTCCCCTCTCTTTCTCTCATTTTTGTTTCAAAATATATATATTATGAATTAATGATATACTAATTGGCTCTGGAAAAATGTCATATATTTGTTCCTTCGAATTTTACAATCCTATCTAGTCTAGATAATACATACTCAGCGGTAATCTCTTCGATTTTCACTGTTACGGAGGGGCCGAGGGTGTGAATAAAGGCGTGCATGGGTTGTATCAAATTGAAATCCTGGGTTGCCAACAAAGCCCAACCCGGAAGCTTGTTTGCATTAAATTTCCTTGTATCTATTCGCAGAATTGCTTTAATTACAGCTCCCTCCATGCCACTACCTGGAATTTTCGTTCCAACCACTGCCATTGTCCCCTCATCACATGCAAGGTAATTAAAATGGCATAATCACGTACCCCTTTCATATTACTAAAATCATTAAAATTAATTTTTTTAAAAAAAAGGAGAATAGAAACGAAAATGAAGGAGTGATACGTGGCGGTGTGGCTTTACCTGGCTTCTTGGAAACTGATCAGAGAGGATTGACCTGTACCCCGGATTCGATTACCCGACAACCCACAGTGTTAACCAATGCATCTCTATCTCCTATTTTTCAAATTATTTCCCTATGGCCACCGACACAACCCTCTCCTTACTTGGCAGTGGCGCTCGTGTAAATGATCTCCTATAACCCAGGTCTTTTTTCTGCATTCATTTTTTTTTAATCTTTTGAATTATTTTATTTTCGAGATAAAAAATAACAAAAGAGAAAATGACAAAAGAAGATGCGGTCAAAAAGGCTTGTCCCCATGTCAGACGCTTTATTCCCAACCGCAATCAACGGCCTCCGCCGAAAAAGATACCATATCACTTCACTCTCTTTTCTCCATATTAATTTTCTTTTCCTTTTCCTTTTTTTAAATTTCACTTTTCAAGAAGTGATTTTTTAAAAACCAAAAGAAAAAGAAAAAAGTGACAGAAGTTGACACGTCATACATTACATATGTCTAGGAGGCAAGCTCCCACAATTACTGACTGGCGCCGGTTTTGTGACGGCCACGGCAACTATTGCAACCCAACCGGCCGGTAAACTGTAATAGTAATCTTTTCTATAAAGACAAGGCTACGGAGAGCTGAAATTTTCATGTGGTCGAGTTTTTGTTATTGATGTATTATTTCAAAATTTATATAAAGTATATTTTTATTATTTTATACATGATTATGAAAATAATTTAAAAGTAAAAAATTTAACTATTAAGAAGTCAAATTTCGTATGAAAATTATGTTGCGGTTACTGCGCTGACCGTTGAGTTAGATTGAAGCATTAATTAATGTTGCAACCTATGGAGAGCAGAGCACCACGGCATTCTCGAGGTAAAACGTTTGGGTTTGAAATTTAGAATAGTTTATTTTAAATTTATGTGTTTTATTTTATAATATAAATATTTATATATGTATTAAAAAAATTTATAAAAATAATTTATAATATTGTTCCTAAGTTATTTTTAACTTTTCAACTTATTAAAATAAATTAAAAATAATTTATATAAAATTTATCTTTATAAACTATTCAATTATAAAAATAACATATATATAAATATTTATATAATAAGTATTTATTATATATATACTTAAATAAACTATTTACCCATACACAACTATATTTGTAATGGCGTTGATTAGTTGTTTAGTAAGTGGAAACTTTTCAGTGTTGGTTGAAACCCTAACATTGGCCCCTAAATTAAGTCTTGACTTTTGGTCGAGTGCGTTAGGCCACGTTTGGAAGATTTGGGCAATTCCCTCACTTCACACTAGCGCGCAGTTTTGTATTTAATAAATCTACGTGCTTAATTTGCCTTTCTACAATCCCAAATTGCTTCACACTCAACATCTACTTCTGCCTCAATTTTCAAATTCAAATTGCTCTGTAACCAAAATTAATTCAAATCCCACGTACCTGACCTACTTGGCCGATCAAATGTGTTAACAATGCACTTACGTTAGTACATATATTTTCTATACATTATTAAGGGCAAAAGAATACATGTCTTTAAAATTTACACCAAATTTTACTTACATATTTAATTTTTTTTTTAACTCATTTATGTCCTACATCTTATAATTTTTGCCACTTACGTCTTTTTTTATAATATCGTTAATGTACTTAATGGCAATACTGATTAAGCTGTCATGTGTAAATATTTTGTTTTGAAATCCATGTGGATTGTCACGTGGCAGCCAAATTTTTTTTAATTTTTTAAAATTTTTAAAATTATTTTTTTGTAAAAAAATTTTAGTTCACTTTGGTTTTTAGTCAAAATTTTTCTCTTGTCTAATTTTTAATATAAACTCATATTCTACTTCGTGTAAGTCTCTAGTTTAATAATCTATTTTTTTATTTGTCAAAATCATCTCCTATAAGCCTTTTAGTTTGTTCATTTTAATCTCTATTCTTCACTTTCATGCTTTTTTCTCACTATTTGATCCTCCAAATCAATACATAATATGATTAAATCTATCATTTCTATCCAAGAACAATACAAAAAATGAATTAAAATTTAAAGTTTCAAAAATTGTATATCTCTCCCTCTCATAAAAGATAAAAGGTAAAATTTGAATCTTAAATTTTAATTCATTTTTTGTATTGTTTTTGGGTAGAAATGAAAGATTTAATCATATTATGACAAAAAATAAAATTATCGATTAATTTGGAGGACCAAACCATGAGAAAAAATCATGAAAGTAAATAATGAAAATTAAAGTGAATAAACTGAAATAAAAAAATAGATTCTTAAACTAGGACCTATACGAAGTAAAATACGAATTTATATCAAAAATTGGACAAGAGAAAAATTTTGACAAAGGACCAAAGTGAATAAACTAAAGTTTTTTTACAAAAAAAAATAATTTTAATAAAATTAAAATTTTTTAAAAAAAATTTTGACTGCCACGTGGCAGTTTGCATGGATTGCCATGTGCCAATCCACATGGATTGCAAAAAAATATATATTTGGCTCCCACATGGCTGATTAGTATTGCCGTTAAGTGTACTAATGATGTTACAAAAAAAAGGGCATAAGTGACAAAAATTGCAAGATGTAGGATATAAGTGGACCAAAAAAAAGTTCAGGAGCATAAGTAAAATTCAGTGTAAACCTTAGAGACATATAGTATCTTTTTACCTATTATCAAGTGCCGAGTTCAAATCTAATAAATAGAAAAAATTAATGTTAAAAAGGCTTTTATACCTTTATAATACACTCATGAGTAGAGCCATAAATTTTTTGAATATCGGTTGTTCAAAAAAATGTATGTTTTGCTAGTGAAACATGTTTCACCCACCAACTGAGTCTGGGTGTATATGCTCCCAATAAATTTGACAACGGTATTGAAATTCAATCCACGGAAAACATGGCTTTCGTGTTCGACATGAACTTATATTCTTACTTGGTGAAATGTTGCCTGAAACTTAGGTAATGAAAACAACTTATTGAACGGCCAAACTTAACTCTGTAATGTATAATTCGTTGGCTGGGAAATGCTAAGTTAAAGATTGGGATACACGGTTGTTGGGATATGAGAAGGGAATAGCGAGTGGAATTTATGGAGGTGGGACTAGAAATTTAGAATGGGCTACCATATTAAATGAGATAGGTGCTAGCTAGGAAGTCTGTTACACAACATAAAAGGGCAAAAGATTATGTCATGCTTGTTTGGATGTGGCAATTCACATTCCTCTGTTTGGGTAACAATATACTTATAGCGACCGTGCATCTCGCACTTATGGAAGCACCTCTTCTCGACTGTATCAATAATGAAACAATTTATTACTAGTTCCTAAATTAATTGTTTGGTAATTAATAAATAATATAGACGCCTACAAGCTTAATCAGATTTCACTTTTAAATGTCTAATTGTTGTTTATTCCTTTCAGTATTGTGAATCATAGTGTACATGTCTACCGGGAATTATAAGCTCTTCCTACTTCATAATAATTTTCTTGAATTTATTTTTCTAATTTTTGATTTAAAATATTCTTTGATTTATAATTAAGCAACAAACGTAAAGAGAGTGGCTAAAGTGAAAGGGAGTTTAAAAATAAAAAAGTCAAAGGATCAAGTGGCCGGCACAATATATACAGTACTGTTAAACGGTTTGAATTATCACAAACTAAAATTTTTTTTAATATTAAAATAATATAACTTTAAAGTTTTTTAATAAAAAAGTTAACAATTTTTTTATTAAAATAATATTTATACATATAAAACATTACTTATTTAATATTAATTATATTATATTTAAATTTTAAAATTTTATATTTATTTTAAAAAAATTACAAAAATTTTTACATCTAAATTTATTATATTAATTAAATATTAAGTTTATAAAATATAAAAATATAACAAAGTGAGATTATTTATACTAAATAATATATATTTTAAAAAAATAATTTTTTATTTAAAAAAACTTTAACTCATTTGGGTTGCGATCTTAAACAAATTAAATCATTAAAATATTTTTTTAAATATACCTAAATTGTCTAATGCCGGATCAAACCCTTAGGTCATAGGCCTTTTTTCAGTACTAAATATACTTATATATGCATATGAATGATATATGCTCGTGTTTGTGTTAGAGATTTGACTTGATTTGTAAAATTTTATGTCCGGGTACTTTGAACTTTTAAGCATTAAGATAGCTGAAAATTAAAAAAGAAAATGTTTTAATTAAAAAAGAGAGAAACAACCTTTTTATTTAAATTATTAATATTAAACATTTATTAAACTCTAATTAATTAATTCAAGTAGAATCTAATTGTAAAAATGTAAAATTTTTAAATATTTTTTTTTTCAAAACTCAAATTTTAAACATTATTTAAAAAATAAATATCAAATTATTTTACCCAACTAATATTTAAAAAAAAAACTTTAAAAATGCGAAGCATAGAAATTGCGTGCATACTAGAAATGATTGTGGGGTTGTAATGAAAGTAAGCTAATGGTTTAGGCTATGCTGTCCGCATGCAACAGAATCGAACACTTCTGTGAATGCGTGCCCTACGAGCGCCACCGCTTCAATAAAAGTGGGGCTCACGTCATATCTCACACGTTCTTTTGTTAGTTACATAGAAACCAAAAATCTTTTTGTGACCACATATTCACCTCACAATTAAATCACTTTTAATTGGACCAAAGTGTCACTCCCATTCTTAAATTTTAAACAAGTTTCAATTTTAATTTTATGTTCAGCCAACAAACTTTACATTCAAATAAAGAAAACGCCAATAATTAAAAATAAAAAATAATAATAATTAATTTTGTTATTTTAAGTATATATTTAATATGAACATGTTTTGTTCAATAAGTTAGTATTAATGTATACAATAGAAATAATTACATTTAACAATTTAGATAACATTTAGTTTAATGATAAAATTAAAGTTAATTAGAAAGCAATGAAAAAAATTGACCCAAAATAAATTTTTAAACCCAAAGTAAACTTTAAATAAAAATCTAGTGACCAAAATGATACTTTCACCTTTTTAGTTATTTGGTAAATTTATGAAGAGTTTCGATGTTTTAAAATTTGAATACTTTAATTAATTATTACATTTATTTTAAAATTTTAATTATTTTTTATTAATAAAATAAATTATTCAATAAAAATATTTAACCAAATTATCAGTGTTACCTCAGAACCAAAAAGAATTCTCTTTACTCGCAAAACATATCATGGTTCAGCACTTTATTCACTACGGGGTGATGGGAGACAATATAATTGCCAGTCTTTATGAAAGAATAATTTTCAAATGATTCTATGGCCGCGATTCTTTGCAAACCTTCACACTGTAAACGGGCCGTTTTGCTATAAATAATGTAACAACATAAATTCAGGGTGTCCAGAAGAAAACAGTAATGTTGAATTCACGAAGTTTCTGATCATGCGGAGCAAAATTAGAACTGTGACTACTTTCCAAATAAACAATACAAAATTGTATATTTATTAAAAAAAACTACAGTGCACGACGAAATTTCTCAGAAAGTGTCGAAATCGCAGAAAATCGCGGTGCGTTGGCAAAATAAAATAGCTCTCCTCCCAAGTCCCACGAGCCCCATTACTCGTCTCTGCCATATTATTATATTTATATAAATTATTTTTGTTGTTATTCTCTCGAGTCTGGACCATCTTGTATTGTATTGTACCCATTACTAGCATAAATACTAACTAGAGTTTCCTTTGTTTTTATTTATTTTAATTGTAATTTTTTTTGTTTTGTTTTGTTCTGCATACCATTAACGGTGGATGTTGGGCTGTAAGATTTGATTCAGACAATTCCGAGTAAGTTGGTAATCTTGCTTTAGCACCATTGTAATTGTTTATAATTACATTAGTGTCGACATTTTTTGTCGAAAATCTTAGCTTTAATTAGATGAGGATGACTGATTTGTCGCCGCATACCTGCACCCACTATTGGGGCGAGAAAGTTGGAGTATTTGTATTTTGTCACTTTAATTCTAATAAATAGAAAATATAAAACCCCTCTTTTTGAATAAAAAGCGGCAGAAAATGGGTTCCATCGGAGACAAATCAGTGTGATTAGAGAGTGGAGCTTTCTACTTTACATTTTTTGAAATCTTGTAATCACTACTTTGTGCATTCCATGATTCGTTGTAATCGAATCCATAATTGACGTCCATACCAATTCGCTGATTGAGTGAGTAAGTCAGCGATTCATTTAATTAGTATTGGTGATTCATTTAAATGTCGCAATCTCGATCATCATAAATTCGGTGTGAATGTTATAAATGTAAGCGAACAGCTTTTAAGAAATACCTTTCAATCCTTACCCTTTCTTTTTTTCTTTTAAAAATAATTTACTAAGGACATTTACAATAATAATTTTTAAATAGTTCTTAAATTTAAAAATTGATTCTTATTTCGATTTATTATTATAGTTTGCTATGCTGGCTGTTAAGCCTAAAAACGGTTATTATACAAAAAATAATAATAAAATAATCAATTCACAATAAATATTAATAGAAAGTAATAAATGTTAAAATAATAGAGAATTTATTATAAAATTTATTTGTGAGTTCTTAAAAGGTTCATCACTGAAGTGGAGAGTTGCTTAGACGGATGTAATATTATAAGATTCACAATAAAAATTTAAATGAAATTCACTCTAATTATTAAAACTAATCAAAAGGATTCTCTCTCTCTCTCTCTCTCTATATATATATATATATACACACATATATGTGTTACTGTATTGAATGTCTTTCGTTCCCTGTCCACACCGGAGGATCTCAAACGTAACCACCGTAGAAGACGTCCTTTTCCATATACTTTGTGCAGTTGAAAATGATACGATTTACTGAAGCAAGGAATATTGACTACCGAAAATATATATTTAAAAAAAAACTATAAGTAGTAACTAATTTCACTACCAATGTGTTTGTTGTGCTTTGTGACTGATGCTGATTAGATATCCAGTTGTGCCAAAGTTCAGAAAGTGAAAGAAAAATGAGGAATGAAACTGTACATTGAAAAAGAGTGGTTGTGAGACAGCAGCGTCCACAATGAGGGACGAAGCGCGGGATTAATTTTATTACACTCTCATCTATTATAAATTTTTAAAACTACACGTTTTTTTCTCTCTCCTTTTAAAATATATTCTCTCTTTTATTTATAATTATGAAATTGTTATACTTTATTTTAATTTTTTAATTTTTATCCAGAGAGATCCATCACAGATATTTTCCTCTTTCATGGCAAAGCCTCCCAAAAAAAAAAAGAACTAACCATTAATCTAAATATTTATTAGGTACTTTTTTAACAAGAAAATAAAATATTTGTCATATCTTATTTTGGTTTGAGATGGGCGGATCATAAAAGTATAAATTTTATCAATATTAATTTTTTTAATTTATAAAACTCAAACTCAAAATTTTACTTAAAAAAATAAGTATAGATTTATTTAAACTAATAAACATTAATAAATGTATCACTCTATGTAAAGATTATTAATTCTTAGATTGACAATAGGTATTTTAGTCAAGAGATACGTAATATTATGTAATCAAGTATTATAAAAAAAATCATAATATAACATGTCTCTTTAGATAAAAAATATGACATTAAACTAAAATATAGTATATTTTATAGTTATGGAGAAAGAAAAGATGAGTGTAATTTTGAAAAATTTGTAAGAAAAGAGAGTATATAAAAGCAAATATGGCGGGAGGACATAGAGTGAATGTGAAAGTGTATGCTTTTGAACAACACATAATAAAGAAGTAAGTGAAAAAGGAAAAGAGGAGAGAGGAAAGAGAGAGATAGATAAGAAGTGAACCAAAAAAAAAATAGTTGACATAGTTGTCAATATCTCTATATAAATTTTACAATTCTAAATAACCTGAACAATGTCGATCTTATGTAAGATTTAAATTTATTAAAATCTCAATATGATCTCGATTTAAATTTTAAAATTTTACGATTTTATTATTTTATCGATCTTATAATATTTTAATTTTTGTCCTTTTTTTATTTATTCATATGTTTTTAAACTATTAGGTCAATTGGGATGGAAAAAATCATTAAACTAATTTAAATTTTTACTAATATTATACAATTACAGTCTTACCACTCATAATTTGTTCAATTTTTAACTTAATTTAGTGAAAACTGACAATAAAATATAGTATTATAAGTTGAAGAAGAAAATATCTATTTGATGAGAAAAAAAAGTTTCTAAATACAATAGAAAATGAGGATTATTATTTTTTCTTTACTAATTGTATGACATTTGAATTTGTTTTATTGAAATATAATGAGATTTTGATATTTTTTATTACATACAAATTTTTTGTCATTATATAAAATTTTTATATATTATTTTATATTTTTAATAAAATCTTATAATATTCGATTCAATTTTACGGTTTAATTTATCATGTGCCTTTTTTTTTTATTTGTATAAGATTTTGATCTTAGAACCATGATATTTGAAAACAAGGAGGAGAAAAATGAGAATAGATGTGGGAGATGTGAGATGTGGGGAAGAAGATTTGAGAATAGAGAATAGAGAGTGGAAACTGAATCTGGAAAAGCCGACAACAGTATCCTAACGGCCCTAGGTCGCCCTCCTTGCTAATGGATTTTTGGGCCCCTCTACCCCACACTCTCCTTATGCATCTTCTTCATCTAATTTCCCTCTTTTTCATCCATATTATTAATTCCACCATATTTTGAGTGTGCCTCAGCCCTCATGCCTTTAGAAGAGTCCGGCGCCCTTGCTTTTCTGTACTAGAAAAATATGGATTTTTCTTTTTAGCAACGATTTTAGCCGTTGTTAAAATTTTAAAATCGTTGCTAAAATTAAAGTGTCGCAAAACATAAAAATCGTTGCTAAAAATAGTGACATTTATATGTTAGCAACGATTTTTTATTTTAGCAACATTTAAAATCGTTGCTAAAGAAAAAAGCACATAATTTTTTAATACAGAAAAACAAGGGCGCCAGTCTCGCTTTTGGAATGGATACACAGCGGCAGCCTAGAAAGTTATTTGTTTGTTTTCATGGTTCTTGTGCTGCCAACTCTTTTTATTCTACCCAACTCTATAAAACTACTACTCTTGTTTAGATATACTTATTAATACATTCATATTTAAATCAAGTGGGAGTCAAAATTCGTGGAAGTGGAGATACTTATTATGCATTGTTTGGTTTGATAGAATTCAGGGCAAAAAGAAAAATGATTAGAAAATAAAAAATGCAATGCATGTTTGGTTGGTAAATTTTCTATCTTCTCAGAGTATCCATATCCTTGTTTGTTAGAATCTAGATTCTCATACTCATAAAATGAAATTGTTTTTTTAATTCTTACAACGAAAAAAATATTTTACCATTATATCCAAAAAAAAATAAAAAATTTTACGATGATATCTCATTCATGTAATATTGTTAAATTTATGTTTTGATTGATAAAAAAGTAATTTCATTTATTCATATTAGTGGAAAAATTTATTATTTATTTATTTTTTAATTTTTTGGTATTGTGACCAGATTTTTTTTATACCTGTAACGATTATTTTAACCAAACAATAGAATAGAGTAATTTTTCTATCCATATATATATATATATATATATATATATATATATATATATATATATATATATATATATATATATATATATATGTATGTGCGTTGAACAATAAAATTTAATTCATTTTAATTCCTATTCACGTCAGCACAAAAAAATTAAAACTCTGTTTTGGTCCCTAACATGTACTTTTTTTTTCAATCTAGTCCCTTATAAGTTCAAATGTTCTTAATTTAGCCTCTCACAAGTCTAAACATTTGTAGTTTGGTCCCTCATGGTTTTTTTATTCTCAATTTGGTCATTCATAAATCTAAACACTTCATGTAGTTGTCGTTGAATAATTTAACAAATATGCTGATTTAGCAGTTAGTTTTTTTTAATTTTTGTCCTAATCTTATATGTAATATCAGGATATTCAATAAAATTGAGAACTACGTAGAGAGACCAAATTAAAGTGTTTAGATTTGTGAGTGACCGAATCAAAAATATTTAGATTTGTGAAGGATTGAATTGATAATAAAAATAGGTAAGGAATCAAATAAAAAATATTTGAATATGTGAGGGACTTGATTAAAAAAAAAAAGAACTGGTAAGCACTAAAATGAGATTTTAGTCAAAAAGAAAATCCGAAAACCAAAGACAGGCTAGTGATATAGTACAGTATTGGGGATGGCGGGCGGAATTGAAGGCGTAATGAGAAAGAGGAGAATTCAGAATATAGGTATAGGAAGGAGAAAAGGCGGAAGGGAGTCGTCGGTGCTGTTCTTCTTTTTCCGCATATCACGTTGAAACCGTAGGGCCTCACAGTGGCCTCTCCCTCTCTCTCATCGCAATCGACGGTGATTTCATGGCCGATAATTCAGGAGACACACAACACGTGGCCTTATCACAGATGGCCAGTTCATGTGAGGCCTCGTGCGTTGGGTGGGCCCCCCACGTGATCCTCCCCCTCCCTCTTCAGCACCGCCATTAATTTGCCGCTTTGCCCTCACATGCTCTTGCCCCCTCTCTCCAACCCTACTTACTCTCTTTATACTTTCACTTCCACTTCATATGTTTCTCTCACCTCTATTTCCTTCACTATTCCTAATCATTTTAGTGATAACTTATTATGCATAATCAAATAACGTATATGTACATCATTGCTCGTGAAAATGTTCTGGGTATACACGTCCTTTATTAACAAAATCTCTAGATTAATTAAAACAAGAGGTATGCATGAATCATGGAAATATAATGGAAAGGATACAAGACAAAGGAATATAAAGTGTTGAACAGCGACGTAATCTAGCAGGTAATGTAATTTGGCTGCTGCGACTCTTAGTTCTTAGATTGTGATTTAATTACCTTCCGCAATTAAGGCAGTTAATTAAGTGGGTTTGAATTGGAGTTGGGGAAATTTATTTTGGATCAGTATATATAGAAGCAAGACAAATGCTAATTTACATAAATAAAAATTTGAGAAAGAAAACATAGTTTGAATCATAAATAAATGCCAGACTAAATAGTTAATTTCGTGCCAAAATTCATATTTTAAAGAACAGATGAATTTTTAAAAAGTACAAACATGTAACTAGTATGTTAGGAAAATATAGGAGGAAATTCAGATTTGAACAAATTATATTTTATAAAGTTAATTTTGGAGAAATTAAAATTTGCATAAAAACAATTTAGAACTTTCATTAATACTATGATTTAAAGGTAAAATTACGTTAATATAATTCAAATCATAATTTGTAGAAATCCTAATCTCTAAAACCAAACACACACTAAATAGAGCCTAAGGAGGTCACATTATGTCAAAAAAAAAATGCAAATTAAGGAGAAGTATGTCACTATAATTCAAGTGCTACAAGATTGAGATATTGTGAATTAAAAGTTGAAGTTTCAGTCTTTTTGTTGTAAAATTAAAAAAAAAATGTATGTGAATTAATTTCTTCATCCTAATTTTTTTAATTAAAAAAGAATCAACGATTAGGTGTCAATCTTTGGATGATAGGACTTATTTATTTAATTTGAGCAGAACGTGAATGTATGCAACCGATATAACAATGATTTACGTTAGTATAATTAAACAAGGGGGTGTACTCATTAGGGAATTAATTTGACAATAGGCAATAACGCACGTAGGACGACGTTGATGAATAAATTATTGAATAATAGAGTCACAAAAGGCATCATAAAATTTGTTTGGATTAGCCAAAACCAACCACAAGGAAATACTCGTAACTTAGAGCAGTGTAACTTGTCCTTTTACTTAGTCCATATAAGCGCCAGAGACATGTGCATGATGAATTATTATTCCGCATGCAACGGCGCTATGTTATCCTCATATCGCCTTCAATCATTATCTGATTATACATACGTAGCCTCAAAATTAAAATGAGAATATAAATGACAATGTTAGCTTAAAAATCAGTTTTCACCTATTTTATTAAATAGATGGATGTCAAATATATCTCATGAGGAGTTTTTTCAAAATCAAGTTAAACCAAACAATAAAAAATTGATCAATTTCGGTTTGAGATTTTTTAATTCTCCGAGTTTCGGCAATTTATGTGGCCACCTCTACACTATAGAATTTCTAAACAAATGAAGTTGGTATGCAAAACCCCTCAAATTAAATATGTATATATATATATATATTATTTATAAATATATATTAAAAAATATAAATAATATTTTATTATTGGAAGAAATACATATTGTGTAAAAAAAAAAATTTAACTTCAATGATTGTATCCTTTTAGTTGTGAGGGATTGATGTTAGAAGAACTTTCTTCCTTAGGCTTATACTTTTTATTGTGTACTTGTGATTTTATTGTTGCCTGCTGTGTAATTGTGATTTTGTTGTTGGGTTTACCACTCATACTTTAATTAAAAGGAAAAAAAATATGTTGTGAGTTAAATAGAGTTAGAGTAACATGTTGTTGTTGTTTTTTAAACAAGTTATTATAATGAACAATTGTGAAAAGTTAAAAAAAAAAAAAAGATAAATTGGGCGGGGAAAAAAAAGCTCAACCAAACCACTTAAATTGACAAATTTATGATCTATTTTTGTTTTATTTTGCATATAAAATAAAATTGAACAATTTGACATTTCTTCAAATCAAAATCCACCATTTGGTTTGGTTTTGTATTTATTATTTAAAACTATATGACACTCCTAGGAAAGAATATGAGATTACTGTCTGTCAGGCGATGAAACGAGACAGTGAGATCAAATTATGGGGTAACAGAATATGCATGCTGTAAAGAAAATTAATTTAATTCATGATCTCTCACTTTTATTTTTACTTTTACTTCACATTTAAAAGTACCAGAATTTGACATTTGGAATCACTTTTAAATGTATTTTGTAACAAAAGAAATATATTACCAGAATTTGACATTTGGAATCACTTTTAAATGTATTTTTGTAATAAAAGAAATATATTAATTTTTAGTGTTTTAAAATATTATTAGTTTAAATAGAGAATGAAGACATAATTATTTCCTATTTTAAAATAATAAATTAATCGATGTATCATATATGTGCGAAGCCCAAAAATAAGGGAAAATTAAAGAAGAATGCACCTCACATAATAAGAACGGTATGCATGCCCAGCTAACATAAAAGATTTTAGTGGCTAGTGCGTCCACACGGCCCACAAGAATCACCTGATCAGTAAGCACGGCCCAAGTTCTCCACCTCATTCTTTTTGGGACATATCCACCCCATTTTTCGGTAAGTGGTTCACGGCGAAGACACTATTTTGGTCGAATTGGGCTTGGCCCAAAAGGCCCACAAATCATCGCGCACAAAGCCCATTTTGTTGGGCCAATGACTTTGCTGTCGTTATTGACATTGTCAATCACAAAGGCCCACAAATATCGTCAAACTAAAAAGCTGACTCCTTTGGGATATGTGGGAAATATTGGTATTGGGACCTATTACTAGTGCCGATTAAGACTTGATTCAGGGAAGCCCATTTATCCATAACGAAACTCAACTCAGCCCATTGGATAAATGGGCTCTGGCCATCGAAGGACGATGCTGATTGGAAAAATAAAAAGGAAAATAAATGAAAGGAGAACTTTTTCTCTCATTTGGATATTTTCAAATAGGGTCAGGCTGCAAGAGTTTCTTAGCCGCTTCATTATCAGGCTGCAAGAGTTTCTTAGCCGCTTCATCGCTCAAGGTACTAATCCTTTTATTAGCCTTTAATTCAACAAAAATAATGCACATTCATATTATATCACTTTAAGCTTTACATATAATTGACAGGTAATGTTTATTAATTGTTGGAGCAAAAATATTATATAATATAAAAGGTTTAAATATATTTGAGATCTCTATAATTTTATTGAAAAATGATTTTAGTCTCTATAATTTGAAAATAATGAATTTAGTCCTTATATTTTTCAAAACCATGAAATAGGTTTCCGGAGTTAGTTTTTGGTTAGTCAACATTGATTGGGATACTGATGTCATTATTAAAATCTATGTTAACGCTGACTGTGTACTACTTATATTGACATGGACTAGTAAAAAAAAAAGTTTTACCTTATTCACTTAGGTTATTGGTCAAAATTTTCCTTTTGTCCAATTTTCGATATAAACTCGTCTTCTACTTTGTCTAGATCCCTAATTTAAGAATATATTTTTTTATTTATCAAAATCATCCACTACAAACTTTTAAATTTATTCACTTTAGTCCCAGTTATTCACTGTCATATTTTTTCTCACGATTTGGTCCTCCAAATCAGTCCATAATTTATTTGTAGTCATAATATGATTCAATCTATCATTCATATTCAAAGAACAATACAAAAAAGAATTAAAATTGAAGTTTCAAAACTTATCTTTTATTCACTTAGGTCCTTGGTTAAAAAAAGTTTTGTCCAATTTTTTTATATAAACTCGTCTTCTAATTTGTTTAGGTCCCTAGCTTAAGAAAATATCTTTTTATTTGTCAAATTCATCCCCTACAAACTTTTCAGTTTGTTCACTTTAGTCCCAATTCTTAACTTTCATGTTTTTTCTCACAATTTGGTCTTCCAAATTAGTCTATAATTTTATTTTTAGTCATGATATGATTTAATCTATCATTTATACCCAAGATCAATACAAAAAATGAATTAAAATCATTCTTATTTCATGTCTTGTCTCTTTAATTAAAACTACTGCGATCTTTTTCTTTCGTCTTTAATTTAATTATATAGACAAACTCATTAGGCAGATTTAAACGTTATTAGGAGTTATTTTTTCCAAAGAATAGCAAGCAATGATTTTTAATAGCAATTGGTATTGATCTTTTCTCCTAATATTTATTTTAATTTGTTTTTTGTATTGATCTTGGGTATGAATGATAGATTTAATCATCTCATGACTAAAAATAAAATTATGGACTTATTTGGAGGACCAAACCGCGTGAAAAAAATGAAAATTAAGAGTCAGGACTAAAGTGAATAAAATGAAAAGTTTGTGGGGGATGAATTTGACAAATAAAAAGATATATTCTTAAACTATGGACTTAGAAAAATTAGAAAATGATTTTATATAAAAAAAATTGGACCAAAAAATTTTTTGACTAAGGACCTAAGTGAATAAAAGATAAGCTTTGAAACTTGAATTTTAATTCTTTTTTGTATTGTTCTTGGGTATGAATAATAGATGGAATCATATCATGACTAAAAAAAATTATGGACTGATTTGGAGGACCAAACCTTGAGAAAAAAATATGAAAGTGAAGAACTGGGACTAAAGTGAACAAATTGAAAGTTTGTAGGGGATGATTTTGATAAATAAAAAAATATATTCTTAAACTAGGGATGTAAACGAAGTAGAAGACAATTTTATATATAAAATCGGACAAAAGGAAAATTTTGACCAAGGACCTAAGTGAATAAACTGAAACTGCAACTTCTTTTTTGACTAATCCATGTCAGTATAAGTGGTATATAGTCAGCGCTGACATGAATTTTAATAATGACATCAACATCCCAGTCAGCGTTGACTAACAATTGACTAACCAAAAACTAACCCAAGGAATCTATTTTTATGATTTTGAAAACTATAGGGACTAAATTCATTGTTTTGAAATTAAAAGGACTAAAATCATTTTTCAATAAAACTATAAGAACCTCAAGTATATTTAAACCTAATATAAATCATGAAAATAAACTATGTTTAAGATAAAGTATTTATCATTCATTTATCACACATTAAATATTTACAATTATTTCAAATTGTTGAAGACATTCTTTATACACTATATTGCTTCGCTCTTTAAAAATTGCAATATATAGTTGCCTATATGAGAACACTATAATATGCACATAGAGATCAATGGTAACTAATAGTTGACCTTTTATTGATGGTTATTGCAAAACATATTGTTGTAAAAATTGAGAAAATTGTCTGTAAAATATAGCCTGAGTCATACTGTCGTTGACATTATCTTTAAGGAAAGATTTGTAGTTTTCCTCCCAAGATAAAACAGGTACTTTTGGGATAAAACTCAGGTCAAAGAACAACAGAGAAAAAGAGAAAATTGTGTAACCTCATAAATGTCATTAGGAAAAAGTGTTAACCACCAAAACCTAAAAAGACGTGGAGGTTAAATATCACAATGAGAATAAATTAATTTTGATAATTAAATTTAAGAGGATAATTATAAACTAACATGATAAGATCATGAGGTGTAGTCAGTTACAGATAATATTAATAAATTAATTTAAACAAAAAACTATTTTAAAATAGTCAAAGATTCCGTATGTAACTAACATAATCCCATCATGTTCAGTAAGGATGAAAATAATTAAATTATTTTTCCAAAATTATTTTCACAACAATTTAAAATATTTCTTTTTGAAATACTCTATTTTTTCCAACAATTCCCCACATATTTCAAAAGGAGATTTTAAATTAGACAATGTTCTAGATTACACATATGGTTATAGATGCTTCGAGTCTGGTGTCTTTTAGACTATGAACTAGGTCTAGATAAATAAGATATAACTCACAGAGTTAGTGGTGAAATATATAGCTTCTATGAACCAGCAAACTTTTATTGTAAGTTAGAGATCTTACCAATTACATCACACCCCCACAATTCTTGCTGTTAACGCCGTTGTGCCCGTTTTCGACCGTGTGCGTGCCTGGTGTTCATGAGTGCTCAAGAGATTTTGCCAAGATCTCATAGGAGCGGCCCCACTCCACACTCATATAGGTGATTTTATCAAGTGTATCTGTAATGAATACACCACCCTTAAGGGCTATGAAAATTATTAAGAGCTTCACTCAACTTCTCCATTCATGTATTCTAGCACTTTCACACTTACACCATAGGAAAAGAATTAAAAAAATAGTGCTAGCAGAATTAACAAATGACTTGTTATTATTCATATGAATCTTCTTCATGTGATCTCCAATCACAAAGGTTGAGTTACCATCACTATTAATTTCAATCGCCTTAAGTCCATATCCCCTCGATGTGTGAAGGATTTATTTCCTTCTTACATGCATGTCTAGTCAAAGAATTAGCCAAATTCACTTTTGGCCTTACATAACTAATTAGTATATCTTATTTCATTTCTTAGTAGCTACTAGATAACTTTGTGTCACAAACACAAATGTCTGCTCTTACCATTGAAAGTTTTACTTTTTATTATAGTTATTGTCACTTGGCAATCTAATTACATAGACACAAACATCATTGGACTCATCCCCAAAAGATGTGCTAAGAAGTTTTTCAACCACTTAGTCTCAGTTTCAGCCAACTCTGATTTTAGCGTAAGTCTATAAAATTGTTTGGCTGCTCTCTAAGATACTGTACCACCACCAAGGGTGAAAACATAATCACTAGTGGATTTTGTCTCATATGAATTAGAAATTCAGTTAACATCATTGTATTCTTCTAATACAATGGAAAATCCACTTTATAAAATATCATAATTGATGGTAAACCTTAATTACTTTATTAATTTGAGTAAAGCATCATACTGGTCATTGTGTGTATATCCACTCAACTGACATATTATATATGATATGTCAGGTCAGGTGAAGTTTATTAGGTTTCACAGACTCAATTCTATTTTCTTTAATTGAGTGTTAGAATCATAAGAAATATTCACTAGTTTGTTATCAAGATGATCAAACTTTTTAAATTGCTTTTGAATATAATGTTCATATGATAGCAAAATACTATCACATTTTCTTATGATTTTAACCCTAAGATCACATTTACTTCACTTATGTCATTCAAACCAAAATTAGATGCAAGTAACTATTTGTCTTATGTATAACATTTTTGCCAATATAAAAAGAATAAATATGTCATACCTATACAGACAAATATTTCACACTTATCATCTATTAATTTGTATACACACATATCAATCCATATTAAAAGAGAAAATGCCACAATTTAAGGCAAGTAATTTATACACATCATTGCAATGAACACAAACAAAGTTCTAAAACTTTTTTTTGTTATAGTCACGCAAAATAACCTTAGCAAGGCACCCCCACACTTTATAAATATTTTAAATTAGGCATAAAACCTTTTCGCAATTCATATGGCATCTTACTAGTTTTCTTATAAAAATTTTATTTAAATATGTAAGAGTATGATACCACAACTTATATGTACTTTAATTTAGTACATAATTAGCTCATATAAAGTCTCAAAATTATTATAGGTGGGCATCCAAACCATAATGTATATGCACATATATATTCATCCACCATACAATAATATTATTTAAGAATATAATTACACAAAATCAGTTAGAAACTTCTCAATCTCAAATTTTGTGACCAATGACTTAATATTATTGTACCTTTTTGTACAATAAAAATGTTATCAACTAGCATTTGAAAATACTTTCTCTAGTTCTCACATATGGCATATCATCATATCAATGAGATGGTATCGTCAATTTATAAATTGATCCAAAGTTTTTATATGCCAATATCCACAAAATTTTTGGTCACAAATCCACATTTAAAATTTGGTTCCAAAATGATAAGTGTAATTCACAATATAATTTAGCAATAATAATTCTTTCAATGTTTTAGGTGAAAAAATTTTTGAATTTATAAAATTCTATATCCCATGTTGGTGGCTATTGTGCCATTTTCAAGAATTTCACAAATTTTTCTTTCACCTAAAATATAATATTCTTATGAGATCTTTTAAGGTCTCACTTGTAAAATCACAACATATATATGAAATTTCTCAAGGCTTGCAATTTTATTTTGTATAGATATATATTTTCTCAAATATTTCATAGATATATACATATATGGACATTTTCTCAAAGCATAATTATAACCTACAGTGAACAAATAAAACAAAAAACATGATCACTTATGCCTAAATCTCAATTTACTCCAAGCTTCGTATTTACAAAACAGAGTCCTTTTAGGAATATTTATGTCCACTTGGAGAAAATTTTAAGATTCCAACATTGATGAAAGAAAATGCAACACAAGATCAGCGCACTTACATATATATGTATATACACTTTAACAATCTCAATAATGAGAAAACGGCTAGCACACAAAATAACATATTATATATATATATATATGTGTGTGTGTGTGTGTGTGTGTGTGTGTGTGTGTGTGTGTGTGTGTGTGTGTGTTTCTCTCACAATATTATATATCATTTTCCTCATAATAAATAACGTCCAAATATATATATATATCATCATGTCAAAATCACCATTTAACATGAAAGCCATCTTGAAACCATCATCAAAGCTACAACTTTTATTTTGTGTATGTATATATACAACTGATGTTTATATATATATATATATAAAACTAATATACAAATCATATATATCAAAAATTGCACACCCATATATATATATATATATATATATATATATATATATATATATGCACACAATTATATATACATCATTTATAAACATGTCTCCCACTCACATATATACCCATTCACATGTATATCATATTTAACTATTGGCTGGTATGGTCCAATAGCGTTAAAACCATTTATCTTTTCTAAATAATGGTCCAATCTTCATTTTTGACTAAACACAACTAATAACAAATTTGAAAGATAGCCTTTATCACAAACTATCCAATAAATCAAATAATTCACAAACCGAGAATCAACTCATCCATTCTATATATATATATATATACACACACACACACACACACACACATTAATATATTGATATAGACATGATATCATATGCACTCACTAATATATATATATATATATATATAAACGTGCATGTATCATATATATAACTTGTATACACACTGATAAGTGCGCACACCCGTGTATATATGACTAATATGTGCACGCACGCACACACACACACACACACACACACACACACACACACACACACACACACACACACACACACACACACACACACACACACACACACATCAAATTTAATTACTGCACACATATATGTCATATTCAACTCAAATTATGTTATCCAAAGATTCCAAACACATAGTATTAGGTTAATATCCCTGTATCTGATCTAAACTATATAATCAATTGACTTAAACTATATAATCAATTGAATAACCCAATACAACATGATCACAACATATAAGATCTTTCTCTAATCATATCCATAACTACTAAACAATAAAGTTCATACCAATCTTATCAACTAGAGGTATCAATCCTAGATTACTGATTATAACATGGAGATGGCCGAGTTGGGCTAAGGTTCCAGATTAAGGTTCATGTCCAACTACCAAGGGATTGGAGGTAAAGCAATTAGTGTTTGGCAGCAATTGCTACAGTGCAGACAAGGAATTGTTTTAAATCAATTCAAAACTTTTAAGTCAAGGCCATCGCACTGTCTAATCGGATCACATGCAGAGAAGAATCACAATTGCGTTGCGATTTTAACTAGATCAATCACATAGGGTTTCTCTGCTACTGCACGCATTTCACTGATACCTCAGAGAAGTGGAGACATTGTTCTATGTCGGAGGTCGTCTCCTTTCTCCTTGGTTTGTCGCTTGGTCACTATTGCGGATGCCGCCATCAAGCTCCCCTATTTGCCTCTTGCTCTGTGCTGAAGGATGACAGAGTCTGCAACTTTCCGACGTCATCCACGACAAATTCTCAAAAAGGCATATGCCTTAACATACCGGTTGCAATTGGAAAATCTTTCCTTAAGATTGTTGCAAAAATTGAGGAAATTATCAGTAAAATATAGCCTGAGTCGTGCTCTGGTTGACACTATCCTTAAGGAAAGATTCGTGGCTTTCCTCCCAGGATAAAACAGGTCCTTTTGGGATAAAACCCAAGTTACAGAACAGTAGAAAAAAAGAGAAAATTGTGTAACTTTAGAAATGTCATTAGGAAAAAGTGTTAACCACCAAAACCTAAAAAGACATGGAGGTTAAATATCACAATGAGAATAAATTAATTTTGATAATTAAATTTAAGAGGATAATTATGAACTAACATGATAAAATCATGGGGTGTAGTGAGTTACAGATAATATTAATAAATTAATTTAAACAAATAACTACTTTAAAATAGTCAAAGATTCCATAAACAAATTATATCAATATGTAACTAACATAATCCCATCATGTTCAGATAAAGATGAAAATAATTAAATTATTTTTCCAAAATTATTTTCACAACAATTTAAAATATTCCTTTTTGAAATACTCTATTTTTACAACACATCTAATGAGTGAAAATTCTTTACTTCCCTCATTTTAGTTTTTTATCCCTTCTTCGCTGGTATAATTCTAAACAACAAGATAATTGGTTTTTTTTTTTTAAAAAAAATTAGTCATGAGACCCATCAAGACTTCCAAATATCTAAAATGATTGTCAAAAGGCATACTTTTCTTTTTCTAGTCTCACTAAATACATTAAAAGTTTTATCCACCAATTCATCCTTTTGCTCACTACATTAAAAAAAGTTATGAATTAACAATAATAATCAGCACGGTTATTAACATAAATATAAATATTCTTACAAAAAAAAAATGGAAAGCTCAGAATCAGTTAACTTCCATTATTTAAATCTAATTATTAAAACATAATCAACCTTAATAGTTATTATAGGTAAAAACTAATAAGCTTTCTATTAGATTTCTCAATAATCAATTCGTACATCTTCCACTTCCAAGCTAGGTACCTCTTTTAGTAAAAATGTATAGCCTCCAAATTTTTTGGGCCAACACAAAAAGAATTTTTACACTACATCTATTAAATAGTCACAACAACTGCAAATTCATATACAATAAACACACTTGAGTCTTAATATTGCTAATGAACTAGTTATATAGAAATACAATTTTCGGGGGAAGCAAATAAAGCAATATAAAAAAATTACAATTTAGTGCTGCATAGTTGGAATCTTAATAAGGATGCTCTATGAAAAGCCAAAAGATGGGGGAAGGTCTAATTAAGTAAAGAAGACTAAAATTAATTTGGAACTTTTAAAGATGCCCTTTTTACTTGGAGTAACCATAGGATGCATATTTGTTGGTAACGTAGTGTGTGAAGTAGTGGTGGGATGGTGTGAGGGTAAAGGAGATTTTGTTGACTTAGAAGACTCATAAGGGCAAAGGAGATTTGGTGGACTTAGAAGACTCACAATCATAGTCATGAGAATTTGACAGCAGCATGTGTTAGTCAGATAATGTACCCAAGAAACGGAGAGTTGAATTGGGTGCAAAAGATTTTCAAAAGCTTCTGGCGTTTTGTCAAGACCTTTTTCTTTGTAAAACATTATCTTGAAAGTTAGGTTGATAAATTAGAAAAACTATTGGCTATCTCCTTGTAAGGAAAAAGATTGAAGGAGAATTTGAAGATTAGTTTTATTCTTTGCCAAGATAGAATGCACTAAGAAAAGTTCAATTTGTTCATAACCAATTTGGGTTTCAAGAAACTCAATAAAACCGTGATTTAAAGAATAAACGGGTTCCTAAAATAAACTAAAAAAATAGAAGTAAGAGAAACAAGACATTACAATATATAATGGTTTAGGTACTTCTAAAAAGAAGCCCCTACATCTACTCCTCAAACACATAGCAAAAGAATTTTATAAAATGAGAAATCACCAAGATTACAAATAGCAATCTCAACCCTTGAGGATCAATACTTTGCTTTTACTCTAACAACCCGCCAAGTTTGTACAAGATCTTAGCAAACTTTTACCCTGGTAGATCATCATTGATTTTTTACAACCTCTTCAATCCAAGAGGATTAGTAACAAGCTTTTACACTAACAACAAGGATTAATACCTAATCCCTAACACAAAACACACAACCCACACTCTAGCCTATTACAAAGATAATAGTTGTTAGTGCTAGTATTATGCAAGAAAGGGAGTTGAATTATGTGATAAAAATTTTCTTCTTTTTTCTTTTCAAAAGATATTACTATGCTAGGAAGATAATGTTATAAAAAAATATTTTCAATAATGCTAAGAGAAAAGGAAAGAAAGAGTGACACACAAGATTTATAGAGGTTTAGATCCAAAAATCCAAATCCTATTTCCTCTCTCTCAATGCACAGAGCAAATGAGTTTATATATTAAATTTAGGTGAGTAATAAGAGACTTATAAGGATACCTCTCAGGGACAAGCCTCCTCGACTTTTACTCAAATGACTCAAAGAACTTCAACCCATAACAAAATTACAAGGGAAAATTACAACCATAACCACAAGGCTCAGCTAGTAAAGCTTTTACCACTCCTTAAAACAACATAAAACTTTAAGAGAAGAGATGAGAAGAAAGACTTGAACAAAAAACTTTTTCAACTACTCAGCACTCTTAATTCTAACTCACACTGAGTCCATAAATGAAGAGAATGATAGACAACTTTGTTTAGAATGTTCTATTAGCATTAACTTTCTTAGTCACTTCATTAAAAACTTGAAGAAGCCACTATAGTGCTTAAATATGAGAGAAAAAGAAGATAGTCGCTGCCTCTGTTGTTTCTCAATGGATATTGTCACATCCCAAAAGTGAGCATGTGAAAAGATACTACTCATTTGATAAAATTCTCAAACATACGTTATTTACATATATTCTGTAAGGTTTTACATTCAACCTTAATCATTCATTCCACACTACAGAATTATATTCATCTGATAAGCAAATATAGACATACATAGTCTGATATTTCTATCTCATCGCAAGCCTAGGAGACCTATAGAAAGTACAGAGCGTTTCTAGTATCCACATTAATAAGTACTGGTATCCCACCAGACAGAAATAGAGAATAATCCCAAGGGGCTTCTAATCTTCAAACGGATACTCTTGTTCTTTGTTTTCTGTATCTGAAAAAAATAATCATAGGGAGTGTGAGTTTATTTAAAAACTCAGTAAGTAAATAACTGTACTATATAAAATAACAAAAGTACAAATACCACATTTACTCATATAATTAATTGTCTTATACATCGAGTAGTATGGGACTCTAACCCTTTCAAACTCATGAATAAGATTTCATAGATATACACCGAGTAGTATGGGACTCTAACCCTTTCAAACTCGTGAATAAGATCTCATAGGTATACACCGAGAAGTATGGGACTTTAACCCTTTCAACTCGTGTATAGGTTTCATAGATATGCACTGAGTAGTATGGGACTTTAACCCTTTCAAACTCGTGTATAAGATTTCTTAAACATACACCGAGTAGTATGAGACTTTAACCCTTTCACACTCGTGTATTAGATCCCGTATATCTTTACTCATTAATAAGATAGTGAGAATTCATCACATAGTATAATTGTCATGAAATAAATAATTTCTACATACTCTTATTTCTACTGATCATCATATACTCCCATATGAAAAATTAATTGCTTATTATCCAAATAATATTGTAAATGGGACTTATATTGTACTTTGACTAGTAATATCAAATTGGCTGAGCAAGGTTATTCACTCACCTTGATGTTTGTCCAAGTTTACCTTGTTCCACACTAGAATTTGTGTAGAAAAATTTCCTAGTAAAATATATTACAAGGAAACATAAGAAAGGAAACAAAATCACGAAAATACGCAAAATTTTCTGATTGCTACAGTGACGGTTTGCTACAGTAACGGTTCGCTACAGTGTCGGTTCGCTACAGTAATGTTGACTGCTACAATACCGTTGACTGCCGACACTACAGTACTACTCCAGTAACTCGAAGAAAATTTTTTAGAATTTTTCCGAAATCTCTGGTCGCTACAGTAACTCGAATTTTTGCAGAAAAATCTTTCAAAAATTCATCCTTTCCTTTCTTGTTTCAAAACCAGAATTTCAACTCTTTTAACCGATTATAACTCAAATATAACTTTTAAAACTACTGAAATTCATGAATTATCATCAAAATCTTCAAGAACAAAACCTCCTCTGATCTTCTACATAAACTGAAATTTAAGGAAAATAATGAGATTAAAGCTTACCTTTAATCCTTACAAAGCTTTTGAACCGAACAGATAATCGAAATTCTGAAGATCAAGGAAAGGATTTGAGAAGAGGGTGAAGAAACGAGAGAAAGTGAATTTACTATTCACTTCAGCTGCTTCGATCGTGAGAAAAAAATAAGGGGGGTACTATTGAAACTTTATATTAAATATTTCTAATGGGTTATTCAATAACCCATGGGTATCCATAACCCAACATCCAAACCCATCCAGTCAATTTACAATAAATGGACTAATTGACCATTCTGAAACAACTTTTCCATGAATTTCACCATTCTTAGAATATATCCCACATTGTGCAAATATTTAGTCCAGTCATTTAACTCAATTTTCATAAATAATATTCAAAGAGAACAATTAAATATGAAAATTAAATATGACTAAAATAAATAACTAAAGTAACGTTGTAAAATTCTAAAATACTCTTAAGCGAATTATATTATGAAATTAACTGGTATTACAGATATAGCCATTAATACTTTGAAGCATCTTCTTCTTTCCTCCATTAATGCTCAACACAAAGAAGAGTTAGTGTGGAGGGAGAAAAGTCTGTTCCATAAGGACAGGCGAAACACCCTAGGTCCTAACATGCTCCATTTTTTCCTCCTGATCCATTGACTAGCAAATAAAAACTCTTTGCACCGTGGACATTATCATGTTTCCTTAAAAACCGAGAAAGACACTTAGAAAGAAAGTTAGATAAAGCACATTCTAACAGAAGGTTATAATAAAAAAGGGGTTAAAGGATTTATTTGGATTATATTGGATTTGGGCCCAATTAATAAATAAGTGAAATTATTGAAAGACTTTTTTGGGCTTCAAATGTGTTTGCTTCATCAATAGTATGTTTAAATTTGTTCACACATAACAAAATGAAAGATAAACTCATATAGAGGAATAAACTTTAAAACACAATCTCTCTGAGAACATAGAGAAGAAATTAAGGAGTGTTACTCTATGTATTTTTCCTTCACAATAATGTCTCGTAGCTTGGAAGAAAGGAGCTTAAATACTTTAATCAAGCAGACTAGGCATTGAGAGGCTCCTCCAAAATTTAATTTTCAATGGTCAACTCCAGAGACATCAGCTAATGGACTCATGAATTAATTGCTTTGTTTGATCTGTGATCACAATATATTGAGTTAGATAAACCACTGACTTAGGGAAGGAAGATTTTGCTTCTTTTGGCTTTGTAGGCTGCTACATTCCAGTCTTGCCTGGACTACTAGGCTTTCCAAAAATGTATGCTGATAAACTTCATTTTTTTGCACTTTCCTTTTTGCTTCCCTTAATCTCACTATTTCCTTTATCATTGATTCACATGATTTTCTTTCTTTTTTTGTGCTAATGGACCAATCTAAGAAACAACATAATTGTATCGAGGCCCAATTGATAGCTTGCATGATTTTAGGTCTAATAATAATGATTCCATTATTCAAAAAATAGGTTCCAGAAATCTTACATTAACTTAGTTGAAGAATTATTAATGGAAGATGAAGATGTAAATGTATTATGCTCAGGCAATGTAGGAAAGGCAAGAAATATCTAGTTGAAGAACTGTCAGATGTAGAATGATTAGTAAGATGGACTGACCTTGAATGCTAAGATGATGATTAATATGTTGCAACTGAGTTTAAGTCTGGACTAGTATCTTTAGTATGATGGCTATTTGTACTTGAAGAACCGCGGTATGGCACGTGAGAAATATGCATAGGTAACAAGTGGAATTACTCTAATTTTGCTCTTTATTAGTGAAGAAAAGACTCAAGTAAGAAAATTCATCATGATTGAAAATGACATGTCTTGAGATATACAATATTCCATTGTAAGATAAACATTTGAACCCTTTATGACTATCACTATATCCAACAAATATACATCTTTGTGAATGGAATTGTAATTTTTGGTTGTTTTAGGGACTAAGACAAGGAAAGATTGAGCAGCCAAAAGGATGAACATTAGAATAATCTAGTGTTTTCTTAAACAAAACCTCATATGGGAATTTATTCTGTAATGATGAAGAGGGCAATTTGTTTATGGTATAGACAATTGTTTGGAAGGCTTCCCACAGAAAATTAAGAGGCATTTGAGCTTGTGCTAATAAGCTAAGGCCCATATCAGATATTTGTCTATGTTTTCTTTCCATTCTTCCGTTTTGTTCAAATGTGTAAGGACATGTGAGCAAATGAACTATACCTTGTTCTTTTAGAAAAGGATATAAGGCTTGAAATTCTCCTGCTGAATCAGTGTGAACAATTTTGATAAAGAGATTAAACTATTTTTCAACCATCAATTTGAATTGTTTGAACACAAGTAGATCTTCATTTTTAGTTCTAAGAGGATAAATCCAGTTATAACGACTGTAATCATCTAAGAAGTTTGTATAGTATCTGAAACCAATATTTGAAACAAGAGGTGCTGGACCACACAAATATAAGTGCATTAATTCAACGGGTTTAGATGCTTTAGAATCAAAATTAGTGAAAGGCAATTTAATACTTTTACTATATTGACATGCAGTGTAGAATTCAATATTTTCATTTTCACGACTCGAACCCAGCTCGTAACCGATGCAGACAGTGTGTTACCAATACTGCCACAAGCCTAGATTTATATCGCAAGATTGTAGGTGGTAGCTTATATAATTACAGAGTATACTAGAGCAATATAACAAAAATATATTACCTTACCCCGAACAATGGAGAGGCATCCTCGTTTTACGAACCCTCAACTTGACCATTTTTGCATACTTGTAACTGTGAGGGAGTAAGTCTAAACCACAGACTCACCAATGTCAGCCCTACACTACACAAATATACAGAATATATATATATACACCCAATCAGGAATTCACCCCGCATGACACCAAGCTACACGTAGGCACGCATATGGTATCACGTCCCATCATATTCTCCCCTAAGCACACACATGCACATTACATATTAAATGCATGTAAACGTACACAAGGGTCCATACTCCCATACCACTTTTCAAGAGTGTAACCAATGAGAGTTTATGTTCCCACAAATTATTACTTAAGAAATCCCATTATGTATGTCACATCCCAAATTTGGGCATGTGAGTAACTCCGTAAACTCAAGGGTATACCTCTATGATATCCTATAAAATCTGTGATCAATACTAATGCATAACACAATTTTTCAAAAAAGATATTTATACATATAAAAGTTCAACATAGTGAACAGTAAACACAAACCAAATATCTTACAATATGATATTATTTTCCAAGCCTAGATGACCTATAGAGATTACAGAGCATTCCTAAGCTTTTGGATTTATGAGCCCTCCAGATAAAAAGTATCGTCGAGGAATACTAATTCTCCTGCTGATTTTCTTCGTTGACATTCACTGTATCTAAAAAAAATGTTCATGGAGAGTGTGAGTTCATCAAAACTCAGTGACTAAATGACTGTGCAATAATAAATATATCACAAGTACAAATACCAGAATCATAATCACAATAAGAACAGTTATTTTTATATTCAGGGTTTCTATACCTATGCATTTTATGTTCAAGAATTCAGTCTCCACTTATAATCTCAATCATTACATGCATTGGTATCTTGGGAAATAAAGCCCTCAACCATTCTATGTGTATAATTCCATGTATTGGTATCTTGGGTCAAGCCCTCAACCATTCCATGTGTATAATTCTATGCATTGGTATCTTGGGTCAAGCCCTCAACCATTCCATGTGTATTATATACTCTAATTCATAATTTCATCAATATAATCTTAAATCAATAATAAATTTCATTATCTATCAATCATCAATAAATATAGAATCTAATTGCGATATGAGATGAAGTTTATATTGTACTTGGAACAAAAGTAAATAAAGTCGGTTAGCAAGGTCATCCACTCACTTAGATTTCGTATCCCAGTCACTTTTCCGAGTTGCTACAAAGAAGAGTACATAGCTGGATTTCAGGTTCCGCTACGGAGATTTTCATAAAGATCAGATATAGAAAGTCAGGGTTGCTTTTGTACCAAAATACTATTCATACGTATAATTACTATTTATACGTATAATCACTATTCATATATGGATACTATTTACACATATGATTATTTTTCATACGTACGGTTACTATTCACATGTACTATTCACACGTACGAATATTATTCATACATACGGTTACTATTCATACGTATGGTTACTATTCATATGTATAGGTACTATTCATACCAGAAATAGAGAATACAATCTGTAAAAGAGTACACCAGGTAAGTTCCCAGGAAATAGTGGAGAGTCCCAATGGACACACTTAAGAACCATGTCTTTCCTTAGCTAGAACTTTCCTAGACATGTATTCTTCACAGTTTACATTTTATTTCGGTAATCAGAGAATCAAAACAACATATAGGTAGCTAAGGACAGTTTTTCTGATGTGGAAGATCAGCCAAAGCCGCAACCATAGAGCATACTTAAGAAAATAACTTTTAAAATCTGAATGGCATAGAAAAGGGGCATAGTATTCTTACCTTGGATCTAGGCTAAGGAAGAAAGACCTATAATCTCATAGCCCTAACACCAGAGCAAGAGAAGTTTTGAGGAGAGGAGAGAAGAGAAACTGAAGGTGTAAGTTTTGAAGTGAAATGGAAGGGCCTATTTATAGGAGAAGTTATGATACTATTTGCTACTATTCTATCTACCGTTCTCCTTTACTATTTCATCTACCAGTTTCACTTACTAGTTTTCATCTACCAGTCTCACTTACCAGTTTTCATCTACCAGTCTCACTTACCATTTTTCATCTACCAGTTTCACTTACCAGTTTTCATCTACCAGTCTCACTTTCAACTATTCATTCTAGATTCCACTTTTGAATTGTATTTTTACTTAATGGGATTAATTCCATATCGTATTATCCATTATATCTCACAATTTATAGAATCTATAAATAAAAATTTGTATTTTCAACAATATGCACAAACGACTATACAAAAATTAAACCGATAAGGGATTTATTTTCTCCAAAATAAATTTATCGTAATTTTTGAATACTTATAACTTAAAAAAAATATAATGGGTATTACAATGTACTAGGCCTATTAGGTCATATCTATAACCATAACATATATATGGTTTCTCGGATTATGCCATGAGTCAGAACATATACCCCATCCACAAAACACTATATGCAGATGAATGAGATGCAATGTTTATCTCGCTCTTTTCTATACCACATTAGAGATTAGCTTTCAATGTGTATGCATACCCATTAATACCACTTAGCGATATTACACAATGGGTAGCTTCCCAGTCTATTTCCACACTTTTCCTCTTCTTATAATATAAATATGCAGATGATGATATGCAATGCATCCACACAATTCCCACTCACATTCCACACAACAATCCCAAATAATCCCCACAACATATCCCACACATAATACATTTAATAAATAAATGTATATAAAATAATATAAATATACATATATATACATATATATACATACATATATATATATACATACATATATATATATATATGAATATAGGAGAGCTAGATAGATCCCTCACATGAATTTTGTGCTTTTGGCACTCCCGCCTTATACCTCGACCATCCTTATTAAGTAACCAGGTAAAAAACAATAATCAAAGTTACAAAATAGAGAAATTTCATATTACTAATCTCAACCTTTACCCACTTCTTCAATCATAAATCTTAATTGGTAATGAATCTCCATATAAAAATTATACCATTGGAAACTAGACTCAAAAAGCTTTCTAATAATATAAAGTTTGTCCAAAACGGAATTCGGATGAAAGAGTTACGGTCGATTGAAAATCAGTTAGGGTTTCTTGAAATGGCTCCACACCAACCTTGGCGCCTGGGGCGCCATGCCTTGCTTGGCGTATGAGGTACCATACTTGGTGTCTGGGGCACCACGGCTCTGTATCCGTGACTCCTCCTCGATTTTGGCCTAGATTTGGAAAAATCTCTACTGTTTTCCATGATTCCTTCTATGAAATCTTATCCTTGATGTCTAAGGAGTATTTAGATACCAAAAGCCCTAATTTTAATCGAAAAATGAAGCCGTAATCTCGATTTTACTTTAAATACCCTTAAAACTAGAAAATAGGGAAAAACTTGAGAAATAGGAATTCCTACCTTGATTTCTTGCTTTTCCTACGTTGCTTACCTCCTAGAGGTTTGCCTCATCGCTTGAGATTCATCCCCCGAAGCTTAGTTGAAGGATTTGAATGGAGGGAGAGAGTAGAGATAAGGAAGAGAGAAAGAGAGGAGAGAGAAAGTGAAGAGAGAGAGAGAGGAAAGGAATAAATGAGAAAAGAGGGGTGAGGCCACTTATATATACTCGACCAGGGTGAAATTACTACGTTACCCTCCAGTTGACCCTAGGTCAATATTGGTAAAAGTAAATCCGTAATATCCTACCTCGGGTGTTTCTAAATCCTAGGTGCCCACAATTTTTTCTTATTTTACTTTAGTCCCTCTTTGTATTCAACCTGTCTTAACTCCCCCGATGCCCTTGGTCCCACTAATGCATTCCTCGACTCTCTACCATTTAGTATTTCACAACCTTGCTACTTCCAAACTCATATTTTCCTTCCTACACAATGAGAAAAATCTCCTCCACCCGAATAATTCTACAAAACTAACTTTACGTAATACCTGAAAATCACGAATTTTTCGAGGTATTACATTCATCAAGATTGAGTTTTTTATTTCAAGATTTCAAAACTTGTAGCAAAAGTTTTTGAGAAGGGTGGCCTAATTTTCTATGCCAGTCAAGAAGAACACCACTGGATTTGTTTGTTAAATAGATTTGAGGTTTGACAAAAGCAAGTTGTGGTTCAATCTGATACAGTCCATCCTTAATCTTCCCTTGCATCAACTCCTTCCTTGTTGTCTTGTCCTTCACAAAGATAGAGTCAAGAGTCAAATTCAATAGAAAGGTTGTTTTGAATAGTGAATTGGGAAATACTAATGAGATTCTTAGCATTTCGAGCACAGTGAATAACATTTTTCAAGCAAATAGTTTGGAAGATGTAGGAATAGTAGTAGAACTAGTATGTTTTCTATACTTTTCACTTTAATTAATTCAATTTATCACTTATGCATATTTAAATTATTTTAATTAAAAATTAATACATAAAAATGAAAAATATAGAATTTAATATTAAATTTAATTTTTTAATTTAACCAAATAATTTTAAAAATTTGGTCATAATTTAAAATTTTTTATGATAAGAAAATGCTAATTTTACTTTTATTTATTAAAAAGAATTTTATTTTTTAATGTAATAATATTTTATATTTTACTATAATACAAATTTTAAGAAATGCCAAACAAAATAAAATGACTATTGAATTGAACTCCACTAATACCCATGTCCACTGTGCTAGTGAGAAAACTGCTTTTATTGTATCCGTTTTGTAAAGCTTCTACTTCATACTAAATTAATTCATTACTCCAAAAGTTGCGCGTATCTCCGGGTAATATTTTGATTAAACGACCAAAAAAACTTAATTTTCAAGGAGGCCAAGCTTCTTGAAGCTCGACCCTTCAAAATAAGAGAATGGAATGGAAAAGAAGGAGAACCATTTTCATTCCTTTCCTCTCGTAACATTCATTTTTGTCTGCTTCTAAATTGAAAGTTAAGAAGAGCAAGAAGAGCAATTAAGGTGAGAAAGACTTTACTTTCTGAATACAAAGTGAATGTTGATACTATGACTTGCTTTAAGGGAAGAGGTGCAATAGGTGTAACAACGTATAAAAGAAAATCATTTTTATTGAAGAGGTCAACATTTTAAAAGCATTGGTAATTAAGGAAGGTGTTTAATTTGTACGAGACCTATGCTAAAGAAATGGAGAATGACTTGTCTCCTATGCATATGAGGTTATGAAAATCGTTAGATTTGATTTAACGACTCTCATTTATTTAATTTTTTTAAATTTTTTAAAATTCTTTTACAATTATCATTTTATATTTATTATTGTATTTACAATTATTATTAGATCAATTAGTATTTGTAAATTTTTTTGAAAAAGAAAAAGAAAACATATTAAATAAGTTCTTGCATTGTCTCCTAGGCACAAGAGGCTATCAATTTCTAAGAAATTTATGTATTGAAGAAGATTCAAAGTTATAATGGACACTTTTAGTAACGAGCTTGCTACGAGCATTATTAAATTTAGTTGGTTGTATAATTTCTGAGATGTTAATTTGGGAAAGGTTTCACCCTTGCATTCAATAAGTTTGAAAGTAATTAATTTTTGGAAAAAAAAATAAATTTTCTTATATTTTTGCTATTAAAAGTTTTCCAAAAAAAATAGTATGTGTAAATTTTGTTTTTAAAAAACCAATCATTCAATGATGAGTTGTAAAAAAAAAATATAAAGTTATTTTTAAAGACCATATATTTTTTCGTATTCTGACTAGAGAACCACACACTTGTCATATTTTAATTGAAAAACTTAATAACAAATATATAAAGAAATGCATCTAAGTTTTTTCCTTAACCTTTTATAGAAAAAATTTATTATGTTCTATTTTTAATTGTATTACATTATATTTATTATTCATAAAATTAACAAATACAGGAACAATTATGATTGTATTTGGTATCACTTTTCAGCTAACTTATAATTTATTTGACTAGTTATAAGTTTGTTTGATTATATTAGAAGTGTTTGGTAAACAAGCTTATTTGAGTAACTTATAACTTTTTATAAAACGCTACTTTGAATAGTTTATAATTTTTATATTTTTCTTCATCTTTTGCCTTTATTATTTTATTTAAATTCCTCTTTTATCCTTATTCTTCCCACGGCTTCGTCCTCCGACATCCTAATCCCAAATTGCCAAACCTCTCGTTGCTTCGTCCTCTGACATTCTAATCCCAAATTGCCAAACCTCTCGTTGCTTTGTCCTCTACATCGTTCATCATCTGTCGTCTTTGTTTCTGTTCTATCTCTGTGTTCGTCTCAGTTTAGTCTTCTTCCTCCTCCTTCATGTATGTACATTACTTATCATTTATTTTAATTTTTAATTTTTTCATTAATTTTTTTATCTTTAATTAAATTTGTTTTAAACAAATTAATATGTTTGTGAATAATTTTATTTTTATTTTTGAATTTATATTTAAACAAAATGTTATAATAATTCAAAGTAACTAAAAAACCTAAAATTCTAATTACCTAAAAATATATTTTTGTCTAAAAATAAAATTTGTATAGAATATCATATAAGTATGTCATTTTATATTTATCAACTACTTCAAGAGTTAATTTTACTAAATACTTGTAATTCAATAAATTAGTTTAATAACTTTTTAAAAATTAATTTTTAAATTTTTAGCTAACTTATCAAAATAAAATAACGGACGTTAACGTTAATATGAATATGAAAAGGATGAATCTAACTACCTAAGGTAACAAGAGAGTTGAATCATAATTAATTATTTGGGAAAGCATGACATTAATTTCAGAAACCACGTTTCTGGGCATCAACACAACACAACCCACGTGATACTGGCATCGCAAGTGGACTTAGGCCACATTGGTTACAAAGTCAGCTTACCCCAATTCAAGGGTTTCATAACATCACAACAAGTCTGTATAATTCAAAATATGAAAGCACCGTTAACTTCAACCTTCAACGCAAACGGCAATTCTATATATATATATTCTACATTCACCATCAAAGCTCCCTCAAGGAGGTAGTCGTTATCTCTCTAAATCAATCGAATGCCTATTAATTGCATTCTTGTCAATAACCTGTAATAATAAGACGACCCTCCCTCGTATAAGTCTCCACTCATTCTTCTGTTTTTGAGGTGCTTTAAGGAGCGAGAATTTATATTAAATTGGATTAGGGAGCGAGCAGATTCGTCAAACCGACCGGGTCAGAGTGATTAGCATGGCCAGGAAAATAGTTTGAACAACTTGGAGAAAAAACTGCACACCACAGCTCATGCATCAAAATATGGTTGTTCCTGATAAGACACAAGTCAAACCGCCAACTGCTCATCTTATTAAGCTCCAATATTCCATTTTTATTAAACAACTTTATGTGTTTAAATTATTTGGACAGTTGAGTTAGGGGGCAGAGTTGCGAGCTCAATTGGTAAGACTTGCAAAGACTGGCATTCTCTAATGTAGAGTAATAAATGTTGGGACCGTTTAACCAGAGAGAATGAATGGTATCCTATGAGTTCATGTCAATGTTACGTAGATTAATAGTATCGTTATATACTCTTTGAAAAAAAACTTGATTGACAGTGTTTCGAATAAAATGATGAATTCATGTTCAAATTTTTTCTGAAAGAAATATATATATATTTAATGTTCGATAATATTTCAAATAAAATTGCCTCTAATAAAATTAACTTGTGGAGGGAAAAGAAAAAAACGAAGATAGTAAATGAGGCAATAACATGGTGAGTCAAACTTAGTTGTCCTAAAAAAAGATGAGTGGTAATTAAGGTGTTGTAACTATGGAAACAACATTATAGATTTCTAACCCAATTATCCTTGTTTATAATTAATTTGAAGCAAAAAATTTGTTAGTTATAGAGAGAGAGAGGGGACGAGTGATAAGCATGTGGAGTTGTACGTATATATGACAATTTGTCACAGAGAGGCATGCAGAGGGAGGAATACGTACGGAACACAAATGATACGCATGTCATGTGTGAGTACTGCGAATGCCAACCTAATACCCATTAATTCACCAACATTTTTTGAGCTTATGGAACCCCTCTCTCCTCTGTGTCTCCAACCCTCATGCGAGACATCGTGGACCTCCTTCCCATGTGATGCATTTCTGAAAATTTTACACACTCTTCCATCTATTACATATTTACATTCACATTCATTACAATATATAAACCAGTTAAGCCTTTATTTTTGCTTAGTTATATGTATTTAAAACCTAATAAAACCGAATCATAATTAAAAAGGACGTTCGTATGTAATTAATGGTAAAAAACAGTTCGACTTCATTTGAAGAGATAAGAATGTGCGGTGCACAAGGTCAACTGTGGAACGACATTTGAGGATTCGTCTGTTATCCATCGGACGCGTGGCAGTTGGTGGGACCTGGAGGAGCCGACAGCTTTGAAAACGAGAAGGGAATGAAGTGACGCCGTTTGGAATTAGAAGGGAAAAAGCCATAGGAACCTCGAAATGGGTCACATATTTTGATGAAGTCAGAGAGAGAGAGAGAGAGAGAGAGAGAGAGAGAGAGAGAGAGAGAGAGAGAGAGAGAGAGGGGCGGTGAAGAGAGTGGGACCAGCAGCAAGCAACCTCCGTAAAATGCCATGTTTGTGATTTACTCAAAGCCCTTTCCTGACTCCGTATACAGCCAAAACACAACTTTTCCCTCACTCCCCACATAACATAATCATCCCCTTCGCTTTCACATCTTTCCCCTCTTGTCATCATTTTCGCCTCTCCTTATCTACAAACCCAATACTTGTACACATATCATATTCACCACACATCTTCTTTATCTTTAAACCCAATTTCATTACTTGCATCTTATACCAATATTCCCCTCTTTTAAGTTGTTCATTCTTTAAAAAACAAAAACAAAATTTAATATTTGAGTCTTGGGAATTAAGAAAATCAGTAATAAATTTATTTATTTTTTTTTTTACATTTTTATGATCTGTTTTGACTTGAACAATGTTATTTTATGGTTGGTTTAAATGATTCAATACTTATTTTATTTTTAAAGACTAATTCAAAAGTTGTATTTTAAATTAATATTGGTTGGTTTAAATGACTTAACACTTACTTTTTTTTTTAAATAAAGTTTCGAATTTGAGTCTTATTAATGAAGATAGAATAATTTTATATTTTTGTAATTTAACTCAACTCGAGACAAATTAATTGAAACACAATGAATTTTCAAATAATCGTGTTTCAAATAAAAAAAAGTTGTATTTTGTTGGGATGTATATAGTTATGTTTGGAAAAAATAACTAATAAGTTAGATAAATGTTTAAAAACTAATTTTTAACTAAAAGTTGAAAATTGTTAAACTACCTTATTGATTTAGAAATATTTAGTAAAATTAATTATTGAATTAGTTGATAAATATAAAATAACATAAAAAGACATACGTATATGATATTTTATACAAATTTTATTTTTAGACAAAAATATATTTTTAGGTTTTTTAGTTAATTTAAACTACTATAATATTTTGTTTCAAGATGAAATTTTTTTTATTAAAAATTAAAAAAATAGTACAAATAGCGTACTAATTAAAATAAATATTTAAGATCTCAAAATAATATCATTTCATTATGTTATTTCAAAATAGTGTTATACTTATCATTTTCTTCATAATTACATTTTATTATGTAATTTTAAAATAATACAAAATAAACATATCGTCTCAAAAAAAGAAGAAAAAATATAAAAAACTATCAACAATAAGTTATAAATTACTTAAAATATTATTTTATAAAAAATTATAAATTATTTAAATAAATTTATGCACTAAACATTTCTAATTTAGTGAAATAAACTTGTAGGAAACACACTGATAAGATATGATTGAGGGAGAGAAAGGGTGAGAAAGATATGGGATGGCATGGCAAAGAGAAGTGTGTTAGTTGAGGTCACATGGAGAAAAATAAAGAAGCGAAGAGGGCATGGAAAATGCCAAAATGGAGAGTATACTTCACGAGCATTGTTCTTGAAAAAAAGCTTAATAGCACCACCGGCCCCCATGCCTTTTTCAAAGCGACCTTTTTGCCTTGAATGCTTCTTCATTATCACCTTCATTATTGATTCCTCACTACACGTCCCCACTTTGATGGAATGCAATCTCCATCTCTTGGCTCTTTTCCTTTCTCAACCTCTCATGACTTGTTCATCCAGATGTTTTTGGATGGATTTAAAAATTTTGGTTAGTAAAAATAAAAATAATTTTTAAATGCTTTTACTAAAAAAGAATTATAAATTCAATTTTTTGAAAAAATAATTAAATAAAATATTTTTAATTAAATGAATAATTATAATTTATTTTGTGAAGACAATATTTAAATTTTTATAAAGAAACTACAAATCAACGTGGACATTGGTCCCAAGACGAGGTCCAACTGTCCCCTATCATTTCCATCCTCACCATTATCTATTTCTCTCTCTGTCACATAAGGGCATCACTTATCAAAAACGTATGGCTATGTTTACTCACCCAAATGCCCAAGTGATTTGCGGAATAAAAAAACAAAAAAAGAGGAGCTAGCTACGCCCACACCATGTAACAATGAAAAGGGATCCCTAGAGAAGGACTTTGTCGTCTTGTCATCAAGTCCCTCCCCACACTTTCTTGATAGTAACGAATCATCATTTAGTAATTTTGCTTCCACATTTTGCTGCAAAGTTCGTGCATTATTAATCTCATTTGCGTGGGACATTGTACCTGTTCAGTTCATCGTATCATTAACATACATATGTGCAACCTTAACAGGCACAAAGGTAATCACGAAAACTTAATTTAGAGATGGAACCCGATATTGTGTTTCCCAGATTTCCATTTCCGGTCTTCCACTTGATGTCGGTATTTAATTATTTACTTGCACGAATGATTGCTTCTTTTTCTTTTTATGAAGAAAAATGTATTCTAAATTTTATGACTTTTGAGTTGACTGATTCCCCTTGATTGTGTCCTGAAGAGGGAAAGAGTCAGGGAGCATCACTATCGCATTTAAGCCTATGTTTCTAGATTGAGGTAAGTGGAAGGGACACGTTACGGCTGTTGCTGGCAGCTATAAGAAGTAAATACAAAAAACTAACTCCAATTCATTGCAAATCAATGCGTATAATAGAATGAAGGCAGATGGTCCTGGAACCACTATTGGGTAATTTGATTCTGAGTTTAAGGAAATTAAATGCGTTTTGGCCATAAGCTCTTCATGTACTTCCTTCCTTACCTTGAGTCCTGTAAGTCTTCATTTCCGTCTAATTAGAAGTCAATAATAATAAACTGAAAGCAAGAAGAAGAATGAAAAAGGCCGAAGAAGAAATTATGTGGATCATATTTCTCGATGAATTATAATTAAGTCAACAATAAAAATATTGTTGATTACCGCCAGTCAGTTAGCGGTTATACGTACGTGTATCGTACATAAGTTATTAGCTAATTTGATATAACAGTACTTAAATCGCCAGTTTTATTGTACGTGTTTTAGTTAAAACAAATCTAGCCCTAACAATATAAAATTAGCGTCTAACTAAATCTGCTGTCAGATAATATAAAAGTTAAAATATATCTTGGTCTTTATAGTTTTACTCAATATTAAATTTAATCTTTATAATTTTAATATTTTAAATTTGGTCTTTATAATTTTTAAAATTATTAAAGATAGTCTCTGATATTAATCAACCGTTATATGTATACATATACATCGATTAAGACTTTTAACTTAACATCTAAATCTACGTCAATTTTACTCATTTGCCACGTCAAACTTAGCATACTTTTTTTAAAAAAAATTATTATGTACATCCAAGAAGAATCTCTCTCTCTCTCTCTCTCTCTGAACTAACTCTATTATGATGTCTTAGCTCTCTTTCTTCTCTCTTAAAGAAAGATAGAGAGAGAGATATTCTGCTTGGATATTACTTAATAGTAGTTTTTTTAAAAAATTTGACTAAACATGACGTGATAGGTGAATAAAATTGATATGATATCTGATGTGGATTTAGATGTTGAGTGAAGAGTCTTAATCAACATCACATGTATACATATAATAGTTAACTAACACTAAGAAATATTTTTAATAATTTTAAAAAATATAAAAATTAAATTCAAAATTTTAAAATTATATAAATTAAATTTAATATTAGGTGAAACCCTAATATAAAAAGGAATTGAGTTAGGAACACGTGGCTGGGAGAGTGATGGGAGTGGAAAAGGATGCTTGTGACCTGTGAGCGTAAGGAATGAGGAGAGAGAGAGAGAGCCCACATCGCTGCATTTAATTCCAAAAGTAGCCTTTTATTATTTAGGTGCAAGGGTCACTGGTACGGACCGCTTTGGACTGGGACCACACGGACTCATCCTCCAGTGTGAAACTGAACCCCTTTCTCTCTCTTTTACTGTTACTCACATTTTCACTTTTGGCCATTTGACTTTCATTTCTTGGACCCCTGCCCCAATTACTATACTATCCTCTCTCTACTCATCCTTTTATACTGCCTTAAATTTTAAACAATTTTTGATATTTTTAGAATAACTTATTAATTTTATCTCAAAAAAATTAAATATCTTAATTTAATTTTAAATAAATTTATTTATTTCAATTGAGTCTCTATTTTATCAAGCAATTTTCGTAATGTAAAATTTGAGATAATAATAGTAAATTTTATAATTTCATAACAAAAATAACTAAATTAACACAATCATAAATTTTTAAAGTTTAAATTAAGATACTTGATATTTTAAGAATCAAAGTAAGAAATATGTAGTCTTCTAAAGATTAAATTAGTAAATTATTCATAATTTTTGTTATCAAGCTTTCTAATAAATATATAATTAAAAGCAACTTGTAATATGAATTCTTGTTGCAGAGCCAAGCAAACTAATAGTCTTTGCTACTAAACCGTGCATTGCTTTGGTTTAGTATCAATTTATATAAATAATATAACCGCCCGCGGACTTAGAAACAGCTTTAACAATGGAAAGTTCTTATTTTTCAATTCATTCGATGAGGTAAAAATATAAAATAAGTGGTATTTGTCAAAGTTAATTAGTTTGTTAATAAATCAAAAATTATAATGTAACATTTCAAGGCTCTCACGGTGATTAACGTTGATTACACATATGCTAATATCTGTAGGGGCATTTTAGTCATTACGGTGAAGATTTGGGAGATTCAGTTGTGAACATGGATACGTTTACGTGAAATATCTGTAGAAACCAGAAAGTGCTGATCTTGCAGGCTGCAGCTATAAATACACCGCGTTAGAGAAAATGCTTCATCGACTTACTTTGATTCTTATCTTGTCTTTGCTTACAAACACCCTCAGCATTTCTTACCTTCTTCCTTCTAATATTCCTTCCTTTTCCTCTGTTTCGATCCTTAATTTTTTCGGGATCGCATCGTTCTCAAGCTCAAATTACAATCGCTTCACTTCCTTTGCCTTCTTTCGGGCAAAACCCAAGTCCTCTTAGTATTCTCCCATCTCATCTTTCCTCTTCCTCCGCTCTCTGTTGTCTTTGAAGCATCATCACCCTGTTTTCCTTTCGTCTTGGAGGAAGAACCGATTTTTTGAAGCGTTCTTTTTCCAAGCCATTACTTTCGTAGAATCTCGGAGTTCTAATGCAAAGAGCTGAGGAAAATTTTCCCAGAATCATGGAGAGAGATGCACAGCTCGAGTTTCACAACGGTGCAGATATCGGGTCGTGTTTGTCAAATCTGATATTATCAGGTGGGACGAACACCTTGGATTCAATCTTCTCCAATTGCCCACCAACACACGCCACTGGCAACGCCATGTCTGAGCCTTTGGGGTCGTCGGTGTATCACCGGCAAAGGGATATTCTGCAGAAGTTCTACGAGGATAGCCGTGTGCGAAGTTTATTTGGTGGCATTTCATTGAGAGATCCCCCTCAAAACTCTGTGTGCGCAACGTCTTTAGCTACTCCCTGCAAGAAGAAACTGTACAGGGGAGTCAGACAGAGACACTGGGGAAAATGGGTCGCAGAGATAAGACTTCCACAGAACAGAATGAGAGTGTGGCTGGGCACTTACGAAACCGCCGAAGCTGCGGCTTATGCGTATGATCGTGCCGCTTATAAGCTCCGAGGCGAGTATGCGCGTCTGAATTTCCCAAATCTGAAGGACCCAGCGAAATTAGGATTCGGAGATGGGTCCAGATTGAATGCTCTGAAAACCTCCGTGGATGCCAAAATTCAGGCTATCTGCCAAAAGGTGAAGAAGGAGAAAGCCAAGAAGAGTGCAGCGAAGAAGAAGCTTAATCCTAATCCTAATCCTAATTCCACCACCCATGTCAATGGCGGTCAGAGTGAGAAAGAGAAACCCCAGAAGGTTGACTCCTCCTCTTGCTCTTCGTCCTCCTTTCCCTTGTCACCATTAACTTTCGATGATAGCTGGACGAAGGAGTTGATTTCACCGACTATTTCAGAAGATGGACTATGGAAGGGGGAGAACTCGCCGTCCTCTGTTTCAACGATGGGAGCAGAGGAATCAGACTTTTTCGAAGGGTGTTCCTTGGCGAGGATGCCTTCCTTCGATCCCGAGTTGATTTGGGAAGTCCTCGCCAATTAAGAAAAGAATCTCTCTAATCTTCCTTTTGCTGGGTTTTTGGAGGATTGCAGCTTTTACTAGTAGTAACTTTTCAGCTTTATCACGAGGGCTTTTATTTCATGTTCGTGTAAATGAAGATTAGTCTTGATTATTGCTTTCTTTCTGTGGGTAGGTAGTACTAGTAGAAGAGGGATTGTTATGGCCTTGTTTTTTGTCTCAAGGCACTGGGAATCTCCCTAATTCCTATGATCCTTGTCTTGTATTCAGGCTTATGTATTTGCCAGTTGTATGATATTTGATCTGAATTTCCCAGAAATTAATTGGACTTCTTCCCTGATTCAATGGAATATAGTAGCAGTCTAAATATAAATTAGATGCATAGGGAAAAGAAGAGAGTGAAGGTTCAACCTAAGTGTGAATGTGATTTGATGGATCTCGATGGCAAGAAATATCACGATATTTAGAAGCATCGTGGAGAGAAGATTGCGTGAAATACAGAAATTAGGCAACAGAGTTACATTACGTAGCTTCAATTCTCTCTGGTTTTCTAACATGTTTTGCATGTTACCGCGAGAGCCAGAGTGTGTGTATTTTTAGTTAATTACGTCGACTCAGCAATAGACAACTACAAATATAGAAAAAGCTGTCCTTTATAACCAAGCCACTTCTTTTAGAAATTATTCAAGTTTCAAATGCCAGAAATATACCCACGTATCTTCCTTTCGTCTGAAAGAGGGGTTCTGGAAGAAAGTATCTGCTTATAGTTGTTCAATGAACGTGAAACTTAAAAAGGTTGAAAACCAATTAGTTTTCGACAATAAACATGTCATATGTCATCCCTGATTGTGTGAATTAGTGTGTCCTAAGCAAAGAGGAGACTTATTTTCTGGACCTCCAAAAGCGAGCCACATGAACTATTCAGTACAATAAGTTGCACTCTCAATTGAGTGACTTCTTTCATTGCTGCAATTTTGCATCTCAGGAACTCACCATCTGCTTGGTGTTGGGCTGATCTGTACCTAAATTGATCAAATTAGTCCAAAAACTGCAGATTCTATTGTCGGTGCTGTTGCATTGAAGAGATGGAAACTTCTCTCAATTTAACGATCAAAGAATAATTTTAAAAAGCGATTCATACCACAAAACTTTTAAGTTAAAGGCACAAGGCATAATTCTAAGTGAAGTTCTGTTCTCATTCTGCAATCAAGCAAGGTATTTAAATAACTTGTACAGTACACCAAGTAGGGTCAATAATTAATATTTGAATAATTAGAATTGGAAGGAAATTTTGGCTTACACAGTATGGTCAATAATTAACATTCTAGAAAAAGCTTAACTGCGAAAGGATAGGTATTAACTGCTAATGTAAGGTCAAATTAGCTAATAAATACCAACCGGTCTAACAAAAAAAGGTTAATTTTTCATAAAGTAGTGTACTGGATTTGAATTTTTATTTATATAAGTGTCTACGTTTAATGTATGATTATGTCTCAAGTAAAATTACTTTCAGAAAAGGATACAAGTAAGAAACAACAAAAAACAAAAAAACAAAAAAATAGCTAATAAATCTAAACAAGTTGATAGGGGACCGAGGGGTGATAGCTATTATCTTTTCAGTTTTGTCATGGGAAAATTGTCAACGGGGTTATATATAATTAAAGCATCACCAAAAAAATTCAACGACTTTCATCCGTAAAATTGGCACATTAACAATTTGGATAGCGAACCGTCTTCTGATTTATACACAGAATAGTGCTGTACACAAGTGATTAATGTTTTGATCATAATTTTGATAATCGGATTGGACCGTCAGTTCAATCGGTCGAATTAAGAATTGATTATAGGACTGGTCTTTTTGACCCCTTCAAACTGAGAGTGTTTGAACCGGCTAAAAATCAGTTGAACTAGTCAAACCGACCGATTCAATGGTCTGACCGGTTTTTATTTTTATTTTTTGCTTTTTTTTATTTATTTTATAATTAGGTGTTGAAGAAATTGAAGAGTAACCAATTATAGAGTCACTTGATGAAATAATGATGATAAATGATAATATTTTTATTTTGTTTTGTGTAGTTGAAAATTAAATATTATTTTTAATTAATTTTACATTTTCATATATATGAATTATGATATATTGATATGTAATTATATAGTTATTTTACTATTTTTAGGTATATATTTTATTATTTTATTTTTTTAATTACCACTAGTTCGACTATTGACTCTTGATCTGGTGTACCATTCGATTCAATGACCAGTCCGATTATAAAAACCTTGGTTTTGATCTAAAACAGAATTTGGTCCAGTCAAATACAACAACAACAACAAAGTCTTATCTTACTAGGTGGGATCAGCTACATGGATCGTATGACGTCACTGAGCTCTATCAATGACCAGCTCTTTAGGTATTTCATTCACCAGAAGATCTCGTTCAATAACTTCTCTAAGTGTCCTTCTTGGTCTTCCTCGACATTTTTTCACAATACTCCATATCATTTGCTAAACCCTTCTTACAGTCTTTTTTGAACATGTCCAAATCACCTTAAACGATTTTCTACCATTTTTTTTCTCGATAAGTGCCACTTTAACTCTACTTCGTATACGATCATTATGGATCATATCTCATCTTGTATGACCACACATCTATCGCAACATCTTCATCTCTGCTACTCTAATTTTTTGTTCTTGTTGTCCTTTCACTGCCCAACATTCACTCTCATATAAAATTGCCAGTCTTATAACAGTACGACAAAACTTCCATTTGAGCTTATCAGATACTTTCTGATCACAAACAACTCCTAATATCATTCTCCACTTCAACCGCCCATCTCATATCCTATGTGTCACATTTTCAATAATTTCATCGTCATCTTGTATAACTGATCCCAGATACCTAAATTTTGACACTTGTGATATAAACTGATCTCCAATTTTAACCTCAAAGTTATTTCTAACTTGTCGCTTGTTAAATTTACAATGAATATATTCTGTCTTATTTTAAAAAAATTACATTCGAAACTTGGAATAAAGAAAAATTAGTCAAGGGAACTATTGATCTTCTGTCTGCACTCTGCAGATTCTGTGTACGAACAAAAGACAGTATGAAAGACATTGGCAGGAGGAGGAGGATACAGGAAAATGGGGCCAGATGAATTATGAATATAATAGGTAAACATCAAGGGAAAGCATAGAAGAACACAATCCCTGCAATACTTGTACTCATACAGTCATACTCATGCCTCGTATCTGCAGAAAGGAATATGTAATTAACGTAAAATTTGGTAATAGCTGAAACATCAAATCATATTTGTTTTGGCAACATTCTCTATGATTTCCTAAAATGTACTGATTGCACCAACTGCGTAAGGCCCTGAGGTGTGTTCCCGTTGAATAACATCATTCTTTTGCCTCTCCGCTTCAAAGTTAAGAAGCAATAGTCGCAAATATAGCTCATGCATCACAAAGTTCCCATACATGAAGGGAGGACGTAGACAATAAAAAAAAAGTACAATTATGGGGAATCATGAGATTTTCTGATCTGTCTCCTCAGGTAGAAACTATATCCTGACCTGTAAGCAGTTTTGTCTCCCAAAAAAAACAACAAGAGAAAAGAATGTAGAGCAAGACCTATCAGAGAAGGATTAGACTTGAATGGATTAGGATTGCCTCTTGTTCCTGGCGGGAACTGGAGGCTCCTGTTCCATCTCGGCTATTGAGATGAAACTGATCCTACGGCTGATACTTTGGCCTTTTGAGTGTGTGACGATGTTTCATTCTCGGCCCTCTCTCTTTGGCTTTTTGGGTGTGTGACGATGTGCACAAGAGATGAGGGGTGAGATATGTGTAATGGGGTGGGAAGAAGGGTCAAGGAAGGTGATGAAGTAGAGGGAGGTTGAGAACAACTTGCTCTGTTTTTGCGTCACCCTCTCTCATTGGAGACTTGCTTATCCTTGAGTGTGCAGTAAACGATCGTCTTTCTCCTTACATAAATCACTTTGTAAACATAAATTCATGGTGCATTAAACAAATACTGAAAGATACACACTTTTTGAGGCCAGAAAACATGGTGTGGTTGAAAATGGACGACAAGTTCCTCGAGTATATTCACTTGCTTCCTCAGTTCATACTCTTGGAAACAGTTGATGCTTTTTTAAAAGTTTTCAAAGATTGAGTTTTTCTTTTCTATGAACAATTCCAACCAAGAGAGGGTGTTTGAAGTAAATTCATCTAGGTTTATACCTGTTGTTAAGAAGTTGAAGGGTCATCCTATTATACTGGAAGACACTTTTTAATACATCAAATTCACAACTGTTTATCAATAACATTATTTTATAATCTTTGGTTGAATAGTTCAACGTTATCCTTTTCAAGGTTATATGTTGCATGCCTACTTATCCTCATTTTAAATGCATTAAACAGAACAGAGAATGCTTTTGTGTATTGATAAAAGATATTAAACATAATCCCTATGAAAATTGTGTGTTCAGAATCCTTCAATATATTATTAGAGTAAATTAATGCTATCACCTAAGTCCATGTCTATTGATAAAATATTGACAGCTTTGAGAAAAACTAAGAAATGGTAAGATTCTGCTCTCCTCCAGCTTGCATCTTTGATCAAGAGCTAGAGCCTACATATTTGTGGTTCATTGCAAGGCACTCTTGAAACAAGATCATCATTAAACCTTGAACACTTGAAACCAAGAATCTGCGAAGGCGGATATCTTTTGTGTGTGTATGCACATGCAGGTGTTCTATGCCCACTTGGAAAAGCATAACTGCATAATATGAAAAGCATTATATATATATATATATATATATAAACTACAGAATGGAGCTATTTCAAACGTATTAAATATTTGATATTCTTCTTCAACCAGGGAAGTATAACAAAAATTGATTGAAACTCATAATAGAAAAGTCATACAATTGTTGCATTTTGATTGAAGAGTGTATATTTATTATATTTTGAATGAAGGACTTGATGGTAAAAGATGTAAGAAGTTATACTTAAAAACTTAAGGTCTCTCCATTAAAAAAAAGAAAAAAAAAGAAAAAACCTTATTTTCATTTTCCTCAACAGAACAAAAGATAAACAAACACGCCCTCACAAACTCGGTGATTGTTACTATTATTTTGATGATGGGTCATAGCTCATGGGCCTCAAATCCAATATTGCCCAAAATGAAACCCTTTATTGAAAGAATAAAATAAAGTTAAACCAATAGAAGCGGCCCATAAGCCCATGCCATGGCACCTAGATGACAACCACTTGCCTTTAAAAAAAAAAAAAAGACAACCGCTTAAATGTGACACCCAAAAATAAAATAATCCGAAAAATAAAAAAAGAGAAAGTGGCGTCAAATTAAAAATTGGTTTTTAAAATGCTCATTACTTGATGCTCTGGCTTGCAAGCTTAAATAGCTTTCTGGAGGCTGTTCAACTGGGAATCCGATGCTCTCTGATTTTTTATTATTTGAGAAACGTGTTTGTGTATTAATCATCTCAGACATTATTTAATCAATTATCTGCTAATGCTACCTATTTTCTTGATATTGATAGTCTGCCTTAGATTGTGGTGTGATTAATATTCTTGTCTGGCACTGGCACGAGGCAGTCAACTCCTGAAAGCACTCAAATATTTGAAAGTTCGACACATGGTGGGCTTATTTCAGTTAATTATGTTCTTGGAGCCTGCCTTTCTGGTCTAATGTAGTATTTATTAATTAAATCTTGCCAGAAGCTTCGTCGACTCGGCATTTTCTTTATTGAGTTGAAAGCCTGAAGCTGTATCAAAACTCGGAATGTTCAAAAATTGCTTGTTTCGGCATATGAATCTGATGAAAGGAATTTTGCCTTTTGAGCATTATTAGACTGTGGAATGATGAAATACTAATGGCTTAAACCTTATCCTAGAACAAGGATTTGCTTTAATTGCCACCAAAATCTTTAAAGATTTGCTGAATTTTTTGTTTGCTTTGCTGCCCAAATGTGATCTGCAGTGGATGCTTAAAGTCCTTTGAAAATCAAAAAGCTTGTTCTTTTTCCCTTTTCTCACATTTTTTTAATCTAGGAAAACAATACTTGACATTGATATTAGATGAATGTTCTTAAGCTCTCCTAGTTAAGTTTGCCTTTGTACATATATTTGTTTGTCTTTCATATTTTTATCTCTTTCTTACGTGTGATTAATAATAGAAATTAAAAGTAAATATAAAATAATTTCATATTTTCTAAATCATATGTATAGGGTGCTTAATACTTTTCCTTTGCAGTTCAACTTCCGATCTCAATTTTTTTTTAAATATAGACCATTAAATTTAAAAGTTTTTTTCAAAATTTTTCTTATTAAATTAAAATTTGGTAGTAGTTCCTAATAAAATTGGTTTTTAATTTGAAATTCGACTTTATTCTATCTTTTACAAAAAATTACTGGCCAATCATATTTCAGGTGTAACAATTTGTCGATTGCACTAGGAAATTTCAAAGTTGATATTGGGTTATCAAATGTATGTACAATCAAATTTTGTATTTTCCTTAACTATTCTTTTTTTTTTCCTTATTGTAAATATTTTTCTTTTATTGATATTAGTGTATGTTGTGTTCTCTTTTATGCAGCTTTGGGTCTACGGGTAGATACGGTCAAAGGTATAGTTGCTTCCTTCACACACTGTGCACTGACACTTTCCCTGCACACACTATAGGGCTGAGCGCTGCTATGAGATTAGAAGGAAGTCAAGTCGCAGAGGGTCCACCCTTAGTGAGGATCACGGAAGTTTTCACTTAGGCTGTTCTTGGCTTGTTTCAATTCTAAATAACGTTTTCTTTAGACAAATGAATGATGGATTGATGCTTACCTTGAATAATGGCCCGTGGTGTTGTGTTTGCTGTTCTTGGCTTGTTTCAATTCTAAATAATGCTGGTGTTCCTTTGATAAGGGAATGATGGATTGGTATTTATCTTGAAATTCGTTTTAGTTTGAAGGGACTCATCTAGTGATCTCTATTTCTGAAATATATGCTATGATCTATGCTTTGCGAAATTTTGAGCGTTCTGTTTATAACAAAATGGAATGCAAGCTTTTGAGTATTTGGTGATCTGATCTTTGATCCAAGTATCTAGTTTATAACAGTGTACCTCTTGATTCAGTGATTTGTCTTATAAACATCCTGTCGTTCTGTTGCTTGAGTACTGTGTTTTGGTTACTTGATCTTTGTTTTTGAACATTCTGTATGACAAATTTAAGGAGGATATTTTATGTCATTTGAACACTTCATGATTCGATCTTTAGTTATGAATAAGGTGCTCTAACAATGAGATTTGGTTTTGGTTATTATACTGAAGGTTTTGTCTTTATGTAACAAGTGAGCCTCTGCTCTTTGGTAGGACAATGTGCTATCCAAATGACGATGGAGTTTTGAAGTCATTGATTGATTAGAGCTTTATGTATTCCATGTTTGAGCATGGTCTGTTGTTGATATTATTCTCTTGTTTGTAAATCAAATAATTGCATCTGGTGACTTTAGGATTTACGGTGATTAATGTTCTTAGTCACTACATGAAACCTCGGCCTTTTGGGAATCATATGAATCTGCATAATGGGTTTAATTTGTTTGGGTTTTGGAATCCATTTGATGAGGAAATGTGTGGTTTTAATCTTGACTTTGAGATATACTCGAAGTAGTGTACTGATATATTTAGGATTTTGGGGTGTGTTCCTATGGAATCAAATTGCGTGGTTTTTTTTTTTTTTTTAGAATATCATTAACTCAAGATTTGTGGATCCCTTCTAACCCGTACTTATTTTTCTGTCATGATGTATTTCTGGGATGCCTTAGGAGTTTTGGCTATGAAGCGTGAAAGAATTTGAGCCTTAGGTTATGATTTGTTAAAGAATATGGAGATAGCAGCCCCAATTGGAGCGCGGAGTGTTTGGCTTTCTTTTAATTAATTAACTATTTTTTATTTCTTTTTTTTTCTTGTTGCTGTAAATATTTTGTAACATGTACTAATGTATAATTGGTAAGTAAAATTTTATTTTTGTTGATAATAAGTTGGGAAATAATTGATTTTATTGGAGTAGTGCATTAGTTCATATCTCTAAACAAAAGTTTTTTTTTATCTATCAAATGATTGTTAATAAATGTCATAGAAAAATAAATTTAAATTTAACAATTAAATATTTTTTTAAAAGAAGAAGGAAACCAACTCCATTGGAGTGGACCTCTCTTCATCTTAAGACTCCATTGGAGTGGACCTCTCTTCATCTTAGGTAAATCTCCTACTGTGTGATTGTATAATGATGTTTGAAAAAATAGAAAATAAATTTTAATTTAAATATCATATTTACTTGTATATGTGAATCACGAGATTTGATTATAACGGCTAATGTTTTATCTTTAAATTAGGTAACTAATTTTTCTTTTTAGAATAAATTTTGTCAAAATCTCAAAAATGTTTTTTTTTTCAAAATAATTCCCAAAAATCCCAAAAATGTTTATTTTAAAGTAATTTTCAGAAAACAAAGAATATTTCTTTCTTTTAAATTAATTTCTCAAAAAAAAAAGAAAAAAATACGTTTCTTATTCTTCTGAGTTTCAATTTTCTTTAGACCCACTTAGACTAAAATTGTTTTTCTTAAAAACTCAAGAAAAAAAATTGAAAAAGAGAAAATTAAGAGAGAGAAGAGTGGCTCACCGAGTTTTTCTTTTCAAAAATAAAATCTATCAATCAATTCCAAGCGTGGACCATCAAATTAAGGAGTTTTTCAAAACTTTTCTTAATAAATTAAATTTTGATAGTGATTCATAATAAAATTAGTTTTCAATTTACAAGTTGATTTTATTTTATCTTTTCCAAAAAATACGGGCCTGTCACATTTGGAGTGTGACAACATTGAACCTTCTATATTCTATAAATATTTTTTTTGTCTTACTTGATTCATTGGCATACCAAGACTTGGCCTTTGATCACACCATTTCCATTAGGAGTGTTCAAAACTAATTCAAATCGAATAGGCTGAACCAAAATTAGAACGATTTTTCAAAATGCAAAATTTTTTTTTAGTTCAGTTCGGTTCGTTCTTTCGTTTCTGGTTTGGTTATAACCGAACTGAACCAAACCATTTATAATGAAATAATATATATATATATATATATATATATATATATTTAAAGTTTTTAAAAAAACCTAATACTACACTCTCCCTCTCCTCGACTTCCCACTTTCCCTTTCACTAAAGGTTGAAGCTGAACCCTTACCCTCCCTGCTATTCTCAAATTTGACGTGATGCCTCTTAGTCGTTCTCAGTCATTGTGAAGTATCCGTCTCTACGTTCTAAGCCTTCGTTCTCAGCCTCTCAGTCATTGTTAAGTATCTGTCTCTGTGTCATTGTTCTGGTATATTTCATTTTATTTGAAATCACATATGTATATTTCATTTTACTTGTGCTTGTCTATTATTTCATTTTCCATTCTTCCTTACCTTGGTGCTTGCATAAATTGCACTAAATTTCTATTCTTAACCAATGTTCTTCGAGCCTTATCCATCAAATCCTAAACAAACACTGGATTGCAATACTTGATATTAAAAAATTTCCCCGAAATGAAAGAGAAACTGATTAAGGTCAAATCGCCCAGAATCGTACCAAATTACCTACGGAAACTGAACCAAACTGTCAAAAATTGAACCAAATCACCAAAAAATTAAAACCAAATAGGTCCAAATTTTAGACAAACTGACTAGGTGAACTGAACCGAATCGAACTGAGCCTATGTACACCCCTACTTGCCATCTTATGAAAGAGGGAGAGAGAACTCCTTGGAGGAAGGTATATTAGCGTTATCCTTGGAGACAAGGTTCATGATGTGGAAATCACTAGTGGTGATGTGATTTCCGGAGGGAAAACACTTGATCGATTTTCTGGATAGGTTGAAAGAAACAAACAAATGAAACCAAATCACTCAATTGATAAGCCAAAGGGCGCCACAACTAAGAGAAATGGGTTGATCTCGCCACACTCAAGAAAGAAGAACGTGAGTGATAAGAAATCTAGTTGCTCTCGCCACTAACACAAGTTAGATAAGAGAAAGAACTCAAGAATTCTCTTGAAAGCAAAATGCCAATATCTCATATATGATTCAAAGATGGTTTACAACATATGGCAAGGACTCTTTTTATAGAGGGTCTCCAAAATAAAAAGACAAAAGACTCCAACTAATGCATTAAATGCATCAACTAAAAGTCAAGTAGTGTAGGCTAAATGTCAAAGACAATAAATGTATAGGTAGCTAAAAGTCAAAGACAAGAAATGCATAGGTAATAGACTACAACTATATTCAACAAATGCAACTAACCCACATGTAATCTTTTCACACTTCTTCCACTTTCAACAATGTGGTTAAGCCCAATCCAAGCCCTTTAGCCCTTGAACGAGTTAGAGGCCCAATTGAAGTGTTCTCCCTTTCTTGGGCTGCAATTAGTCCAAGCTCTTTAACCCTTGAACGAGTTAGAGGCCCAATTGAAGTGTTCTCCCTTTCTTGGGCTGCAATGGGGTTATCCTTGATTACATCATCCTCCCCTGGTTGAAATGGATTTGTCCTCAAATCCAAGTCCTCTTTATCTTCTAAGTACGGGGAAAGATCCCTTACATTGAAAGTAGTAGAAACAGCATAGTCTTCAGGCAAATCAATTTTGTATGCATTATCATTTACCTTGTCTATGATACGGAAAGGACCATCTGCCCTTGGCATTAATTTAGACTTCCTTTGGTTTGGAAATCTTTCTTTTCGAAGATGAACCCACACTAAATCTCCAGGACTGAATTGAACAAATTTTCTTCTCTTGTTGGCAGTCTTCTTATAGATGGAGTTCTTCTTCTCAATTTGCTGTTTAATGTTTTCATGTAACTTCTTTATCATGTCAGCCTTCATTTTTCCATCTATGCATTCTCGAGCTTCAAGTGGTAATGGTACTAAATCAAGTGGGCTCAATGGATTAAATCCATAAACTACTTCAAAAGGAGAGTGTTTAGTAGTACCATGTACACTTCTATTGTAAGCAAATTCAGCATAGGCCAAGCATTCATCCCAACTTTTCAAGTTTTTTCCAATGATAGTTCTTAGCAAAGTAGAAAGCGTTCGGTTCACCACTTCAGTTTGCCCATCAGTTTGTGGGTGACAGGCAGTACTAAAGAGCAACTTTGTTCCCAACTTCCTCCATAAAGTCTTCCAAAAGTAGCTAAGAAATTTGGCATCACGATCTGACACGATACTCTTTGGAACGCCATGAAGTCTCACAATTTCTTTGAAAAATAAATTGGCAATGTGCACAGCATCATCGGTCTTATGGCATGGAATAAAATGAGACATTTTTGAAAAACGATCAACAACAACCATGACCGAATCTTTACCTCTTTGTGTCCTTGGTAAGCCTAGCACGAAATCCATGCTAACATCAGTCCAAGGTTGATCTGGAACAGGTAGAGGTGTATAAAGTCCATGGGCTGCTTCCTTGCTCTTGGCTTTTTTGCAAACAATACACCTTTCAATCACATGATGCACATCTCTAATCATGTTAGGCCAATAAAAATGCTCTTTCAGCATCTCCAATGTCTTGGTTTCACCGAAATGCCCAGCCAATCCTCCTCCGTGAGCTTCTCGTGTAAGTAATTCCCTTATAGAACAATTTGGAATTACCAGCCTCCCTAAGCAAAATAAAAAACCTTCAGATCTATAAAATCCCTTATATGCCATTTTCTCACAAGCGAGATAAATTTCAGCAAGTGTTGAATCTTCCATGTAATGGTCTTTAATAGATTCAAATCCCAACAATTTAGCATTCATCATGGAAATTAAGGCATATCTCCTTGATAAGGCATCTGCAACAATGTTGGTTTCTCCCTTCTTATACTTCAACACATAGGGAAAAGCTTCAAGAAATTCCACCCACTTTGCATGTCTTCTATTCAGCTTGCTCTGACCTTTCAAGTGTTTGAGTGATTCATGGTCTGTGTGAATTACAAATTCTTTTGGTAACAAGTAGTGCTGCCATGTCTCAAGAGCTCTAATTAAAGAGTAGAACTCCTTATCATAGGTAGAGTAGTTAAGACTGGCTCCATTCAACTTCTCACTAAAATAAGCTATAGGACGCCTTTCTTGAAGAAGTACAGCTCCAATCCCCACTCCACTAGCATCACATTCAATTTCAAAAGTCTTAGAAAAATTAGGCAAAGCCAATATGGGTGCATTGCACAATTTTTATTTGACAAGCTCAAAACTTCGTTGGGCTGCATCACTCCATTTGAACTCCTTTCCTCCCTTAACACATTCAGTTATGGGTGCTAAGATGGTGCTGAAATCCCTTACAAATCTTCTATAGAAAGAAGCAAGCCCATGAAAACTTCTTACTTCAGATATGGTTCTTGGAACGGGCCATTCTTTGATAGCTTTCACCTTTTCTTCATCAACTCCCACTCCTTGCTGAGATACTACAAAGCCAAGAAAAATCACATGGTCTTGACAAAAGTAGCATTTTTTTAGATTAGCATAGAGTTTCTCCTTTCGCAACACTTCCAAGACTTCCTTCAAATGTTGCAAATGCTCCTCATAACTTTGACTGTAGATCAAAATATCATCGAAATATACCACAACGAATTTTCCAATGAAAGATCTAAGTACATGATTCATCAATCGCATAAATGTGCTAGGGGCATTAGATAGCCCAAATGGCATTACCATCCATTCGTAAAGTCCATGCTTTGTCTTGAAGGCCGTCTTCCACTCGTCTCCCTCTTTCATTCGGATTTGGTGATAGCCGCTCTTCAAGTCAATTTTTGAAAACACCTTGGAACCATTCAGCTCATCCAACATGTCATCCAATCTTGGAATTGGGTAGCGGTATTTGATGGTGATCTTATTTATAGCACGGCTGTCCACACACATTCTCATAGAGCCATCCTTTTTAGGGACTAATAATGTAGGCACAGAACAAGGGCTCATGGATTCCCTTACATAACCCTTTTCAATCAACTCATCGACTTGCCTTTTTAGTTCCTTAGCCTCCTCTGGATTCATTCTGTATGCTGGCTTATTTGGTAAGGCAGCACCGGGCACCAAATCAATTTGATGCTCAATTCCTCTTAAGGGTGGCAATCCCTTAGGTAGCTCATTCGGAAAGACATCTGTAAATTCTTCTATCAACTCCCTCACAAGCTTAGGAAGCTTTTCTGCAAGTTCTGGATTTAGCTCCTTGAGAATTAGCAATAATACAAAGTTTTCCCTTTTTATTGCCTTCTTTAACTCATTCTTAGAAGCAAAACAACTAGGCTTCTTCTCCTCGATTACATCCTCCTTCGGCTGTACTTGTATTGGCTTTAAGGGTGCCAACACAATCTTCTTTCCATCCTTCTCGAAAGTGTAGGTGTTTTTGAAGCCATCATGTAGTGCTCTTCTATCAAATTGCCAGGGCCTCCCAAGTAGAAGATGACTAGCATCCATAGGGACTATGTCACACAATACCTCATCTTTGTAATTCTTCCCTATAGAGAAAGGTACCTTTACTTGTTTGGTGACCTTCATCTCGCCATGATTATTCAACCATTGCAGCTTGTATGGACGGGGATGATTGATGATAGGTAGCTTCAATTTGCCAACCAAGGTGGTTGAAGCAACGTTAGTGCAGCTCCCACTATCAATTATCACGTTACAAACTTTGCCTCCGATAGTGCACCTTGTTTGAAAAATATTCTCCCTTTGTTCTTCTTCTACCTTGGCTTGGATATTCAAGGCACGTCTAATAACCAAGGCAGCACCTTCATCAGCATACTCAACAACTTCTTCTTCGTCAGAATATTCTTCCTCTTCACATTCCTCCACAATATCTTCATCTTCACTCTCTATTTCCCCTTGTTTTTCCTTCAAGATCATCACTCTTCTATTAGGACATTCGGATGCTATATGGCCATGACCTAAGCACTTGAAGCACTTAATGTCTCGGCTTCTTTTAGAGGGCTGGTTGTCTTCTCTCTTATCCTTCCCCTTAGAACTTTCAGATTTGTTCGGCTCTTTCTTCCATATCTCCTTATTACTCCCTTTGGTAGTGTTTGAGGTTTGGGAAAGTGTTTGGAAAGGTTTACTCCCCAATGGTTTAGACACTCCATTGTTTCTTCCATAAACTCTCTTTTTCTGTCTCTCCACCTTAATTGCCAATTTAATTACATCTTCTAAGAAGACATAATTCTGCAACTCTACTAAGTCAGCAACTTCTTTGTTCAAACCACCAAGAAATCAAGCTATGGTTTGCTCTTGAGGTTCATTCAGCTCACACCGAATCATCAAAGTTTCAAATTCTTTGACATAATCTTCAACACACATGCCTCCTTGCCTCAAGCTTTGAAGCTTAAAATAAAGCTCTTGCTTGTAGTAATCAGGTACAAAACGCCTCTGCATGAGCCTTTTCATCAATCTCCAATTTCGAACTTCCTCCTCTCCATCTCTTCTTCGTTGATTCTTCAAATTTTCCCACCATAGATTTGCATAATCAGTGAATTCAAGGGCTGCAAGTCGGCATTTGGTAGCTTCTGAATATTCTTGATATTCAAAAATCTTCTCTACTCGTTGCACCCACTCCAAGTATTCTTCAGGAGAACTTGTTCCCTTAATCTTCATTTTGATGTTGGCATCACGCTCCCTCTGCTACCTTTTTTGCCTAGGTTGTTCACCTTCTTCAGCTTCAGATTCTTCTCCATGGTGTTCAACATAAGCTCCTCTTCTTGGTTGTTGTTGTTGTAGCTCCATAAATCTAGCCATTTGAGTGGTTAGTTGAGCTATTTGTTCCATCATTTCTTCTTGACCTCTTTGTAGGCCAACAATTTGAGCTTGTTGTAGGCTAAGCCCAAAAGGAACTTCAGAACTATTTTCTCCTGTCATAGTGATTTGTAATTTGTTGGTTTGAGTTTGGTGAAGGGTAGGTTCACTCTCTAAGTGTTTACACTCGGATTAACAATGAATAGTAGCGTTGAACAATGAACAGTAATGATGAACAATGAACAGTAACGATGAATTTTTTTTTAATAAAAAAACTGTAATAAAATAGAACAACACAAGAATAGAAATAAAGATAAAGATGAACAGACCAGAAAATTAGCCTTCCATGTAGGTGGCAGATTACAAAATAAGGAAAACTAAGCCTTCCATATAGGTGGCAGAATACAAAATAAGGAAAACTAAGCCTTCCATGTAGGTGGCAAAACACAAAATAAAATGCAATAAAATTAAGCTTTCCACGAAGGGGCAAAACACAAAACAAATAATAGAACCTGAATTGAAGTGGCTTTGATACCAATATGATGTGATTTCCGGAGGGAAAACACTTGATCGATTTTCTGGATAGGTTGAAAGAAACAAACAAATGAAACCAAATCACTCAATTGATAAGCCAAAGGGCGCCACAACTAAGAGAAATGGGTTGATCTCGCCACACTCAAGAAAGAAGAATGTGAGTGATAAGAAATCTAGTTGCTCTCGCCACTAATACAAGTTAGATAAGAGAAAGAACTCAAGAATTCTCTTGAAAGCAAAATGCCAATATCTCATATATGATTCAAAGATGGTTTACAACATATGGCAAGGACCCTTTTTATAGAGGGTCTCCAAAACAAAAAGACAAAAGACTCCAACTAATGCATTAAATGCATCAACTAAAAGTCAAGTAGTGTAGGCTAAATGTCAAAGACAATAAATGTATAGGTAGCTAAAAGTCAAAGACAAGAAATGCATAGGTAATAGACTACAACTATATTCAACAAATGCAACTAACCCACATGTAATCTTTTCACACTTCTTCCACTTTCAACAATGTGGTTAAGCCCAATCCAAGCCCTTTAGCCCTTGAACGAGTTAGAGGCCCAATTGAAGTGTTCTCCCTTTCTTGGGCTGCAATTAGTCCAAGCTCTTTAACCCTTGAACGAGTTAGAGGCCCAATTGAAGTGTTCTCCCTTTCTTGGGCTGCAATGGGGTTATCCTTGATTACATCAGGTGGGTATCATCATATCTTTAATAATTTATCAGTAAATTTTGCAGCATAAATCATAGCAAATTGGAGTATAAATCTAAGAAGGTTAAAATATATTTGAGATTCTTATAGTTTCACCCAATTATGACCTATATTTTAAAAACTAATGATTTAGTTCCTGTAATTTATAAAATCATGAAAATAGTCCATAGTATTAGTTAATTGTCAGGGTTTAGATCGGTACATATGGTACTAACTAGGATGCTTTTATCAACATATAATGTCTACGTCATCATACACATGTGTATCCATCATGTCTACGTATCACATCATCAATATTATTATTATTATTATTATTATTTTTGTTTCACCTCTCCCTCTTAGGATGCTTGACACAGGGACGCTTACTACATAGATCTGTATTTAGTATTTCTTTTTCAATGTTACCAGACTCGGATTGGTCCATCGGGTCGACTTGGAACTTGGCGACCCATGATCGGGTTTGGTCCAGATCATGCTATCAGATCATGTTGCAAGCGACCCGGCCAAGACTTGAGTGACTTGACCAGGTCAACGTCAACTCGTGCTTTGACCTCGACCGAGTCGACCTGAACTTTTTTTTTTAAATATTCAAATTTGTATGAACATTTAGAAAATGTGTAGTTACTAAGAATCAAACTCTATACCTTCACCTATATGTTGTGTTTTTTACCACATCTACTATCAATCTCTTTTTAATTTATATAGGTGAATTTTTAAGTTGATTGATAATTTTATGAATATTTATGACTTTATGTTTGAATTATTATAGATGTTTATGAATTATTATGGATGTTTATGATTTTAAAGTGTGAAATTTACATATAAATTATTATTTTTACTTGTTTTTGAATTTATTTGTAAAGATATATATGTATATATATAATTTTTAATTTTTTTAATTTATTTATCTAGATCAGCAATTGATCATGTGACATGACAGTTAAATCAATGACCCAAAGACCTGTTCGGATCAATAGTCGGGCTGAGTTTGATAGCATAATTTTTTTTCTCTTATCTTTTTTTCTTTCTTAATACTCATCACCTAAAGCTTTTGTCTCCATTAGTGCATCGCTGCTCACTTTACTGGTGAGAAGGGAGCGGCGCCTTTGTTCACCCAAATCGCCTTGTTGCCGTTACGACGTTTTATAATCTTTTTGAAGTTCTTTAATTTTATGGTTTCCGCATAGTCGCTGCTTTTGATTCCGTCAAGAATAGGGAATTCTTTTTTTTTTTCCTTCCTCTCTTCCTCCCTTCATGCTTTTGGCTAAATGGGAATCAATTTATCTTCACAACAGTTCTTTTGTTGCTTTAATAAAAGGAAAGTGACAACTGGTAAGCCATTCCTTCCATTTGTGGTAATGGGGTGCGAATATGAATATATATATATATATATATATATATACACATCGTCCTTGCTTTCTTGTTTGGATAAGTCAATTAAGTGCGTGTTATTTTATGCCAAGAAAATCCATTTTTATGAAGTAATGTGTTTAGCTAGAATTTAATATGGCATATCTTTATTTAGCAACATTTTGATGCTCTGTTTATCAACCTTGTGGGATGAAAACAAGTGCTGACACAAAGATCTTATCCTTTCACTTTATATGATATTGCATTGTCAATATGGGCCTAGGCCTGCAGGCCTGGATTACCAAGAATTGGCCAGTGCTCGATCAGTTTAAAAAACCAACCAAATAGGTTGGGCACCAAGCGACCCGCAATTCGGACCGTTCTTTTTTTTTTTAGAGTACTTTTTTAAAAATCTTGGGAGCAATAGTGTCACGACCCATTTTCTAGGCACATGACCGGCACAATGATGAATATCCCATCACTGTAAGCCTTTCGATAAATTCTACCCATGAGTTTAGTCATTATCAAAATAACCATTCCTGAAGAAAATATATCAAATTTTCTTATTTGAAATTCATAGAGATAATTTGCACATAATAATAGATTCTAAAATATATTATTATGCTGACATACAAACTAAATGCCAAACCCCTGATCTAGATGTCCTAGATGATTACAGAGCAACATAATCTACAACAATAGAGGGGCCTACCCGATAGCGGGAGGGTTCAAAGTGATTTACTCTTATAGCGGATATTCTTCACTGGCAACCTGATCTGAACAAAAAGGTTGTACAAACAATGTGAGCTTTTAAACTCAGTGAGCAAATCGACCTCGCAATTATTAACAACATATTTAAGATCAAACCAAATCACATTTCAAACAATTCAAACAATTCATACAATTATAAATCAAGTTCCCAGACATTTTTCGGGTCCCGTCCACAATAAGTGGCCGTTGCCCCACGGCCCCTGCCGTATCCTCCCTTATTTCACCCCTGTCCTCAAAGGGACAAATCTGTAGTCTAACCTTATTTCACCCCGTCCTTAAAAGGACTAATATCATATTCAATATCACGTGGCTATAGTGATTTCATTCCACCCTTATTTCATCCTATGGGATCCCATAAACTTTATTTCTATTTCTATCAAGATCAAACACAACCACATTACACAATCATAGGCAACCATATGCATCTCATTTCAGGAAAAGTTCACAACAGAATCATATTTACACATTTCAATGTATAACATGAATGCATGAATTTCATGTCACATATATATATAGAGTATACTTTTAATATATACATTAAATAAGCAAACAAGGTAAGGTAGGATCTCTCACCTCGATTCCATACGAGTATCACTTCTCTAAGTCGTTACGGACAAGAGTACACAGATAAATTTCAGTATACCGCTACAGAGATTTTTATGAAAGATTAGAGAAAACAAGTTAGGATTGTTTTCATACAGAAACTGTTCATACATATGGTACTATTCATATATACGGTACTATTCATATATACGGTCACTATTCATATGTACGGATACTATTTATATATACGGATAATATTCGTATATATGATCACTATTTATACGTATGAATATTATTTTTACGTACGGATACTATTCATATATACAGTTACTATTCATACAATTACTATTCATATGTACGGTACTATTTATACCAGAAATAGAGAATACAATCTGTAAAAGAGTACACCAGGTAAGTTCCCAGGAAAGAGTGGAGGGTCACACTGGACACACTTAAAAATCAGGTCTTTCCTTAGCCAGAACTTTCCTAGACATGTATTATTCACAGTTTACATTCTATTTCGGTAATCAGAGAATCAAAATAACATATAAACAGCTAAGGACAGTCTTTCTGATGTGGAAGATCGGCCAAAGCCGCAACCACAGAGCATACTTAAGAAAATAACTTCTAGAATTTGAAAGACATAGAAAGGGCATAGTATCCTTACCTAAGCAAAAAGGAAAGGCCCAAAATCTCAGAGGCCTAGCATTGGAGTAAGAGAAACTTAAGGAGAGAAGAAGAGAAGTTGAAGGTGTGAGTTTAGAAGTGAAATGGAAGAGCCTATTTATAAGAAAAGTCAACGGTACTATTTATCACTATGCACTAATAAAATATTCAATTTACTATTCATGAAAATGACATTTCTAATAAAATAATCCACGTTAATCATTTACAGTTACTGTGCAAATTTCGGAAAAGTCGCAGGCAAAAACTTAAGGGGAAAACTATCATTTCACCTTAAACCTTTAAGTTTCTTTTCAATTCAGTCCTTTCACTTTAGTCCCTGAGGGTATTTTTACACATAAAACGTCATTTTCTCCCACGAACTTCTTTCTAGTTTTCTCTTATGACCAAACCACATCTAGTACTTGACATTTCGATTGTATAAATGAACAGTATCGTATACGTAAATAGTATTATACGGGTGAATAGTACCATATACTGAAATAGTAACAGTAGTTTATAAACAAATATTTATATTTTATTTTTCTTGGGTATTACATTATCACCCCCTTAAGAGAATTCGGTCCCCCGAATTCAAAACTCATCTCAAGACTGAAATAAGTGTGATTATTTCGTCTATATCTCATCATTTGTATCTCTTTCTTTCCAAACCTCTTCACATCCTTGGTAAGATTTACAAGAACACTATACTATCGACTGTGAACTCTAGACCGCATTATCAATAATTTGCATAGGACTTTCCTTTTCTAAACGGTAAACATTCTCTTCCTCATCAGTTTGATTTTTTTTCCACAATCTTTTGTACCATAAAGTGTCTCATCCTCATAACCTTTACCAAACTTAAACCATCTGATCAGAGACGAACTCTGTCTTTATGTAAAATCTCAAATAGGTGTCTTCTCAAAAGTGACACATGGTCTTTCTAGTTCATACTGAATATCAGAACACAAGCTATCATACACATAGCTTATAACTTTTACGAATACAAGTACCCTACCCGAAGGCATCATTTTGGTCATAGGTAATACTCTTGCCCGAAGGCGATCCTTCTACCTTAAGGCAACACTCTCAGCTGATGGCGTCATATAAAAGGAAAAATCACGTAAAATTATTACATAATTCTATAGGAAGAACAATCCCAGAAAATGAGTTAAGTAAATAACATACTCCTCATGCATAACTATAAAATAAATATATATAGAAATTCCTCTCACCTCAATGACTCATATAGAGTTGTATCCCTTCAATGCTTAGGGCAAACCCATAGTTCTCTATATATAGGTTCATAAAATACTTATTCAGCATTCCTCCATAGCTCAGAAGTGCAATGAAATATCATTTTAGTAACTACGCTTTAGAATCAAGTATGAAATATAACAAGTCCAATATCTTCTCATTCCTCAAGTTCTTTCAGTAAAATGAATCACTTCAACAAAGAAGATCTAGATACTAACTTAAATTTTATTTCTAGTACATAGATAATTTTAATACGTGAAGCTTACACCAAATGTAGCTTTAGGTACAAACAAAAGAAAAATAAATTAAGGACGAGGAGTCTTTTGAAATGTAAAAGGTGCTCCAGGTCTAGAAGAGGAAGGTACTTCAGACCTTAAGGAGGAAGCTAATCGTTGCAGCCTAGAAAGGGTTTCTGGAGGAAGCGCCTGAGAAATTTGGTGAAGAGCATAAGTCACTCCGTTCATACAGTCAATACACCTTGCTTGTTGGTCACGAAAATTTTGAGTTGCAAACATTGAATGTCTATCAACTCGATTGGCTAGTTCCCCGAAACGACGATTTATCAGTTTCTCTTGGTTTTCAAAGAGACGACTTATTAGTCGTGTCACGACCCTCAAAATGGTACGTGACCGGCACAACCTAGAGATACTCTCTAGTTGTAAGCCTATGCTTTTAGCTCCATATAATAATCATTCTAAAATGTGAGAGTAATAATATAACAAAGACTTATCTTAGTTAAATACTCTGATTTTACTTAATAAGCTACAATCTTACAAAACATACAGTAAACTTAAAGTACTGTAATAACATAATTATGTACAATAACCACTTCCTCCTAGATGTCCTATTTGACTGCAGAGCTTTCTAGAATTTAAAACTGAAGAAACAGCTTTAATTCAAATAAACACCAACCCTTGAAGCAAAGAGGGTTAGGATATTGAACTTGCGCTACTGCTCAGACAGATGTTTTTCGTTAATCTCAGGATCTGAAAAAAAATATATCCACCACAATATGAGATATTAATCTCAATGAATAGATAACGTTACAAGGATAGAAACTTAATTACAGATAATCATCAAGTGATTAACAATACACAAGTATATGTATAAAATGCATAAGTAAAATCATATCATACTTATAATCGACAAACAGCCATAGAATATGACCATAATCATATTCGGCACACAGCTATCTCCACATTTGGCATACAGCCATAGCATATGACCATAATCATATTTGGCACACAGCCATATTCATATTCGGCACACAGCCATTTTCACATTCGGCACACAGCCATAAATATGACCATAATCATATTCGGCACACAGCCATATTCACATTCGGCACACAGCCATAGCATATGACCATAATCATATTCGGCACACAGCCATATTAATTGAAATATTCAGTCAAAGGTAATAGTAAATATACTCTGAATATGTAAATTACTTGGACTATTCATATAATTAAATAAGTATCCAAGTAGGTTAGCTACTCACCTGAAATCCAAGTTACTATATCTTCTTTAAATCTACACAATTACATTTAATGGATTCAATTAATATAATTCTTTAATACACGTATATGTACTATTCAAAAATACATATAAAAATATACATGTATATGTACTATTCAAAAATACATATAAATACTATTTATATATAGTTACTATTCATTTATACGTATAGTTACTATTCATATGTACGGTTACTATTCATACGTACGGTTACTATTCATACGTATAGGTACTATTCATACCAGAAATAGAGAATATAATCTGTAAAAGAGTACACCAGGTAAGTTCCCAGGAAAGAGTGGAGAGTCCCAATGGACACACTTAACAACCATGTCTTTCCTTAGCCAGAACTTTCCTAGACATGTATTCTTCACAGTTTACATTCTATTTCGGTAATCAGAGAATCAAAACAACATATAGGTAGCTAAGGACAGTTTTTCTGATGTGGAAGATCGGCCAAAGCCGCAACCACAGAGCATACTTAAGAAAATAACTTTTAAAAATCTGAATGGCACAGAAAAGGGGCATAGTATTCTTACCTTGGATCTAGGCTAAGGAAGAAAGACCTAGAATCTCAGAGCCCTAACGCCGGAACAAGAGAAGTTTTGAGGAAAGGAGAGAAGAGAAACTGAAGGTGTGTGTTTTGAATTGAAATGGAAGGGCCTATTTATAGGAGAAATTATGGTACTATTTGCTACTATTCCATCTACCATTCTCCTATACTATTTCATCTACCAGTTTCACTTACCAGTTTTCATCTACCATTCTCCTATACTATTTCATCTACCAGTTTCACTTACCAGTTTTCATCTACCATTCTCCTATACTATTTCATCTACCAGTCTCACTTACCAGTGTTCATTCTAGATTCCACTTTTGAACTGTATATTTACTTAATGGGATTAATTCCATATCATATCATCCATTATATCCCACAATTTATAGAATCTATAATTAAAAATTTATATTTTCAACAACATGCACAAACGAGTATACAAAAATTAAACTGATAGGGAATTTATTTTCTTCAAAATAAATTTATCGAAATTCTTAAATACTTATAACTTAAAAAAAAAAAAAAATAATGGGTATTACATTCTACCCCCCTTAAAAAAAATTCGGTCCCCGAATTTAAATTACCTTGAAGATTCAAATAGATGTGGGTATCTAATTCGCATATCAGCCTCGGCTTCCCATGTGGCCTCCTCGTGAGTCTGATTTCGCCACAGTACTTTTATCGATGGAATCTCTCTAGATCGGAGCTTCTTAATCTGGCTATCCAGGATAGCTATCGGTACTTCCTCGTATGACAAATCTTCATCTAATTGGAGGGTATCTTGATGAAGTACATGTGAAGGGTCAGGAAGGTACTTCCTTAACATAGACACATGGAAGACGGGGTGGATTCCCCCTAATTCTGTGGGTAAGGCTAGCTTGTAGGCAACATTGCCTATTCTCTCTAGGATCTCATAAGGTCCAATATACCTGGGGCTTAATTTCCCTTTCTTCCCAAACCTCATTATGCCTTTCATGGGTGAAACCTTGAGAAACACCATGTCTCCAATGATGAACTCTAAGTCTCTTCGTCTATGGTCAGCATAGGCTTTCTGCCTATTCTGGGCTGCTAACATCCGTTCTCGAATAACTCTTACCTTGGTGATTGCTTCTTGCACTAAATCGGGTCCCAGGAGTTTTACCTCACCCATCTCGAACCATCCAATCGGTGATCGACACCGGCGACCATATAAGGCCTCATAAGGTGCCATCTTGATACTTGATTGGTAACTGTTGTTGTAGGCAAACTCCACTAGCGGAAGGTGCTTTTCCCAGCTTCCACCAAAGTCAAGGATGCATGCCCTCAACATGTCTTCCAAAGTCTGAATGGTCCGCTCTGTTTGTCCGTCAGTCTGCGGGTGAAAAGCCGTGCTAAGATTTACTCTGGTGCCAAGGGCTTCCTGAAAAGTTCTCCAAAATCGGGACGTGAATTGTGGCCCACGATCGGAGATAATCGTCAAAGGAACTCCATGTGACTTCACAACTTCTTTAATGTAGAGCTCAGCCAGTCTAGACACACTATATGTTGTCTTAACCGGTATAAATTGGGCCGTCTTAGTTAACCGGTCAACGATGACCCAGATAGAATCATAGCCACTAGAAGAATGTGGTAACCCTACTACGAAGTCCATCATCACATCTTCCCATTTCCACTCAGGAATTTTAATTTGCTGAAGTTTCCCTGCCGATCTCAGGTGTTCAGCTTTAACTTGCTGACAAGTTAAACATCTTGATACAAAATCTGCCACATCACGCTTCATTCCATCCCACCAGTAAATTTGTTTCAAGTCTTGGTACATCTTGGCCATACCAGGGTGAACTGTGTATGCCGTGTTATGTCCTTCCTCCATAATCTCTCTCCTCAGAGCCGGCATATTAGGAACACACAATCGATTTTTAAACCAAAGTGTGCCTGTGTCATCAAGTGTAAACTCTTGGGTATCTCCACTGTGTACCTTGTCCATGATCTTGGCCAATTCTGGGTCATCCTTCTGAAATAGACGAATATGGTCGGATAAGGAAGATTTAGCCTTAACGTGAGCCAAGAACATGCCAGAGTCAGATATCTCAAAGTATACCCCACGAGACTCTAATTCTTGTAACTCCTGTACTAAGGGCTTTCTTACCTCAGTTATATGTGCAAGAGTACCTGAGGATTTTCTACTTAAGGCATCTGCTACCACATTTGCTTTTCCAGGGTGGTATAGGATATTGCAGTCATAATCCTTCATCAATTCCATCCAGCGCCTTTGTCGTAAATTAAGGTCACGCTGATCAAAGATATATTTAAGGCTCTTATGATCAGTGAATATTTCACACTTTTCTCCATAGAGATAGTGCCGCCATATCTTAAGTGCAAACACAACCGCTGTCATTTCTAGGTCATGTGTCGGGTAATTCTGCTTATGTTTCTTGAGTTGTCTGGAGGCATATGCTATCACTTTACCATTCTGCATGAGGACACAACCAAGTCCTATTCGAGAGGCGTCACAATATACCGTGAACCCTCCTGGTCCGGATGGTAATACAAGTATTGGCGCTGTAACCAACCGCAGCTTAAGTTGTAAGAAACTCTTCTCGCATTCATCATCCCACTGATACTTTACATTCTTTCGTGTTAGCCGTGTGAGAGGAGCAGCTATCTTTGAAAAGTCCTGGATGAAACGTCGGTAATAACCAGCCAATCCTAGGAAGCTCCGAATTTCTGTTACCGAAGTAGGTCTCGACCACATCTTGATCGCTTCAACCTTGCTTGGGTCCGCCTGTATGCCATCTTTTGAAATCACATGACCTAAGAAGGTTACTCGGTCAATCCAGAACTCACACTTTGAGAACTTCGCATAAAGTTGATGTTCTCTCAGCTTCTGCAATGCCATACGAAGATGTTGCTCGTGCTCCTCCGAGCTCCTTGAGTAAACTAATATATCATCTATAAATACTATGACAAATCGATCAAGGTATGGTTTAAATACCCGGTTCATGAGATCCATGAAAGCTGCCGGGGCATTTGTTAGTCCGAAAGACATAACTGTGAACTCGTAATGTCCATACCTAGTACGAAATGCTGTCTTGGGTATATCTGCCTTTTTGACCTTGAGTTGGTGATAACCAGACCTCAAGTCAATCTTAGAAAAATGCTTAGCTCCCTGCAACTGATCAAAGAGATCATCTATACGAGGCAGAGGGTACTTATTTTTTATAGTGACCCTATTCAGTTGCCTGTAATCAATGCAAAGTCTCATTGATCCATCTTTCTTCTTTACGAAGAGAACAGGGGCACCCCACGGGGAATAACTGGGTCTTATGAAACCCTTATCTAGAAGATCCTGCAGTTGTTCCTTGAGTTCTTTCAGCTCAGTCGGTGCCATTCTGTAAGGTGGAATTGAGATAGGTTGAGTTTCTGGTGCCAGATCTACATTGAACTCAATTTCTCGATCCGGGGGTAGTCCTGGTAATTCGTCTGGAAACACGTCTAAAAACTCTCTCACAATTGGCACATCTTCAGGTTTGAGCTTTTCCTTCTCTACGTCTTGTACGAAGGCTAAGAACCCTCTGCACCCTTTTCTCAATAATCGTTGGGCGCCCATTAGGGAGATCAAGTTATGCGGTGTCCTACTTTGGTCTCCCTGGAATACAAATGTGGCTTCTCCGGGCATAGAAATTTTTATGGATTTACTATGACAATCAATGGTTGCGTGGCATGAAGCCAACCAATCCATGCCTAAAAGTACATCAAAATCTATCATATCAAGGATCATAAGATCTGCCACGGTTTCTAGCCCTCCTACAACCACACTACATTCTTTATACTTTTTCTCTATTAGAACCCTTTCTCCCATAGGGGTAGACACAAGAAACGGTTGTTCTAAACTTATCGGTTTCTTAAGGATGTATTTAACAAAATTTGGAGATACATATGAATGGGTAGATCCAGGGTCAAATAATACATGAGCTTTATGTGAGTAAATGGTCAAAATACCTGTGACAACAGCATTAGATGCTTGGGCGTCTTGTCTGGTAAGAGCAAACACCCTAGCTGGACCATGATTAAAAGACTGCTGCCCTCTTCCTCCTGCTCCTCTTCCGGCTCCTCTTCCTAGTCCACCCCTTCCTGCAGATGAATGAGCTACACTAGCTGATGTTGTCATTGCTTGAGGATATGATGGTTGTGCAGACCTAGCCCCAATAAGTAATTGTGGACATTCCCTTGCAAAGTGACCCGCTTGACCACAATGGTAGCAAATTTTGCTTTCTTTATAACATATTCCTGAATGAAACTTCCCACATTGCGGGCACATAGGCTTAGCATGCCTTTGTTGAATTGGTGCTTGATCATCCCTCCTTTGATTGAAACTCGGTTGTACTACACTGGATGACGCAATAGTTTGCCCCGAAAATGCTATAGGATTTGATTGGCCTCGATTTGGCGGCTTTGGTGCTCCTGCTGAGCTATTGTAGGGCTTTTCTTCCCGTCCTCGCTTTTTCTTCGTTCTTTGTTCACTCTTCACCTCTTCTGCCATTTCCATGAATCTTGCAGTACTTATCATTGCGGCATAAGAAGGATATGTTTCAATTTGAGTCCCCACAAGTTGTCTTAAAAAGGGGCGAAGGCCCATGACAAATCTCCTTATCTTTTCTCTTTCATCTAGATTTTTGTTAGCTGCAAATCGAGAGAGCTGTATGAACTTAGTGTTATAATCGTGGATTGACATAGACCCTTGCTTGAGAGTTTCAAATTCTTGGGTTTTTGCGCCTCGTACACTTTGAGGGAGGAATCTTTCCATGAACATCCTCTCAAATTCTTCCCATTCCACTGGTGGGGCATTACTAGCTCTACCCCCTTTAAAGCTGTTCCACCATTCTTCAGCAACTCCATTCAATTGGTAAACAGCTAATGCCACTTTCCGAACACTTGAACATCCCAAAGCTGTGCAGGCCTTTTCAATACCATCCAAGAATTTTCTTGGGTCTTCATTTGGATCTTCTCCAGAGAATGATGGAGGTTTGAGCTTTAAGAAGCTTGTAAGTTGTTTTTCTGTCAAAATCTCCTCTTGTTGGGGAAGAGGTGCTTGCGTATTTGTTTGAGGTGCCACTGGGGAATTGTTCAGAATAGATTGCCCTATTATCATTGCCTCCATTCTATCCATTCGTTCTTGGATAGTATTGAACATAGCCCTTAGAAATGGATCATTTGGAGGAGGTATCTCATCAGCACCTACAGTCTCAGTACGTTCACTGCTTTCTTGTGATGCATTCACTGAGGAGGAAGGTGTTGGCACTCTTCTAGAGCCCAAACGCCTACCTTGATTAGATGGTCTTCCTCTTGCCATTAAAGGTGTCAAAATCTACACAGATTTAGCAAACACCTTTAGATATTAAGAATACCTTAGAGCGCAATACTAATTAAGGAGTATGACACCAAAGGAATATTAATGACATCCTATGCTGCCTTCTGTGGAACCTCATCCTATGATTGTGCCGCGGTTCACAATAATAGGGGAGGGTCTACCGAAGACACCTTTTGCTCTGTAGCCAATAGGAGACCTAAAAACCCAATCCTCTGATACCAACTTTGTCACGACCCTCAAAATGGTACGTGACCGGCACAACCTAGAGATACTCTCTAGTTGTAAGCCTATGCTTTTAGCTCCATATAATAATCATTCTAAAATGTGAGAGTAATAATATAACAAAGACTTATCTTAGTTAAATACTCTGATTTTACTTAATAAGCTACAATCTTACAAAACATACAGTAAACTTAAAGTACTGTAATAACATAATTATGTACAATAACCACTTCCTCCTAGATGTCCTATTTGACTGCAGAGCTTTCTAGAATTTAAAACTGAAGAAACAGCTTTAATTCAAATAAACACCAACCCTTGAAGCAAAGAGGGTTAGGATATTGAACTTGCGCTACTGCTCAGACAGATGTTTTTCGTTAATCTCAGGATCTGAAAAAAAATATATCCACCACAATATGAGATATTAATCTCAATGAATAGATAACGTTACAAGGATAGAAACTTAATTACAGATAATCATCAAGTGATTAACAATACACAAGTATATGTATAAAATGCATAAGTAAAATCATATCATACTTATAATCGACAAACAGCCATAGAATATGACCATAATCATATTCGGCACACAGCTATCTCCACATTTGGCATACAGCCATAGCATATGACCATAATCATATTTGGCACACAGCCATATTCATATTCGGCACACAGCCATTTTCACATTCGGCACACAGCCATAAATATGACCATAATCATATTCGGCACACAGCCATATTCACATTCGGCACACAGCCATAGCATATGACCATAATCATATTCGGCACACAGCCATATTAATTGAAATATTCAGTCAAAGGTAATAGTAAATATACTCTGAATATGTAAATTACTTGGACTATTCATATAATTAAATAAGTATCCAAGTAGGTTAGCTACTCACCTGAAATCCAAGTTACTATATCTTCTTTAAATCTACACAATTACATTTAATGGATTCAATTAATATAATTCTTTAATACACGTATATGTACTATTCAAAAATACATATAAAAATATACATGTATATGTACTATTCAAAAATACATATAAATACTATTTATATATAGTTACTATTCATTTATACGTATAGTTACTATTCATATGTACGGTTACTATTCATACGTACGGTTACTATTCATACGTATAGGTACTATTCATACCAGAAATAGAGAATATAATCTGTAAAAGAGTACACCAGGTAAGTTCCCAGGAAAGAGTGGAGAGTCCCAATGGACACACTTAACAACCATGTCTTTCCTTAGCCAGAACTTTCCTAGACATGTATTCTTCACAGTTTACATTCTATTTCGGTAATCAGAGAATCAAAACAACATATAGGTAGCTAAGGACAGTTTTTCTGATGTGGAAGATCGGCCAAAGCCGCAACCACAGAGCATACTTAAGAAAATAACTTTTAAAAATCTGAATGGCACAGAAAAGGGGCATAGTATTCTTACCTTGGATCTAGGCTAAGGAAGAAAGACCTAGAATCTCAGAGCCCTAACGCCGGAACAAGAGAAGTTTTGAGGAAAGGAGAGAAGAGAAACTGAAGGTGTGTGTTTTGAATTGAAATGGAAGGGCCTATTTATAGGAGAAATTATGGTACTATTTGCTACTATTCCATCTACCATTCTCCTATACTATTTCATCTACCAGTTTCACTTACCAGTTTTCATCTACCATTCTCCTATACTATTTCATCTACCAGTTTCACTTACCAGTTTTCATCTACCATTCTCCTATACTATTTCATCTACCAGTCTCACTTACCAGTTTTCATTCTAGATTCCACTTTTGAACTGTATATTTACTTAATGGGATTAATTCCATATCATATCATCCATTATATCCCACAATTTATAGAATCTATAATTAAAAATTTATATTTTCAACAACATGCACAAACGAGTATACAAAAATTAAACTGATAGGGAATTTATTTTCTTCAAAATAAATTTATCGAAATTCTTAAATACTTATAACTTAAAAAAAAAAATAATGGGTATTACAAGTCGCTTCTGGTCCTCTATCTTGTATTCCAGGCTCTCTATCTTATACTCTAGATTTTCGATCTTACGCTCCAGGAACGTAAGCTTATTTTCTGAGGATGTTGCAGTACTGTCCTCCTCCAACTCTATTACATCCCTCTTTCTCTTCTTAATTTCTGGTGACCTGTCTACAGGTCTCTTCCCTTTGTTGTCTCCGAGACTTAGATTTAAATCAAGCTCTACATTGCCAGTCTCAAAATTCAAGTTGAAAGACTTATTATTGGCCATTGCTCTAGGGATCTCAGAAATAACTTCGAATGAGAAAGGAATGGAGATTGAGAAATAGATATGTAATGAAAGAAGTAGGTTTGCTTGGTGCGATGAGTAGGGTAACGGGCATACAAGATTTATAGACAACCCGAAGCCCCTGGAGCTAAAGCCACCACAACCTATACGCCGCTCGCTATAAGGTTTACAGATCATATATGTCGCAATGCAAGCAATTAATGTCGGACATGCAGATAAATAGTAAATGCAATTAACATAAGTCAAAGATTTCCTCAAAAAATTTTCGGCTAATCTTGACCTTTCTCAAACTTTTGACTAACTACGCTCTTCAGTCTGAGATTTTCTCCCTCTAACTTGTTTTATCCTGTAATCCCATATCACGATGTCCCTCTATGATCGGGTAGTCTCATATTAGCCTTATCTTAGATTCTGATCGGTGTCTTTATTCTGGATTTACACATAATATATGTATATCAATATATATATATTAAAACAAAGTTAACTGCTTACGGTCACATGCAGTAAGTATTATCATGATGTAAGGAAATCACTGCCTTTCATTTGCCCACGAGAGCATTATATGTAAGTATGTGTAACCATGAAGATATATCATCATCTACACATTTTATTCTATCCAAGTCATTTTGATTTCACATCTCTATGAGTATATGTAGGATCATCACATATTCTCCTTGATCGTAGCCTTCACTCATTATGCATGAATAACATACATACATGTAATTACAACATGATTCAATCAATTATGTATATTATACTCAACTGAAGGCTCTTAAGAACAACACAATAAAACGGAGAAATGTATTTCAGTTCATCATAAAAGCATCCAAGGCAATTTTTGATGGCTATGTTATCAACTTCTTTGAATTTCGGAAAATGCCAACGGGAGAAATGGGAAAACCGAGTAAAATCGGCCGCAAATCCACCGAATACTGACTTTCGTGGTTTTGGCATTAATGCAACGCACTATCGGTGTGCACGCCTACCCTAGACTTCTGGCTTCCAGCTTGCAGAAATCCATAGGTTGATCGTGTAGGGGTGCGGTGAAAAGATATCTTCTTTGTCTCTAAGTCCTAATTTTTCTCTATAAAAACCATCCCAGCGTTCTCAGTTACCACACCACAAAGAGTAATAATCTCCGAGCCTACAATCCCCCAGTATTCCTCTCACCTCATACTCTTACAAAAATTTTTAAATTTTTCCAAATCATGGTCTCAAGGAAGTACATTGATCTCACAGTAGAGGCTAAGGAAGAAGAGCTCGACTTAAACTTAAGTTTGGGCAAAGACAAGGGCAAAAGACCTTTTGAGGGGTCTCCAGAGAAGCAGAAGGAGAAGAAAATGAAGAAGATCGAGGAAGCTGAGGAGACTAGCACGGGCCATACCTCGGAGGACAAAATCACCTGTCTAGAGCAGGAGGTGAAAAATCTGAAAAAGATGATAGGAGACCTGGAGAAGTTAACTAAACGCAATCATGCAGAAATGACTTCAAGAATAGACAGGTTCTTCTATTGGTCTACCCAGTGCTTCTGCAATCAACAACAAAGAAGTGTTGATTGTATGAATGGGATTTACACTACCCTCCGCGACATTGCTATGTCCCTTGCTCCAAGGAATGGTCGAGGGGTGATGATACAATACAACCCTCCTAATCCAAGACCACCTCGCTTTTAGATTACTCATGCATGAGTAAACTTCTCTTTCCTTCTTTTTTTTTTTTTGCAATGTAATCCTTCAGTGTTTTTTTTTTAATGCAAGTGGTTTATTTTATTGGCTGGTACCCTAAAATAATATAGCTACACAAAATCAATTATGAATTCAGCTTATAAAATCCACCATATAAAAATTTGATCCGACAGCAAAGGAATCAAAACAAGTAATAACCTTTCCTTTACTAGGTTCAAAAGTGTAGCCACATCTGTCTAAAACTAAAACTGAGAACATAATTCCTAAGAAGAGATAAGTCTCGGAAGGAGAGGAAATGGAAACATTCTACAGGACCTTCAGTAGAGCCGTCTCTCTATAGTTGTGCCCGGGTTCACAACGATAGAGGAGGTCCCACTAAGGTTACCTTGCTCTGTAATCACTAGGAGACCTAACAACCTGCCTCTGATACCAACTTTGTCACGACCCGTTTTCTAGGCACATGACCGGCACAATGATGAATATCCCATCACTGTAAGCCTTTCGATAAATTCTACCCATGAGTTTAGTCATTATCAAAATAATCATTCCTGAAGAAAATATATCAAATTTTCTTATTTGAAATTCATAGAGATAATTTACACATAATAATAGATTCTAAAATATATTATTATGCTGACATACAAACTAAATGCCAAACCCCTGATCTAGATGTCCTAGATGATTACAGAGCAACATAATCTACAACAATAGAGGGGCCTATCCGATAGCGGGAGGGTTCAAAGTGATTTACTCTTATAGCGGATATTCTTCACTGGCAACCTGATCTGAACAAAAAGGTTGTACAAACAATGTGAGCTTTTAAACTCAGTGAGCAAATCGACCTCGCAATTATTAACAACATATTTAAGATCAAACCAAATCACATTTCAAACAATTCAAACAATTCATACAATTCTAAATCAAGTTCCCAAACATTTTTCGGGTCCCGTCCACAATAAGTGGCCGTTGCCCCACGGCCCCTGCCGTATCCTCCCTTATTTCACCCCTGTCCTCAAAGGGACAAATCTGTAGTCTAACCTTATTTCACCCCGTCCTTAAAAGGACTAATATCATATTCAATATCACGTGGCTATAGTGATTTCATTCCACCCTTATTTCATCCTATGGGATCCCATAAACTTTATTTCTATTTCTATCAAGAACAAACACAACCACATTACACAATCATAGGCAACCATATGCATCTCATTTCAGGAAAAGTTCACAACAGAATCATATTTACACATTTCAATGTATAACATGAATGCATGAATTTCATGTCACATATATATATAGAGTATACTTTTAATATATACATTAAATAAGCAAACAAGGTAAGGTAGGATCTCTCACCTCGATTCCATACGAGTATCACTTCTCTAAGTCGTTACGGACAAGAGTACACAAATAAATTTCAGTATACCGCTACAGAGATTTTCATGAAAGATTAGAGAAAACAAGTTAGGATTATTTTCATACAGACACTGTTCATACATATGGTACTATTCATATATACGGTACTATTCATATATATGGTCACTATTCATATGTACGGATACTATTTATATATACGGATAATATTCGTATATATGATCACTATTTATACATATGAATACTATTTTTACGTACGGATACTATTCATATATACAGTTACTATTCATACAGTTACTATTCATACGTACGGGTACTATTCATACCAGAAATAGAGAATACAATCTGTAAAAGAGTACACCAGGTAAGTTCCCAGGAAAGAGTGGAGGGTCACACTGGACACACTTAAAAACCAGGTCTTTCCTTAGCCAGAACTTTCCTAGACATGTATTATTCACAGTTTACATTCTATTTCGGTAATCAGAGAATCAAAATAACATATAAACAGCTAAGGACAGTCTTTCTGATGTGGAAGATCGGCCAAAGCCGCAACCACAGAGCATACTTAAGAAAATAACTTCTAGAATTTGAAAGACATAGAAAGGGTATAGTATCCTTACCTAAGCAAAAAGGAAAGGCCCAAAATCTCAGAGGCCTAGCATTAGAGTAAGAGAAACTTAAGGAGAGAAGAAGAGAAGTTGAAGGTGTGAGTTTAGAAGTGAAATGGAAGAGCCTATTTATAAGAAAAGTCAACGGTACTATTTATCACTATGCACTAATAAAACATTCAATTTACTATTCATGAAAATGACATTTCTAATAAAATAATCCACGTTAATCATTGCAAATTTCGGAAAAGTCGCATGTAGCTTACTATTGAAAAATTTAAGGGGAAAACTATCATTTCACCTTAAACCTTTAAGTTTCTTTTCAATTCAGTCATTTCACTTTAGTCCCTGAGGGTATTTTTACACATAAAACGTCATTTTCTCCCACGAACTTCTTTCTAGTTTTCTCTTATGACCAAACCACATCTAGTACTTGACATTTCGATTGTATAAATGAACAGTATCGTATACGTAAATAGTATTATACGGGTGAATAGTACCATATACTGAAATAGTAACAGTAGTTTATAAACAAATATTTATATTTTATTTTTCTTGGGTATTACAAATAGCAAGTCTGTATCACAGCTCAACAGTCTAATTTGCCCCATTTTTCAAAATCCCTAACCCTAACACCATAGCCACTTAGCCTATGCCTCAGCTAGCATGTCGTATAAACTTGGGAGCAAAGCAAGTCACCACCAGATCACAGCTCAGCCAGCCATATCTAGTATTTGAACGTCTGCCTTTCCATTCTGTTGTGCTGTTTTGAGGTTCTCGGTCCCGCGTATGCATTTCCTTCCCGTGTCTAGATCTGAGGTTTCTGATTTCCTCTTGATCCTGCATCTGTTGTGCTGTTCTAATTTCCTAATCCCATGAGTCTGCTGTGTTGTTCCGCCCGGCACCTGCATCTCTGGTTTGCACCACAAATCGGGTAGTCGACAACATGTTAATAAGTTTTATTTTTAGATGTGTTTTTAATTTTTACTGAATTTGTTCTCCAATTTTGGAGTTGGTGTTTGCTTGCCTTTTTGTGAGTTCTGATACTGATAGTGAGGCTCTTTTGCCTAATGTTTGAGTTTGGCACGCTATTCAACATATATTAGCAAATGCACACATTCAACTATTTATAACTATTTTTCTCATTGTTATCTGAAGAAAAAAGAAAAATTAAAGAATGAACAACTTAATAAGATGATTGGAATAATTACTAACATGTAAATAATTACTAATTAACTCATAATCTAAAATGAATGCTTAGGTCCCCTTTTTTCATTTGGTGGGTGGCAATGGCAATTTGCAATCAAAGGATGGTGGCACTTTGAGCTTTGAAGTATGATTGTTTGAATCTTATTTTATATTTGTATCATTGTAATTTATTTAGTCTCTTGATGGATTACAAAACTCTTCTTGATTAGTCTCTTGTTTGCCAAAACTCTTAGTCTTGATGAATCTTATTTTATGTTGTTTAATGTTTAGTCACTTGATGAATATCTTATTCGCTTTAGTCACTTGATGCTTCTAAATGCGATAATGGTTGTTGAAAATTTAAGAGGACATAAGTACGTAACCAAGATTTCGTAATTTGCTGCCAAACTTTCTATAGAATTTAGCATAAAAAAATATAGCAAATGCCTTTTCTTCTACAAAATCATAACTTTTGAAAATTATTACAAAACATTCTATCAATAAATTTGCTTTTAAAAGCAAGCACATGATGTATCATTTTTTTTTCATATTAAATTTTTTATTTTAAAATTACCCTGGCTTGAGCGCTAGCCCTTGAGCCGGCAGGCCAGGGACGGGCGGCCCTGGATTTAGATATCCATGCCCTTTGAAAACTGTATGGCCCGTATTGACAATGTTAATAGGGTGTTAATTGAGACTGAAGCTTTAGGTGACGAGTATTAATAAGAGAGAAAAGAAGAAAAGAAAAAAGAAAAATATTGAATACAGTTCCCTGTAGCGAGCGTCCTTATATATATATATATATATATATATATTGATGACGTGGTGCCACGTCAAACATGATGGATACACGTGTGTATGATGACGTGAACACAATATGCTGATAAAATCATCTTAATCAGTGTCATGTGTATCAATTTAACTGTTGATTGACAGTTGACTAATACTAAGGACTATTTTCATGATTTTAGAAATTACATTGACTAAATTTTTAATTTTTAAAGTATCAGAACTAAATTTATGATTGGGTGAAACTATAGGGACCTCAAATATATTTTAACAATCTAAGAATTAAGAAATAATAACTTAAATTATAAGCATGTGAAGAATGAAGTATAGAAAAGAAGAGAAAATGACATGCTAGAAAAGCCCGTATCGCATAGCCCTATCCTAATTGATTGTGTCCAAGGACTAGGACCTGTTTGTATATGCATTCTCCTCTCCTTTTGCTATATATATATATATATAAGCTCTCTCATATTCATATTTTCATAGGCCAGAATGGGACAATTGATCGGCAAGGAGATGTGTGGTGGAACATGTGGAGGCAGAGAACCCTTCAATTTACCAGACCCAACCTTCTTGAATTTGTAAATTCTAAAAATATCATCATTTTGAATGTGATTTTCAAGAATTCTCCGTTTTGGAACGAACAACCAGTTTACTGCAGGTATGGATCATATAAAAGTCTCCATGAGTTAAATATTTAGCATAGATTATTTTATCTTATTCACATGCCTTTTTTTGTGGCAACATTTTTCTTACCAACTGAGGGCGAATTTGTATGTTTAAGTTTGTTTTAAATCGTGGTGATCCTTCTAAATTTTTTACCTTGCCGCTAGCTTCAGCTAAAGGGAACTGAAGATGTAGGTATGTGTACCAACAATATAAATTTGAAACTTCCTTCCTTCTTTGCAGCAATGTTGCCATTCGATTTGTCACCATATTGGCCCCACATGACTCTCCTAAAACTGATGGAATTGATCCAGGTAAATACTTCTACTAACTGTTCTTGTTATTTATTTCAGATTTCAATGAACGTTCATTATATTAGGATGTCGATTTTCTTGTTTCGAAAGTTAAGACGCCTAATCTCATACTGGACAAATTGATCTAAAAGGGCTGTAAGAATCAAGAATACAGATACCCCCAAGTCCAACGTCAAATGTCACTCGAGGTCTGACAAGTATCTCGAGATATATGTGATGTTCTCATATCTGTAATATCTGAATTACTACGTATCATAGAAGCACCATTTGAGAAGTACAATTATCCTTTTAACTACTCATCCTTACTATGTATCTCCCAATTGTCAAGGATATTACAATTAAGAATGTTTGAAGTGTGACGGTTCTGCAGGCAGGTTTGGCACAAGGACTGAGAAATTCCCCCTTCACTCAGATTTGCCTCTTTGATATCAACCTTCATGGCGTCACAGGACCGAGATCGCCCCCTTGAAAATGTTCTGATGTGTTTGGAGCAGCTCATCAGGTCAGTGCTTCCCCATGTTCAGAGCTGGCTACCCACCAGCCTGGATCATGTACAAATTATTTCTGAGGTTGCAGGTGGTTTTACCTTAGACTACTTAATAATTGTAATTCAGACTTTTGCTCATTGAACTATCATATTCATAAAGAAAGGCAATATATCACTTCCTATTCAATATATAAAGGATCATGGTTCAAAAACGTACATCAATTGTAAGAGCCAAATGGTTAGATTTTTCATCAAACCTTGGAATATTAGGTTTGGATAATTTTATTGTTTCGTCTAAGGTGGTGGGTAGGGACACACATAACTATACAAAAAAAAAAAACATAGTACATTATCTGACCGTCCATCTACAGGCACAATACACAAATCAACATATTTCTGCATCTCTATGGATGCAATTTTATTTACAGGGTATACAACTCCTTTGCATAACATAGGTAACTACAAACAAAAGGTATCAATTTATAAATATAATATGCGCTTTAAACATAAGTACTATCACTATGTATGCCGTATCATCAAAATCAGAAGTGGTGCAAAAACTTGCGGATCTTCTTCATCAATCCACCATCCATACGGTCTGGCTCTCCGAAGTGGTAGTGGTCGTGGTCGTGGTCGTGGTGGTGATAGTGATGGCGATAAGGCCTCTTCATTACCTCACTTCTCTCCATGCCAGGTTCGTCGGAGAACCTTGGCTTAACGTGGTGAAACCTCGTCCATTCAATCGGGAAATGGCGCACTTGATCGGCAACTATGAAATCAAAGGTCCTGTCCTGCTGGCCGTGGCCCAGGATCATATTCCTGCCCCTACCATACGGGTTTTCGCGGCGTGGGAGGCGCGGATTCCAGGGCTTGAATTCATGACCGTGGCGGCAACGGTGGCGGGGGCGGGAGGAAACCGGGAACGGAACCCGCGGAACATGGCGGTTGATTGGGCGAAAGTTGATCACAGTGATTGGAGTACCGTCAGAAGCTTCGGAAGATTGCGTTGACCCAAGGGATTCGGTGTCGGCGTCGGGCTTCGAAGTCTTGGAGTCTGATAGTTCCGTCTCCGGCTGGATCTCGGTTATGGGGTCAGATTCGGATTTCTCGCTAGGGAGGAAGATGGGGTTGGAGATGGCAGAATTCTTGTCGGATTCAGAAAATGAATCATGGTTAGCATCCTCAATGGCAGTGAGATCGATGGGAGTACGGGCGTAAGAGAGGGTAGTGAAGAAGAGGAGGCCCAAGAACAGGGTAAAGGAAGCGGAGCGTGAAACCATGGTTAAGGTTCAAGGCTGGAACTGAAATGAGGTAGGTCGGTCAAAGGAGATATAAATACATAAGGAGGAAGAGCACTGAAATTTCGGGCAAGCGGGAGTTTGACTTTGGGCCAACTCGGGCAGCGGGCAGACGAGGAAGCTAGCAACCACGTGGGTGGAGCGACGTTCTACGCGACTGTGTCTACGATTTCCTTGTTCTAGACCTTTTGCGTTCACAACTGCATATACATCACCGATACAGCCTTTTAAGCGTACACGTAAAGAAAAAGACGTTTTATTTGATTATTCTATTTGGCCATCCCAATAGAAAGCGAAATTCAATCTTCCGATATAATTAAAAAAATTTTAAAAAAACTATTATTAAATTTGCGTGATAAAAAAAGCTTATTTCGAGTTACAAACTGACATTAATATATATATTATTGTATATAATTTCATAATTTTTTTAATTTATGATCTTCAAAATATATATTAATAAAAAAATAAAATATAAACATCGACATAGTAAAATTTTAAATAACTTTGATTATTTTTGACTGTTTATAAATATAATAACAAATACTATATTTGATTTTTAGTATTAAATTTTTTGAAAACAAATCAGAGATAATTTTAACATATAATTTTAAAAACCATTAACTAAAAGATTATACAACCACATACAATATATACAGGGAGAAGTTAAATAACTTTTTATTATTTTAAACTATAATAAAAAATTTATAAAATTTATTTTTATTTTAAATAAATTTTAAAAAATTAACATAAATATTAATGCGTGTCAATTTCGTAGTTAAACTTAATTTGTGTCGCAAAATTCCATTTCTTCTTGGTGGGCAACCGACAATGCATCACAGTACCTTTTTTTCTTTTCGTTTTTTTCTTTGGGTGTGGGGTTCTAGGACAAGTATTGTCCCTCTTCTCTTAGTAACGAAAGTGCAAAAGGCCCATTTGGATTTCTGATATCCAAAATGCTTCGGGAAAGCAATGTAAACGATAAAATGGGCCTGGGCCTTGTGTGTTGATTGGATCCATTTTGGTATTAGATGAAGAATTGAACTTGTGGTGGAGGGCTGAGCCTGAGTCTGAGATAGCGGACCCTCCGGCACAGCGAAAAAGGCATTCAATAAATGAAGGAGGAGCATGGCACCGACCAGCACCATGTGACAGATAGAGATCATACGGATACACTGAATTTTATATTTTCTTTGTTTTCAATTTTTAATGTTCGAAACTGCAATAAATGAAAAAAAAAAAAATGTGGCCGTACCAATTACAGAGGCTAAGCCTAAGCCTCCCTTGGGTCATTGGCGAATGACATCCACAACCACGTGACAGGGCGTCCCCCACCTCCCCTCTCCCTGCTTCTCGGCACGTGCCGCATTCCCCACTATCTGCTCTTTCAGTGTGAGTGAGCCCCCCCAACCTTTTATGAAGAACTCCTGCATTGGTGAATGCTAATATTATCTTAGTTGACTTTACAAGTCAAATTTATGTTAACTTTGTAATTAATTCATTAATATAACTTGCCGCCTGCATTGTTAACAGTGCTCAGATTTGACTTTTGTGGCGCAAGCGTGTGACTCTGTGACTGATATATCTTTCATTTGACTTTCTCAGGGATGTTAAGTCATGTGCTATTTCCTTCACACACTTGTTAATAAGTGCTTTCACACTTCTTTAAGAGGCACTTCCGCAATCAGAGTCGTGTCCCTCGAGAAAGCTAAGAGTGATTATATCCACAGGGTACATGCACTAAGTGTAAAACTTGAAAGTTCAGGATATATATATAAAATATACATATTAACTCCTTGGACCCATTCTTCTGGTGTCTTTTGTATAAATAGCCACTCACACTCATATATCTTTCCAGTAAAAGTAAGAGGAGGAGATAAGGCGACAGAGTCCCAATAGGGAAGCACAAAAATGGAGTCATATTTTGTGTTCATGAACTATGATCCCCAATACGAGCGACTTCGAGCTGATCGGTCAGTTTGAGTTCTTCATATATATATATATATATATATATATATTGTCTGTTTCAGAGTGTTCATTTTATGTTTTGGGTATATGATAAAATGTTGTATTTTTATACATGTAGAAGCAAGGGCGGGGCACACGAGCTCGATGTTTATCTTAGTAAGAAGCACGATGAACTGTTGGCAAGCACTCTAGAGCCAGGAAGCTACACCAAGATATCTTCTTTGGTCATCGTTGATGGTTTTGCAGTCAAAATCACCAAGGAACAAGTAGGTTAATTATCACCTGTATTTAATATTTATATATATATACACATGTATATGATGTTCGTCCCTATGTTTTCATCTTGTTTATTTGGTTTCTTGTATAAAACAAGGTCTACTTACATTGGTGTTTTCAACGTGTCTTAATTTGAAATTAAACAGGCGCAAGTGCTGAGATCTGCACAAGGAGTGAGGGTTGTAGAGAAACACGAGGAAGTGGCTTAGTGTAGCAGAGGAGATCCCTCTGGAGGAGAAAACTAGAGTATTTTTATTTTTATTTTTGTCTGTAACTTGGGCCAGGAATTTAATTTGTGTTTGTGACATGAATTATCTGGAGACTGGAGCTGACAAGGTTGGTGAAGTCATTATTGTATATGCACCTCTCCGGAAAATTGACTGGAAAAATATTCAGTTTTTATCTATTTTTCTATCAAATTTGGGAAAGTGTTTGATTTCATTCCAAAACCCAGAGCTCATTTCATGTTCATATCATATCTACTCTGATTAACTTTCTCACAAGTTAATTATAAGAAATATGTAGGTTGGTGTGTAGATATTTCATGTATTTGCTTTTGATAGCTGCAATGCCACTGGATTGAATTGTCTGTAAGTATATTTATTTTAATACAAATAACAAGAACTATTCGCTATATTCGCCATTTGTTAAAGATGCTAATTGGTTGTAGAAGCAAACAGGGAGGAAATTGAACCATTCAAAAGCACTAATTGTAGAAAGATGAAAAAACATTGAAATGCTACGGAACACAGCCAAGTTGGCTGTTTGAGATGATAGAAGCAGCAGCTGGAGTTTAAGTTCGAATTAAATTGGATTACAACTTTACTTAAAATTAATTAACCTTGATTGAAAAACAATTTGTTTGAATCAACCGACATCATATGTTGAGTCCAATTTAGATTGTGTTTGGCATGAAAAAAAAACTAACTTATAATTTATTTGACTAGTTTATAAAATTGTTAGAAGTGTTTGGTAAACAAGTTTATTTGAATAACTTATAACTTATAATTTTTATATTTTTCTTCTTCTTTTACCCTTATTATTTTATTAAAATTCTTATTATATCCTTATTCCTCGTGTACATATAAAATATAATATATATATATATATATAATATACATAATATATTTATACATATAAAAAATAATAAAATATATATTTTTTAAATTAATTATATATATATATATATAATAATTCAAATTAATTTAATTAAAAAACGAAAAAGATACCTTTAATTTGTATTATTATGAAATTCTAAAATATCATATAAATATGTCTTTTTATGTTATTTTACATCTATCAGTTAATTTAATATTTATTTTTACCAAGTATTTTTAATTTAATAAGTTATCTTAATAGTTTTCAGCAGCTAAAAATTAACTTTTAAATTTTCAACTAATTTTTAAACTTTTTATTAGTTTATCAATTATTTTTGTGAAGCAGAATTTTACTGGCTAAGGCAAAGAGAAAAACAAAAAAACAAACGAATGTTGTGTAATAGAAGGGAAACAGATTTTCTTTTGGACAGCTAAGTGTAGTGCAGGTGTGGGTCGTCCGATGATGGCGGGCAACACATGAGATGGACGTTTCAACACATGAAGCTTTGATAGGACAACTTACACCTTCCCAGTAGTATGCTGTTGAAGTGAGAAAACGTTCCCATAATGAAAGGGGATAAATTGTAAGTGAAGTGAACTGAGAGTGAAACACTTAACACAAAGACCGAAAGTCCGAACCAGGGTTGCTAATTCAGGTAACAAAAGAGTACAGCCTACATATTCCACTTGCTTCCATTTTCTAACTAAGTTTGAGAAGAAAGGCTGCTACGTTGTATGTCACATCTTTCACATGGCAGGCATCATATAATTCATAATTCACAAGCTCTTACCTCTCACCCTTGTTTCCATCTTCACGTTGCCTTCTCACAAGTCTAGATTGCATGGATATTTTGCAGTACGCCCACATGGGCTGACTAGTGACATGACGAATTGACGATATACGGAACAAAGCCTAAGACAAATATATATTTGGTGAATGAATGAAGGAATCAATATATATATATATATATATATATTTGATGGGATTTGAAGTATCCCCTACCATGGAAAGAGGTAAGAGAAGTTGAGTAAAAAATGGATGTGGGAAGCAATGCAGTGGGCACATATGTTTACTTAATTTGAGATAGGGATCTTCAGAACCTATTAAAATTGGTGCTCCTTAATTAAATCAAATTGAACTAAATTGATTAATGTTTGAATTCTAATAATTTGAGTTTTGTGATTTTTTCGTATTGGTTTAGTTTTTAATTTGATGTATTGAAAAATCTAATATATATATATATATATATGTAAGAAAAAATACAAAAATTATCTTTCATTTCCTTGTTAGTTGGTTTGAAATCCGAAAGTGTAATTTTTCTTATATTTGTATCTTCAAATAAAAGTGATATTATTTTTATTTCACCTAAATTATGAATATATGAAAAGAATAAAGAGGAGGCCATAACAATTCCGAAACCACTCAAACTGATTATGTTTAGATATTTGGTTTTATGCACTAAAATCAAAGCAAACAATGTTCTATTTTTCTCCAAATTAACCTCAATAGTGGATTTTGACAAAATGCGGAAAATGGGGAATTGCCAAACAACCCTAATTTGAAGAGATATAAGTGTGTAACAAGCATTATCCAGTCTCCCCAGGGAACTTCAGACTGGGCTTCAGAGGAAGCAAGTTCTGAAGGCCTTGAGAGAGAATGAGCAATGAATTATGGTATCACTATGGGTTGGGAATATGAATGAATGAATTAAGGGTGTGGAAAAAATACTTTAAGAGGCAGCTTGGTCGCTCTCCCTCATGGGCTTCTTGCATGTGAGCCTCCTTTATGGACCCCAATAATCACTAGTACTATTTAGTACAAATGTGAAGAAGCCCTTGAGGGAGAGTGAACAACCAATCCCTTCACTGATTCCTTGAAGGCCATTATTACCTGTATTTGTTGTAATCGACTTCCACCCCATTTTTATACTGCATTCACCCCTCTTTGTGGGCTCTACACATCCCTTGGCATGTCAGTGAACAGTGACAGAAGAAATCAAATCCCCTAATTCCTTCCTTCATGTTTCTCCAAAACCTATATCTTTCACACAGCTGGCAACAGTAACATTATTGCACATTACAGAACCCACTTTGGCATTGATTCAACTGTTTTTATTTCTTATGTTATGTCTAACACACTCTTCTCGCTGGAAGTTTCACGTGGTCTTGAGCATCCTTTTATCAGAATATAATTAACAAAGATACCATGGCCTTTAGCAATCTCGAAAGACAATATAACATAATAATTAAAGCAGCTTTATATTAAGCCCGTAAAGGCATCTCATCTCAATCTTATCTTCAAAACCCATGGGCGCTACGCTATCGCTAGTGCTGGTGCATATCTAATATTCCATTTGACATTCCTTTATATGTCCCTCTTTTCACCTCTCTGTCAATATTAGTGTTTAGACAGTAGCCGAGGCCAAAGCACTAATAATTTCCACATGTAACTTGTGTGTCTAATGTCTATCTAAGAAATGGGCCAAACGTTAAAATTGGGCCGTAAAACTTCAACCTCGTTGTTGGATCCTTATATAGTGTGTTTTAAGACCAACTTAAGTTCCCAGGTGTTTCCATGATTTTTGGGCTGGGCTTGTATGTCATATCGTGTTAATCCAAAAAAAAAAAGAATTTTGTCAAAATCTGATAAAAAAAAAGTCAGTGTAATTTTTTTTATTTAAAATCTAGCTGTCATTGTAAAGACAAATATAATACTTAAGCACTAAATCTTTACTTGTTATATACATAATTTTTGAATTAGATCTGAGATTAAACCAATAAAAAATTTGATCTAATTAACTTGTTGGTTCAATAATTCAATTGTCAAGTTAAAATAATTTAATTCAATTTAATTATGCAAATAATCTAATTATAAGACCTGCACCATTTTATTGCGAGCCAAACCCGAAATTATGGTTCTACTACCAACAGAAAAGATCAGAAAATGAAAAAATATCAACTAAAAGCAGAGGTGGTGGAAAAAATAAAAAGACCAATAAGACATCTTCCCTTCTTACATTTGGCGCGAAAAGTAGGAGTGGTTTGTAAATTGCTTAGGGTTCCAAGGGACATTGACTGTGAGGAAGTTTGCTTTTTCCGAAGGCATGGGTTCACCTCCAGCAAAGCGCCGGCGACAGAGCAATGACGGTGAGGTTGACACGTCACTATCGACATCCAAGCTTGAAAAGTTGTCACCAGTAGTGGTCTTCGCTCATGGTGCTGGTGCTCCTTCCTCTTCTGCTTGGATGATAAGGTTATTCCCTTCTCTCTGTAATCTTTTTCTGGGTTCATAAATGCTCTTTCATGTTCCCTTGTGCATCCGGCTTCACTCTCTTGTTCAATGTGTCTGTGAACGCTGAATATACCTTAATAACCCTGAAAAACAATGAACTCCATTTTTTATTTTTTTAAAATATTGATGAATTTTGATAATGCCGGTTTCGTCCCCTATCTATTATCAAGGGTCTAATGGAGCCTGAAGCCCCAAATTCGCCAAACTGAACTGTAGGTTGTGGTTTTTGCATCCTCCGTGTCAGTTCCGTTTTATTTCAAGTGTAAACAGCAAGTCGTCTGGGTCGATACTTTTTTCCCTTAAAACCGGGTGTACATCGAACCGGGTCGAATGTGAATTTCATCAAATTATACAATGAAGAAACTCTGAGAAACCCCAATACGTAGTTCTCAGGTGTTAGGACTCAAAAGAAGTTAAGATATATGGAGAAATCTTTAGATATAATATGTTTAAATCTCATAAACTCTTGTCAAAGCAATTTCGTTGTTTTGTAACAGATGGAAGAATATGTTAAGGGAGGCGCTGGATGCTGCTGAAGTAGTCACCTTTGACTATCCTTGTGAGTTTGTTTGCAACTAAGTTTCTTGTCTCCTATTATTGTGGGCTTGACTGTTGTCTCTCATTCACTCGGTTATCAAATTCGGATATGACCCTTGCTTACATTTTCAGTATGTTTACTTGATTTTTTTTTTTTAGTTCATTCCCAAGTACTTATGGTTACAGTTACCAACTGTGTGACCCGCATTTCAGTGAAATGCTAAGACAATTGTCTTCTCTAATATATACTTTATGAAATTGACGAATGTACGCCTTATATGAATGTAATGGGTTTACTAGACATTTCTGGTGGGAAAAGGAGGGCTCCTCCTAAGGCAGAAAAGCTGGCGGAGTTTCACTTGGATATTGTAAAGAAAACTGCTGCTAAGTATCCTCTTCATCCCCTTATTTTGGCGGGAAAATCAATGGGTTCAAGGTATGTTGTATTTTTCTCAGTGGAGACCTATTTATCAAGATGTATTGCTAGGAGGTATCTTATGTCTATGTTGTTTTATTGTAGGGTTAGCTGCATGGTGGCTATTATGGAAGAAATTAATGTCTCAGCTGTAGTTTGCTTGGGCTACCCATTAAAGGTTTGATGTTCTTTTGGCGTAACTTCTTAGTGATCATAAGTTTAACTCTATTCATCATTCTCTTTGTTTAATCTGTATTTGAATATGCTGGAGGTCTGACGATCTGTGTTTACTAGCTAGTATTGATGGTTCATACTAATGTTTTCACCGTCTAGATGATGCATGCAACGAAACATGAAGTTGCTGTTGCCTTTATCTATGCATCTTACCATGGGTATGAAAAGGTAGACTGGTACAGCTTACGGGTTACCTTGAGGAATTTTCCTAGTTCATAATTCTGGGAATCATTCTCTTATATTTACAGAGAAAGAATGTCTGGGTTATTACCTTAACCTAATCAGTGGAAATGAAGAGTAACTTTATAGACAAAAAGGTATAGTCGAATGGTGTAAGAGTAACGACTGCATTTCTGCTTACCTTTTTGGGAGGTTAAGTATGGGGCATGCTCAGAATTCTATTAAAAGAATTATGAACGAGGAGAATAATACTATTGATTATCCTGAGGAATTTCAGGGATATGAAGTTCAAAGGGCTTTACATTATACTGTCCCTCTAGATCTTCAAAGCAGATTGATGGATTAAGTAACTGCAGGAAAAGTTACCCAAGTTTTTTTTTTTTCTATGGTAAATTCTAAAGCTGCTAGACCTGATGGCTTCAGAGGTTTTTCTTTAAATAACTCTTAACAAAACATGGAGGTTATTAAGTCCTTTGCTTTTATTTTATAAAGTAATCATTCTATTCATATTTCAGTTTGGCCTTGCCTAGCTATCTTGGGCTGCATGATTTCTGAAGTTGTTGACCTTGTGGAGATCTTTAACCCATGATTTCTTCCTTCCTTTCTCCTCATACTTGTGTTTGTTATAATTTCAGTTATTCGTTATAGTAATTGGAAGCATACAGTTACAGTGTGTTGCATTACTAGAAAGGAAATAAGGAACAAACAGGAAGTAAGGAACAAAGTACTAGTAGTGTCACAATTACATAAATTTGGTTGCCTAATGTTTCAGGGCATCAATGGAGGGATTAGAGATGAAACACTGTTACAGCTAACAGTTCCTACAATGTTTGTACAGGTATTCCCCGATAGTCATAATTGGCATGTAGTAGCTATGAAACTTATCATTTAACTAAAATTTATTTAGTGAACTATTATGCTATCAATTTTTATTTGTATGATATTGTCAAACTTATTGCATGAACTGCTCTTGTTTGATACATGATTCTCTATTCTCCTTGTCTTCATAAGATTCTCTTGTGCAGGGCAGCAAGGACAGTCTCTGTCCACTTGAGAAGTTAGAAGCAACTCGGAAGAAGAAGGAAGTCCTCAGTGAGCTGCATGTCATTGATGGTGGTGACCACTCCTTCAAGATTGCCAAGAAGCATCTGGAGGCAAAAGGTTCCACCCAACAAGAAGCTGAAGATGCTGCTATTCAGGCTATTGCAGCTTTCATTTCCAAGTTACTTGAGTAATGAGTGCCTGACATTTCTTGTTCTCTTAGCGTGTAAAGTAAAGGGTTGTCTATACACTTAATTGGAGAGGAATGTACTTACGTTCCCTTGCTAACAGAATTGAGAAACCTACTAGCTGTTATGGGCCATGTTAGTTTAATTTACTGTAGTGTTACCCCCAAGTTTTTATTAATAGTGCTTCTTTTAAGATTACACATTTACATAGTAGAAGAGACGGTAAATTGAAAGCAAACTGCAACATTTATTTATTATGTCATAATACACACACCCATAGCCAAGTCAGATTGGCTTGATTTTCGACTCTTATGGGTACACGATTGGTATTACTATTTTCCCATTGTAAAGGGTGGTGTTTATTGTTTAAAAAGGCGCAAGACTTTTCTTTCCTTACGTGGCAAACAGGTGATACTGCTTATCTCCCCAGGTGCAGCTGCTCCTGCCATCAATTCTACAGAAACAAATTGATAGCAGTGAAGTCAAAAAAACCAAAACCAAAACCAATTAATTAACTTATTATAACGAAGAAACATATTATGTGGAAGAATTGATTAAGAGAACATGCCTTCTTTGTTCGGCACTTTTCATTGTCGCTGTCGCTGCTGCTGTCGCTGTCAGTGCCATGGCGGGATATCCCGTCTTTAATCCTGCGGAATAAATTCCTATCCTTTGTGTTGTTGCCATTGTTGTTGTCTCTGTGCTTCCTGTTATGAGTTCCAAAGCATGTTGTGGTTGTACCACGAGCAGCATAAGGAAGAGGAGGAGGAGGAGCACAATTGGCGTTAGTCTGTGTCTGTGTGATGTGTGCTTGGACAACGGTAAGGGTGATCTCAGTTTTAGCAACGCCATGATCCTCATCCTTATGGGTCTGAGTTTGGGAATAGCAATGAGTCTCTGTTTTGGAGGAAGTGTGTGGCTGAGCTAGGTTGGTGCTGCCATGGCGAGCGTGGTGTCCTTTGAAAGCCTTGTTAGTCATCTCAGAAATCTTTTGGCCTAACGAAGTGTGGTGGCTTTTTGGTTGGCACATTTCAACGTTAGTGGTGGCAGGTTTCTGACACTGAGCAGAAGCCATGGAAATCTGTAAGAGCTTCTTGCTGCTTCGCCTTTTGTTTTCTTGGTCCTGCAATGTAGCTTCGCATTAGAGCCTTTTTATTGGCACTGAAGGAGTGGGGCTCCTTCACTCCACTATCATTCTCATTATTATTGTATGCATTTCTGAGGTCCTGCAGGCTAATGTGCATCACTAAAATCACTCTATACCTTTCGTCATTTGATTCTGCTTTTGACGAGATGTGTCCACTTAAGAAAATGGAGATGGAACCCTATTCTTTGGGTCATTGCACAGCCTTTTGGAGAATAAAATAGGTGAAAGAACCTGATTTCATGGCTTCTTCTGCATCCTGCAGACATGATGAACAATTCCTTCCAATCTGTGCTATAAAAATGAATTAACAAAACCCACCTTGCAATTTGTTTGTGATATGGGCCTATATCGTTAGCGTATTATAACGACACTTTTTTGACGCATTCAGCTGATTTGCTTCAAGCCCGTATATATAGCTAAATGGGTCGGATATCGTGACCCGACAAGATATATATCAGTTTTATTTTTGGTGAAATAAGAGATCGCATAAATATTACACGAGCCAGAAAATTTAAAAAGAAAATGAAAAGACAATAAATAAGTTTTTACATATCACACCTCAATTTTTAAGAATAAAGATACATAAAACAAAGATAATACATCTTATAGAAAATAATATAAAATTATTCGGTATCAACATCTATTTTGAAATCCATGTCCAAGACATCACAATTCTGCCCTTCCTTTCCTTTCTTTATTTTTGGAAAAGCTTTAACAATAGTAGTCTTCTAAGTTTGATTTAAAGACAAATTTGCATATTCAAAAATGTAAACCACAAAACTCAAAAGATAACTAGCTGAAAAGGGAAGCATCTTCTATAGAAAAACTATTTCACAAAGAGAAAAAGACATCTATTAAAAAAAACTCTCATAAAAATAGATGACCCAAAAAAAATTTAAAAAAAAAGAAGCAAACAATAGAACAAGTGCAGCAACTCCTAAAGCTAGAAAAATTGGGCGAAACAGTGCTAAAATCTTGGCAGATAGAGGACAAAAGTGTGATATTGTTTTGTAGAAGAAACTTGTCTCCTGCGCGTAGAAGGCTTTTACGTGCAGAAGGCCTCTGAAGTTTTTGGATCAATCATTCAATGACTTCAATTTATTTAGTCTTTTTTCAATTATTTTATTTATTTTTTAAAAAATTTACAATTATCATTTTATTTTTATTATTGTATTTATAATTATTATTAAATTAGTTAATACTTGTAAAAAAATTTAAAAGAAAAAGTAAAAAAAAGGACTGAATATAATGATCCAATAACTATTGAAAAGCCTCCTACGCATAGGAGGCAAGCTTATCCCGTATTTTGTTTGATTGAATAGATACCATTCCGATGAATAGGTATCATTTGCTTTAAAACCAAAGTGCTCTTCATATATTTCACCACATATACTATAATGAAAAGTTAAATTAAATTACTTACATCTAAATTGTATGAGATTTAATGTTTTCTTTTAGCACCTATAGACAAATAGAACTCTACTATTATAACACAAAATCTAGATCCATCACATGACTAGGCCATTGTCACATCCTTATTTTAGGCATGTGAGTAATTTTATAAACTCGATGGTATACCTCTATGGTATCCCATAAAATCTTTTATCAGTACTAATGCGTAATATAATTTTTTAAGAAAGAGATTTTTTACATATATATATATATATATATATATATAAGTTCAACATAATGAAATAGTAAACACAAGCCAAATATCATATAGACAACATGGAAAGTATCCTCAAGAAATACTAATCTTCCTACAGATTTCCTTCGTTCTCATTCACTGTATCTAAAAAAAATGTTCAGAGAGAGTGTGAGTTCATCAAAACTCAATGACTAAATAACTGTGTAATAAATGTGTCACAAGTACAAATATCATAATCATTATCACAATAAGAACGATAATATTCATATTCATGGTTTCTATACTTCTTTATTTGGTTTATGTTCAGAGATTCAGTTCTCGTTGTATTTATGTTCACAATCATTACATGCATTGGTATCTTGCGGGATCAAGCCCTCAACCATTCAATGTGTATAATTTCATGCATTGGTATCTTAGGTCAAGCCCTCAATAATTCCATGTATGTATTTGCATGCATTGGTATCTGTAATACCCCAATAATTTGTATGAATATTTAAAGTCTATTTTGAAGTTTAGTGAAAAATTTAATTATGTGGAAAATGTGCTTTTTGAATTAGTGAAGAAAATATGGGAATAGAAATTTTAATTTTTTTAATTTAGGAAATTTTTTTCAAATTCTCAAGGACTTAAATGAACAAATTTTAAAGTTAGAGTGGTTATGAGCAATTTTTCCAAAAGAAAAGTAGTGGGTCCCACACATATACACTTCTCTCTTATTATTTCTTTCTCTCATTATCCCGTAGCTTCCTCACTCTCTCTCTCGGTTATGCGTCAAATTTTTTCATCAACCATTTATGCAATTTTTGCATGGGGAAGGAACCTATGAAAGTTAGGATGATTGGTAAGTTGATGTTCTTCTTCTTCTTCCTCTTATTACAAGACCAAATCCTTGGTTATCAATTTGCAAAATTTTTGTAGAATATTTTAATGGATGAATTTAAGTGTGGATGTTAATCTAAAACATTCCTAGGTGATTTATAATGTTATTAGAACAAGAAATTTGGAGAAAACTAGGAAAAATTCGTAGAATTTGGATATTTGAAAAAAGTTAGTGTTCTTGATGAAAATTTGAGATTTGAGCTTGGATTGTTGCTAAAAATTGGGGATTTTAGTGTTAAAACACTCCTTAGACATTAAGGATGAAAACTCATGGAAGAAATCAAAAGAAATGTTGTTTTAGATGTGATTTAGGATTTTTGGATGAAGAACACGAAGAACTCACTGTTCATTCTGGAAATTTTCCAGAAAATACTGTTCACCGAGAAAATTTCACCGAGAAAATTTTTCCAGATTTTCTCGTTATTGTAGCATTGACTCGGTCAACGTTACTGTAGCATTGACTCGGTCAACGTTACTGTAATACCCAAGAAAAATAAAATATAAATATTTGTTTACAAACTACTGTAACTATTTCAATATACGGTACTATTCACCCATATAATACTATTTACGTATACGATACTGTTCATTTATACAATCGAAATGTCAAGTACTAGATGTGGTTTGGTCATAAGAGAAAACTAGAAAGAAGTTTGTAGGAGAAAATGACGTTTTATGTGTAAAAATACGCTTAGGGACTAAATTGAAAGGACTGATTTGAAAAGAAACTTAAAGGTTTAAGATAAAATGATAGTTTTTCCCTTAAGTTTTCAATAGTAAAGAAGCCTGTGACTTTTCCGAAATTGCACAGTAACCGTAAATGATTAACGTGAATTATTTTATTAGAAATGTCATTTTCATGAATAGTAATTTAAATATTTTATTAGTGCATAGCGACAAATAGTACCGTTGACTTTTCCTATAAATAGGCCCTTTTATTTCACTTCTAAACTCACACGTTCAACTTCTCTTCTTCTCTCCTTAAGTTTCTCTTACTCCAATGCTAGGTCTCTGAAATTTTGGGCCTTTCCTTTTCAGGTTAGGTAAGGATACTATGCTCTTTCTATGTCTTTCAAATTTTAGAAATTATTTTCTTAAGTATGCTCTGTGGTTGCGGCCTTGGCTGATCTTCCACATCAGAAAAACTGTCCTTAGCTGTTTATATGTTATTTTGATTCTCTGATTACCGAAATAGAATGTAAACTGTGAAGAATACATGTCTAGGAAAGTTCTGGCTAAGGAAAGACCTGGTTTTTAAGTGTGTCCAGTGTGACCCTCCACTCTTTCCTGGGAACTTACCTGGTGTACTCTTTTACAGATTGTATTCTCTATTTCTGGTATAAATAGTAACCATACGTATGAATAGTAATGTATATATGAACAGTAACTGTACGTATAAACAGTGTCTGTACGAAAACAATCCTAACGTATTTTCTCTAATCTTTCATGAAAATCTCTGTAGCAGAACACCGAAATTCACCTGAGCACTCTTGTCTGTAATGACTTAGAGAAGCGATGCTCGTACGGAATCCAGGTGAGTGAAACGACCCCGTTTTAATAGAATTTTAGCATTACTGGTGATAAAAAGTATGTCGTAGGACACTCCCAAGATTCATAGGGGGAAATTGGATTCAGAATGACGAATCTAATGAGATAATTAATCCATAAGTATGGATAAAATGAAATAAGTATCTTATGATGATGTGAAGTTTGAATGTTTTCAAAAACAGATTAATTGTTATCTTGATTTGTGGTTTATAAATCTATAATATAGTTATATACTATACCTATTGTATGGATGAATATTATATTGAGCTTCTGATTATGATATGAATTGCTATTGATTGTGATTGAGCGGGACAGTACCCCCTCTCACGGCAAGGCGGAAAACCCGGTTGACAGGGTGTCTTGACCAATGAGTGTGGAGACAACGATTCCCTCAGTAGCGATATAGCCCGGATTGGTGATAAATCCGTGAGGCGCCCTAGCTAAAAGGATGAGGTTGTGCGTCATGGCGGAAATATACATAATTGGTGAGCCGGCCTGTGTGCGCTCTCCGGGATATATTGCTATTGACGAGTACTAGTAACGTTTGTTGAATTGGATGGATTTTTATCTTCTTGTATGTAAGAGGATGATGTTGTGCGTCATGGCGGAAATATACATAATTGGTGAGCCGGCATGTGTGCGCTCTCTGGAATATATTGCCATTGACGAGTACTAGTAACGTTTGTTGAATTGGATGAATTTTTATCTTCTGTCTATTGGTTGAGTATGAGCCTTTGGATATGCTTGCATGACTGGTAATGTATTTGAATTTTATTGACGCGAGGCCGATTCGCTCATTGAGTTTAAAAGCTCACACTGTTTGTACAACCTTTTTGTTCAGATTAGTTTGCCAGCGAAGAATATCTGCTAGAGGAGTAGATCACTTTGCACCTTCCCGTTGTCGGGTAGACTCCTCTTTTGTTATAGATTATGTTGCTCTGTAATCGTCTAGGACATCTAGGTCAGGGGTTTGGCATTTGGTTTGTATGTCAGCATAATAATGTATTTTATATTGAAAATCTATTATTATGTGCAAATCATCTCTATGAATTTCAAATAAGAAAATTTGATATATTTTCTTCAGGAATGGTTATTTTGATAATGACTAAACTCATGTGTAGAATTTATCGAAAGGCTTACAGTGATGGGATATTCATCATTGTGCCCGTCATGTGCCCAGAAAACGGGTCGTGACAGTTACTGTAGCATTGACTCGGTCAACATTACTGTAGCATTGACTCGGTCAACGTTACTGTAACATTGACTTAGTCAACTACACTGTAGTTGCGTTGACCGTTGACCGTTACTGTAGCATCAGTTTTTTTTAAATATCGTTGAAAAGCTCTTTGAGTCTAGTTTCCAATGGTATAAGTTTCATCTGGATATTCATTACCAGTTAGGAGTTATGATTTGAGAAGTAAGTGAAGGTCGGGAATAGTGGTAGAAAATTTCTCTATTTCGTAACCCTGATAGTTTTTATCTGGTTACAATAGGAATGGTCAAAGCGCAAGGTGGGAGTGCCGAGAGCATGAAATCCAGGTGAGTGGGTTAATACTTGCTATGATTAAATATCTTTGTTATTGACTTTTTGTATTATAGTGAAAATATGTTGTATATCCAAGTTTGAAGAGGATGATGTGGGACGATGAGACATAAACAATTGTGGAACTTGCTTGGTGATGTATATAATTATATTTTCTTATTTTTTCATGAATAGAGGTTATATGATGGATTGTGAATGGCATGTGAACTGAGTTGAAATGTGTCATACTCTGATTGTTGAGTTCATTCATACGCGGATAGTTGAAGTATGTTATTGTTGAATAATTGTTCTATATTATGAGTTATGTTGTATACATGCTATGTTGCTGGAACCGTATTGATTATGCTGTGACTTGAATTGTCAATGACTGAGTTGTGTATGTGGCTCATGATTATGATTGAGAATGCTCTTAGATGTGATTGTGATTGTGTTTGACTAGAAAGGAAAGGCATGACGGTGCACCCCATGGAGAAATCTATGTGAAGCTATAAGAGTGGAAAATATAAATGGAGCGATAAGGGTGGATGCGGCGGGGCCGCGAGCAACGATCCAGAGGTACCCTGGACGACCCGGTTGGTACGGAAAATGTGTGAAATTGATTTCACTGTTTGCTGTTGTGAATTATTTGAATTATGTTGAAATGTATTTGATTTACTTGGATATTGTTGTGAAGTATTATGAATTATATTATATTGTATTATGATCGATTACGTATGATTGCTGCATGTTATCATTATGATACATGATATTTTTTTTTATCATAGTGTTGTGTTGTCTGCTCACTGGACACGTGGTTTGCTCATACCCCTCTTGTTAACATTTTTTTCAGAGTTGACAATTGAAGGTAAATATCTATACAAAGAGTTATGGATCCTTAGCCCATGATTACCTTTTCATTTGTTCAGGGTAAAAGTATAATGTTTAGGTCTTATTTTAAGTTGTATAAATCTAGAAAATCTCTGTAATCGGGTAGGTTCATTCAGTGATGTAATGTGAATAACTGTAGTGTGTATAGAGAACTCGGTTTAGCCGTATTTTCTTATCTTTTGTGAAAAGGTGAATAATTCTCTTATTTTAGTTCTTAAATTATGTAATTTAGATTAATTATATTTAAAAGAATGGTATGATGCTTAAGAGAAAGATAGGCTTACGGAGGTGAAATGAAATTCACTTTTCGTACCGGTCACGTGCTCAGATTTTTGGGATGTGACAGTGTCTTAGGCAAAGCCCTCAACCATTCCATGTGTATTATATTCTCAATTATAATTCTCATCAATATAATCTTAAATTAAACAATAATTTCCATTTTCTAGCTATCATCATTAAATAGGGAATCTAATTATAATATGAGGTGAGATTTATATTGTACTTAGAATAAAAATAAATAAAATCGATTAACAAGGTCATCCACTCATATAGATTCCGTATCCAAGTCACTTTTTCAAGTTGCTACAGGAAAGAGTACGTAGCTGGATTTTAAGTTTCGCTACGAAGATTTTCACGAACATCAGATATAAAAAATCAGGGTTACTTTTGTATAAAACATTATTCATATGTATAAATATTATTTATGTCTACGGATACTATTTATACATATGGTTACTATTCATACATATGAATATCATTCATATGTATGGTTATTATTTATACGTATGGATATTATTCATACATACAGTTACTATTTATATGTACGGATATTATTTATACGTACGGATACTATTTATATCAGGAATAGCGAACATAAGTCGTAAAAGAGTACACCAGAAAAGTTCTCAGAAAAAGAATGGAGGGTTGCAATAGACACACTTAAGTATTAGGTCTTTTCTTAGCTAAAACTTTTTTAGACATATATTTTTCATAGTTTATATTCTATTTTGGTAATCAGAGAATCAAAATAACATATAGGCAACTAAGGACAGTTTTTCTGATGTGAAAGATCAGTTAAAGTCACAACTACAGAGCATACTTAAGAATATAACTTTTAAAATTTGAAAGACATAAAAAAAAAGGTATAGTATCCTTACCTTAGATCTAAGCTAAGCAGGAAAGATCTAGAATTTCAGAACCTTAACGTCGGAGCAAGAGAAGTTTTGAGGAGAGAAGAGAAGAGAAACAGAAGGTGTAAGTTTAGAAGTGAAATGGAATGACCTATTTATAAGAGAAGTCAGGGTACTATACGCTAATAAAATATTCATTTTATTATGCATTTTAATAATTTAATTTACTATATACTTTAATAATTTAGTTTATTATGCGCTTTACTAATTTAATTTACTATGCACACATGATTTTCTCAACGGCGGCAAATTATTGACTACTATTGAAAACTAAAGGGAAAATTATCCTTTCTCCTAAATCTTTAAGTTTTTTTTTTTCACTTATGTCATTTTTCATTTAGTCCCTAAAGGGATTTTCTCATATAAAACATTATTTTTCTCTCAGTTTCTTTCAGGTTCCTTTTATGCTCAAGTCATATTTTATCCAAGAGATAAATTTTATATCATAACATCCATCATAACCCACAATATATGCAATCTATAAATGAAAATATGTATTTTCAATAATATGCACAAATAAGCATACAAAAAAAATTAAATAGATAGTAAATTTATTTTTTTCAAAATAAATTTATCATAATTCTTGAATACTTATAACTTTAAAATATAGCAGGTATTGTAGCCATCTTAATCCTTTAAAACTTGTACACTTTTTTTAAATGTAAAACAAAACAAGAGAGAGATTAGAAGGCATACTTAGCACAGGAAGAACATGCCATGGCCCACTAGTATTTGGGCAGGCTTGGACCTAAAATCAGGTTTGTCTAAAAACGAGCCTGATCGAGTCAACCAGTATGGCCAGTAGACTATCCGCAGGCTGGCCCACTTGCATTTCGGCCCTAACCCCCACTTCATCAGACCCTAACTAGCCTCCAGCTTGCATTTCGGCCCAACCCTAACTTCATGAGTCATCAATATCATGCCCTAAGCTAGTTAGCACTCAGCAGCCACAAGCCCACAACCTACAAATCGAAATCAAAATTGAATTCACAGGCACTGAACCCTCAAATTTTGAGTTTTGGTCGTTCCTCGGCATCTTCTTCAACCTTTTCCTCCCGAGTTCTGGCCTTCCCTTCCCTTCTTGTGCGACAGTCGATAGGTCAACAAGAAAAAAAAAAGCTTTTCAATCTTCATTCTTCATCTTTTCAGTGTGTTGTTCTTCTCTTTTGTGATATTTAACTGAAAATCTTGAATCGAATTAGCGATAATAAAGAAACTTGGAAGTAATAGAGACTCAAAGAGCGATGGAAACTGAGAACGAAACTGAGTTTTCCCTTTAATCTTCATCCATTCTCGACTTCTCGTCTCTGGTGTAATGCGCAGGTCAATAGGCATAGATGATAGATGGAAAATGAACCTGGATTAAATAAAAGGCCTTATACTGCAAAGTTGTCGTTTGAAAATGTATATTTAGTTTTAAAAAAAAAGTCTGGCTTGCTGGCCAGGAATGGGCAGGACTGAACTTAGAAATCCAGGCCCGTTTAAAAATGGGCTGACTCTCACCCAACATGTTTTTGGCCGGCCCGATAAGCATACCATTACATTGTCTATGTTTTTAAGAAAATGGTACTTGTTCGCTACATGTTATTTTTGTCCATAAATATACTTTTAAAATACGTCGTATGCTTAAAAAAATAAAAATTATTATAAACCAAACAAAAATATCAGACTCAAGAAATAGAAGAAGGAGTAAGAAAGGCATAAGAAAAAGATAATTCAAAAGTATTATATAATACCCCAATGATTTATTTGAATAATTAAACATTTTTAGAAGCTTGTGGGAATGTTTTTCTTTTAATTATAGAATTAATGAAAGATTTTGAGTTGTATGGTACTAAACTGGATATTTTTCTTAAAAATCGAATTTCGGGAGTCAATCAAAATCATGAATTTCTTGCTCAAGGACTTATATGCAGTTTTTCCACTAACTCAAAAAGGGCTAAGTGGGGGAATATAAAGAAATTTAAGATAATTTATAAATTTTGGAAATTTAGACTTTTAGATACTTGGGCTGTTTGCAAAAGGAAAGAGATAAAAAGGATTTGGGTCTTTTGGGCTAAATTTGGAATTTTAAGGAAAAAGGTTTAAGGACTCAAGTGATCTAAAAACTAGGAAGAAGGAAGGCTAAGAAATTTTAGCCAAGGAATATAGATAATTAGATGAATAGGGAGCTGAACACGTGTCTCACTTTTACTTTGTCAGCTTAATACCGAAGCTACTGGAGACTTGAAGCTTCTTCTGTATAGAAATGTCAGTCTCTCTCTCTCTCTCTCTATTTTTGCTGTCACCATGTTCTACTTTTTCTTTAATTGGGCTGTCGAAGGGAAGCTCATGGCGGCGTAATTTGTGGCAGCAACTGGTAAGGCAGACCAAGTGCTCTGTTTTTAGAAAATTTTCCCTATCTCTCTCTCTCTCTCTCGCGTCTTGCATGGAGTTGGACAGAGAAACTTCATTTCTCCACCTCATAGTTGGATTTGGCAGTAGGCTAATGCAAGGTGGAGTTGGAATAAGACTGCGTTGTGGCTAGAAAATTGAAAAGAAAGTAGAAAACAAGATGGGAAACCTGAGAGAGAGAGAAAATGGAGTACACGACGTCAGCTAAGTTGATTATGTTCTGATTTTTCAAATTAAGCTTGATTTATCGATATGCTTGTGGTGTGCTGATGTTCTAGTGTTATAATTCTAAGAAATTATTAGATTTTGACTAGAATTAGTAAGGTTTGTGGACTAAACATCCTTGGTTGATGTTCTCGGGTTAAATGGCCAGTTATGCTGTAAAATTCTGCATAGAGAAGTAGAAGAATTAAGGTTGTCTAAAATGATTTGCTATCAATTTCTTTGTTGTTTCTGCTGGGTTTTGGATGAGTAAATATTATATTAGCTATATAATTGATGGATATCATATTAGAGGCTTATAATGCTGCTGAAATGAAATTGGCCGAGAGGTATGAGTGAAAGCAGGACAGTTTTGTCTTGCATTTGCTCTTGAGTACTTTGGATGACCAAATAGAGCTTTTAAAACTTGAAAATTTTATGAAGAGCTCTTGACACCTTATTAATCTGAACTTCCAGTTTTAGAATTTTTGGAGTGTTATAACATGTCAAATACCATATAAAAGGTACCTAGACGAAGGAGTTATGTTTCACTACCCAAATGATCTTATTTTGTCCTAAACGTTCTATGTCACTTAGAGAAGACATTAAGGTAACTACCTACCAAATTTCATGGCATTTGGAATTGATCTAATGGGTCAATGAAGCAATTTTCTAAGCTTCTGTAAAACTGAGTCAGAACTGATATATGGTTGATAAAATGGTTTCTTTATCGTTCAAACAATGGAATTAGCTTTGGAAATTTTTACTATAAGTAGTTAACATATTAATAAGGATTTTTACCAAATTTGGTGATTTTTGGAGTCACCCATCACTCCCAGAATATTTGGAAAGATTGACACAAATCTGTCAAAAAAAAAAAAAAAAGAGTGCAAACCAAGAGAGAGATGGGTTGTAATAATATAATCTGATATATATTGAATTTTTGAGTTGAGATTAAGTCTTCTTTCATGACTCTTTGGTCCTTACTCTAGCTGTAGTTTGGAGAGTTACGGTAAGATCTTTTCAAGCTAAGGTGAGGAAAACTATCCTATTGTTGCTTCTCCTTATGTGGAAATTTTGATTTCATATATATATATATATATACACACATATACATCTATATGTATTTGTGATGGGATTCCCTTAGCCAAAGTCGGGCCTTATTGTGGATTCAATTCATTACTAGAGAGAAAAAGCAACACATGGAAATTGGTAAGGAAGCTCAAGCCTAAATGAGAGAATTTTTATTTCTTTTGGATTGTACCTTGTGAATATGCCAAAGTGTGTTACCTATATATATATATATATATTTACACCATTACCTCTTCAAGTTGGGGTCTTTTTAAATATTCATATTTCCAATACTTAGTTGAAATGCCATGATGTGCATGTCATAAAATTTGAAGCAAGTAAGTAATGTCATACCTTATTATTTGCATTTGTTACTTGGCATTAGATTGTGCAAACTGTATGTCTAGGAAGAAGTGTCTGATTGTGAATGCGGATGAAACATATAAATTCTTGAACATGAATATATATGGAATTTTAATAACTTTGTACTTGATAAAAATGTAAAGGTGACTTTTTGGGACTAATTATGGTGCCTTGTTGCCACCACCTGATTGTTGGTTAATAATGACATCGATTGCTAAATTTTAAATTGTGAACTTTATTGTTGTCGGATGTGATAATTGAATATGCATGACCATGATTAGTAAACATTATGTAGGATTATGTAGGCCTTCCATGGTAATATAGTATTTATGGCAAATCATGAATAAATGTGACTCGTGTGAAGTTTGGTTGTGGCTTGACATGTTTATGTTGATCTTGAATGCCAATTTGTGTATGAATGTGTTTGTGACAATGGAAGATAAGGGAGGAAAGACCATTGTAGTCCTTGGAATCATGACACCATGAGCACGAGTGGAGGATAAGGGAGGTTTCGTGCCTTGATGGTCACTGATGTCTCCGAAAACGGTCGATCTTTGGAGGATAAAGAGGGAGGGATTGAAGGTCGTTGCTCTTGATCTGATGTTGCTGTAAGCATAAGAAGGACCTAGGGAGGTCACATGCTTTTGCAGTCACAAGTTGTTTGGTGTCGATTGATCTTTCGGATGAATGCTTGGCCTTCAGTCACGTGTGAATTGTATGCATAATCATTGGTGGTTCTTTTGCTTACTACTTGGGATGTCAAATTGTTGAAATAATAAAATTGAACATGATTGCCCGTGTTGACTGTGATGCCGAGTGTATGCAAGTGTTTTGTAAATGGTGTGTAGAATGCGTGGTGGCAGTGACTTGAGAGTATTCTCGTATTTCTACTAGTGTCCATATGTTCTCTTATGTTTCCTTATGCTTGAGGTGCTATATATGCATACCTGCTTACATGATGTTTATTTATGCTGAAGTCATGAATGTTGTGTGAGTGATCTAATGTCTGTCCTCACGGTCTGATCATTGTGTAAGGAAGTATCCAGATTTAATGTGCTTGTTCATGGGTGTTTGTGTGTTTAACTATATATATATATGTGTGTGTGTGTGTGTGTAGGTGAATATATGTCTTAGTTTACTATTACATATAATTATGTTAGTGTAGGATTTTCTCACTAGGTTTGTGGACTCATGCCTCAATAGTTTCAAGTACCGTTAAAGAACGCGTTTGGCTGGCGCAGCTCCGGGGTCACCTCCTCCTTGATCGAGGGTTGGTGGCATAGTATGAGAACATTCATTGGAGATACTCATAACATGGCCATTTTGTTCTGGGTCAACGTTTATGTTCATGTTTGTCTAACGGGCTCTATATAGATAAATAGGTCACTTAGGTCTTAGGGAATGTTAATAAAGGTTGTTGTTAAATAAATGATATTTTAATGTTTTGTTGAAAAATTTAAAAACTGGTACGGTGATAATCTGAGTCGCGTTTTTATAATAGATACTATTTTTAAATAAATTATTTCACGACCACAACAATATTATTGCATCTACAGAACTCCTTTTAGGATTAAACAGATTCTTCTGAGAAAAATTCTGAAGCGACAGAACAGCACATTTATAAAAGCGTAACCCAGAAAGTTTGAGAGAGAGGGAGAAGAGAAAAGTTCAGAATTGTTTCTGACTTGGTGTGTCAAATGAGGGGAATGAGTCTTCCTTTTATAGTTGCTGAATAATAATGAGGCAGACAAATAATTTTAATAAAATTAAAATTTAGTTTCAAAAATTAATGAGCAGTTTTTAAATATTTAAATAACTAAACTGATCTGATTTATTGTATGCGCAGGGGGTAATTCAGATGATTTGTATTGCACTAATTCGAATTTATGTGGGCTTATGTGTGTGAGAATTTATCTTTTTTAAAGCTCTTTATTAGCCTACTAATACGAGTTAGTATATAAACTCTCTTTTCCTCCTTATTTCAAGTAATGTGAAATTTTTAATTTCCTCTTTTGAAATACAAAGCTTTAAAAAGCTATTTTCACAACATGTTTATGGAGTAATTTATTCACAATGGTTATGGAATTCTTCTAAGTAATATAATAATTATTATGTTCTGAGAGTTTTTTTTTTGGTCGCCCTTCAGATTGAATTTTAATGAGTTTTAAGTCTATCAAGTTGAGTTTAGGCTTACGAATTCTTAAGGGTGTATTCTTAGGTATGTGCCAGTCAAGTATCGATTTCGGGGTTGTGACATATTGTCCTTTAAGAACTATCTTATTTTTTGTTGGTGTAGTTTTTCAAAAACTAACACACCTTATATTCTTATATCAATCATTAAATTGTGTATAAAAAGCTCCTCCTTATATAAGACTAAGAGAATATAGCATATGATATATTAAGGGCACCATAAAATGAAATACACACCAATTGAGCGAAAGTTACACATTGCAATTAAAGGTATCATCATGGAGAAAGACATCCAAAAACCACTAACTTACATGTAACTTACATATATGATCAAGTATGGGATCATCTGCTTACATATAATGTTCATATTTATAACCAAAAAAATCGTAAATAATGTTGAAGTATAAATTCAAAGACAAGCTGGCATTAATTAAACGCGCCACATATTAAATTCTATTAACTATTACATCAAAGTATCTACAACCACACCAAATCACATTTTATAATCATTTGCCTCTTCAAGTTGCTCAAACGTTATTTGGAATTACTCGAAACTCATGTCTAAAGGCTTCGTCCATATGAGCTCATCTTTTTTAACTACTATTACGCATTAAGTAGTATTATTAAAAAAAAAAAAAGATTAATCTTCTATCTATTGAACTGAAAAATATCCTCAATAAAATATTTTTTTGAAAAAAATTCTGGGGGATGGACCCAACCCTGCCAACAAAGCTTATAAACTGTGATGAGACAGACAAAAATGTTATTTACAAGCCTAGACTAACTGGTTTTGTGAAGTAAATTAATAAAGTTAGTTTCACAACTCTAAATAAAATGACTGAACAACTAATCGCCCGTATAGGATTTCTTTAATTCAAAATTTTGTAAGCATCAATATTAACAAAAATGGTAAGAATTCAAATTACGGTGTAAAACATCAAGGAACCATTAATAATCAATCATATATATAAAATTTAGTGAAATATGTAAATTTATTTTGTTTATGATGTTATTTTATTCTTTTAAAACATAATAACACCATTAAACTGTACTTAGTAGTTTATTGTTTACGATTATAATGAACGAACTGCTTGACATTCGAAATTTTAAGCATATTTATTCGATGTGGCAAATTAAAAGTTTAATTTAATCAATTGTCTAACTGTTAGTTTTTGTCTTGTGATTTTTCTTTTTGTTACAAAGGAGACACAAAATCTGAAAAAATAAAAGTAGAAAAAGGTTATGAAAGGGATTGAACTCAACTATTGAAACTTTCTAAAGCTTACGTCTTAATGAAATGCCACTTGAATTAAAACTTTTTGATAATATTTTAAAATAAGTCCATTGAATAATAAATAATAGCTAAATCTTTTTATTATAGTGAAGACACTGATTTAAAATTTAATGATTTAACTGTAGTTAAACTATGATCAAATTGTTAGTAATTAAATATATATATATATATATATATATATATATATATAAATTTTATATATTAAAATTTTAGCATAATAATTATTTACTAAATCTTTTTATTATAAATTAAAAATTACTCTTCATTTATTCTTAAAAAAATTATATATATTATATTAAAAAATAAAATATTAATTTTCTAAATATAAAAAATCAAATTTCATAATGAAAAATGACAAATCGCGAGTACCATTTTTTTTTTCCACCTATCCACGCAAGCCACCTTTCCTTTCTTCAATACGTACCTATGTTTTAGCTTTAACATATTATTAAGTAGATACTCTTGCTTTTTCCCTTATTTTTCGTATTCTCAGAAAAGATTCTCTTCTTTCTTCAGACTCGCTTCTTTTTTTCTCTTCTTCTTGGCTTCTCTTCCTTCTTCATACTTCCTTCTTTTTTATCTTCTTTCAATTCTCACAGACCTTCTGTTTCATCTTCATACTCCGAGCTGGTTTGGACTGTCTAATAGCATAGCAGTAAGACTTGGTTGAATTGGCTTCAATTCGTAGAATCAATCAAATCATTAAGTAGGTTAAATTACCTACTGATTTTATATGCTATTTTAAACTGAACTCCTTATCGATTCTTAATTCAACCGATTGAACTAATAATTTCGGATTAGTTCTAACAACTATATTCTTTGGTCATCTTTTACTTTTAATTAAAAAATCATCTTAAATTCATTTCAATTCCAACACAAGAACCAAATTAGTGTTGGATATATTAATACTTGAAGCCTTAAAAAAATGATGGTTGGTTCATTGAATAATTTTCATAGTTGTTCAACTATTAAATTATTTTGTAATTCCGAAATACTACCCATTCATATTATTTCGTATACAAGAACTGCTGGCACGTTGACAAAAACTTCAATTTTAAATATTAATTTCAATTTTAAATATTAATTAACAACTTCTTCTTGGTACTTTATCCAATGGAGTGCCAAGGTACGTGTTATAGCATATATATATATATATATATATATATTGCTTGAACATAATATGTAAAAATTAAGATGGCAGCTGAAATTTCTTTTAGCCATTCAGTTCATATGAAATGAAACCATAATATACTATTTGGTTTTTTTTTTTAAAGGATCATGAGTATTTAAAAATTTATTAAATTTTGATTAATTTAATTATAAGTTAAGTCAAATTATTAAGCTGTAAAACTTTCTTAAAATTAATTTTTCTAATTAAACCATTTACTCCCTTAATTTTTGATTGAAAGCATATGGGGTGTGTGTGTGTGTGTGTGTATATATATATATATACACACACACACACACAGAAGTATAAACTAAAAGAAAAGTTAAATTAACTATAACATCAAACACTGGTATTCAGGATATAAGACGAAGATCATACATTCATTATTACATCTATAATTGGAAGCACACTCTTATTAGCATCGTACTGCCAAGTATACATTGGCCTTTATTGTCATAAAACAAAGTTATTTATAGTGAGTGAGAGGCATATATATGCTCATCACAGGCTACACTGGCATCCCATCCTTCAACTCCAAGTAGTGCTGCTCCTTTCACTTCTGCACATATATCAATTTCACAACTAATTAGTCTTTGTATATTTATACCGGCCGGGGACATATATATTCTCTAATAAAAAGAATAATTTGATATTGAGCAATGGAAAAACAATTGTTAGATTATAAATTAGTGATTGATTTACAATAATACAAAAATCAAAGGTGTAACATTATTTTCCTTAATTTTTATGTTAACGGTTTATGTATCAATTTATTCATTTTTTCTTTTCAAATGCATTAAATTACTTACATTTCCTATATATATATATATATATATATGTGTGTGTGTGTGTGTGTGTGTCATAAGTTTATGGTGAAAACTTTTTTGAAAGATCAAGTATTTTACAGTTAGATTGTAAAGTACTTTTTATTCCTATATCTCAAAATAATTCAAAAAATCTAACCAAGTTAAAGTCTATGCATTCTGAGTTTATATATATGATATATATAATACATACATATATATATATATATATATATCAAGTGAGAGTAGTAATTTAACGTAAGAGATGAAATAATCACTGTTAGTTTACAATTGAATGGCTTAGACTGATACTTAAATCATTAATGCAAAATAAGTTACCTTCCTGCCGTGGCAATTCTCATTGTCGCTATCGTCGTCGCTGCTGTCACTGCTGAAGGTATCCTTGATCTTCTGCACCAGATTCTTCTTCTTGTGCTGCGTGCTGCTCCTCCCATGGCACCCTGCAGCTTGGCATTGGGTTTGGGTTTGGGTGTTGGAGTTGTGGTGTCCCTTGAACAGCTCAGACACCTTCTGCCCCAGCGAGCTGTGCTGCTGCTTCTGCTTCTGCTGGCAGCTCTCTTCGCAGCTTCTCTGGCAGTGAACCGACGCCATTCTTGTCTGCACTGATCAGATTCCGATATCACACTCACCTCTCCTCGCTCTGTATTGTATATGTATGGGCTTGCTTGGTGCTTCCGATTTGATCGAACTCTAACCTCTCATTCTTATATATACATAGGCATTTAGTGGGACTGGGATCGATTCCATGATATCATCACCCAACTTTGATTTGAATATCCTTTTCGTGATGCCCTCAAACCAAACGGGTACTTATTCTCTTATGTGATGAATGAAATGCCATCACCTTTTTATCCCATTTGCCCACCGAATATATTCCCCTTTCCTGTTAAAAAAAAAAGTAATCTAGAAAAATAAAGAAAGATGATTGGTCGTGGATTGAGGTAAAAATCTAGAATGTATTAAATAATATTAGGCGGTAAAGCTAAATATAATAGCAAAAAAATACTGGTAAGAAATTTCTAGAATTAACCGTGAATGTCGGTTTCCTTTGAGTTGCCGACCTGTAAACTCTAACTAGGACTTGTAATAGTTAGAATGTACAAAGAAATAGAAGCAGCTTCTTATATACATCCATGTCCAACTATTCCTTCTCTCCCTTCTTATCACATACTCATATACATTTATATTATAATCAATTTCACTTAATTCAAAATCATCATTTCTCACCCCTACTTTATCAATGGTACAATTTCTTCCATACATTTTTGGTTTCTCACATATATACTTTATTAAAGGTAATCTTACTTAAAATATTATCAAATATTAAATGTAGATATATTTTTTAATAAAATTTAGAATCTTGGTTAACCATGTTACGGGAAATTAGCACCCCATTCATTTTATATAAATTTATTATTTATGGTTAATTAATTAATTAATGTGACACTGCACACTCGTCATAATTCTACACTCTTTTAGACTGGAGGGAATAGCAAACTTCTGACAACTCATGAACCTTACACTTTCCTTCTTTTCTAAGAACATAATTTTTTTCCTATAAGGAAATTCTGTTCTAGATAATGTGGAGTATTAAATGCGAGTACTTTTTTAAGCAAGAATTCAAACTTCAATTTATTATTTTAAGTGTATTTGAAAGAGTTTATTTTGAGTTTATTTGACTTATTTATGACATAAGTACTTATGAACATATTTGAGATAACTTATAGAAATAGCTTATGATATGTCTATAAGTTATCTTGGATATCTTATAAAAATAAGCTGAAAATAATTTATATAAAGTTTATCCTCATAAACTATTTAATTGTAAAAATAACTTACATGATAAGCGCTTATTTTATAAGTATTTATATAATAAATATTTATTCTATAAGCAATTAAATAAACTGTTTATTCCAACTAAAGCTTTATGAGAAACTATCCATAGTAGACCTAAACTCCATGTTGGTCTAAAGCTAGAATATGACTTTGATTACGGAAGGAAAACAAATATTAATTATTGAGGATAGATGGGTTGTCCTCAACTAATTTATGCAATGTGAATGGGAATGTATGCCATATCCCTCAATGGAATCTACCTCAACTTTCTTAGAGTTGGACGCAAATGCTAAATATGCAAATAAGTCTGTCAAATGAGTTGGGTCGACCCATTTCAACCCAAGTCATGTATAGCCAACTTTGAGCATGGATTAGGTCGAGTTATGACTTATATAATTAATGACATAAAAATTCTGACTCAACTCAGCTCATCAAGGGCCATAAGCTGCTGGGCTGGTCCAGCCCATTAGTCAACATATTTGTTTAAAATGTATTTTTAGTTACTTTGAATTATAGAAACTAGATATTAAGTGTCACAAATTTTAAAAAATTAAACTAAACTTTTAAAAATATTTATTAAACATTAAAATAGACCAATTTTTCTTTTTTAAAAAATGTATTTTAGTTATTTTTAGTGATAAAAACTAGTTATTAGAATTATAAAACCTCAAAAAATTGGATTGAATTCTAAAAAATAAACTAAAACTTAAAAATAGATAAATAAAGTCCACAAGATTGGCCCACCCCAACCCGCCTCAGAGTTTTGATGAGATATACTAAAAGTCATTCTTCAAAATGAATTATTAAATCATTGCTTATCCTAATTCATTTAGAGAGTTGGAATGAATTCATCCATTGTGCTAAACTTATTTTGACAGTATATACAAACATCCCAATCTAAATTTAAAAAAACCCTAAAAAAGAAAAAAATATTCAAATTAATTTGAAATAACGCGGAACAAACTTGGAAGGCTGAATTGCCAAAGTCTACAATTGGTGAAGTCGCTATATATTTTGAACCGATGAGGTAAAAAAAGTTATAAAAATGTATTTGTATTGTTGAGGCAACACTAGTACGCTACCCAAACTTTTATAAATTATATTTTGATTAAAATGGGAACCACTCTCTCCATATTAGCATGGAGTTGAGGCAGTATTTCAATCCAAGTGGAAGGTTCCTGTTAGTATTTCGGACGAATTTATTAGCGAAAGAATCACATTGCAGAGTCTAAAAATTTGGAATGTCAATTTTTAAAATTGGAAATGGTAAATTGCATATACCCTACAATTAAAAGAAAATTTATGCATTATAGCCTTATATGTGTGTAGATGAAAATGTTACATTAATTTTTTCATGGCACGTGGGAGAATACTAAATTACCCACTATTTATTACTTTAAAATAATTTTAATCTCAATTTATTTCTTATTTCTCATTGTTATCGCTACCATCACTCTCACCATTATTATTGAATTGGTTAAATTATAATTTTAGTCTATGTAATATTGCACCAAAATTATAAACTAGTCCCTATACTTTATTTTAATGTAAAATAATCTTTATAGGTTTCCTATTCATTTAAATTAGTCTGTGTCGTCAATATAATTAACTTTGTTGTTAAAACAATTTTACATGGTGGCTAATATATACATTTGTGAACATGTCAATATGTCCAGTCATTAAATTTTGTACAACTTAGCCGTCATTCAACAAAATTCAATATAAATGTTAGGTTAGGAAAATTAGAAATTAAGGAAAAAATGAGAATTTTGTTAACATGACGGCTGAGTTGTGCAAGATTTAATGACTGGACATGTTGACAAATTCATAAATTTACACATCAGTTGCCATGTAAGGTTATTTTAACAGCAAAAGTTAACCATAACAATATAGACTAATTTACATAGATGAAAAAATTATAAGAATTATTTTACATGAAAATAAATTATAGTGATCAATTTATAATTTTCGTGAAACTATAAGGAACAAGATTATAATTTAATCTTAATTTTTTTTATAAAAATGAGTCACAAGTAACTATTAATTAATTTCTAATACAAATGAAAAAGAATGGCTTTTAAATAATCTGTAATTTCTAAAAACAAAAATTGACTAAACCAAATACATGAATATATATATTTCTAAAAATATCATGAAATACTATTAATTAAAATATTTTGGGCAAAAGCGAAATAATTTTAACAATACTTTTGAAATTATACTTCTTAAAATGTGATGCTTAAAATTAAAAGAAAAAAATCCCGTCGTACCCTTCATATTATTCAGTTTAGCGGTCAGCACTATCTGATTAAGGTTATCCAAACAAAAATATGCACTGTCTAAATGAAAATTATAGACTAAGTGTACTGTTATATTATTCATTTCAAATTAATTGTCCAAAATATTTGGCATTTGCGTACTCCTGTTTAGTGCGAGTCCAAAAAGACATTTTAATTTCTAACATTTATTAAAATTAAATATACATATGAAGAATGACAACTACAAGAACTAACCTTTAACTGTTTCGTTAAACAAACTATGCAAAAAGTTATCTCAAAAATTTTAAAATAGTTGTATATATGATTTGAGTTGATAATTTCGAAATTTGGATGTGAAGTAAGGGACGGACTTTGTGGCTGAAAATGGACAATGGAAATGGACGTACACCTAACTCAATTATATTCTCAATTCAAAGCACAATAACATTTGGATTCAAAAATTTTTTTGTAGCTTTCTTTGAAGCTGTCCATCTTATTCCTTATACTGACAATATTAATACTCGCATTTGGATTAGCATCACCACTCTTAAGGAAAGCTAATCAGCATATGAATGACCTAGTCCTTTTATATATTATAGGCGTCACTTCTTGATTTATTATCCACTGTTTTATGTATGAGTTAGTTGTTTGTACTTTTAAAGCCGTCCACCCAAAAAAAAAATTTTGTGGAGGCGTGCTATATATATATATATATATATATATATATATATATATATATATATATATATATATATATATGTTAGCTCGACTTTACTTGGGTCAAATTAAAGATATATAAATTTAGAAACGGAAAAAAAAAAAAAAAAGATTGCGGTATGGTTCATGAAGTTCTGGCCCATTAACTTCAAGGATGCAGTTTCGTGGGTCATGTATATTCAAAAGTCTATAATGCATTAGATGACATCAGAGTGACATTGGTCAGCCATCTTTTTGCTCTTTTTTATTTTGTTTTCACATGTATTTTCTATTAAAAATAATATTGCTTAAAACATTGTCATACATTAAATTTAAACACTTTCTTTATTAAATATTCGAACTTTGTTGTGGAGGAGTATAGTTGGTATCTTTTTGCTCAATTTGAAAGTCTAAGAAAGCATTAAAAGACAAAAAGTAATTAACTAAAGCCCTGCATGGCAATGAGTAATGACTAATTGTGGAGCTGCTGAAAATGTCAACTTATGCCAACACCAATCTTTTTTTGACCAAAAACAGAAATTGAATAAATAAAAGGTGTGAGATAGTGTAAGCAATATATAAATAATAATAATAATAATAATAATAATTTAATGAGATTGTTAAATATCTTGTGGAATGAAAACGATATATAACAAATTCGGCAGGTCCATCACGTTGGGAGTGACCCTTGGGCTTCTAGACAGCATGCTATCAAAACAGAAAAGCTTCCTTTTTCTATAATATTATAAATTACACCTCCTTCCTTCAAGTTTTTAAAATTATACATTCTTTCTTTATAAATTTTTAAATTCACACATTTCTCTTCATCATTTTTAAAATATACACTCCTCTCTTCTTTATCATTGTAAAATGCACTATATTTTGGTTTAATTTAATATTTTCTGTTTAAAAAGATCTATTTTATTTTATTTTTTAATGTTTAGTAACTTTAATGTCACATGTTCTGATTAAAATACTTTTTATTAATTTAAAAATATTATTTTTACATACCGTGATAACACTTTTTTTACTATTAACTTATAACAAGATATCACATGTATTTTATTTTCTTGTGAAAAACAAAAGCTCTCAATATGTACTTAAATAGATTGTACCAAATTTTCTGAATTAAAAATATAAAATTATAGTAAAGTATAAAAATATTATAATAAATAAAGAAGGAAAGTATATATTTTAAAAAATAAAGAAGAAAAATATGTAATTCTAAAAATTTGTGGGAAAGAGGAGTGTAATTCAATGTATCTAAAATTGAGATTGTGAGGGGCATTGATATTTAATACAAGTTTGTAGAGATATAAATATATATATATATGTATGTATATATATATATATATATATATATATAAATGTTGCATGACCCAAGCCAACCAACCAATCCCATTCAATCTACATCTAATATCGTCATCGCGGCTGGATTATGCTCACATCTGACTCTCCGGATTACATTAATAATTAAATGGAATCAAGGAATTTAAGCTTTAATAAAATCCCTTTATAATTTATTAACAATTAATTAAACATGAAAGAAATATCTACTAGCCATTAGTCAAACTCGCGTAATTAAGTTTTGTCGAGTGGGGTGGTTGCATCATTGCTTACCACTAACCACTCTTTATATTTACACAATGCAAATAATAATTACAACAACAACCACAGGTCCACAATAATAATAATAATAATAATAACAATAATAATTGACATATAATTCAATCTCATGGCAGAATTTGAGTCCAGACACTCTGATTATTCTTTCACACTACATCATTCCTCACTTCTTTCTCCGTCAAATTGAGATTCTCAGCTCAACGATTTGTTTTTCATACATAGCTTTTTATTTTTGTTTTAATCATCAATATTTGAAAATTTAGTGAAGAAAGTGTAAAGTTTGTCAATGGATGATCGTCCTCCAAAACAGGCAACCTCTGAAGGTTCTTAATGACTTTGCGAAGCATGTGACGGTTTTCATTATTGTTCCGTATTTGTTCTTTGGTTATATATATATGCATGTATATTACACCTAGCTCATATATATATATATATATATATAATGTATGCATGCATATGTTGAAATTAGGTTTGTTTATATATGTTGAACCATGGATGCAGAAGTGAGCAGTAGTGAAAGCGAAATGATAAAGATGAGCGAGGAAGAGGAGGATCTGATCCACAGGATGTACAGCCTTGTGGGCAACAGGTAATTTATTCACCAAATCTCTGCATTTTCATTTTCATTTTCATTTTCATTTTCACTCCTCTAAATCTAATTCCCTTGTCATCAACTTTATTTTCTCCGGTGGAACAAGATCATTTTTAGTGCTGAAGGGTTTTGTTCTTTGAATAAGGACCTTCTATTTCAAAATCAATGATCCTAATCTTTTGTTCCTTTTTTTTTTTAAATTTTATTTTAATTGTAAAGATTAACGGTCACAATTGAACATGATGTTCTTGTTCTTGTTGAAACAAGAGCAAATTCCTACTTGTGTCTCTCTGGGCACTTTCAACTACAATTTCGACTCTTCACCATTTAAATTTAAGTGAATAACACTCTTCTGTTTTTCTAAATTCTACATTTCTCCCCTCTACTTTAAAACTACATATTCACGGCTTACTAATTATTACAGTATTTTTTATGTTTGCACATGCTAATCTAAGATTGCATTTTTTAACTAAAATATTATTTGTTACAAAAAAATAGAATACGTGTGATATTTTATTTTGGATTAACTGAAAAAAAAAATCACAATATGCAAAAGCTGATGTGTTTAGATTAATAGAAAGTATTATAGTAGTCAAAAGATATGGAACACTTACGTTACCGAATGTCAAAAAATATATTATAATGAATTTCTTTGGATGAAAAAAATAAAATTAGATTAAATTGTAATGTAATTTACTAATTTATAATTTTGAAAAGTTAAACATGAGCGATGACTGCAATTCACTCAAAATATTGACCTTTTTATTTTTATTTTTTTAACTTCATATATTTGTTTTACCAAATATTCTACTATTCTAGGATACTTATCCTGCATGTTGCATTATTTATTAAGTTGTGCATATAAATAATTATATACAACAATACATGATGAGTTTTTGAAGTAAATTCATTATGTATTCTGTTCTGCTGGGTTTACCTACGTAAGAGAATTTCACAAATGTTTGTGCATTTCAGCCATTACTCATTGGAAACGGATGTTGCAGTGTGAAGGGAGTTCTGTTTCTGTTATTTTAGCCAATGTTTGGTTTCAACATTTTTTATTTTTATTTTTATTTTTATTAACAATAAAAACCCTTTTTTTTTATTTTTACAACAATAAAAAACAGATTTAAAAATGTGTTTGTTTTAATATACTAAAGATGTTTTTTTAAAACATTTCTTAACATAAGTTCAAAATTAAAAACACTAAAAAAGTATTTTTAATATTACAAAAAATTTATTTCCAAAAATAAAAACCGAAAATAAAAATAAAAAATATTTTCACAAATCATATGATAAGGTTGGACTTGATGTATATTTGAAAAATAGTTAAAAAAAATTTAAATTTAAACAAACCATAATTTACATAACGTGATTTGAGTTAATTTAAATTTGAAACAACTTGATTTTTCACCTCAATGCAAAAGTAAGAAAGGGAAGCTTTAACTCAAACCAAAATTTAGAAGATAAACGTGATTTTGCTTTGATTTAAAACGGACATCCAAACAACTATAAAAAATTACAGAATCACGTTTGAAACTCTGAACGTGATTCTCAGAGCTCCAAATGTGTACTTATTAAGTGAGTTATGTGACTTTACAACTTGCATCTGGAACAGGTGGGATTTAATAGCGGCACGCATTCCTGGTCGTAAATCAGAGGAGATACAGAGATTCTGGATTATGAAACATGGTGATGCAGATGCTGCTTTTGCCGTCAAAACAATCCAACACCAGCATAAACCCTAACACTCATCATCATCTCTCTCTGCTACGCCCTTTTTCATCATTCTCTTCCTTCGCTTTCTCTGTCATCATTCTTTTCTATGATTTTGCTGTGTTTAATTCATTATCATCTCCCATTCTGTTCCTTTTTTTTTTCTTCTATTTCTTACAATAATCAGAGAGTTTAGAGTTACTTTTCAATTTGTATTATTTATTCAATAAGCAGTTCCTTTTCCCCCAAATTCTTTTCTTTCTGCTACCAGTTGAGTTACCAAGCTCACAAAGAAATAAATTTATCTAACTAGCTAGTGTGACAATAATTTAATGCATATAGATATTAAAAAATAAAATACTCTTAATTATTTAATATGCATATTTAGAGACAATATTTTAATAATCAGATATATATTTAGATTCAAGCTTTTTAAACTTTTATTTAAAAAACAAGTAATTCGTTTTCTAAGGAATCGTGGCAGCAATAACTAATTAATTCGTTTTCTCTATTGAAAAAAAAAAGGTAAACAATGTGAAGAAATCAAACTTGAGATTTTTTTTTCGTTCAATGATCTAAATGTAAAGAAAAACTTAAAAAAAAAAACAAGCCTTGGGGCCTCACTAAAGGACAGAGCCCAGAGTGGTCAGAAAATGGGACAGCCCATCCCTTCAACATCTTTGTTGTCTTTCTTTTAGAATCCATCTCTATGTTCTGTAGTTTGTAAAAGTATATTTCATATCATTGATGTTTATTTTGATTTTTATTCGTACTCTTAATATTTTTTTTATCAAATATATCTCATATGTTTTAATTTTTTTTTTCAAATATACTCTTTTTTTTAATATCATCAAAAAAATAATAGAATTTTACGTCACTTGCTGACTGAGTTGCCCCCACGTAGCAAATATACCCTACCATGTCACTGACACGTGAAAAAATTCCATGTCACCTAATGTATCCAATAGAATTGCGACACGTGACACATGAGTTTATTTGAGAACAAACCAAGGAAGTGTCAAGGGAGGAGTTGAACTCAGTACATGACAAATATATCCTACTACGTGGAGGAATTCCACATTACTTGATGTGTCCAATGGAATTGCAACACATTGCACATGAGTTTATTTGAAGAAAAACCAAAGAAATGTCAATAGGGGAGTTGAACTCAACACGTGGCAAATATATCCTACCACATAGAGAAATTTCACATCACCTGATGTGTCCAATAAAATTGCGATATATAACATATAAGTTTATTTGAAAAAAAACCAAGGAAGTGTCAAAAGAGAGTTAAAACCAAGACCTCTTAGAAATCACAAGTGCCTCCAACCATTGAGCCACTAATTACTCTTGTAATTTATATGCGAAATTTAATATATATAAAAACATTCATAAATCCACTTAATAAAATTTCACTTTATTTTAATAATTAAATTTAATTATTGTTATAATTATTTTTAATAAAGTGAATTTTTATCAAGTATAAAGAACAATTAAATTTAATTACTGTTATAATTTATTTTTTAAAATAAAGTGAATTTTTATTAGTGAATTTTTATTAGTGAATTTTTATTAAGTGAATTTCTAAATATTCCTATATATATATATATATACATTAAATTTCGTATATAAATTATAAGTGTAATCAATTGTTTAATGGTTAAAGGTATCTGAGATTGCTAAGAGGCTTTGGGTTTGACTCCCCCCTTAACACTTCTTTGGTTTTTTTTTAAATAAACTCATGTGTCACGTGTCGCAATTTCATTAGACATATTAGATAACATGAAATTTCTCCACATGACAGAGTATATTTGTCACGTCGGCAACCCTATCAGCAAGTGACATGAGATTCTATTAATTTTCTGATGGTGTTAAAAAAATAGTATATTTAAAAAAATTAAAATATATAGAACATATTTTACCAAAAAAAAAAGTTAAGAGCATGAATAAAAATCAGAATAAATATCGGAGATATGAACTATATTTTTACCCTTTATTTTTTTTAATGAATGAAGAATTATTGGACCAAAAAATATCTCCATATTCTTAGGACACCAAAAATATCTCCATATTCTTAGGACACCAAAAATATCTCCTGTCAAACCTCAATCACCTCTTTCCCTTCTCTGCAGAGCGTTTAAAAAAATGGGAGGCGTTTTAGGAATAAATGTGGGGAAAATATTAAATGGCCTTTTTAGGAATAAATGCCTCGTTTCTAGTATAATTTCCTTCTCTTTCTTCATAATTTAGAGTGTATTCTCACTGTGCTTAGTATTGGTATTTCTTTTTTTGGACAACTTAGTTTTACCATTTACACAGAAACTTGTGCCCTCTAATCTTTTCCTCTCATGGGCCCCCCAAAAGATCGTTTAGCCCGCCCAGCCCAATCCTGCCCAAAAAATTAAAATGAGCCTGAAATTATAATCTTAAATTAAAAAATGTGCTTTTATAAAAGATTTTAAAACAAATACCGAGGTAAACTCAGACTTTTTTTTTTAAAGCCCGGTCAGAGTCCAAGCCCAGTTCGAATTTTATATATATTAAATAAAAATTAAATATTAATTTAAATAATAACATATGAATATGATATAAGTATTACATTATAGTATTTAGAATATTCTAGATACATTTATAATATGAATAGATACTTGATTTGATGCATACAAAGAATGAGCTGTTTAGAAATTCTATAATTTATATTTCCTTAATTTTTTTAAAATTACTAAATTTGTTATAAAATTAAATTAAAAAAATGTCTAATAATTTTCATTAAATATAAATTTTAATTGATGAAGAAAGGGAAAAAAGAAATTTTCAATACAAATGCGTACAAATATGTTGAAAAAAAAATTAAAAGTGGAAAAAAATAGAGGCCCATTTTTAGACGGATCCCTGTCCGAATGAATCCGAATGAAAGTGGGCCTAGCCCGACTGTATAAAAATCGGCCCAGGTTCAGGCCAAGCCCAAATTTTCTGTGTAATAGCTTAAGAAACCCTGACCCATTTTTTAATGACTCGTGATCCCTAACAGGGCAACGTAGCTCAAATTCTAAGACCCCACAAGTCAACATAAAGTACAGAAAGGAACCAAATAAAATATAAATATTAATAAAGAATCTTGCAACAACAAAATAACAGTTAGCACTGGGATCAGCTGACCTCTCTATCACATGTCTGACTAATCTTAATAAACAAAACAGTTTGGCTTAAAAAAAAATAAAGGAAATAATCAGTGATCCCGCAATTTCTATCACTAACAACAGGAACTCGATTAACCAGAGTCTATTGATCTATCTTTACATTTTATTATGACCTCTTCTCAAAGATGCCAACGATGATTATGCTGATAACAGATAAGAATAAGAATAATCACACGGAGACGTACTAAATTTCATATGAAAATAATTCCAAGGTGTAACAGTATATTTAACTTACCTAATTTTCCTGAACCGGAATACCCATTCCTTTTACTCACTGGAAGCTTTTATTTTTGAGAAAACCCATCATCTGTAATATTTGGTTTAGAATTTGAAGGTGTTGTGCCAAGTAATTATTCTATTGCACTGTCATATCTGGCTTCGAAGAAGAGTGTACGAAATTAACTAACAAATGGGATTGATCAATGTTAACAACCACAAGTGCAAGTCAAAGACGAAGTTTTACTTTACACTGTTCCCCTTGTGAGCTGTGGAGCTAAAACAGTAGTATTAGTAAGGATCAAAATCAAAGAGAGAACGCGTAATGAGGTTTGAAAATTCTTCATTCCAACACTGACTCCCCCCATTTTCTAAATAATCATGACTTGTAATAAAAAGATCCAATCAAACACACACATGTAGATTTTCAACAGCCTACCCATCTGAGGTGGACTTGGTCAGCACTCTTTTCCTCACTGACCAAAGACTAGTCTTCGCTGAATACTCGCTTTCTCAGTCAACCTTTGACTTTCCAATCCCCGATCATTCAGCATGCGTCTTATTTGCCACTCAAATGGATCCCATATATATAAGATAGCTCCAATCCATTCCATAAGCATCAAGCCTTCGTTCGCTGCTTCAGCCTCACTTCCATTCTCTTCTCTCTGCCCCATCCTGGAACCATTCAACTTCGACAAACCAATCTAATTTCAAAGCCCCTTCTGGCTACTTCCATGTTTATTAGCTTCTTGTACTTTGCATTCGAAGGGTCTTCTATAATTCTTTGGTTTCCAATCCTGCTGCAGAATAGGAAGTAACTACTTCTAGATAAAAGTGCATTTCCAGAGTAGAAGTGGTGCTCTCTGACACGAAGTAGCTATCAAGCACCATATTTCTGGAACACAAGTTCGTTATTAAGGCGAGATTGTACAAAATGGAGAATGAGTTGAGCTGGGAGCAGAACACACTCATGAGGGAGCTAATTCAAGGGATGGAGGTAGCGAAAAGGTTGAAGACAGATTTGAAGACGCCATCTTCGGCAGAGACGAGGAGTTTGCTGGTGCAGAGGATATTATCATCTTACGAGAAGGCTCTACTGATTCTGAGATGGAATGCATCAAATTCCAAGCCTCTTCCAACAGCTGGTTGGTCACCAGAGTCTCCAATTTCAGTCAACGCAAGTCCTCTTAGGGAAGACGTGGATGGGGACCTCAAGGATCATCCTGAGCTAAAACAAGACTCGAAGAAAAGGTGAATTCACTTGACAGAATTCACAGTAGTTTTGTAACATCGGCTCTATCTGATTATACTAACGCCTCTGGCAATTTGTTTCTGAAATTGGTCTCAGAAAGATGATGCCCAGGTGGATGGATCATGTTAGAGTGAGCTCTGAGACTGGTCTTGAAGGACCTCAAGATGATGGGTACAGCTGGAGAAAATATGGGCAGAAAGACATCCTCGGTGCCAAATATCCCAGGTCAGAAGAAATCCCAAGTATTTTATGCTATGGTATTAGAATCGCTCTTATAAAGGGAAGCATCTAACAACTCACTGTTACATATTGCAGGAGTTATTATAGGTGCACCTTCCGCAATACTCAGAACTGCTGGGCCACGAAGCAAGTACAAAGATCAGATGAAGACCCCACCATATTTGACATCACTTACCGAGGAAAGCATACTTGTTCCCTGGGAAATAATGCTGTTCCGCCACCTAAGTCTCCTGACAAACAGGAGAAACCACACGATTATAACAGTGATATTCACCATGAACAGCCATTAGAAAAACTCAGAAATAACTTGAGTGTCAATACGGATAACCTGGGAGACGAGGGGATGGCATATCCTTTTACTTTCCCTTCAACTTCCTTTGATTGGATGACGCAAGCAAACCACAACTTACTTCCATTTCCACTTGAGAATGATCCATTCTTGAACAGCCTTCCACATACAGAATTGCTATCACCAAACACGCCAGAATCAAACTATTTACCTTCTCTGTCTTTCAAGATGAACGAGTTCTTTGGCACCAATAGCAAGCCATGCTCAGAATCTGACATTGCTGAGATCATTTCGGCTCCCACGTCAGCCACCAGTTCTCCAATGCCCGATTTTAATTTCCCTATTGATCCAGTGGAAATTGATCCAAATTTTCCTTTCAACGCACCGGGACTTTTCTCATAATTTCCAGTATTGGAGATGTACTAAATGCAAAATAATTATCAGGATTTGCAGCAAGAGCTGATAAATCATGCCTGTTAACCATAGCATGTACTATAAGATATGACAACTTTTGAAAGCAGAACAGTGGAGCAGCAATGCTAGCAATAAGAAAAAATCATTGTAGTTAAGAATGCAATCACAATTTTTGCACCGTTAGCAGTATTTCCTTTCAAAATATAAACCATAAATGCTCCGAATTTGCACTGGTATGAAGTAAAATCTACAGCTTTAGCAGTAGCGCATAGCAGCCAATCATCACACAAAGAGTTATTAACTGAAGCACATTGCATCATTTGAAGAAAAAGAAAGTCAAAAAAAGAGCGTTCAGAATATTATTCAAGGGCCAACCAGAATCTTACGTGAATGGATGTGGACAGATGTAAATGCACACCAAAATTGAAGGCGCTGCCTATGATAATATTTCACTCCTACAAAGATATAAGTTACATGAATTTAACATCCACATTCATTCTATTTACAGACCGATAAGGAAAATATCATTACAAGCGACATCCAGAAGCTGAGAGTAGTCACAGAATAATGGATTAGACCACAAAATCCCAGCCCAGTATTAGGAGCGGTTGTATTTTCTTCTAAATTCCTGCTTTAGTGGGAATAGGTACGGGTTTCCTAGGAATAGGTACTGATAGAACATGCAAAGAATAAATTTGAAATAATGAACCTGCATCTGATGTTTCTTCTTCTATCTGAACCATTAATCAAAAGGGGATGTACTTTTTTCCGAGTTTCCTGCTTTATTGAGGCCCTCAGTCTTATCATAGTGACAAATCCGTTAGAGTGGAAAGCGACTCAGCCCCACCATGTAACCAATCTATGTTGGACAAAGAGCTCTCCTAACACATTTTTCCTGTCATATCATGGAAGCAGAAACAAGACATTGTTATGGCAACAGGGAACAGCAAGTTGAGAATGAGCAAGTTGGTACTACTCAATTTTGTAATCAACAGGGAGTAGCAAGGTTAAATTTAAAGGAAATGAGCAAGTTGAGAATGAAGCATTGGCTGAAAGAATTGTAGTACAGGCAACTATGAACACGGGAAGAATGCAAAGATCAATAGAAATCAGCATGTTCAATATTCCAGGAAAAACGAAGACTGCACACAGAGAACTTATGGATCTTATTTATTTATTGGTCAGTTAGTTTTAAATCCAAATCAGTGGCTTACTTCACACTCTCCAACCAACAGACAATTCAAGCTTAATTTGATCACAAAAGGATCCAAAATATGGGGCACTGCAACAATAATTTGACATGTGACACAAGTAAAATATAGAGTATTAACTAGGCAAGTGCCAAGCTATCCCCTCGCTTGTCCATATCTATTCTCCCCAACAACCCCCAAACCGTCTAAAGTTACTCTTCGTACTACGGCACGTTGTTTCTCACAAAGCAAATGCATCAGATGCACTCTGCAGCTTATTCTAGTATCCAATCTATATAAGAAAGTAGGTCATTTTAAATATATCTCAACCCATTTTCAGAATTCAAAGCATGTCAGATACTAAAATTATGCTGTGCAGACTGCAGCGTAAACTATTTATAACATATAAATATCGGCATAAAGAATCATTTGCCTTCTCAAAATAACCCAACAAGTGCTGGAGCCTGGAGAAGGAAAAAGGAATTTGTAAAACTCACTTGTAGAAGGCAAGCGAAAAGTAGAAACGGAAGGAGAGAAGTTCGGAGTAGAGTTGGAGTTAGTAATTAAATAGAAGAAGCCGAAGAAGGGAAAAGGCAGAAATAGCTGAGAAGCAAGTCGCAACGCTCATGGATCAACAGGTGGCAGATTCAAGTGGTCATCCCACACTCTTGGGCTTCCTTTTTCTTCCGCTTCAGGTTTTCCGTTTTCAATCAGATTCTGACAAACTCTAAACTCTCCAACAAGTAGCGACGATGAGTTGGTTTGAGAGTTGAGAGTGGAGACTACTGTGGATTCAGCCACTGGTCTGCATGTCGCCAATTTGTGTATTACCCCACTTTTGGGCCTACAAGGTTAACTTTGTCTGTTCTAATAATGGGCTCATAGACTACGAAGCAAAAATCGGGGCCCAATTTTGACTCAAAAAGAAAAAGAAGAGTTCAGATATGGCTTTATGCGGCTTGGATAAATGAAAGTGTAAATTACACTTTCCTTCTTTGTTTTTTTTTTTAAATAAACAATCCCTCTCTTATAATTATAATTATAAATCGTAGTACACTTCATATCAGTTACAGTATACTTAATTTCTAATATTCAATAATTTAATGCTGCATGTTTTTTTTTACTAAATACTTTCTATCAACCTAATAACATCAATTTATATATTATGATATGATACGTTTTTTTTTGTTATTAGCCAATACTAAGATATCACGAGTATTTAATTTTTTTCTAAAATCAAGAAAGTATTTAGTAAGTACTTAAGTTAATTAATGGGTGGTATTTTAATTAGTCCAAAAGATAATGATATTACTTTACCCAATATGAAGAAATATATTATTGTAACGAACTTCTCTAAATAAAAAAATATAACATTGAACTAAACGTAAAAAGAGTGTAGGTTCGAAAACCTACGAAGAAAAAAGTCTAATTTGCTCAAAGAAATAATCATTCCGTTTAATAATAAATTGAAAAATGTAAGTAAAATCCAAGAACAATACAATATACCCAAAATGAAAGAAGCAGCACATGGTATGATTTAATTATGTTTGGCCATATTTTGTGGTGTACGGGGATCAAAGCTTTGAACCAATCCTTTCAAAAAATAATTTCGATCCGAAATGAGCACTGACTACGTACAAGCCTGAAGCGTGATGGATACTAAAGGATCGAGCCCTAATAAATCGAGTCAAATGCATGGAGTTATATGTTTAATTATAAGCATCCAAAAACATAACCTTGATAGTTGAATATAGTTTCTAAAGAAAAAATACGCGCGCGCATATACATATATATATATATATATATATATATATATATATATATATATATATAGATATAGATACACACACACATATAGAACTAGTAATCTAAAATATACACGACATTATCTGCTTAGAAGTAAATAGAAAACAAAGCTTTGAAATAATGGTTAATATTCGATATTATTGTTCTATAGTTTGTAATATTATGAAAAATTAAAGTTTTGTCTAATTAATTTTATTTTGAATTGATGTGTTAGTTCAAAATAATATATTGATTGAATTTTAAATATTTTGAAAAATTTAAACTAATGTGTTAGTTAAATTTTAATCATTTTAAAATTTGAACTGATACATTTGTTGGATTTTTAGATATTTTAAAATTATAACGGTTATGTTGTTTGATTTAAAATTAAAATTTAAACTAACATATATGTTAGTAATTGAATATGAACAATTGTTTAAGTTAATGTGTCTATGAAAAAGTTGACAGATACAATTGATTAAATTAATATGTCTATTGATAATTGGACAGACATTAAAGGAAAAACTAGGATCAAAGACAAAATTATTTCATCTCAGATTTCTCCCTGATCTGTATCAAATTTCATCCGTGATTTGAAGTTGTAAAATAGAGAATTAGAAACAAAATCGGAGATGAAATTTTCTATCCCTAATTGAATTTTCGTTTCTAATATTAGAGACGGATTTGATCCGTGCCAAATGTCCGTCTCTGAGTAATTTTAGTGCAACGATGTTGCATTGACATTAGAGACGGAAGTTTCTGCCTCAAAATTTTGTCTCTAATGATTTAACCTAAAGCCCTGAGTCCTCTTCCCAGTATCTGTGTCTGCCACTCTCTTAGCCTCCAGGAGCATTTTCTCTCTCAAGCTCCCTCACTCTCTCAATCGTTCTCTCTCTATCTATGTCACATCCCAATCTTTGGCATGTGAGTATTTCTATAAAATCGAGGGTATTACCTCTATGGTATCCCATAAAATCTCTTATCAGTACTAATACATAACATAATTTTTCAGTAAAGAGATTTTTGCATATATACATATAAAAAGTTCAACATAGTGAAACAGTAAACAAAAGTCAAATATCATATAGTATAATACAATTTTTCAAGTCTAGGTGACCTATAGAGATTACAAAGCATTTCGTAAGCTTTTAGATTTATAAGCCCTTCAGACAACATGAAAAGTATCCTCAAGGAATACTAATCCTCCTATAGATTTCTTTCATTCTTATCCATTGTATCTAAAACAAATTGTTCATAGAGAATGTGAGTTCATCAAAACTCAGTGACTAAATAACTGTGCAATAATAAATATGTCACAAGTACAAATACCATAATCATTATCATAATAAGAATAATTATATTCATATTTAAGGTTTCTATACCTCTGTATTTAGTTCATGCTGCCATCTCTAGATCATGAGTGGGGTAATTAAGTTCATGCTTTTTAAGTTGTTGAAAGCCATAAGCAATGATCTTACTGTGTTGCATTAACACGCACCCCAATCCTACATTTGAAGCATCATAGTATACAGTATAACCCCCCGGTCCCAATGGTAGAACAAGAACCAGTGCCAAAGTCAGACACTTTTTCAACTCAGAGAAACTTTACTCGCAAGCATCATCCCAAATATATTTAACATTCTTCCGAGTCAATTTAGTCAATGGAAGAGCCAACTTAGAGAAATTCTTGACAAAGCGACGATAATACCCCGCTAAGCCAAGAAAACTACAAATTTCAGATACAGTTGTTGGTCAAGGCCATTGCTTTATTGCCTCAATCTTACTTGGATATGCATGAACACCCTTTTAGGAGATTACATGCCCCAAGAATGTTACTTGACTCATCTAGAATTTGCATTTTGAGAACTTAGCATGTAATTGATCTTCTTTCAAAGTCTGCAGTACCGTTCTCAAATGTTCTACATGATCCTCCAGACTCTTAGAATAAATTAGAATGTCATCAATGAAGACAATCACGAATCTATAAAGGAAAGGTTTGAACACTCGGTTCATAAGGTCCATAAATGCTGCTGGAGCATTAATCAACCCAGATGACATTACGAGAAATTCATAATGCTTGTATTGTGTTCGGAAGATGGTCTTGGGTGTGTCTTCCTCCTTAATCTTTAGTTGATGGTAACCGGATCTCAAATCAATCTTTGAGAAGGATTACGCCCCCTGAAGCTGGTTAAACAAGTCATCAATTCTTGGTAAAGGATATTTGTTCTTTACCGTAACTTTGTTTAACTGTCGGTAATCTATACACAATCTTAGAGAGTCATCTTTCTTCCTTACAAAGAGTACTGGGGCACCTTAAGGTGAGAAACTTGGGCGGATAAACTTTTTATCCAGTAGGTCTTGTAATTACTCTTTAAGCTCTTTCAACTCTATGGGTGCTATATGGTAAGGAGGAATTGAAATGGGTCGAGTGCTCTAAACCAATTCAATATCTCTTTCCAGTGGTAAACTAGGTAGATTTTCTGGAAATACATCTGAGAATTCGCTAACTACTGGTATTTGTTCAAGACTTTGCTCTTCCTTGTCTGTATCTTTGACAAAGGCTAAAAATCCATGATAACATTTTCATAACATACGTCTGGTGGTTAACATAGATATCATATTGTAGGGCACCTCACTCCAATCTCCCTAAAATATGAAATTATGTCCCCTCGGTATACTAAAAGAAATGGCCTTGTCATGACAATTTAATATAGCATGGCATGTGGATTACCAATCTATGCCTAATATCACATCAAAGTCTGTCATACTAAGAAGCATGAGATCTGTCTCTGTCTCTATGTCCCTAACAGTTACCTTACAAGAACGGTATCGTAATCTAACTACTAGGGCTTTTCCCATCTATGTAGCTACCAAAAATGATTCGTCTAGTATAACTGGCTCAGACTCGAACTTCTTGGCAAACAGAGGTGACACATACGAATGTGTAGAACCAGGATCAAATAATATATATGCAACTAAAGCGCCAACTAATAAAGTACTTGTAACAACGGCATTGGATGTCTGGGCATCCTGTCGAGTCAAGGCATACACTTTGGCAGTTCCTCTACCGACTGCCTGTTGCCCACGACCTCCTTGTCCTCTTCCAAATCCTCTCCCAAAGCTACCTCCAGTAGAAGTGGTCAGTGTACGAGTGACTGGAGCAACTCCCGACTGGGTGTGAGATGAGAAAATGGATCCCTGACCGGATTCAGAAATGAGTTGAAGGCATTCCCTTCTGAAGTGCTCTTCTTGTCCACAATGAAAATAACTTGATGTCCCTATCTTCCTAAAGCATTCTCCAAAATGAAATTTTTCACATTCGGGACACTGAGTGTAATATTTAAAGCCTATTTTGAAGTTTAGTGAAAAATTTAATTACGTGAAAAATTTACTTTTTGAATTAGTGAATAAAATCTGGGAATAGAAATTTTAATTTTTAATTTAGGAAATTTTTACAAATTCTCAAGGACTAAAGTGAAAAGAAAAGAAAATATGGATTACTTTTGAGAAATGACCAAATAGGAACTTGAGAGGAAGAATAAAGCTTATGAGAATGAATTATGAGTCCGGTACCGAAGAGATGATTGATTCGAGGTTAAAGTGGTATTTGAGACATCGAGAGGGATTAAAGTGAACAAATCTTATAAGCTAAGGTGGTTATGAGCGATTTTATCGAAAAAGAAATTGATGGGGCCCACGCGTATACACTTCTCCTTATTCTTTTCTTTTTCTCATTCTCCCTTCCGTAGCTTCACTTTCTCTCTCTCTCGATTATGCTTGCAAAGGAATTTCTTCATCAATCATTCATGCAATTTTTGCTTTGGGAAGGAAGCTATGAAAGTTAGGATGATTGGTAAGTTGATGTTCTTCTTCTTCTTCCTCTTATTACAAGATCAAATCCTTGGTTATCATTTTTTCAAAATTTTTGTAGAATATTCTAATGGATGAATTTAAGTGTGGATGTTAATCTAAAACATTCCTAGGTGGTTTATGATATTATTAGAACAAGAAATTTGGAGAAAACTAGGAGAAATTCGTAGAATTTGGATATTTGAAAAAAGTTAGTGTTCTTGATGAAAATTTGAGATTTGAGCTTGGATTGTTGGTAGAAATTGGGGGTTTTGGTGTTAAAACACTCCTTAGACATTAAGGATGAAAACCCATGGAAGAAATCAAAAGAAATGTTGTTTTAGATATGATTTTAGGATTTTTGGATGAAGAACACGAAGAACATCGAAAATTTTCCCCAAAATTACTGTTCACCGAGAAAATTTTTCCAGATTTTCTCGTTACTGTAGCGTTGACTCGGTCAACGTTACTGTAGCTGCGTTGACCGTTGACCGTTACTGTAGCATCAGTTTTTTTTTAATATTGTTGAAAAGCTCTTTGAGTCTAGTTTCCAATGGTATAAGTTTCATTTGTATATTCATTACCAGTTAGGAGTTATGATTTGAGAAGTGGATGAAGGTCGAGAGTAGTGGTAGGAAATTTCTCTATTTCGTAACCCTGATGGTTTTTATCTGGTTACAATAGGAATGGTCAAGTGCAAGGTGGGAGTGCTGAGAGCATGAAATCTAGGTGAGTGGGTTAATACTTGCTATGATTAAATATCTTTGTTATTGACTTTTTGCATCATAGTGAAAATATGTTGAATATCCAAGTTTGAAGAGAATGATGTGGGATGATGAGACATAAATAATTGTGGAACGTGTCAGGTGATGTATATAATTATATTTTCTTATTTTCTCATGAATTGAGGTTATATGATGGATTGTGAATGGCATGTGAACTGAGTTGAAATGTATCATACTCTGATTGTTGAGTTCATTCATATGCGGATAGTTGAAGTATGTTATTGTTGAATAATTGTTCTATATTATGGGTTATGTTGTATACATGCTATGTTGCTGGAACCACATCGATTATGTTATGGCTCAAGATTATGATTGAGGATGTTTTTATATGTGATTGTGATTGTGTTTGACTGGAAAGGAAATGCATGGTGGTGCACCCCATGGAGAAATTTATGTGAAGTTATAAGGGTGGAGATTATAAATGGAGCGATAAGGGTGGATGCGGCGGGGGCCGCGAGCAACGATCCAGAGGTATTCTGGACGACCCGGTTGGTATGGGAAATGTGTGTGAAATTGATTTCACCGATTGCTGTTGTGAATTTTGAATTATGTTAAAATGTATTTGATTTACTTGGATATTGTTATGAAGTATTATGAATAATATTATATCATATGATGATCGATTTACGTATGATTGCTGCATGTTATCATTATGATGCATGATATTTTTTGTCATAGTGTTGTGTTATCTACTCACTGGGCACGTGGTTTGCTCATACCCCTCTTATTGATATTTTTTTTCAGAGTTGACAGCTGAAGGTAAATATCGGAACAAGGAATTATGGATCATTAGTCCATGATTACCTTTTCATTTGTTCAGGATAAAGGTATAATAGTTAAGTCTTATTCTAAGTTGTATAAATCTAGAAATCTCTGTAATCGGGTAGGTTCATTCAGTGATGTAATATGAATAATTGTAGTTTGTATAGAGAACTCGGTTTGGTTGCATGAAAAAGAATTGTATGATGCTTAAGAGAAAAAAAAAATAGACTTACGGAGGTGAAATGAAATTCACTTTCCGTGCTGGTCACGTGTTCAGATTTTGGGACGTGACACTGAGGCTTCCTTCTCCCGGCTTAATAACTACCCTTACTCAAAGAATTGTATGTTGACCCTAAGGCTTTATGCCATAAGTTTTGATGATGACAAATGTATTTGAATTGTAGCATTGATATATATATATATAAAGATTAATTATCATATATATGCTACAAGTACTTAAGCATGATTATGTTATTTAATATGTTTGTTGCATATATTGAATCATGCTATTGAACTAACAATTGGGTTTGCAAGTAAGATATGTTTTATAGGTTGGTTCAAAATAAGAAGAGTAAGCATTGTATTGAGGAACAAGGAAAAGTAATATCATGCTTCACTCAAGGAAAGCAACATACAAGGACAAAGCTCCAAGAAATGAAGAATTAGAAGATTTGAAGTCTTGGAAGCTTGGATGCATCAAGATAGCCTATGTGTTTACATTAGGTATATTTTATATAGGCTAGTATACTTGTGCAACTCAATGATTTAGATTTGCATACATTGGCTCAAGCATTTTAAACAAAAAGATAGTGAGATATGAAGTTTTACAAAAGTTAGTTTTTGACCTTTGGTCACTCCTTATATCATATCTCATAAATGAAAAATCATTTTTTCAAATATCTTAATCTCATTTGATAGTAGACTCAAATATATTTCTAACGGTATATTATTTATTCAAAACAGAGTCCAAATGAGAAATATATGACTATTTAAAATATAGTTTGAAAAACTGAAAGTTGATTTTACTGTACTCAAAAATTATTCTGTTCTGACCTATAGTCAGTGTTTTGATTATATCTTTTAAATGAAAAAAACTTGGCTCATTTGAAACTAGACTCCAAGAGCTTTCCAATGATATATTATTTGTTTAAAACGGAGTTCAAATGAGGTAGTTATGAATTTTTAAAGAAAGCTCAAAATCTGTATTTCGCTACTGCCAGCCGGTGGTCGACCAGGCAGCTTTCGACTGGTCGACCAGTTGTCCTGAAAATGCTATATTTTGCTACTGTCAGTGGGTGGTCAACCAGGTGACCCCTACTGGTCGACCAATGGACATCTGGACTGCATTATAAGTGCTGTAACGGCTATATAATGGCTAGTTTTTTAAAATCTTATATATATGACCTTAGATACACGATTTTGAGCTAGAACAAAGTCCTACAATGTGATATTAACTTCTTCTATCATCTTTGAGAGAAAGGAAAGCATTCTTGAGCCAAATCTTGCATATTCTCTATCATTAGAGTTATTAGAACTTTATTTATATTCATCTACTCTTTAGAGAGAGTTTCTTTGTATTGTTGATTTTGATCAACACATATATTATTCCGAGTTGAGGTTCGCAAGTACCGGTGTTGGAAGAACTTGCTTTGGGTTGAGGAGGAGCCCGGATTCATAAATTCTCCATTGTGGTTTCGCAAATACCCGGATCGAATTTGCGTGGTTGTAGTGGTTTGCAAGTACCCAGATTAAACTTGCAATTATAGTGGAAATACTCAAGTGGTCTCTTGAGGACTGGATGTAGGCTTGGATTAGCCGAACCAGTATAAATCTCTGAGTTTGCTCTCTCTATCCCTTACTCCTTTATTTGTGCTTATTGTTATCTATTCTTTATTTCCTTGCTCCTCATAATTATTCATCTTGATAGCACATTGATTTTCTGTGTTGTATTTATTATCCTAAACATTGTACTTTTACAGAAAATCATTTTAACTTCCAATAAAGTTTTGTAAAAAATTTATAAAACCTAATTCACCCCCCTCTTGGGTTCCAACCATTACTTTCATTGTAACCACCTCTAGATTCTGTATGAGGTTTAGATACGCTTGCTATGGAAGGGGATGGCCTAGCATATGTGACCAGAGCTTGTTGCGACATGGTGAAAGGCTTTAAAGTTATTGTATCCCCTCCTTAGTCAAGAGATTTCCTAAATTTAGCTTTCTTCTTTTTCTTAAATTCTTCATCATTTTTTGATCATTTTTTCCATCAAACGAGCGACATCCACAACTTCTGAATAAGAAGAGTAATTTTTCATATTTGGCCCTATCTATGAGAAAAGGGGTCCACGAAGTCCCTACACAAATTTCTGTATTTTTGCCTTTTCAGAAGGAATCATCTGAGGGGCATAGTTAGACAATTTGACAAACTGAGCTGAATAGTCATCAATAGACATAAGTCATTGTCTTAAGTATAGAAAATCCCTTACCAAGAAACTCTTCCATAACCATATTATGAAACTCTGCCCATGCAACTGGTGGTATGCCTTGGATTCTTTCTCTCTTCAAATTCCTCCATTACTTACCTGTCCTTCCTTTCAACTGAAAGAAAATGAATTATGCCTTTTGAATATGGGAACACCCTAGAGCATCACAAATCGCTTCACAATCATCTAAGAAACTTTGTGGATCCTCATTGGAATTTTCCCTATAAAAATAGGCAGCCTCATTTTTTGAAATTCTAACATCTTCACTTCTCTAATATTACCTCTTCCAGTTAGAGGAGATGGTGGTACAATTCCAGCTCCAATAATAGGAGGTACCACTGGCGAGTTAACCTGTGCTGCTTGTTTCGCCTTTCTGCCTCTATTCTGTCCAAACGTTCCTTCATCAAGTCGAACATTTCTACAATTACAGCGACATCAACTTATGGGACGACCTTGGCTCCCTTCACCTGACCACCAGTTGAGCCTTTAACATTTGGAACATATGAATTATCTACATGATCAAAAGGGATGTCTTGCGTATTAACCGGTATAAGATCCTCCTTAAGCCTATATACTCGTTATGATTTGAGGATTCTTTTGACATCGAAGAGTCAAAAGTCTACATATAGAATAAATTCTTCTCAGATCAAACAAGATTACCTTATATTAACCCACCAAGGAATATGTTATAAAAACAAAAGACATTATACTCTATAAGGTCTTTTATGGAACCTAATCTCATGGTCATGCTGCGGCTCACGACAATAGAGAAGGGCACACAAAGAATACTTTGCTCTGTAATCTATAAAGGACCTAAAAACTTATCTCTGATACCAAAATTGTCACATCCCAATTTTAGGCATATGAGTATTTCTATAAACTCGAGGGTGTACCTCTATGGTATCCCATGGAATCTCTGATTAGTACTAATGCATAATATAATTTTTCAGAAAAGAGATTTTTGCATATATACATATAAAAAATTCAACATAGTGAAACAGTAAACACAAGTCAAATATCATATAATATAATACAAATTTTCAAGCCTAGGTGATCTATAAAGACTACAGAGCATTTCTTAAGCTTTTGGATTCATAAGCCCTCCAGGCAACATGAAAAGTATCTTCAAGGAATATTAATCCTCCTGCGAATTTCCTTCGTTCTCATTCACTGTATCTAAAAACAAATTGTTCATAGAGAATGTGAGTTCATCAAAACTTAGTGACTAAATAACTGTGCAATAATAAATATATCACAAGTACAAATACCATAATCATTATCACAATAAGAACAATTATATTCATATCCATGGTTTCTATACCTCTGTATTTAGTTTATGTTCAGGGATTCAGTTTCCATTGTATTTATGTTCACAATCATCACATGTATTAGTATCTTGGGAGATCAAACTCTCAATCATTCCATGTGTATAATTTTAGTCATTAGTATCTTGGGTCAAGTCCTCAGCCATTCCATGTGTGTATTTACATGCATTGGTATCTTAGGCCAAGCCCTCAACCATTCTGTCACGACCTGTTTTCTGGACACATGACCGGTACAATGATGAATTTCCCATCACTGTAAGCCTTTCGATAAATTCTACTCATGAGTTAAATTATAAGTCATTATCTCTATATTATCAAAATAATCATTCCTTAATAAATACGAAGAATACATTATTGTACTAAAATACAAGCCAAATACCAAACCCCTGACCTAGATGTCATAGACGGTTACAGAGCAACATAATCTATAACAAAGGAGGGGCCTACCTGACAGCGGGAAGGTCCAAAATAATCTACTCCTCTAGCGGATGTTCTTCGCTGGCAATATGATCTGAACAAAAAAAATTGTACAGAGAGTGTGAGCTTTTAAACTTAGTGAGCGAATCGGTCTCGCGTTAATAAAATTCAAATACATCGCCAGTCATGCAAGTATATCCGAAGGCTCAAACTTAACCAATAGACATAGTTAGAAATTACATACAAGAAGATAAAAATTCATCCAATTCAACAAACGTTACTAGTACTCATCAATGGAAATATATCTCAGAGAGCGCACATAGGCCGGCTCACCAATTCTGTATATTTCTGCCATGAAGCACAACCTCATCCTCTTAGCTAGGGCGCCTCACGGATCTGTTATCGATCCGGGCTATATCCCTACTGAGGGAATCGTTGTCTCCACACTCGTTGGTCAAGACACCCTTTAAACTGGGTTTTTCGCCTTGCCTTGAGAGGGGGTACTGTCCCGCTCAATCACAATCAATAGTACAGTATTTCATATCATAATCAAAAGAATAATATTCATCCATATAACAGGTATAGTATATAACTATATTATAGATTTATAATCCACACATCAAGATAACAATTAATCTGTTTTTGAAAAGATTCAAACTTCACATCATCATGAGATACTTGTTTCGTTTTATCCATACTTCTGGATTAATTATCTCCCCAGATTTGCCACTCTGAATCCAGTTTACCCCTATGAATCTTGAGAGTGTCCTACGACATACTTTTTATCACCAGTAATGCTAAAACTCTATTAAAATGGGGTCGTTTCACTCACCTGAATTCCGTACAAGTATCGCTTCTCTAAGTCGTTACGGATAAGAATACTCATGTGAATTTCAGTGTTCCACTACGGAGATTTTCATGAAAGATTAGAGAAAATAAGTTAGGATTGTTTTCGTACAGATACTGTTCATACATACAGTTACTGTTCATATGTACGGTTACTGTTTATACATATGTGTACTATTCATACCAGAAATAGAGAATACAATCTATAAAAGAGTACACCAGGTAAGTTCCCAAGAAAGAGTAGAGGGTCACAAAGGACACACTTAAAAATCAGGTCTTTCCTTAGCCAGAACTTTCCTAGACATGTATTCTTCATAATTTACATTCTATTTCGATAATCAGAGAATCAAAATAATATGTAGGCAGCTAAGGACAGTTTTTCTGATGTGGAAGATCAGCCAAAGCCGCAACCACAGAGCATACTTAAGAAAATAACTTATAAAATTTAAAAGACATAGCAAGGGCATAGTATCCTTACCTAAGCTGAAAAAGAAAGGCCCAAAATCTCAGAGGCCCAGCGTCGGAGCAAGAGAAACTTAAGGAGAGAAGAAGAGAAGCTGAAGGTGTGAGTTTAGAAGTGAAATGAAATGACCTATTTATAGGAAAAGTCAAGGATACTACTTAACACTATACATTTAATAAAATATTCAATTTACTATTCATAAAAGTGATATTTCTAATAAAATAATTCATGCGTTAATCATTTACGGTTACTGTGTAAAATTATTGGTTACTATTGGAAACTTAAAGAGAAAACTATCATTTCACCTTAAACCTTTAAGTTTCTTTTCAAATCAGTCCTTTCATTATAGTCCCTGAGGGTATTTTCACACATAAAACGTCATTTTCTCCTACAAACTTCTTTCTAGTTTTCTCAATTATAATTCTCATCAATATAATCTTAAATCAAACAATAATTTTCATTTTCTAGCTATCATCATTAAATAGAGAATCTAATTGCGATATGAGGTGGGATTTATATTGTACTTGGAATAAAAATAAATAAAATTGGTTAGCAAGGTCATCCACTCATATAGATTTCATATCTAAGTCACTTTTCCGAGTTGCTAGAGGGAAGAGCACATAGTGGATTTCAGGTTCCGTTACAGAGATTTTCATGTAGATTAGATATAGAAAGTTATGGTTGTTTTTGTACAAAATATTATTTATACATATGAATACTATTTATGTCTACAGATACTATTCATATATATAGTTACTATTCATACTTACAAATATTATTTATATATATGGTTACTATTTATACGTATGGATACTATTCATAGATTTAGATACTATTCATACATATGATTACTATTTATATATATGAATATTATTCATACGTATGGTTACTATTTATACATACGAATATTATTTATATCGAAAATAACGAACATAAGCCGTAAAAGAGTATACCAGGAAAGTTCTCAAGAAAGAGTGGAGGGTCACAATAGACACACTTAAGTACCAGGTCTTTTCTTTGCCAGGACTTTCCTAAACATGTATTTTTCACAATTTATATTCTATTTTGGTAATCAGAGAATCAAAATAACATATAGGTAGCTAAGGATAATTTTTCTGATGTGGAAGATCAGCTAAAGCCGCAACCATAGAGCATATTTAAGAATATAACTTCTAAAATTTGAAAGATATAAAAAAAAGGCATAGTATCCTCACCTTGGATCTAGGCTGAGGAGGAAAGACTTAGAATTTCATAGTCCTAACATTGGAGTAAAAGAAGTTTTGAGGAGAGGAGAGAAGAGAAACTGAAGGTGTGAATTTAGAAGTAAATTAGAAGGGTCTATTTATATGAGAAGTTACTATGCGCTAATAAAATATTTATTTTACTATACGTTTTAATAATTTAATTTAATATACACTTTAATAATTTAGATTACTATGCCCTTTAATAATTTAGTTTACTATGCACACATAATTTTTTCGACTCTAAATTATTGATTACTATTGGGAACTAAAGGGAAAATTATCCTTTATCCTAAGCCTTTAAGTTTTTTTTTTCACTTTTGTCTTTTTCAATTTAGTCCCTAAGAAGATATTCTCATATAAAATATTATTTTTCTCTCAGTTTCTTTCAGATTCCTCTTATGCTCAAGCCATATTTTATCCAAGGGATAAATTTCATATCATAACATCCATTATATCCTACAATTTATGCAATCTATAAATGAAAATTTGTATTTTTAACAATATGCACAAACAAGCATACAAAAAAAAAATTAAACTGATAGTGAATTTATTTTCTCCAAAATAAATTTATCATAATTCTTGAGTACTTATAACTTAAAAATATAGCAGGTATTACACTCTAACCCCTCTATAGCTTTGTTGCACATTTGTGGTTCATCATTCGTCTTTAATTTGTTCTCTCCATCAACATTCAAATTATATTGGTAAGCTTAGGGTTTTCTTCCCAAAAAATTCGCGTTCTTGTTCATTCTAACTATAGAAACCACGAGTGACAGAGGGAAAGAAAATTTAAGAAGCAAATTTCATATATTCTCTATTAATTTTTCTAATGAAAATATTAAGAAATTTATACTTTTCATTGTTCTACTTCACGTGATTGGGTATATTTTCATTAAAAAAATCTAATAACAAAATATATAAGAACTATATAAATGAGGCACAATTATAAGGAATTGGAGCTTCCTTGATAGTGAGAAGCTTGAAGGAGTTGAGTCTAGTTTAAGCCCCATATTCTTTTCCCTAGGGAGATTAAAAACCAAAGGAGAAAAATGGAAATTATCACAAGAAAATTGAAGTATAACTTTTGTTTTTTTGTTGATGCTATTGGCAAGTTTGGTGGTCTTTTTGTTTTATGGAATAATGATGTTCAAATCTCTGTTTTATAATCTTATAAAAATTTTATCCATGTTTTATACAAGGAAGTTAGTTTGGGTAGTGATCTTTATATTACCTTTATGTATGGTAAATAGGATTTTGCTAGCAAAAAACTTTTGTGGGAAGTATTAAAAAGCTTAATTGTGATCCAGCTTTACCTTGGATGGGTATAGGTGATTTCAACCAAATTCTCTATTCACAAGAGAAAGAGGGGGAAAGAGAGTATAATAGGCAATCATGTGCAATGTTTCAAGATGTTTCCTGAGGATTGTCATGTTTTAGATATGCCTTTGAAAGGCTGTACTTTTATAACAAGGTCAAAGGATGCGTAAAAGAAAGAATTGATTGTATGTTTTACAACAATTTCCATGTTCATTTTGATGGTATCTAATCATAGCCCTCTTAGATTGAACTTTGTTCTTGTGAAATGAATATGTTTGTTTGAAGTTTGAACTTTCTAGTTTAAAATTTTAATAGTCACTATTACTGTAAATTAATAGAAAAGATATGAAATTTACTTCTTAAATTTCTTAATATTTGATGATTTATATAATTCCAAAAATTCACTTCCATATCTTGTTCTGGTCATTGCCTGATTTCTGTATATGTATGTCATGATACTATCCTCTTTTTCTTGCTTGGCGCTCTGGAGGAGGAGATGTTTGCCCCTTGCTTAAGATGTTTGATTACTTTTTGACTTTTCAATTTTTTTAGGCATTATTTTCATCTTGGAAAATATCCCTTGACTTTATCAATTTTACAGATAGGTTTAGTGTAATATGTGTGATCAGTGTTATCTATGTTTGTTTTTGCTTCTCACAATATCATGCATTTAGAATATGACTGTAATATCTCAAGAATTTATATGAATATTTAAAGTCTAATTTGAAATTTAGTGAAAAATTTAATTACGTGAAAATGTGCTTTTTGAATTAGTGAAGAAAATCTGGGAATAGAAATTTTAATTTTTAATTTAGGAAATTTTTACAAATTCTCAAGGACTAAAGTGAAAAGAAAAGAAAATATAGAGGACTTTTGAGAAATGACCAAATAGAAACCTGAGAGGAAGAATAAAGCTTATGAGAATGAATTATGAGTCCGGTACCGAAAAGATGATGGATTCGAGGTTAAAGTGGTATTTGAGACATCGAGAGGGATTAAAGTGAACAAATCTTATAAGCTAAGGTGGCTATGAACGATTTTATCGAAAAATAAATTAGTGGGGCCCACACATACAATTATTAGTTTTTCTTCTCCTTTTTCCTCCCGAGGCTTCATATTCTTCGTTCATTTCCATCTTCCCTTCTTCAATCATTTCTCAAATTTTCATCCGACGATCTTGTATTTTCTAACCATACTTCCGATTCTCAGGAGTTCTAGAGGTAAAGAGGTAAGTTTTATCTACTCTATTTCTCTTTTTCTCCATTTTCGGACCTATGGAAGAAAATTAAGATTTTGAGTTTTAATGGATGAATTTAAGTGTGGATGTTAATGTAAAACATTCTTAGGTGGTTTATGATGTTATTAGAACAAGAAATTTCGTAGAATTTGGATATTTGAAAAAGTTAGTGTTCTTGATGAAAATTTGAGATTTGAGCTTGGATTGTTGGTAGAAATTGAGGGTTTTGGTGTTAAAACACTCCTTAGACATTAAGGATGAAAACCCATGGAAGAAATCAAAAGAAATGTTGTTTTAGATATGATTTTAGGATTTTTGGATGAAGAACACGAAGAACATCGAAAATTTTCCCCAGAAATTACTGTTCACCGAGAAAATTTTTCCAGATTTTCTCGTTACTGTAGCGTTGACTCGGTCAACGTTACTGTAGCTGCGTTGACCGTTGACTATTACTGTAGCATCAGTTTTTTTTTTTAATATCGTTGAAAAGCTCTTTGAGTCTAGTTTCCAATGGTATAAGTGTCATTTAGAAATTCATTACCGGTTAGGAGTTATGACTTAAGATGTGAGTAAAGGTCGATAGTAGTGATAGAAAATTTCTCTATTTTGTAACCCTAATGGTTTTTACCTGGTTACAATAGGGATGATTGGGGCACAAGGTGGGAGCGCCGAGAGCGTGGAATCCAGGTGAGTAGGCAACCTTGCAAAATTAATTTAATAAATTAGTCAAAGCACAATATAAATCCCATTTGCGTTATTTGTGAAATTGAGAAGATTATCAGTGTGTGTTCAGGTTGAGAAAAAGTATAATATCATTGGAAGGTATTTTATTACCTTTGAGAATTGATTTCTCTAGTTGACTAAAGAACTAGATGTGATTGTTCCTTGAATAAATTGGAACATTTTGTAAGTGAATAACCTTACTAAACTAATGTGATCTTATTAGATAAGGTACAATACAAGTCTTGTTTATAACATTATTGAAGTGAGAAATAATCAATCTCGCTGTTGATAATATATGATGATTGTTATGGTTGATGATAGACATTCAAGGGAATAAAAATATGTGTAAATTCATTTATTTCATAGTAATTATATTGTGATAAATTCTCACTATTTTATTGATGAGCAAAAGATCTACGAGATCTAATACACGAGTTTGAAAGGGTTAGAGTCCCATACTACTCGGTGTATAAATGTGAAAATCTATGCACGAGTTTGAAAGGGTTAGAGTCACATACTACTCGGTGTATAAATGTGAAAACCTATGCACGAGTTTGAAAGGGTTAGAGTCCTATACTACTCGGTGTATAACTGTGAAAATCAATACACGAGTTTGAAAGGGGTTAGAGTCCCATATCACTCAGTGTATAAATGTGAAAATCTATGCACGAGTTTGAAAGGGTTAGAGTCCCATACTACTCGGTGTATAAATGTGAAAACCTATGCACAAAGAGTTTGAGGGTTAAATTCCCAAGTCACTCAGTGTAAGTATTTATGGCATATAATATTATAATTATTTAAAATAAATGATAGATTGATTGTATTAGTAAATGTGGTGTTTGTGCTTATGATATTTTCATGTACAGTTGTTTACTCACTGAGTTATGATAAACTCACACTCTCCATGATTATCTTTTCAGATACAGTGGTTGAGGAGAAGAATTTATAGCCTTTAAGGATATACTCCACTTTTGTCTGGTAAACAATTGGTAAGGATTAGGAAACGCTCTGTAATCTAGTAGGTCACCTAGGCTTGGGAGGTTGTATAGTACTGTATAGTGTTTGAAAGTTGAACATTTTCTGAATATGTATACAAAATATCTTTCTTGGAATATTTATGATTCACATAATTATGGATATTAAGAATGTTCACAGAGATTATGGGGTACCACGGAGGTACACCCTAGGTATTTTATGTTTATATCACATGTAAGTTTTGGGATATGACAATGACCATGCATTTAGAACTATTGAGTTTGATTTTGCCCCATCGGCACATGAAATTAAACTTAGTTATTATTTGCTTTCAGCGACTGGTGATTGCCAGTAATCATGTTTGGGATACCTATATCAAGGTGCACCACTTCTTTAAATTGTTGATATGCATTAAACTGTACATAACACAGGCTTCATCAAGTAGAGGGAGAATGATTGTAATCAGTGACATAATTAAGGATATGTATTGCTATTAATTAGGTCATTGATTACAGCTATCTCATTCCACTTGGCTGAAGTCAATTTTATGTGCATTTTAACACATGTCAACAATTTAAATAGATATATAGGAGAAGGAGAAGGTAGAGAACTTGCAAGTCATCTGCAACTAAGGTATTAATTTAATTTTTTATGTTCTATAAATTAAAATGATGCATGCATAATTAAATAATTTAAATAGGTTATACCATGCAACTTTATAAGAAAATATTTGGCGAATAAGAATAGGATTGCAAACATTAGAGTTTGTGAGAAGACGAAGAAAACTTGCAAAAGGTTGCATGGTATAACCTACATGCATCTTTTAATTTATCAAACCTAGACATTAAAGGTGAAATTAGAAACAAAAGTTTCATCCCTAATTAGAGACAAAAAAATTTCGTCCCTGATTTGGGATGGAAAAAATCTGCCCGCTAATTGGAGACGAAATTAGGGACGGAAACGTCCTTCTTAGATCGGAGATGAAATCATTTCCATCTCTGAATATTCTATTTCTAATTTTGCCTTTGATTTTTAGACAAAATATTATTTCGTCCCAATTTGTTTGTGACGCCTAGTTTAAAGACGAAATTTTTTCCGTCTCTGATCCATCATAGATAGACTTCTCTTCAATTAGAGACAAAAATTTTCATCTTTAATCATGGTTTTTCTTATAATGAGATATAACTGTTTAAACTGATGTGTCTTTTGAAAATTGAAAAAATATACCTGTCATAACACGCACACACACGCACACACACGCACACACACGCACGCACACACACACACACACACACACACACACACACACACACACACACACACACACACACACACACACACACACACACACACACACACACACACACACACACACACACACATTATTTCAAATTCTACACACAAGTTATGGAAGTGGGATAGAAAATTATCCATAAAATTAATATTGTAAAGACTTTGTTGTATCCTGAAAGATTTTACCTGTAATTTCATGTGGTGACAATTAAAAACTTGTGTTTGAGAAGAACTTGGGTTTTTATTTGCTTTAGATAATTTTTTTGAAATTTTAATTTAATTGTGTTGGTTGCTTATGTGCTTAAAATCTTGTGAAAGTCAGACTCCTATGATGAAATTAATTGACTATAAGAATGAGGGTTTATGGGAAATTAAGGATAAATGCTAATAGTAGATAAGATTGTTTAATAATAATTGTTTTTGTTTCCTTACTCATGAAAAAAAAAATTGAGCACTTATAGCCATCTTTCAATTGAAGTGCAACTAATTTGAGATGAAAGTTTTATATAAATTGAACTCTATATGCTATTTTAAATTTAGGACTCTAGAACTCTGTTTTATATTTTCTTGAGGCATCCTAAGTAGCATATAGGTAAAGAAGTGATTTAGGCACTTTTGGATTATATTTGAGCCTTAGACTTGTTTTTTCTTTCATATTATTTACCATTAGTACACATTTTGAGCCTTTTTATTTTTTGGAAATAATTTGAATTTTTTTTTTGTTTTTCTTTTTTGGTGCCCATAAAGTTATATCCTTAAGTCCAAAAAAAATTGCTGACCCTTCAAGAGAATAGGTGATGCACAAAGAAGAAAAAAAAGTAAAAAAGAAAAGAAAAGACGAAAATGAAAATGAAAAGTTATTTAGTCCCTTGAGAAGCTCAAATCTATTAAAAAAATGATGATGGATCAAAATGGTCCAAATTTGGGGGAGTTGATGTCAAAGTCAATAAATCTGAAAAAAAAAGGACAAAAGAAAAGAGAAGTAAAGTCAAAATTGAGCAATAGAAAAGTTGGCATAATTGTACTTTACACTATGTATTATTTATTCTCTTGAGCTTTTCATTTTTCTTTGTCCTTTTCTTCTATTACCACCATAGGCCCTGTTACAAGCGAAAAACACCCAATGATTTTTGTCTATATGTTAATTGCTTCCATTAGTGGAGGGAGGATAGAAGATTAAGCATATGAAGTCCTATGTTTGGGATGGTGTTATATAGTTTGGTAGATATAAGATTGATTCAAAATTTTGCATGAAATTGTTGATTATCTATTCACACACACACACTTCAAGAGGTTTAGAAAAGGGATTATTACCTTTCAAGCTTTGAATTCTTTTAGCATTACTTTACTTTCATACTAATCCTTTTGTACTATGCAACTGTTGAGGAAAATATTTGACTTTTCATGGATTTGAGAACATGGTTGATTAGCTATTATCTTTGTGGATTTTTATTTTGCTCAAGGGCTAGCCAAAACTTAAGTTTGAGGGTGTGATAACTCTATTTTATAGAGTTATTTAATCCCAATTGTGAGCCCAAAAGCTAAGTGAAATTAATGAAATTGGAGTAATTTGTGGTGCTTAATTTAACTGGATTAGTTCTAAGTTTTAGTTGATAGTTGCTTTTAGTTGTTTTTATTTAATTTTACTTGTTGTTTTGATAATTTTTAATGTTTCAATTTATATTAGTTAGTGGCTTGTTTTTGTATAGTTGCTTTTAGTTGTTTTTATTTAATTTTACTTGTTGTTTTGATAATTTTTAATGTTTCAATTTATATTAGTTAGTGGCTTGTTTTTGTAAGGACTAAAATGAAAGAAATTGGGCAAAAATTAGGAGAAAAGAAGTTGAAGCCTAAGCATCAGATTTGGAGTGCCTCAACATTAAAGGAGAATGCTACAAACAAAGAACCAAATATTTGGTACTTAAGCACCAGAAAAAGGAAGTTGAAGCACTTAACCATATTATGCTAATGTTGAAGAAGACCATAGAAATAGTGTTTAATCATTGAATACCAGTGCCTAAGCATCTAGTTAGAAATTCTAAAAAGAGGTAGTTTCATATTTTGACCTTTGGGAACATAATAAAGACCTTATTTTGGGAAATACGAAGACAAGAGACACTATAAGACAGCATTGGAATTACGCTGAAGAATCATGTCTTTTGTTGTTCCATGACCTCCAGTGCCATGAACTCTAAGTGCCATCCGTGAAGCTCAATTTAGATAAGGTCGAGAATGTCATGAAAGAGTAGTTTTCACTCTTCTTTCCTCATAAACAATCTCAAAGAGTGGCTTGGTAGTAAAGGGTCTTCATACTATGCCTAATCACCCTAGGTAAGCTAGATAAGAGTTTATGTCCTCACTCTTTCACCTTACCACCTTAATAAACTACCTTATGTTAGAAATGTTGAAAAATAATAATGGCTTTGAGGCGTGATAGACACTGTCTTTAAAGAATTTATGTCTGTATATTGGAGAATCACAAGCAAACCTTTCCAAAATACAACAAAGCCCCATTGGAATCAAAATTTTCCACCATACAATTTCAATATGATATAGGGTGTGTTTGGAAACTTGTTAGATAAACTTAAGTTTGAGTAGAATTGATTTTAAGAAAAATTAATTTTGAATGAACGTGATTTATGTTTCGAAACTATTATTAAAAAAGTGATTTTGAAAAATGAATTTCGTTTGGATATTAGTTAGTAGAAGCACTTTTAAAAAGGGTATAAATTTTATATTATTTTTATTTTATTTGACTGTTGGTACTAATATTTGATTTATGAATGTTTTAGTGTAATGAATTTATTTATTTTATCTCTAAATTTGATTTAATTATATTTTAATAATTATTTAAAGATTACTATTGGAGTTAAGCAAAATATAATCAGCCAAGTCACATAAAAAGTAATATAAGTAAAAATTAAATTAAAAATAATTAATCTAAAATATCACTAATTAATTAATTTATCACCTAATTAAAAATAATTAATTTAATTAGATGATTAATAATAATAGGTAATTAATTAGTAATATGTCAACATGATTAATGGTGATTAATAGTGATTAGTGTGATTAATCAATAATGAATTATCTTATGTATATTTAAATCACACTAAATAAAAGATAGACTTATAAGAGCATCTACAGTGGTGGTTCTTAAGGGATTCTTAATTTAAGAGCCGGTTCTTATACAAAAAGTAATATAAAATTATTAACTTACAATAAATGTTAGTGAAGTTAGTGAAGAATAACAAATATTGAAGTAGTTGAGAATTGATTGTGGGATCCATTTGCAGGTTTTTAAGAGGTTTACCAATAGAATAGAAAATTAGTTAAAGTGGTAGGAAGTTATTTAAACTGCTGTGGCATAGTGGGACCCACAATAAAAACCAAATTGAAGTTCATCACTATAGATGCTCTAAAATATATAAAAAACATAATATATATATATATATATATATGTTCGTCGTCTAGTATCCTATTCGTCATGCTTTGCTAGGAACTGCTTGTTCATCATCCATGGCTGACTCGACAACATCACCAGGCCGATAAGAGATGGAGGAGACGCCAGGGTGGTGTGCCTCGCCACCCCCGACATCGGTCGCACATCTCCGATGTGAATAGTGAATAACACAAAAAGAAGGAAAAACATAGCAAAATAGAGCACACTTCAATTCGACTACTGAACCATGACTGAGCACACTTTATTCTAGCGACGCAGCCACTGAGAGAGGAGAAGGCAATAGAGAGAAGACCAATGATAATTTGAAATCAGCAAAAGGAAAATTGAGGGTAGTAGAGGAAAGCCAAAAGGAAACACACACCAACCATAATCGATTATCTCCAGAAGCATGCCTGCAATGCTTCAGCCAACTCCACATTTGGAAACCAAAATCAATTCTTCCATGAAGGGAAACGCCTAACCAAACTGTAATATCTCAAGAATTTATATGAATATTTAAAGTCTAATTTGAAATTTAGTGAAAAATTTAATTACGTGAAAATGTACTTTTTGAATTAGTGAAGAAAATCTGAGAATAGAAATTTTAATTTTTAATTTAGGAAATTTTTACAAATTCTCAAGGACTAAAGTGAAAAGAAAAGAAAGTATAGAGGACTTTTGAGAAATGACCAAATAGAAACCTGAGAGGAAGAATAAAGCTTATGAGAATGAATTATGAGTCCGGTACCGAAAAGATGATGGATTCGAGGTTAAAGTGGTATTTGAGACATCAGAGGGATTAAAGTGAACAAATCTTATAAGCTAAGGTGGCTATGAGCGATTTTATCGAAAAAGAAATTAGTGGGGCCCACACATACAATTATTAGTTTTTCTTCTCCTTCTTCCTCCCGAGGCTTCATGTTTCGTTCATTTCCATCTTCCCTTCTTCAATCATTTCTCAAATTTTTATCCGGCGATCTTGTATTTTCTAACCATACTTCCGATTCTCAGGAGTTCTAGAGGTAAAGAGGTAAGTTTTATCTACTCTATTTTTCTTTTTCTCCATTTTCGGACCTATGGAAGAAAATTAAGATTTTGAGTTTTAATGGATGAATTTAAGTGTGGATGTTAATGTAAAACATTCTTAGGTGGTTTATGATGTTATTAGAACAAGAAATTTCGTAGAATTTGGATATTTGAAAAAGTTAGTGTTCTTGATGAAAATTTGAGATTTGAGCTTGGATTGTTGGTAGAAATTGGGGGTTTTGGTGTTAAAACACTCCTTAGACATTAAGGATGAAAACCCATGGAAGAAATCAAAAGAAATGTTGTTTTAGATATGATTTTAGGATTTTTGGATGAAGAACACGAAGAACATCGAAAATTTTCCCCAGAAATTACTGTTCACCGAGAAAATTTTTCCAGATTTTCTCGTTACTGTAGCGTTGACTCGGTCAACGTTACTGTAGCATTGACTCGGTCAACGTACTGTAGCATTGACTCGGTCAACGTTACTGTAGCTGCGTTGACCGTTGACTATTACTGTAGCATCAGTTTTTTTTTAATATCGTTGAAAAGCTCTTTGAGTCTAGTTTCCAATGGTGTAAGTGTCATTTAGAAATTCATTACCGGTTAGGAGTTATGACTTAAGATGTGAGTAAAGGTCGAGAGTAGTGATAGGAAATTTCTCTATTTTGTAACCCTAATGGTTTTTACCTGGTTACAATAGGGATGATTGGGGCGCAAGGTGGGAGCGCCGAGAGCGTGGAATCCAGGTGAGTAGGCAACCTTGCAAAATTAATTTAATAAATTAGTCAAAGCACAATATAAATCCCATTTGCGTTATTTGTGAAATTGAGAAGATTATCAGTGTGTGTTCAGGTTGAGAAAAAGTATAATATCATTGGAAGGTATTTTATTACCTTTGAGAATTGATTTCTCTAGTTGACTAAAGAACTAGATGTGATTGTTCCTTGAATAAATTGGAACATTTTGTAAGTGAATAACCTTACTAAACTAATGTGATCTTATTAGATAAGGTACAATACAAGTCTTGTTTATAACATTATTGAAGTGAGAAATAATCAATCTCGCTGTTGATAATATATGATGATTGTTATAGTTGATGATAGACATTCAAGGGAATAAAAATATGTGTAAACTCATTTATTTCATAGTAATTATATTGTGATAAATTCTCACTATTTTATTGATGAGCAAAAGATCTACGAGATCTAATACACGAGTTTAAAAGGGTTAAAGTCCCATACTACTCGATGTATAAATGTGAAAATCTATGTACGAGTTTAAAAGGGTTAGAGTCCCATACTACTCGGTGTATAAATGTGAAAACCTATGCACGAGTTTGAAAGGGTTAGAGTCCCATACTACTCGGTTTATAACTGTGAAAATCAATACACGAGTTTGAAAGGGGTTAGAGTCCCATATCACTCAGTGTATAAATGTGAAAATCTATGCACGAGTTTGAAAGGGTTAGAGTCCCATACTACTCGGTGTATAAATGTGAAAACCTATGCACAAAGAGTTTGAGGGTTAAATTCCCAAGTCACTCAGTGCAAGTATTTATGGCATATAATACTATAATTATTTAAAATAAATGATAGATTGATTGTATTAGTAAATGTGGTGTTTGTGCTTATGATATTTTCATGTACAGTTGTTTACTCACTGAGTTATGATAAACTCACACTCTCCATGATTATCTTTTCAGATACAGTGGTTGAGGAGAAGAATTTATAGCCTTTAAGGATATACTCCACTTTTGTCTGGTAAACAATTGGTAAGGATTAGGAAACGCTCTGTAATCTAGTAGGTCACCTAGGCTTGGGAGGTTGTATAGTACTGTATAGTGTTTGAAAGTTGAATATTTTCTGAATATGTATACAAAATATCTTTCTTGGAATATTTATGATTCACATAATTATGGATATTAAGAATGTTCACAGAGATTATGGGGTACCACGGAGGTACACCCTAGGTATTTTATGTTTATATCACATGTAAGTTTTGGGATGTGACAAATTGGTATCAGAGGTGGTTTTAGGTCCCCTATAGATTACAGAGCAAAGTGTTCTTTGTGGGTCCTTTTCCATTGTCATGAACCGCGGCATGACCATGGGATTAGGTTCCATAAAAGACCTTGTAAAGTTGAGTGTTCTTGTCATAATTTACCCTTCGATGGAGTTAGTTAGAGATAATTTTGTTACAATATGAGATAATTGATTTTATATGTGGAACTTTGGAACTTGTTGGAGGTATGATCTTTATACCGATGGAAAAGGTGATCTCTGTATGAAATTTTTCTTTTTGAGAAATTGGGAACATAACTCTGTAGTGTACTCTTAAAGCTGAGGATCAGTAATTGCTAGAATATGGCTTGAGGGCTGGGCCAATAGTGATGTATTAGATGGGGTAAAGTTGATTATGAGGCATGGGCTAGAGTTCAAGAAAGATTTTCACAAAGAATATAGCGCAGATTACTAATGCAAGAATGGGAAAGAACTCTTGTGAGGCAGATCAAGATTTGATTTTGATAGATGCCAGACAGATGTAATTTATGGAAGAGGATGTAAGTCCTAAATAATATGTTCCTTGATAAAAGCTTGGTTGAGAAAATAGATGTGGGCTAGGTAGTTTTTCTCTAAGGGAGATACTACGGTAAAATGGAACTTAGCATAAGAGATATTGAGGTACGTTATAAGTCTTCTCTAGGGGCGACTCGCCAAAGTTGCACTTGTTTAGTTAGGGATTGGCATGATGGTACTATGTGATAGAAGTGTTTCAAAAAAAAAAAATATATATATATACAATGTAGAAGTTTTGTAACATTGGAACAATTAGAGCATGTTAAAGGTAGGCTGTTGGCGTATGAACATTCATAATTGTTAAACGTGATGTATGATTGGAATGGTCTAGAAAGATATTCTTATGGTAGTTTGTGCCTCAGAGTGTTAGTTTAAGGAAAGCTTGCGAATCGAGGCTCTTAAGTAAGAATTCATGACAATTCGAGGGCATAATATCGAGTTCAATTGATCTATACGGTAAGCCTTCATCTACTCCCGTATGATAAGGGGAAAGACAACGAGACTTGTATAGAGCTTCTGTTTGTCTCTGTGTCAGCTTATAGGGTCATTAAATTTTTTTTTATGTGATTGGCTTATAAGCTGAATTTGTTATTGATTTTGTGTGGCTAATTTCTTTTATCTTTCTTCATTTTATTATTATTATTATTATTTAGAGTACCATCTAGTAAAAGAAACTATTGGCATTAAAAGCGGAAGGATTACATTGCAAAAAAAAAAAAGGGGAAATTACTCATGCATGAGTAATCTAAAAGCGAGGTGGTCTCGGATTAGGAGGGTTGTATTGTATCATCACCCCTCGACCATTTCTTGGAACAAGAGACTGAGCAATGTCACGGAGGGTAGTGTAAATCCCATTCATACAATCAACACTTCTTTGTTGTTGATTGCAGAAGCATTGGGTAGACCAATAGAAGAACATGTCTATTCTTGAAGTCATTGCCGCATTATTGCGTTTAGTTAACTTCTCCAGGTCTTCTATCATCTTCTTCAGATTTTTCACCTCCTTCTCTAGACAAGCGATTTTGTTTTCTGACGTGTGGCCAGTGCTAATCTCCTCAGCTTCCTCAATTTTTATCTTCTTCTCCTTTTGATCCTCTTGAGACCCCTCAAAAGGTCTCTTGCCCTTGTCTTTGCCCAGACTTAAGTTTAAGTCGAGCTCTTCTTCCTTGGCCTCCACTGTGAGATCAATGTACTTCCTGGTGGCCATGATTTAGAAAATTTAGAAGTTTTTGCAGGAGTATGACGAGAGAGGAATGCTGGGAAATTGTAGGCTCAGAGATGATTACTCTTTGTGGTGTAGTAACTGAGAACTCCGGGGCAATTTTTATAGAGAAAAATTTAGACTTAGAGCCAAAGAAGATATCTCTTCGCCGCACTCCTACACGCTCAACCTATGGATTTCTGCAAGCTGGAAGCCAGAAGCCTAGGATAGGCATGCGTGTCAACAGTGTGTCACATTAATGGCAAAACCACGTAAGTCAATATTCAGTGGATTTGCGGCCGATTTATACTTGTTTATTTTTCATATCTCTTGTTGGCATTTTCTGAAATTCTAAGAAGCCGACAGCGTAGCCATTAAAGATTGCCTTGGATGCTTTTATGATGAACTAAAATGTATTTCTCTGCTTTCTTGTATTGTTCTTGAAAGCCTTCAGTTGAGTATAATATACATGATTGATTGAATTATATTGTGATTATATGTATTTAAATACATATGCCATGTATGTATGTTATCCATGCATTGAGAGTGAAGGCTATTTGTTATGGCCAGGAATAATATGTAATGATTCTACATACATTCAGAGAATGAGAAGTCTGAAATTTAAAAAGGACTTGAATAGATGAAAATATATAGATAATGATGTATCTCTATGTTGATACATACATACATATATGCTCGTAGAGGCAAGAGAAAGGTAAAAAAAAAAAAAATTTCTCACTTTATGGTAACACTTGATATGTGTAAATGTGAGAAGTTTTTTTTTATTTTAATATGTATGTTTGAAAATGTGTAAGCTTAGGGCAAAGCCACGGATTAGAAACCTAGATAAGGTTAATATGAAACTACCCGTTCATGGAGTAATATCTCGATTTAGAATTATTGGATAAGACAAATACAGAGTTAGGAAGTCATAAATTGAAGCGGCGATTAGTTTAATAATTTGAGCAAGAGTCAAAAGTTAGCCGAAATTTTTGAGGAAATCTTTTGTATTTGATTATATGTTGTTATTTTCTGGCATGCTTATTATAGACCGTTGGCATTGCGACGGATAAGGTCTGGAGGCCATCTTTAGAGTGTGATGTAAGGGTTTTGGTAGCCCTAAATTTCGTCTATAAATAATGGATGCCCCATTACGCCACTCATTACACTAAGAGTTCATTACTTATAAGCTTTCTAGCATCAAACCTCTCATTCCATACAACCTTTATTGCTCAGAAAAATATGGCCGGCAATAAATCTTTCAATTTAAACTTTGAGGCTGGCAAGGTAGAGCTGGATCTAAATCTTAGTCTGGAGAACTATAAGAATAAGAGATTCATGGAAGAGTCATCAGAAGCTAAGAAAAGAAAAAGGGATGTAGTAGAGCTAGAGGATGTTAGCACAGCAACATCTTCAAATGATGAGCTTGCGCTTATGAGAAAAAAGATGGAGGACTTGGAAAGGTTGATAAACCGCCACTTTGAGGACCAGGGAAGATTGATAAATCGTCTCTTTGTAGAACAAGAGAAGCTCTTGAATCGTCATTTTAGGGAATTGGCGAATAGAGTTGATAGACATTCAATGTTTGCAACTCAAAATTTTCGTGACCAACAAGCGAGGTGTATTGACTGTATGAATGGAGTGACCTCTGCACTTCGCCAAATTTCCCAAACGTTTCCTCCAGAAACTCTTTCTAGGCTGCAACGATTAGCTTCCTCCTTAAGATCTGAAGCACCTTCCTCTTCTAGACCTGGAGCACTTTCTGCATTTCAAAAACCTCCTCGTCCTTAATTTATTCTTTCTTTTATTTATACCTTAAGCGAATATTTGATCTGAGCTTCGCATATTAAGATTATCTGTTTTGTAAATCAAGTTCAGTTTGTTGCCTGTAACTTATGTACTAGAAATAAGGCAATTCTTGTACTGAAGAAACTTGAGAAATAAAAATATGTTGAACTTGTTATATTTTGTACTTGATTGTGAAAATTCTAAAAGAGAGAACGAAATTTGGACAAAATATCTGCATTTGTTTCAATCTTGAGTTAAGTTTTGAATTCGGAGGACCGAATTCTATTAAGGGGGGAAGAATGTAATATCTCAAGAATTTATATGAATATTTAAAGTCTAATTTGAAATTTAGTGAAAAATTTAATTACGTGAAAATGTGCTTTTTGAATTAGTGAAGAAAATTTGAGAATAGAAATTTTAATTTTTAATTTAGGAAATTTTTACAAATTCTCAAGGACTAAAGTGAAAAGAAAAGAAAGTATAGAGGACTTTTGAGAAATGACCAAATAGAAACCTGAGAGGAAGAATAAAGCTTATGAGAATGAATTATGAGTCCGGTACCGAAAAGATGATGGATTCGAGGTTAAAGTGGTATTTGAGACATCGAGAGGGATTAAAGTGAACAAATCTTATAAGCTAAGGTGGCTATGAGCGATTTTATCGAAAAAGAAATTAGTGGGGCCCACACATACAATTATTAGTTTTTCTTCTCCTTCTTCCTCCCGAGGCTTCATGTTTCGTTCATTTCCATCTTCCCTTCTTCAATCATTTCTCAAATTTTTATCCGGCGATCTTGTATTTTCTAACCATACTTCCGATTCTCAGGAGTTCTAGAGGTAAAGAGGTAAGTTTTATCTACTCTATTTTTCTTTTTCTCCATTTTCGGACCTATGGAAGAAAATTAAGATTTTGAGTTTTAATGGATGAATTTAAGTGTGGATGTTAATGTAAAACATTCTTAGGTGGTTTATGATGTTATTAGAACAAGAAATTTCGTAGAATTTGGATATTTGAAAAAGTTAGTGTTCTTGATGAAAATTTGAGATTTGAGCTTGGATTGTTGGTAGAAATTGGGGGTTTTGGTGTTAAAACACTCCTTAGACATTAAGGATGAAAACCCATGGAAGAAATCAAAAGAAATGTTGTTTTAGATATGATTTTAGGATTTTTGGATGAAGAACACGAAGAACATCGAAAATTTTCCCCAGAAATTACTGTTCACCGAGAAAATTTTTCCAGATTTTCTCGTTACTGTAGCGTTGACTCGGTCAACGTTACTGTAGCATTGACTCGGTCAACGTTACTGTAGCTGCGTTGACCGTTGACTATTACTGTAGCATCAGTTTTTTTTTAATATCGTTGAAAAGCTCTTTGAGTCTAGTTTCCAATGGTGTAAGTGTCATTTAGAAATTCATTACCGGTTAGGAGTTATGACTTAAGATGTGAGTAAAGGTCGAGAGTAGTGATAGGAAATTTCTCTATTTTGTAACCCTAATGGTTTTTACCTGGTTACAATAGGGATGATTGGGGCGCAAGGTGGGAGCGCCGAGAGCGTGGAATCCAGGTGAGTAGGCAACCTTGCAAAATTAATTTAATAAATTAGTAAAAGCACAATATAAATCCCATTTGCGTTATTTGTGAAATTGAGAAGATTATCAGTGTGTGTTCAGGTTGAGAAAAAGTATAATATCATTGGAAGGTATTTTATTACCTTTGAGAATTGATTTCTCTAGTTGACTAAAGAACTAGATGTGATTGTTCCTTGAATAAATTGGAACATTTTGTAAGTGAATAACCTTACTAAACTAATGTGATCTTATTAGATAAGGTACAATACAAGTCTTGTTTATAACATTATTGAAGTGAGAAATAATCAATCTCGCTGTTGATAATATATGATGATTGTTATGGTTGATGATAGACATTCAAGGGAATAAAAATATGTGTAAACTCATTTATTTCATAGTAATTATATTGTGATAAATTCTCACTATTTTATTGATGAGCAAAAGATCTACGAGATCTAATACACGAGTTTGAAAGGGTTAAAGTCCCATACTACTCGATGTATAAATGTGAAAATCTATGCACGAGTTTAAAAGGGTTAGAGTCCCATACTACTCGGTGTATAAATGTGAAAACCTATGCACGAGTTTGAAAGGGTTAGAGTCCCATACTACTCGGTTTATAACTGTGAAAATCAATACACGAGTTTGAAAGGGGTTAGAGTCCCATATCACTCAGTGTATAAATGTGAAAATCTATGCACGAGTTTGAAAGGGTTAGAGTCCCATACTACTCGGTGTATAAATGTGAAAACCTATGCACAAAGAGTTTGAGGGTTAAATTCCCAAGTCACTCAGTGCAAGTATTTATGGCATATAATACTATAATTATTTAAAATAAATGATAGATTGATTGTATTAGTAAATGTGGTGTTTGTGCTTATGATATTTTCATGTACAGTTGTTTACTCACTGAGTTATGATAAACTCACACTCTCCATGATTATCTTTTCAGATACAGTGGTTGAGGAGAAGAATTTATAGCCTTTAAGGATATACTCCACTTTTGTCTGGTAAACAATTGGTAAGGATTAGGAAACGCTCTGTAATCTAGTAGGTCACCTAGGCTTGGGAGGTTATATAGTACTGTATAGTGTTTGAAAGTTGAATATTTTCTGAATATGTATACAAAATATCTTTCTTGGAATATTTATGATTCACATAATTATGGATATTAAGAATGTTCACAGAGATTATGGGGTACCACGGAGGTACACCCTAGGTATTTTATGTTTATATCACATGTAAGTTTTGGGATGTGACACAAACAAGCTTCCATTTCTGTGCAACGTGATTTTGAAGCCTGAACGTGCATTTATTTCTTCTAGCCGCAGATCCAAATACGCACATTTATAGAATCTAAACAGTTATGTATGTTCAAATTAACAAGTGTGTTTGTTCTATTTCTAACAATTTTGTCAATTCTATTTTCAATAGTCATGTTCGTTTAATTTTCAATTGATATGTTTATTCTCTTTCGAATATATGTGTCTATTTAATTTTTTGTTTTATTGAATTTTTAAAATAAATTTAAAATTTAACTTTCAAGTTAAAGACACATTATTTCAAATAAAAGACATATCTTTTCAAATAAAAAACAAATCTCTTTAAATAAAAAACACATCTCTTCAAACAAAAGACATATTTTTTCAAATAAAAGATACATCATTTTAAATTAAAAGATACATCTTTTCAAATAAAAGATACATCTTTTTAATTTAAAATATATTTCTTTTCAAATAAAAGGAATAACAATTAAATTCATTTCCAAACATTCTATTATGTGCATGACTTTAATTCTACTTTAATATTACAAATTATATAACACCATACTCATGATCACTTGTTCCTCCCTTTTAAGCCATTTAGCATCCATAATCTCACCACTCTCTAAATTCAACACCTTTTTAAGGCACCACTTTTGATCATGACTATGCTTGCAAAACATGTATATCATGTCATTCAAATGACATGTCAAACCCTCGACTATAAATATCCCCTTAAGTCATTTATAATACAAACAAACTCTAACAAGTTTAAGCTCTAAGGGATTTTCTCTACTCTGCAACTTATTTTTTCAAAAGATTGAGCTCATAGTTCTTATTTTCTTAAATTAAATCTCTTGTCATGCTTAACATTTATATGATGTGCTTTGCCTTTTCCTTTATCAAGAATTATATTTCCAAATACTGGTCCATCTATTATTCTATACCTCCCAAATTCAAACCCTTCATTTTCAGAACAAACACAAACAAGTTATAGCCACCTTAGGTCTCTCCCTTTTGTGCCTCTCTATTCTTTGTTAATGAAGTGGGACGACCTATATGTTGGGTTATTTATGGGTCGTTCAAAATGGACCATCTAATTAGTTAATTAGTTACTTAACTTATCATATGAAATAAATAATTAGTAGAGACAACTGAGTTGACTTTTAATTCAAGGGTCAGTGGTTATTGAATAATTGTTTTAAATAGAGAAAAATCTATTAATAGAGAGAGAGAGGTGTTATTCTTCATAGACACTTAGAGAGAACAAAAGATTCTCACAGAAGGATTTAGACTTTCTTGGGTGCTTTATTAAGGGTACAAAATCCAATCAAACCAAATAGATCGAACTAGGAATATGAACCAATTAAAAACAGACAAAATAAAAAAAAAAGTCCGTTTGATTTAGTTTTCAAAATTTTTAAATTAAGCTATTTGGTTTGATTATCAGTTAGAAGGTAATTTTAACCAAACCAAATGGGTCGACTGCCATAATTATACTAAATAATATATGTAATTTTTCAAATATACATGCCCACCATATACTGTTAATTGTATAAATTCACATTAAAATTATTAGTAATTTAAGTTATGTTAAAATTATAGTAACATCTACAAAGTTTGTCATACATCTACATCATATTGTATAGAATTTTAAAATTGTTTTCTCATTATAGTTGCAAATTAATTTATTAGTGATTAAATAAAATCAATATAAAGAGGAAACTAAATTGCATGTAAGAGAATAAGGAATTATTTGGCTTACATTACTTCTTTATTATTTTAAAATATAATTAAGATTATTATAATTTAACTATTTTTACGTTTTAGCATTTTATTTAAAAATAATCACTCAAATAATTTTAGAATAACTAATGCCCATCTATCTTTTAATGTCTTTTTTACGTTTAACTTTTTTCAAAATACACGTTCAACAAAAACAAAATATGCATTACTTTAGAAACATGAAATTTGTTAACAAAGTATTACTAAAATACCAAAATATTTATACACACAAAGCAAAAGATACATTTTTTTAGAAACATGAAATTTGGGGGTATTTACCGTGGTACTACTAATTTTAAAAAAATTTTCGCGTATACTAACTATTCAAAAGTATTTCCCTATATACTAACTTTTTGGCTAATTCGACCAACTCGTAATCAAATTCAGTGGGAAAATGCAGCAAATTTGGTATCACTTTTTTTAATTTTTTTTATTGAAAATTAAAATTATGAAAGAAATTAAAATTATATAATAAATAAATACATGATTATTTTATTTTGTACATGATTATTTTATTTTTATATAATATTTAGTTTCATTTTATATTAAAAAAGACAGATAAATTAGATAAAAATAATTTTTAATAATTTGAAAGTTTTATTTTAATTATTATTTTCTTAGATTTTAAGAATATTCTCAAATTTTATATTTTAAATGAATAAAAATATGAAAATATATAAATTGTAATGGAAAAGTAGATATTAAAAGATAAAAAATATCAATTACAATTATCATTAATTAAATTTATTATTATTAAAATGAGAAACAATGTCCTTCAATGAACCAACTAATTTTAATTAACGTGAATAATAAATGAACTAATTAGTAAATTATGAAATCATATTTATTCTAAAAATATTCATGTATATTGTTTATTTTTACTTTATACAAATAATGTTATTTATTTTTGCAAATAAAATTATGTATCTATTTTATCATTTATTTGTTAATTATTAAATTGGCCTACATAATTAATGTTTGTATTAAATTAAGTTAATGATATTTTTCATTTAGCTATCTTAAAAGTTATCAATTTATAATATTAATAAAATACAATTTCTTTTTATTGTTATGACAATTTTTTTTATCTTGTTAAAAACTATAGAATAGTCATATCATGTTAAGTAAATTAAAAAAAAAAGAAGTACAGTAAAATTTAAAAACTGGATATAAAATAAGTTTTATACAAGAATACATTCAGTAATAATGGGAGCCAGTTCCACAACGGCGCCGAGCGACACGTCTCTTGCCACGACCGAGTACTTGATCATCATCTTCCTGATCGGTATCTTCGGTTGAATGGTCATCTTCAGTTGAATCATCACTGGGTTCAGCATACTGTCTTGGTGGGGTCTGATAAGATGCGCTTGGACCTGCGTCATCCTCCCTTGCAGTGCTCGGGCCAACTTCGGAAGACACCGACCGACCACCACGACGACCACGTACCCCTCGCGCCCTTCCACGACGCCTGCCTCGGGCTGGCCTTTCTGGAATATATGGCTGCGGTATGTCTTGTGCAATTGGAGCTGGGTGTTCCATAATGTTTCTGTAATATCCCAAGAATTTATATGAATATTTAAAGCCTATTTTGAAGTTTAGTGAAAAATTTAATTACGTGGAAAATTTTCTTTTTGAATTAGTGAAGAAAATGTGGGAATAGAAATTTTTATTTTTAATTTAGGAAATTTTTACAAATTCTCAAGGACTAAAGTGAAAAGAAAAGAAAGTATAGAGGACTTTTGAGAAATGACCAAGTAGGAACCCGAGAAGAAAAATAGAGCTTATGGGAATGAATTATGAGTCCGGTACCGAAAAGATGATGGATTCGAGGATAAAGTGGAGTTTGAGACATCGAGAGGGATTAAAGTGAACAAATCTTATAAGCTAAGGTGGCTATGAGCGATTTTATCGAAAAAGAAATTGGTGGGGCCCACGCGTATACACTTCTCCTTATTCTTTTCTTTTTCTCATTCTCCCTCCCGTAGCTTCACTTTCTCTCTCTCTCGATTATGCTTGCAAAGGAATTTCTTCATCAATCATTCATGCAATTTTTGCTTTGGGAAGGAAGCTATGAAAGTTAGGATGATTGGTAAGTTGATGTTCTTCTTCTTCTTCCTCTTATTACAAGATCAAATCCTTGGTTATTATTTTTGCAAAATTTTTGTAGAATATTTTAATGGATGAATTTAAGTGTGGATGTTAATCTAAGACATTCCTAGGTGGTTTATGATGTTATTAGAACAAGAAATTTGGAGAAAACTAGGAGAAATTCGTAGAATTTGGATATTTGAAAAAGTTAGTGTTCTTGATGAAAATTTGAGATTTGAGCTTGGATTGTTGGTAGAAATTGGGGGTTTTGGTGTTAAAACACTCCTTAGACATTAAGGATGAAAACCCATGGAAGAAATCAAAAGAAATGTTGTTTTAGATATTATTTTTGGATTTTTGGATGAAGAACACGAAGAACATCGAAAATTTTCCCCAGAATTACTGTTCACCGAGAAAATTTTTCCAGATTTTCTCGTTACTGTAGCGTTGACTCGGTCAACGTTACTGTAGCGTTGATTCGGTCAACGTTACTGTAGCTGCGTTGACCGTTGACCGTTACTGTAGCATCAGTTTTTTTTTTTAATATCGTTGAAAAGCTCTTTGAGTCTAGTTTCCAATGGTATAAGTTTCATCTGGATATTCATTACCAGTTAGGAGTTATGATTTGAGAAGTGGATGAAGGTCGAGAGTAGTGGTAGGAAATTTCTCTATTTCGTAACCCTGATGGTTTTTATCTGGTTACAATAGGAATGGTCAAGTGCAAGGTGGGAGTGCTGAGAGCATGAAATCCAGGTGAGTGGGTTAATACTTGCTATGATTAAATATCTTTGTTATTGACTTTTTGCATCATAGTGAAAATATGTTGAATATCCAAATTTGAAGAGAATGATGTGGGATGATGAGACATAAACAATTGTGGAACGTGCCAGGTGATGTATATAATTATATTTTCTTATTTTCTCATGAATTGAGGTTATATGATGGATTGTGAATGGCATGTGAACTGAGTTGAAATGTATCATACTCTGATTGTTGAGTTCAATCATATGCGGATAGTTAAGTATGTTATTGTTGAATAATTGTTCTATATTATGGGTTATGTTATATACATGCTATGTTGCTGGAACCACATTGATTATGTTGTGGCTTGAATTGTAAATGACTGAGTTGTGTATGTGGCTCAAGATTATGATTGAAGATGTTTTTATATGTGATTGTGATTGTGTTTGACTGGAAAGGAAAGGCATGGTGGTGCACCCCATGGAGAAATCTATGTGAAGCTATAAGGGTGGAGAATATAAATGGAGCGATAAGGGTGGATGCGGCGGGGGCCGCGGGCAACGATCCAGAGGTATTCTGGACGACCCGGTTGGTACGGGAATTGTGTGTGAAATTGATTTCATCGATTGCTGTTGTGAATTTTGAATTTTGTTGAAATGCATTTGATTCACTTGGATATTGTTGTGAAGTATTATGAATAATATTATATCATATGATGATCGATCTACGTATGATTGCTGCATGTTATCATTATGATGCATGATTTTTATTTTGTCATAGTATTGTGTTATCTACTCACTGGGCACGTGGCTTGCTCATACCCCTCTTATTGATATTTTTTTTCAGAGTTGACAGCTGAAGGTAAATATCGGAACAAGGAATTATGGATCCTTAGTCCATAATTACCTTTTCATTTGTTCAGGATAAAGGTATAATAGTTAAGTTTTATTCTAAGTTGTATAAATCTAGAAATCTCTGTAATCGGGTAGGTTCATTCAGTGATGTAATGTGAGTAATTGTAGTATGTATAGAGAACTCGTTTTGGTTGCATGAAAAAGAATTGTATGATTTTTAAGAGAAAGATAGGCTTACGGAGGTGAAATGAAATTCACTTTCCGTGCCGGTCACGTGCTCAAATTTTGGGACGTAACAGTTTCGTTCTCCAAGAGCTTGTAAGATCTTATCACTAGTCGATACCACATATTCCGAAGGAATCGTTGGTTCTTGGAGACCGTGCACCCGCATTGCTCGCACTAGAGTAGCCTGTAATCAAACAATAAACAAAATTATTCTTCAAGTAATATTAATTAAAATAAATGACAAATAATTTAAATTATATTTTACCACGTATCCATCGCAGGCATTGGAAGCACGAATCCATCGCCTTGTGTGAAGGTAATACCACTGCATATAGTGTGAGTATGGTCCAAGTGGCTGGTTTGATAGTGTTATAGGAGCAACGTGTACTTGATCCCGCCACTGGTCCCACGCCTGGATGAAGTCAGCATGCTCCACCTTCCAGTTAGTATCAGTCTTCCCAGTTAACTTTTTAAGATGCCAATCCCCTAAATTTATCGGTGGGACCGGGATTGGTTGTTACATCCCAAATTGACGCATGACTCGATCGGGATGGTGCCATTCTATTATGTGAAAATTTAGAATGGGAACCGAGGCACGCCAGACGTCAGGGTCAATTCGGCAATATTCTGGGACTGTTTGACATGCATATGGGAGCCAAATAACCTAATATAACAACAAAATGAGCATCACATCCACTAATAGAAAACAAAATATTATCAATTTAAAAATAAAATAAATGATAATACCTCATCGTTGGTCATGTGGTCTAACAAGCGCCTATATCGCTCTAGAGCACGAGCAACAGGAGCTTGGTATAGGGAAAATCTATTCCACCTATTAAAATGAAATCTTTAGTTCAATTTTCAATTTAAACAAATTATCACCAAAATATAGAATGATGTAAATTTTGAATTGAAAAAAGATTCCAAATAACATATCTAAATAAATTAATACTAGCATATGACAGACCTGTGTGCTATTGGAGGGGGCCACGTATGTTCTCCATCATCATCAGGTTGAGTTGGAACTTGCGGCCTTAGTCTTAGAAATCGTTCAAATGCCCACACATGCAATAAATGAATAGACCCACTGATTTGCTGTGCAGTAGGGTGTGTTGCTTTACATAATTCACTGTATAGGTAGGCCAATACAGCCGAGCCCCAACTGTACTTCCCGCATTCCTCAAAGTCTTGCAAAAGCGGGAGGTACATTAAGTATACGTTCATGCCAGATTTATCTGGCATCAGATAGCCACCGATCATGAGCAAAATATAAGTTCGTGCGTGTTGTTCAATTGTAGCTTCATTCGCATCCTCCGGCAAC